>CM017192.1:17982005-18232005 GCA_004837865.1 Musa balbisiana
ATATTAGGCCTAGAGAGCCATAAATATATGGTAGGCATTGCGATGAGTAGAGGTTCGAATATGAGATATCCATCGGACCCCCTATCTTATTGGATATCCAATAAGCCCCTAAATTATTGGATCCTATGGATGAGATCCAATAAGAGCCCATAAGAGATTATTGGATAGAGATCCATTAATCTAAGAGGCTTGAGTAGTTGGATAGAGATCTAATACCCAATAAGGGAGGATCCATTAGGGTTAAGTTGATAGGGGACCTCTATAAATAGGAGGGAATCAGTGGTTCATTGGCTAGAGCCTTTTACTTCATCTCCTATTCTCCTCCACCTCTCCACCTCATAGTAGGCTTGAAGTTTTAAGGAGCGTCATCGCAGCCTTGTTGTGTGGATCACCACTAAAGAGAAGGGTGTTTGACCTCCTTCACCCTCTCCTAGAGATCTGTAGGGATTCAGGGATATATGATCTTCCTAGGTAACACAATCTATCTTATACGTAGTTTTAAGTTTCATGGATTTTGCACACTAATCTTTGCATGATGACGAACATATCTTTGAGAATTAGGGATTTTGTTTTTTGTTCTTTCGCTACGTATGTGACGTCGCCCCCAAGATTTCCCAACACGTTGTCCTAGTGGTGTACCTGGTCCTTAGACTTAAGACACTAAGAATGTCCTGTATGAGTTCTCTATTATTTGATACTAGACTTACAGGCCTGAAAGTTCTATATCTAGCATAACCAGTCATCGGGAGTGGCAACCAACCTTACGAGGACTATTGAGCGTCGATAGAGGATCATCTACTCTCAGTGTTATGAGTGTTAGGATCAAGAGCGGCACTAAGTGGGGTGGGATGAATTAGTGCAGTGAAAAAATCATTGATTTCGAAAAAATTTGTTTCGATTCAATCCATTTCGGAAAGATATTAAACTTGAAAGCTTTCATAAGAGTACAAAGAAAAGGTTAAGGAAGTTTATAGTAATGTAAATTGCACAAATAGAAAAGCAAACCAAAAATTAGAGTGGTTTAGTCGTTATGACCTACATCCACTTCTGATTCCTCCTCTATCGAGGTCACTAGCGTCCACTAATGATCTTCCTTCAATAGGCGAAGACTAACCATCTCTTTACAATGCTTTCTCCTTTTCACGGGTTTCGGAGATAACCCTTATAAGACTTACACCTCTCTTGAATGATCTCAACACTTGGAAAGGGAGGAGGAGGACTCTAGCACTTTTACAATACTTTAACACTCCAAAGATTCAAGATTATGCCAACACTTTCATACCCTTTTATGCAGAAAAGAGTGAGGTATTTATAGGCCCCAATGGCTTCTGAATTAGAGCCAAAAAGTATCACTTTCCTAGATTTTAGGGTACTAGCAATACCACCATCATTATTGGGTGGTACTATTGCATGCAAATTGATATTGGGCAGTACCACCACCTAGTTTGGATGGTACAATCACCCAAAATACTTGGGAGATCGAGTTCCAAGCGGTGCCACCGCTGTCATGATTTCAGATGCTAAATAGACTATTCTATCTGGCCCAATTCAGCCATGTTTAGGGCCCAATTGGCCCCTAACCGAGTTAGTGGGATCACCACCCAATCTTAACTCAACTAATGTTCCAACTACGATTAAGGCAAACAATTAGTTCAGTATATCAATTTTTCTCTCGACGATCCTCTAGCAAACTTCTCAGCAAGTCTTCCGGTGCGCTTCTAGCGAACTCTTGACGAACTCTTGGTGATCTTCCGACAAACTCTTGGTGATCTTCTGATGAGCTTTTGGCGATAAAATCTCAGTGATCTTCAGACGAGCTCTCCCGGTACATCATCCTAATCTTCGACTCCGACCCATCATCTGCTTTACCCCTTACTACTATCGTAGTTAATCCTACACACTTATCTCAACACATAGATTAGGTCAAACAATTTATCAATTTACCATATGGTCTTATTAGAACCCTATTTGACATAGAATGCTGTATTTATGGCTTTGGCCCAAAAATATTTAGGTAGGCTATGTTCGTTTAACATGGTTCTTGCCATTTCTTATAAGTTTCTATATTTTCTTTCTACTACTTCATTTTGTTGAGAATTTCTTATAATAGAGAAATTATGGTTGTATCCATTAGATTCACAAAAATATTAGAAATCACAGTTTTGAAATTCACCACCGTGATCACTTCAAATTGATGAAATTATAAAACCATTTTCATTTTGAACAAGTTTACAAAACTTAGAAAAATACCTAAAGCAATCACTTTTGTGTGCCAAGAAGTAAGTCCAAATGTATCAACTATAATCATTCATGATGACAAAGGTGTACCTGCTACCTCCTAGGCTTGATGTAGCAATTGGTCTGAACAAGTCCATATGAAACAATTACAATGGTCTAGAGGTGCTTATTTGGTTCTTTGGTTTGAAACTATCTTTTATTTATTTTCCTAGTTGACATGCATCACACACATTATCTTTAACAAACTTAATGTAGGGAATTCGTCATACAAGTTCTTTAGATGAGATTTGAAAGATTAGTTTCATGCCAACATTCCGATACCAAAGCCAAGCATCATCATTCAAAATCGAAAAACACATTTCATTACAAAGATCATCAATATCGATCGTGTATATATTATTTTGTTTTAGAGCAATTATAGATATGTTTTTGTATGGTTTTTTAATAATGCAAGCATTGGATTCAAATCTAATGATGCATCATTTATCACACAATTGACTAATGCTCAAAAGGTTATGCTTTAAGCCATCAACCAATAACACATCTTCAATAAAGAAGTTGGATTTGTTACCTATAGTTCCTTTACCAATGATTTTACCCTTGTTGTTATCAGGAAATCTTAGGGGCGACATCACATTCACAGCGGAAGTACAGAAAATAAAATCTCCAATTTCTCATAGATTTGTTCGTCGTCGTGCAAAGATTAGTGCGTAAAAATTCACAAAATAGTAAATTGCATATATGAGAGATCGTATATCTCTCAATCCTTATAGATCTCTAGGAGAGAGTGAAGGAGGTCAAGTGCCCTCCTCTTTAGTGGTGATCTATGTTGGGAAAGCAATCGGCACTAAGTTACTACAGCGGTAAAAATTATGTCGGTTCAAAACTTCGTTGCGAATAAATCTGTTTCCGACGAAAAAACCATTTCGTAAATGTATTAACTTTGAAAGCATATGGAAGAGTGTAGTGGATATAAAGCAAGCAAAGTGGTTTGCAGTAAAGTAAATTGCATATAATAAAGATTGTGTTACCTAGAGAGATCGTATATCTCTCAATCCTTATAGATCTCTAGGAGAGAGTGAAGGAGGTCAAGTGCCCTCCTCTTTAGTGGTGATCTATGTTGGGAAAGCAATCGGCACTAAGTTACTACAGCGGTAAAAATTATGTCGGTTCAAAACTTCGTTGCGAATAAATCTGTTTCCGACGAAAAAACCATTTCGTAAATGTATTAACTTTGAAAGCATATGGAAGAGTGTAGTGGATATAAAGCAAGCAAAGTGGTTTGCAGTAAAGTAAATTGCATATAATAAAGATTGTGTTACCTAGAGAGATCGTATATCTCTCAATCCTTATAGATCTCTAGGAGAGAGTGAAGGAGGTCAAGTGCCCTCCTCTTTAGTGGTGATCTATGTTGGGAAAGCAATCGGCACTAAGTTACTACAGCGGTAAAAATTATGTCGGTTCAAAACTTCGTTGCGAATAAATCTGTTTCCGACGAAAAAACCATTTCGTAAATGTATTAACTTTGAAAGCATATGGAAGAGTGTAGTGGATATAAAGCAAGCAAAGTGGTTTGCAGTAAAGTAAATTGCATATAATAAAGATTGTGTTACCTAGAGAGATCGTATATCTCTCAATCCTTATAGATCTCTAGGAGAGAGTGAAGGAGGTCAAGTGCCCTCCTCTTTAGTGGTGATCTATGTTGGGAAAGCAATCGGCACTAAGTTACTACAGCGGTAAAAATTATGTCGGTTCAAAACTTCGTTGCGAATAAATCTGTTTCCGACGAAAAAACCATTTCGTAAATGTATTAACTTTGAAAGCATATGGAAGAGTGTAGTGGATATAAAGCAAGCAAAGTGGTTTGCAGTAAAGTAAATTGCATATAATAAAGATTGTGTTACCTAGAGAGATCGTATATCTCTCAATCCTTATAGATCTCTAGGAGAGAGTGAAGGAGGTCAAGTGCCCTCCTCTTTAGTGGTGATCTATGTTGGGAAAGCAATCGGCACTAAGTTACTACAGCGGTAAAAATTATGTCGGTTCAAAACTTCGTTGCGAATAAATCTGTTTCCGACGAAAAAACCATTTCGTAAATGTATTAACTTTGAAAGCATATGGAAGAGTGTAGTGGATATAAAGCAAGCAAAGTGGTTTGCAGTAAAGTAAATTGCATATAATAAAGATTGTGTTACCTAGAGAGATCGTATATCTCTCAATCCTTATAGATCTCTAGGAGAGAGTATTAACTTGAAAGCATATGGAAGAGTGTAGTGGATATAAAGCAAGCAAAGTGGTTTGCAGTAAAGTAAATTGCATTCCGTCGAGGCCACTAGCATCCACTATCTGTCTTCTTTCAATGGGTGAAGACCAACTACCATTTTACACCTTTCTTCTCCTTTTCACAGGTTTAGGAGACAACCTTTTACAACCCTCTTTTACAAGGTATCCCTCTCACACCTCCCTTAGAACTCTCTCTAAGCTTTGGGAGGAGGGAACTCAACTTTATAAGGATTACAACTTTAGAATCATAGGATTTTGCTCAATATTTCTTGCTAATTCATGCAGGAATAGCTGGGGTATTCATAGGCCCCAAATGGATTTAAATTTAGAGCCCAAAATTCAAACCCTTGAAATTTTAGGGTACGGGTGGTACCACCGCCCAATCTAGTGGTACCACCACCTAAAAGACTGTGCTAGGCGGTACCACCACCCAGACTGGCGATACCATTGCTTGACACAGTCTCAAAGACTGTGCCATGACGGTTTCACATGTTTGGTCACTGTTTGGGCCTTTCTCTTGGCCCAACCAGCCTAAACTTAGGCCCAAGTGTCCTCTAATTGGGTTGGCCTAATTCTAATCTCAATTATGTGCTAACTATAAATTGTAAGACATTTACTAAGTTAAACAGAGTCTGTAAGTAATGTTTTCTTTCGATGAGCTTCTAATGATCTTTTGGCGAACTTCCGATGATCTCTCGGTAATGTTCTAGCGGACTCCCAACAAGCTCCTAGACTCTCAGCAAGCATTCATAGCTCTAGCATTTAAAGAAAACATCTTCTTCTCCAAATTATTCCAATAGATCATTAGAAGAGAAGACCTTTAAAAATCGTTTTCCACAATACTCCATATATTTAAATCCAAAGAAAGTAAGAAAACTCTCATTTAAGTTTTCAAAATGTGTAGTCCGTCCCATTGAACAAGGGAGGATGAATGAGAGAAAGTCCCTCTTGAAAGCTGAAAAGAGTCATTTCTCTTGGGTGTTAAACCAAATAAGAAATATGATGCTTTGATATCAATTGTTAGGAAAGCAGTCAGCACTAATGGGGGGGGGGGGGGGGGGGGGTGAATTAGTGCAGTGGTAAAAATTACATCGGTTCAAAACTTCGTTGCGATTAAATCCGTTTCCAACGAAAAATCATTTCGTAAAGGTATTAACTTTGAAAGTGTATGGAAGAGTGTAGTGGATGTAAAGCAAGTAAAGTAGTTTGCAATAAAGTAAATTGCACAAGAGAAACGCAAACCAGATTTTTCTAGTGGTTCGGTCGTCATGACCTACATCCACTTTGCTGATTCCTCTTCCATCGAGGCCACCAACATCACTATCGGTCTTTTTTCAATGGGTGAAGACTAACTACCCTTTTACACCCCTCTTCTCCTTTTCACAGGTTTAAGAGACAACCTTTACAAGCACACAAACTCCTCTCTAAATAGAATTCTAAGTTTATAGTAGAGGAGGGGATTTCTCAAGAGATTTCTACAGCGTTTTTTCACTTTTAAACTTTCTGTGCTTGTGTGTTTTACCCAGGGATAAGAGGGGTATTTATAGTCTTCAAGTGGATTCAAACTTAGAGCCTAAAAATATCTCATCCCGAGTTTCTTGGGTACAGACGGTGCCACTGCTTGTGTTAGGCGGTACCACCGCTAGTGTCAGTCTGACACTGACACTGCACTGGGCGGTACCACCACCTGTCACCCTGCCACTGGGCAGTACCATCGCTTGGGAGGCTATGTTGGGCGGTACCACTGCTTGACACAATCGGAGATTGTGCCATGATGGTGTCACCTCTTGGGTCATTGTTTGGGCCTTACATTGGGCCCAACATAGTCCTTACATGGGCCCAACTAGCCCCTAATTGGGTTGGCGGAGACTGTGCCACGATAGTGTCACCTCTTGGGTCCTTGTTTAGACCTTTCATTAGACCCAACACAGTCCTTACATGAGCCCAACTAGCCCCTAATTGGGTTGGCCCAAATCCAATCTCAATTATGTGCTAACTCTGAATTCTAAGACATTTACTAAGCTAAATAAGTTTGTAAGTCAAGTTTTCTTCCGGTGAGCTTCCGACGATCTTTCAATGAACTTCCGACGATCTCTCGGCAATGTTCCAACGGACTCCTAACAAGCTCTTGGACTTCACGATGATCTTCTTGGTGAGTTCTGATAAGCTTCTTTAGCAAGCTCCAGTACTTCTTGGTTGGTTCTGATAGAATTTCCGATGAACGTTTGGACTTCAGACGAACTCTCGAACTCCCAACGAAATAACGTTCTTAACTTCGGGATTTCATTTTGCTTTATGCCTTGCTATCGTAGCTAATCCTGCATATGTAAAACACTCTTCGATCTAGACAATTATTACTAAGCATGAATCATATTGTCTGGTATGTCATTGATCTATCGACGTTTCGTCCGATTCTTTGGCATATCGTCCTCTCTTATAGCCTATTGCCCAAGTGGCTAGTTGACCTCCGCAACTCTGATATCCTTAGCATAATATTTGCTTTTTTGGCCCGATGCCCGAATCCATGGCTCGAAGCCTTTTATCGATACGTCGACCGATCCTCCGACTCAACGTCCAATCTCCTAGCATGTTATATTGGCCCAACATGATTCTTCTTGCTTTAATTGTCTCATCCTGATCGAAGAATCCTGCGTCACTCAAAACATATATCAAATCAAAATACTTATCAATTGATTTTATCATCAAAATATGAGATTCAATAGTAATCACATCAACTCTGTTAGGGGGCCAATTGGGCTCGGAACTAGGATGGTTTACGGGAATATTTTTAAGATGAATCTTATAATCCTCTAAAGTGTTTTTTATCCACACAACTTATGCACAACATGCACTAGCTGCAATGTACTTGACTTCGGTTGTAGATAGTGCAACCGAGTTTTGTTTCTTGGAAGACCAAGAAACAAGTGCGTGTCCTAAAAATTGACATGTTCCGAATGTGTTTTTTCTATCTAATCTACATCTAGCAAAATCCACATCAGCATAAGCAATTAGCTCAAAGTTCTCAGATTTTGGATACCGTAATCCTAGATTTGTGGTTCCTTTAAGATATTTAAGTATTCTCTTAACTACTTTAAGATGAGATATCTTAGGATTATATTGAAATCTAACACAAAGACCTACACTAAATATGATATTCGGTCTAGTTGCGGTGAGGTATAGTAAACTTCCTATCATACCCCTGTAAGCTTTTTTAACAAAGCTTTCTCAACTTTCACCAATGTCTAACTTAGTGGAGGTACTCATGGGAGTATTGGTAGCCTTTGAGCTATCCATACTAAACATTTTTAACAAATCTAAAGCATATTTTGTTTGAATAAGAAAAATGTCATTACTTAGTTGTTTGATTTGTAAGCCCAAAAAGAAAGTTAATTCTCCCATCAAGCTCATTTCAAATTCAAGACTCATACTTTTAGCAAAAGACTCACATAGAGATTCATTCATGGAACCGAAAATAATATCATCAACATAAATTTGAATAATAAAAAAATTATTTTTAATTTTTTTGATAAACAATGTAGTATCGACCTTGCCTTTAGAGAAATTATTTTCAATAAGAAATGAGTTAAGTCTCTCATACCAAGCCCTTGGGGCTTGTTTTAATTTATAGAGAGCTTTAGTCAATTTAAACACATGATTAGGGAGATTATCATTCTCAAATTCGGGAGGTTGTTCAACATAAACTTCTTCGGAAATAAAGCTATTAAGAAAAGCACTTTTAACGTCCATTTGAAATAACTTAAAATTGTTACTACTAGCATAGGCAAGGAGCATCCTTATGGCTTCTAATCGTGCCATAGGAGCGAAGGTTTCTTCATCATCGATACCTTTTTCTTGGTTGAAATCTTTGGCTACTAATCTAGCCTTGTTTCTAACCACGATACCAAATTCATCTTGCTTGTTTCTAAAGACCCATTTAGTACCAATAACTAAATGGTCATTTGGCCTAGGAACAAGCTTCCACACCTCATTTCTTTCAAATTGATTCAACTTCTCTTGCATTGCGATGACCCATGAATCATCTTTCAAGGCCTCGTCAATGCATTTAGGTTCAATTTGGGAAAGAAAAGTGGCATTTGCTCATAAATTTTTAAGAGAGGAATGAGTTTGAACCCCTTTCGATGTGTCTCCTATAATTAGCTCCTTAGGATGAGCATCTACATACTTCCATTCCTTCAGTAAAGAAGGTTCGAAAGAAGATATATCCAAGTTGCTAGAAGGAGAAAGGGATTCATTCAAGTTCAAAATATCAAAATTAAGATCATCATCAAAATCATTTTTCTTAACTTCGAAAATTTCATTAAAAATCACATGAATTGATTCTTCGATAATCAAAGTTCTTTTGTTAAAGTTAGGAAAAGCTTTAGAAATGAAAGAATAACCAAGAAAAATTCCTCCATCAGATTTTGCATCAAACTTTCCTAAGGTATCTTTTTCATTCAATATAAAGTATTTACATCCGAAAACTTTAAAATATGAAACATTAGGTTTTTTGTTGTTCTACAACTCATAAGCAGTTTTGAAAAGTAATGGTCTTACTAGAACCCTATTCATGATAACATGTTACATTTAGGGCTTCGACCCAAAAATATTTGGGTAGACTATGTTAATTTAATAATGTTCTAGCCATTTCTTGTAAGTTTATATTCTTTCTTTCTACTACTCCATTTTGTGGAGGATTTCTTAGAGTAAAGAAGTTTTGGTTGTATCCATTAAATTCACAAAATTCTTGAAAATCACAGTTTTGAAATTCACCACCATGATCACTTTGAATTGATTAAATCATAAAACTTTTTTTCATTTTGAACAAGTTTACAAAACTTAGATAAATACCTAAAGCAATAATTTTTGTATGCTAAGAAGTAAGTCCATGTGTATCTACAAAAATCATCCACAATGACAAATGCATATTTGCTACCTCCTAGGCATGATATAGTAATTGATTCGAACAAGTCCATATGGATCAATTACAAAGGTCTAGAGATGCTTATTTGGTTCTTAGGTTTGAAGCTACCTTTTATTTGTTTTCCTAGTTGACATGCATCACACACATTATCTTTGACGAACTTGATATGAAGAATTCCTCTTATAAGTTCTTTAGATGAAATTTGAGAGATTAGTTTTGTTGAATCTCGGATTTTGATGATGAAACTAATTGATTGTGTTTAGATGTTTAACTGTATTTTGAGTAATGCAGGTCTACTCGATCAGGATTAGACAGTTGACGCAGGAGGAATTGACGTTGCGCCGGAGGATATCACGTCAGGATATTGGACGGCAGAATGCTTCGGACGTTGGGCATCGGGCCAAGGAGAGCGGAATTGCACCAAGTATATCGGGGTTGCAGAGGTCAACCACCGATTGGGCAATAAGCCGCAAGAGAGAACGATGCGCTGAAGAATCGGACGAAGCGCCAACCAATGACGTGCCGGGCAACAGAATGTCAATTCGCGTTGTAATAATTGTCTAGATCGGAGTAGAGTTTTGGCTTGTGTGTGCAGGATTAACTATGATAATGATGAAGACATAAAGCGAAACAAAGTGCCGGAGTCAAGCGCGAAGGATTCATTGGGAGTTCGAGAGTTTGACGGAAGTCCGAAGGTTCGTCGGGAATGCTGTCGGAACTAGCCGAGAATGAGTAGGGAGCTTGCCGAAGGGTTTTCGGAAGCTCGCCGAAAGGTTCGTCGGAAGTTCGCGGAGCTCACCGAGAAAGATCGTAGCTTGCCGAAGAAGCTCGTCGAAACTCGCCAAGATCAAATCGTGAAGTCTCGGAGCTTGTCGGGAGTCCGCAGAATGGTTTCCGAGAGTTTTTCGGAAGACCGCCGGAAGTTCGCCGGAAGCTCGCCAGAAGAAGTCTTGACTTGCGGACTTTGTAATAGCTTAGGAAATGTCTTTAAACTCGTAGTTAGCATGTTAATTAGGGTTAGGATTAGGTGTTAATCTTATAACCCAAGTAGGGGCCAATTGGGCCCAAGTTCGGACTAGTTTGGGCTAAGTTTGGAGCCCAACTAGTGAGCTAAAGAGCTAGGCGGTGGCACCGCCGGTTTGGGCGGTGGCACCGCCCAGCACCCGAGAGCCAGGCGGTGGCACCGCTAGTCTGGGCGGTGGCATCGCTGGACTGGGCGGTGGCACCGCCCAGTACAATGTCAGTGTCAAAACTGACAGGCGGTGGCACCGCCACTGACAGGCGGTGGCACCGCTAGCTTCGGGAACCGAAGAGAATTCAAATTTTGGAGCCCAAATTTGAATCCTCTTGAGGCCTATAAATACCCCTCTATTCTCAGCTAAGATAATAACCTTTTGAGAAGCTAGAAGTTGAGAAAATCTTTAGGAAAAGTTTTGTTTTCAATAGCTTGAGTGTTCACCTCCTTTCTTTTCATTGAAATCTTTGTAAAAGGGTGAACCACTTGTAAGAGGTTGTAAGAGGGGTGTAAGAAGGAGGTTGATCTTCGCCTAGTAAAGGAAGATCGTTAGTGGATGTCGGTGACCTCGACGGAAGAGGAATCGGAGGAGTGGATGTAGGTCACGATTGACCGAACCACTATAAACTATCGTCTTCTCTGGTTTGCATTTACTTCCTGCTATTATCTTACTGCAAACCCCTTCAATAGCATACTGCCTTCAATACTTTTCCCTACGCTTTCTATCTAACCATATTTCCGGAATCGGTTTTCAACATACAAAGAAATTTCAGAAATCGACGTAGTTTTTACCGCTGCACTAATTCACCCCCCCGTCTTAGTGCCGCTCCGATCCTAACAAGTTTTATCCTATCATGACCTAATCTCCTATGCAAAAGCCAAGCATCATCATTCAAAGCCAAAAAACACATTTCATTGCAAAGATCATTAATGTCAATAGTGTATACGTCATTTTGTTTTAGTGCAATCATAGATATATTTTTGTATGGTTTTTCAATAATGCAAGCATTAGATTCAAATCTAATAATATATCCTTTATCACATAATTGACTAATACTCAAAAGGTTATGCTTTAAACCATCAACTAACAATACATCTTCAATAAGAAAGTTGGATTTGTTACCTATGGTTCCTTTGCCAATGATTTTACCCTTGTTGTTGTCTCCGAAGGTGACATATCCTTCGTCTAAGCTAATGAGCTTAGACAAATGAGATGGATCTCCGGTCATATACCTTGAGCATCCACTATCAATGTACCATCTCTTGCTCCTAGCTTGTGATGGTACATTTTTCTAAAAAAGAGATAATTTTTAGGTACCCATTTGATCTTGGATGCCTCAAAAATCGATCTACATAACTTATCATGTTACATTGAGTAATTTGAGGTTCTTTTAGGAACCCAAATCAATTTATGTGTACTATATTTCTTGAATGGACATTTATACGCAACATGCCTAAGTTTGCAACAAAAGTTGCATTTGGTGTGAGGTGATACATGCAAGGTACTGCCTTTAATAAATGTGGTTGGATTTTGATGAGAGCTATTCACAAATCCGATACCGCCTTTCCTATGAACGTGACCCTTGTTGGCAAGGATCATGTTCAAGGACTTGCTACCAACCTCAACCTCAAATTTCTTCAAGGTATCTTTGAGTAGCAAGTTTTCCTTTTGAAGTATTTCTAAATCATGGCATTTTGTGCAGGGAGCTAAGCTATTTTCATGCTCAATTTTTACTCTATGAAAATTACTAATAAGAGAGGCATGTTCCTTTTTCAAAGAATTATATTTTTTACTCAAAATTCTATATTCATCAAACAATTCATGAAAAGCACTTGAAAGCTTATTAAAATTTAAATGTGCATCTAATGAACTTATTATAAATTTAAATTTGCATCTAATGAACTTATTACCTTATCTCCAATAGCCATTAGCGCATAGTGAGCAACTTGCTCGATGATGGTAAGCTCCTCTTCTTCGGATGCACTTGAGTCATCCCATGTTGCTTTGAGGGCCTTCTTCTTCTTTGGTTGCCTCTTCTTGGTTAGAGGGATATTCGATCATGTAATGTCCTAGTTTCTTGCATTCATAGCATATCACTTGTTCTTTCTTTGGTTCAAATTTATTTTTAGTATCATTTTTAAAAAAAAATTATAATTTTTTAAAATTTTTTTGTTAATAGTGCCAAGTCTTCATCAATGTCCTCATCACTTGA
This sequence comes from Musa balbisiana, assembly GCA_004837865.1. Taxonomy (NCBI): domain Eukaryota; kingdom Viridiplantae; phylum Streptophyta; class Magnoliopsida; order Zingiberales; family Musaceae; genus Musa; species Musa balbisiana. Next base: position 17,994,679 of record CM017192.1, read on the forward strand.
GTTTTCTTTCAAGTGGTCTTCTTGTGTTCTCAGTGCTATATCCTTCCTATTCTTTGGAAGGGTGTCCTCAAGCTCTTCATGAGCTTTACATGTTATTTCATAGGTCATTAGTGACCCAATAAGTTCTTCAAGAGGAAAATTATTTAGATCTTTGGCCTCTTGAATGGTCATTACTTTAGGATCCCAACTTTTTGGAAGGGATCTTAAAATCTTATTAACAAGTTCAAAATCGAGAAACCTTTACCAAGTCCTTTTAGACCATTGACGACATTCGTAAATCGGGTGTACATGTCTCCAATGGTCTCACTTGGTTTCATTCGAAACAACTCATAAGAATGCATTAAAAGATTAATTTTTGACTCCTTCACTCTACTAGTGCCTTCATGAGTCACTTCGAGTGTGTGCCAAATGTCAAAAGCCGTTTCACAAATCGATACTCGATTAAACTCATTTTTATCTAATGCACAAAATAAGGTATTCATAGCCTTTGTATTTAAAGCAAAAGTCTTCTTCTCCAACTCATTCCAATCGTTCATTGAAAGAGAAGACTTTTGAAAGCCATTTTTATAATAATCCATAATTTGAAATCCATTGAAATTAGGAAGATCCCCATTCTAGTCTTCTAATATATGTAATCCGTCCCATTAAACATGGGAGGACGTGTAATTAAATGACCCTCTTGGTTGCTGGCAAATGCCATCTCTCTTGGGTTTTAAAATCAAATGAGTGAACTATTAGAACCCTTGTAGATTCTAAACTTGGGGTTAATTGTTAGGATCAGAGTGGCACTAAGAGGGGGGGGGGGGGGGGGTGGTGAATTAGTGCAGCGGATTAAAACTAGTAGGTTTGAAACTGATTCCGTAAAATGCGAGGAGATTTCGTTCGATAGTAACTAGAGTAAAGTGAAGAACAAAAACTTGCTTCTATGTAGATAATGATTGTAGAAAAATAACAACTCATACATTCAAGGAACATACAGATTTAAAGTGGTTCGGTCAAAATGACCTACATCCACTTGCGAAGCCTTCTTCAATGAGGCCCCCAACTTCCACTAGCAAATCACTTTGAAGGAGAAGGACAAACACCCCTCTTACAACCTTTACAAGTGGTTCACACTCTTACAAAATTTCAGCAAGAAAGAAAGGGAGGTGAACACTCAAGCAATTTGAAAGTAAGACTTGCTAAGGCTTTGCTAAGACTTTTTTTTTTTTACTCTATTGCTTCTCAAAAGTTGCAATCTCTGCTGAGAATTGAGGGGTATTTATAGGCCTCAAGAGGATTCAAATTTGGGCTCCAAAATTTGAATTCTCTTCGGTTCTCGAAGCTAGTGGTGCCACCGCCTGTTAGTTCTGACACTGACAGTGTACTGGGCGGTGCCACCGCCTAGCTCTTCGGGTGCTAGGCAGTGCCACCGCCCAGACCGACGGTGCCACCGCCTGGCTCGGGTGCTGGGCAGTGCCACCGCCCAGTATGGCGGTTCTACCGCCCGACCTTACTACTCACTGGTTGGGCTTTAAGTCCGGCCCAAACTAGGTTTCATTTTGGGCCCAGTTGACCCCTAATCAAGATATAGGATTATTTCTTAATCCTAACCTTAATTACATGCAAACTACGTAACTAAAAACATAATCCTAAGCAAGTTTTTAACTGGCAAACTTCAAGTCTTGTTCCGACGAGCTTTCCGACGATCTTCCAGTGGACTTTCGATACGCCCTTGGATTTCTTCCGACGGACTCCCAGCTGGCTCCCGATCTTGTGGCGAAATCATCGAGTAGCCGAGCCTTCTCGGTGATCTCTGCGAACCTCCGATGATCTCTTCAGCGGACTTCCGAAAACTCCGACAAGTCCCCGATTTCTTCTAGATTGGTTCCGACAACATCTCCGATGAATCTTCGGACTCTCAAACACCCATCGAACTTGATATCGGTAGACTCGCTTTATGTCTTCAAGCTTTAGTAGTTAATCCTACATACTTATCTCAACATATGGATTAGATAAAACATGATAATTGACTTCATCATCAAAATCCGAGATTCAACAATCTCCCCCTTTTTGATGATGACAATTAATTGATAACGGAGTTAACCTTAACTCCCCCTATCTATATGCTATACTTGAGATAAGTCATTCTTGAATTAAAGGCCTTTGAATTCAAGAAACATATTGATAAGTTAAACCTTATCAATACTCCCATCATGATTCCTATCATGATGTATCTTTTTGAAAATGATGTCAAGACTTGATAACAATTTTCAAGTTTTATATTTCAAACGTGAATGATAGTGATCATAGCAAGATATCAACATATAAAATTATGATTTAAGCTTTTGATATCTTAACATAATGCAAACATTTCATAGTGAAAATATGGCAATCATAGCATAGCAATTATCAATTTACAATCATTTTCAAGTTTTATATTTCAAACGTGAATGATAGTGATCATAGCAAGATATCAACATATAAAATTATGATTTAAGCTTTTGATATCTTAACATAATGCAAACATTTCATAGTGAAAATATGGCAATCATAGCATAGCAATTATCAATTTACCATATTTCTCCCCCTTTGTCATCAATAAAAAGGAGAGCGACTTTAAGCGTATAATTTGTGATTATTAAAGCAAAGGAATTCAACATTACTATAGAATTTAGTTTAAAAAAAAAAATTAATCTAGAATTAAAACTTTATCTTTCATTCAAAATACATCGCAAACGAAGGTTCAACATCATTCAAAATACATTGCAAAAGAAGGTTCAACATCATTCAAGGAAAGAAGATGACAAAGATCGCATGTCAAGATAAAAGATACATCGATTAATCTTTAGGAGGAAATGCATAGTGCTGATACAGGACATCTATTTTTTGATTCATTTGCCATAGTTCCTGCAAAATTTCAAATTGCTGAGTTTGAATATGCTCTTATTGTGTTTTGAGTTGGTCTTGTTGTGATTTGATCTGATACAATTCTACCAAAATGAGTTCTTCAGAGGATGAAGCAGAAGCTGAAGGTGCTGCGCCAAAGGGATTAGGAGGAGATTCATTTCCCCTAAGAATTGGTGTTTCAGGGTGTTCTACTGGTGAGGGAATTGGATCAATCCTTCTAGGTTGCGTCACCCATATACCATTGCTAAAAGTGCACCTAAGTCTTTTCAATAGATTCTTATTGATGGTGTTAAAACGATCAACTTGAATAATTTCTTCATCAGGCGAGACACTAATATTATGGGCAAGTATTAATCGAGTAATTAACCCCCCATATGGTAACATAGTGTCTTTATCTATTATATCCTACATGTGTTGCCAGATTAAGTATCTAAAACAATTATTTTGTTCGGTTATAATCCAGTACATGGTGCTTAGCTCTATTTGACTCATTTCATCAAGATGAAATTGCTTGGGAAGTAGTATGCTAGTCATGATGTGATGAAGAATTTTAGAGTTAAAGGGTAGTAGGTGCTCGCAACTCTTGGGTATCATGCTTGGGTTCGAATTTTCAAAGATAGTTTCTAAGGCTTCGGAGTAAGTTGCTCCGATCACATTGACATCCCATTTGTTTCTAAGGTAATAGCCATTATTCCTTTTAGTAATTCCAATTAGTTCACAAATAGTACTATCAAATATTCTAATCTGTGTTCGTAAAAGGTAAGTACTTAGGCTTTCATTGTCCACACACAAGTTTGCATAAAATAGCCTTACTAACCTAGGATAAATTGGTTCATTGATTTGTAGGAGAGGTAAGGCATCTAAATGTGCAAACCACCTAATGGGTTCTAGGTTTCCTAGTTCATTTAGATCAACGTGTTTACCCTTATGTATCGTTCTTGTTTCAAAATTTAAAAATCTAAGTGCTACTTCTTTATATTTAAAAAGATTTTGGTCATGAATCTCCTACAATCCTTTTCCCTTTTGATCTCTTAGGAGCCATTATCTAGACAAGATGATGGATGAAAAATATGAAACTGTAAAGGGTAGGGAAAATAATAAAAAGAGGAAGAAGAAAATTTCAGGTTTTATCTTATGGAGAATTTTTTGAAAGATGGAGAGCTTGGACCAACAAGAATCCCTTTCCAAGGCTTCTAAATGTTGGAATGAGGCTTTATAACCCTTAGATTTATATAGGGGCTCTCGGGCGGTGACACTGCCAAACCGAGCGGTGCCACCGCCTAGCGACCGAACGCTCAAGCGGTGCTACCGCTAGTTTTGGCGGTGCCATCGCTGGCATGCCGCGGAAGGAAGGCAGTGCTACCACTGGTTCTGGCAGTGCCACCGCTGGCATGCCGTGAAAAAATTTTTATTCCTTCCCCCTTTTTTTTATTTTTTATTTTTAGGATAAACATTTCTTTTGGAATTGAAAGAGAAGGATCAAATCCACCAAGGAACGGATAGAGGATGAAAAACTTTTCGGAAAGTACATTCTTAGGGACAATTTAACATGCCTAGTTCCCTTCTAATAAATTCAAATTAATCTTCATTTAAGGCTTTTGTAAAGATGTCTGCCAATTGATGCTTTGTGTCAATGAATTCTAGAACAACATTATTGTTAAGGACATGATCGCGTATGAAATGATGCCTAACGTCGATATGCTTAGTTCTAGAGTGATAAATTAGATTTTTGGTAAAACATATGGCACTTGTATAATCACATTTTATGGGAATATTTTTCAAGTGAATTCTATAGTCTTCTAATGTATTTTTCATCCAAACAATTTGTGCATAGCATGCACTTGCAGCGATGTATTCGGCTTCCGCCGTAGATAGTGCAACTGAATTTTGTTTCTTGGAAGTCCAAGAAATAAGTGCATGTCCTAAAAATTGGCATGTTCCGGATAGACTTTTTCTATCTATCCTGCATCCGCCAAAATCGACATCTGCATAAGCTATTAAATCGAATTTTTCTAATTTCGGATACCAAAGTCCTAAATTTGGAGTTCCTTTAAGATATCTAAATATTCTTTTAACACTCTTGAGATGAGATAATTTAGGATTAGATTGAAACCTAGTGCAAAGTCCCACACTAAACATAATATCCGGTCTAGTCGCGGTGAGGTAGAGTAGACTACCTATCATTCCCCTATACGTTTTTTGATCGAAATTTTTGTTGTTTTCATCCATATCTAACTTAGTCGAAGTACTCATAGGGGTGTTTATTACTTTCGAATTATCCATGTTAAATCGTTTTAACAATTCTAATGTATATTTAGATTGGTTAAGAATATACCGTCACTAAGTTGTTAAATTTGCAATCCTAAAAAGAATGTTAATTCACCCATTAACTCATTTCAAATTCATGACTCATATTTTTGGCAAATGATTCACATAGTGATTCATCCGAAGAACCAAAAATAATATCATCAACATAAATTTGCACAATAAGAAAATTGTTTTCAAAATGTTTGATAAACAATGTAGTATCAACCTTGCCTTTGGTAAAATTATTTAAATAAGAAAGGAACTAAGCCTTTCGTACCAAGCTCTAGGAGCTTGTTTCAAACCATAGAGAGCCTTAATGTAGTCAATTTGAATACATAATTAGGAAGAAGAGAATTTTCAAATCCAGGAGGTTGTTCGACATATACTTCTTCCGAAATAAAACCATTCAAGAAGGCACTTTTGACGTCCATTTGAAATAGTTTAAAATTATTACTACTAGCATAGGCAAGGAGCATCCTAATGGCTTCTAATCTTGTCACAGGAGCAAAGGTTTCTTCGTAGTCGATACCTTTTTCTTGTTGAAACCTTGGCCACTAATCTAGCCTTGTTTTCTAACCATGATACCACATTCGTCTTACTTGTTTCTAAAGACCCATTTAGTACCAATGACTAAATGGTCACTAGGTCTAGGAACAAGCTTCCATACCTCATTCCTCTCAAATTGATTCAATTCCTCTTACATTGCAATGACCCAAGAATCATCTTTCAAGGCCTCGTCAATGCATTTAGGTTCGATTTCAGAGAGAAAGGCAGCATTAGCACAAAAATTCTTAAAAGAAGAACGAGTTTGAACCCCTTATGATGTATCTCCTATAATTTGCTCTTTTGGATGAGCATCTACATACTTCCATTCCTTGGGTAAGGAGATTTTGTAAGAAGATACATCCAAGTTGCTATTTTGAGGAGGGGGTTCCTTTAAATCCAAATTTTCAAAACCAATATCATCATCAAAATCATTTTTCTTTAACTCGAAAATTTCATTAAAAATTAAAGTGGTTCGGTCAAAATGACCTACATCCACTTGTGAAGCCTTCTTCGATGAGGCCCCCAACTTCCACTAGCAAATCACTTTGAAGGGGAAGGACAAACACCCCTCTTATAACCTTTACAAGTGATTCACACTCTTATAAAATTTCAGCAAGAAAGAAAGGGAGGTGAACACTCAAGCAATTTGAAAGTAAGACTTGCTAAGGTTTTGCTAAGACTTTTTTTTTTACTCTATTGCTTCTCAAAAGTTGTAATCTCTACTGAGAATTAAGGGGTATTTATACGCCTCAAGAGGATTCAAATTTGGGCTCCAAAATTTGAATTCTCTTCGGTTCTCGAAGCTAGCGGTGCCACCGCTTGTCAGTTTTGACACTGACAGTGTACTGGGCGGTGCCACCACCTAGTCCAGCGGTGCCATCGCCTGGCTCTTCGGGTGCTGGGCGGTGCCACCGCCTGACCTTACTGGTCACTAGTTGGGCTTTAAGTCCGGCCCAAACTAGGTTTCATTTTGGGCCCAGTTGGCCCCTAATCAAGATATAGGATTATTTCTTAATCCTAACCTTAATTACATGCAAACTATGTAACTAAAAACATAATCCTAAGTAAGTTTTTAACCGGCGAACTTCAAGTCTTGTTTCAGCGAGCTTTCCGGCGATCTTCCGGCGGACTTCCGATACGCCCTTGGATTTCTTCCGACCGACTCCCAGTTGGCTCCCGATCTTATGGCGAAATCAGCGAGTAGCCGAGCCTTCTCGATGATCTCTGCGAACCTCCGATGATCTCTTTGGCGGACTTCTGAAAACTCTGATAAGTCCCCAATTTCTTCTCGATTGGTTCCGACAGCATCTCCGACGAATCTTCGGACTCTCAAACACCCATCGAACTTGATTCCGGTAGACTCGCTTTATGTCTTCAAGCTTTCATAGTTAATCCTACATACTTATCTCTACATATGGATTAGATAAAACATGACAATTGACTTCATCATCAAAATCCGAGATTCAACATTAATCTCATTAGGGGATCGGCCTCCTTGGAACTCTATAGGGGTTCCTTCCTCCAAATTGTTGCTCAAAGACTGTAGAAAAGATTCATCTATTGTTTATCAAAAGAGGATGAATACATGGCTATTTATAGGGTTTCTAGACCCTAACTCCTAATATGACTTCTACTCAAGACTCCTATTCCTTTACAACTCCTAATTCTTCTCTAAGAAATAACCTCCAAAACCCTAGCCGACCTCTTCACCTCTTTAATAAGGGTCGACTTAGGTAGGTTTTATATGAATGCCCCTCTCAATTAGGACTCTCCTAGCTAGAGTCCTAACAGACCCACCCTCTTCAAATCATCCTTGTCCTCGAGGCTGAGAATCCATAAATTTTGGGAATTTGATGTTCAAATCATTATAGTTCTCTTAAGTGGCACCTTTTGCTGGTAAGTTTGCCACTGTATTATCATTTCAATAGTGCGTTATCGTCGTTGAGTTACTATTCGTCGATCAATAATGGCACTCGACTAGGTCTGGAGATCTCCTGCCATTCCTTCTTAATATCCTTAGGGAAGTTGCTAGTCGAAAGTGAAATGGCCGAAAATTCAACTTGCTTCGGTAGTCGTGAAAGCGCATCTGCAATAACATTCTCTTTCCCCTTTTTGTAAATTATTTCATAATCATTTCTAAGAAGCTTTGTTACCCATTTTTTTGCTCAGGGGAAGATATCTTCTGCTCCAAGAAATATTTTAGGCCTCTATGGTCGGTCTTGTTTTGAAAGCGTCACCCGATCAAGTACGATCTCCATTTGACCACTGCATGCACAATCACAAGCATCTCCTTGTCATAAATAGTCATTTTGAGATGGGAAGGAGATAATGCCTTACTGGTATAAGCGAGAGGGCGGCCATCTTGCATTAGTACAATACCAATTCCGACTACGAAGGCATTAGCTTCAATAACAAAAGTCTTGCTGAAGTTGAGCGTTGTTATTATTGTGGCTTTAAGTTCGTCAAAGGTGGTGGTGGCTTTGTCTGACCATTGGAAAGCATCTTTTTTTAGCAAGGAAGTAAGTGGTGCACTGATCTTTCCATAGTTTTTTATGAACTTACGATTGTAGCCTATTAAACTGAGAAAGCCACGTAACAATTTTATGTTCCTCGAGGTCGGTTAGTTGTGCATTGCTCCAATTTTGGAGGGGTCCACTACCACACCTTCCTCTGATATGATATGCCCAAGATATTCCACCTTCTGGTGAAGAAAGCAAAAATTCGTAGTGGCCGTTGTGTGTTCAAAGGGCGATTTTCGGTATGTATTATTTGCACACTTATATTTGATGATACCCGGATCGAAAGTCTAGCTTTGTGAAGATTTGTGCTCCCTTTCATCTAGCAATTTATCTACTATTGGAATAGGGTATTTTTCCTTAACGGTTATGCCATTGAGGGCTCGATAATCAATGCACATTCGCCATATTCCGTCCTTCTTTCGTACGAAGAGCACCGGTGAAGAGTAGGGGTTGCAACTTGGCCGAATAACTCCTATTTTGAGCATCTCTTTTACAATCCTTTCTATTTCATTGTTCTAGAGATGTGAATACTGATATGGTTGAGTATTTTCTGGAGGTTTGCTTTGAAGAATCGTTATACAATGATCATGCCAACGGGTAGGAGGTAGGTTGCACGGTTCGTCAAATATATCTGAAAATTCAGCAAGCAAAGGAAGTAGGTTTGGATCTTTAAATTCAGTTAGCTCTCCCTTATTTTGCTGCTCCAGTTGTATCAAAAAGCTACCGTGTGCTTTATGCAAAACTTTCTCCATTTGTTATGTGCAAATCGTCATTACGTCGCCCCCACGTTTCCCGTGTAGTATCACCTGTTTCCCCTTACTGTAAAATTTCATAATTAGTTTCATAAAATTTTAGGAAACATCACCTAATATCATCAACCATTCAATTTTGAGCATGGCCTTATGATCATCAAGAGGGAGGAGGAAGAAATCTGTAATTATCTCTTGGTCCTATAGTAACAATTTCACCCGCGGGCATCTTTGGTCGCACTTTAGGGTTCTGCCATCGACAACCTTTACACCGGACTTGCTACAAATAATGAAGACAAATTATGAATATCAAGAGACATATTATGATTCTTTTTGGATAACTCAAAGAGCGAAAAGAAAGAATCATAGTAAACAATCTTGATTTATAGAAAGAATTCTCAAGTTATAATATGTAGAAATCAAGAGACACCATGATTCATTTTAACAAATCTCCTCTTAAATAAATAACGAAAAGAATTCTTAGGAGATCATGAAAAAATCTTGATTCATATTAAGAGAATCTCATCTTATCACAATTTGATAAATATTTTTTTAAAAGAGTGAATCATACGTGCATCAAGAAAGATGTTTCATATTAAATACATCACAAGTCATAAATATGATAAATGATTTAGTTAGATATATCATCTCATTAGTCATATGAACGTAGATCCAAAATCATTATCAAAATTACTTTTCAGAATATTCAATGAAGACAACAGAGATAGATTCACATGAGAACTTGATTCATACATAATGTCTCAATTAAAAAATAGTTATAATTTCAAAAAATTCATGATTCATCTACAAAATTCTCCTCTTTATTAAATGACAAAAAGAAGCATAGGAGATTAAATGATCTTCAACGATAATCTTATGTTATAAATTCCAAGAAATCAAGAGAAAAATCATGATTTATTTTCAACTCATTTAATTCGTCAAATTAACATAGTCACTTTAATAGTTCAAGAATAGAATCATTAATCTCATTTTTTTAAAAAAAATTGATAAGATAGATAATAAGAAATTTTTAGGAAATTAATCTCATTTTTTTAAAAAAAATTGATAAGATAGATAATAAGAAATTTTTAGGAAAAATATTTTTCTTTTTTTAGTTGTTTCAATTTAAGTGATTGATTCATACATGTTAGGATCAAGAGCACTAAGAGAGGGGGGTGAATTAGTGCAGCAGAAAACTTTCGATGATTTAAAACGACGTTCGTATGATAAGAACGATTTCAGTATGAAAGTCGAATCGGAAATTGCTTTAACTTAAGATCAAGTAAAGTGCAGTTAAAGTAAAGCTATGGAAGTAGTTGCAGTTAAGATAGAGAACAAAATGTAAATGCAAACCGAGATTTAGAGTGGTTCGGTCAATCTTGACCTACATCCACTTTTGGCTTCCTCCTCCGATGAGGCCACTGACGTCCACTAGAGGCCTTCCTTCAATAGGCGAAGGCCAACCACCCTTTTACAGTTTCACTCCTTTTGACGGGCTTAGGAGACAACCCTTACAGATTTTTCACTCCTTTTGACGTCACTCCTTTGACGGGCTTAGGAGACAACCCTTACAGATTTTTCACTCCTCTCTTGAATGATCAAAACTTCGAAGAAAAGAGGGAGAAGAACTTCTAGCCTTTTACAACACTTTTAAGCTCTCAAAATCTCAGAATAAATGCTAAGTTTCGGTGCCCTTTCATGCATGAAAGGGTGGGGTTTATATAGGCCCCAAACTGATTTGAATTTGGAGCTCAAAAATGTCATTTCCCATGTTTTCGGGGTCCTGGCGGTACTACTACCATAAATGGGAGGTACTACCGCCTGACAGAGCTCGGAGACCGAGCTCAGGCGGTACCACCGCCCTGTAGGGGCGGTACTACCACCCAGTCTCACTCGGAGACTGAGCCCAGGCAGTGCCACCGCCTGACAAGGGCGGTGCTACCGCCCAGTCTCACTCGAAGACTAAGCTCAAGCGGTGCCACCGCCTGAAAGGGGCGGTGCCACCGCCCAGCCTCACTCGGAGACTCAGCTGCTGGGCGGTGCCACCGCCGACCCAGGTAGTGCCACCGCCGGCTAGGGAATCTGGGTCCGAATGGGTTGATCCATTCGGCCCAATTTGGGTCTGTCAAGGGCCCAATTGCCCCAAGATTAAGTTAATGGGATCACCTCTCATTTCTAACTTAATCATCATGCTAACTACGATATTTTTCAAGACATTTACTGCAACTTGCTCCGGTGCGTCAATCGCTTCTTCCGTCGAGCTTCCGGCGAACTTCCAGCGATCATCCGACGAACCCTCAACAATGCTCCGGCGGACTTCCGACAAACTCCTGGACTTGCGACGATCCACTTGGCGAGTTCCGATGAGCTTCTTTGGCAAGCTCCTGGACTTCTCGGATTTGTTCCCGCAGAACCTTCGATAACCGTCCGGACTTCCGTCGAACTCTCGAACCCCCAACGTGATCATAGTCTTGACTTCGGCGCAACTCCTGCTGCATGTCTTACTTTCATCGTAGTTAATCCTGCACACTTATCTCAACATATGGATTAGATAACAAATGACAATTGACTTCATCATCAAAATCCGAGATTCAACAATACATGCATACCCTTGTCCTTTTTGTCAAATCAAAACATATATCATCATTTAAAATGAAAGTGCAAGATTTATTCAAAAATCATCAAGATCAATAAATCACAAAAGTCGTCATGTATAACTTCAAAATCTCATATATAGAATAAAGTCATCAATCATTGTACCAAACCTTTCATTAAAACAACAAGCATGATTTCATTGAGCGTTTTCAATCAAAGTCAGAAATCAATATGAAATCAACATTATACACATTATTGTTTCTTTAAATAAGAGATTTGATTTATCATTTTAATTCCAATGATAATATATATTTTTTTTATGTGTTTCATTTTATGTGATTGATTTCATATAAGTATGCTCAAATTTTTCATATGTAAGCCATCCAACAAAACTCGAAAAGCAATACAAAATCATCACAATACACATAATTATTTATAACATATAAGAAATTAATCACTAGATTTAATTCTAACATTTTATTATATTTTCATAAAACATGCAATTGTCATTATCATTTTCAAAATAACTAGAAAGATAAACATTATCCCAATTTTTATATTTTTTAACAATTTACATATAATTTTCTAATCTAATTTAAAAATAATTCATGAAATGCATCATGTAATTTCAAAATAAAGTAAAGGGGTTTTGATTACCTTGTTGTCGAACGCCGTTAAGGCGTAGTTTGCCACCTCGCCTTTGTTGGTTTGTTCTTCATCTTCGGATGAACTCGTTTCGTCCCAAGTCACTTTGAGTACTCTCTTCTTCTTTGGCAACTTCTTTTTAAGTTTATTTTTATTCTTTAATTCTTGTTTAATAAAACTTTTAACTTTTATAGTGAGAAGTTCAAGTTCATTATCACTTGAGCTTTCGCTCGAGTGGTCTTTATTTGTTTTAAGTGTCAAATCCTTCCTGTTCTTTGGAAGGTTGTTCTCATGTTCGTTTTGTGCCCCATTGGTCATTTCGTAGGCCATCAAAGACTCGATAAGTTCTTCAATTGAAAAAGTATTCAAATCCTTGGCCTCTTGAATGGTTGTTACTTTAGAATCCCAATATTTAGAAAGAGATCGTAAAACTTTATTAACAAGTTCAAAATTCAAAAAATATTTGCCAAGTGCTTTTAAGCCATTGACGACATATGTAAAACGGGTGTACATATCAACAATGGATTCGCATGGTTTCATTCGAAATAGTTCAAAATCATGCATCAAAAGATTTATCTTAGAATCCTTTACTCTACTAGTAACTTCATATGTGATTTCAAGGGTGTACCAAATATCGAAAGCCGTTTTGTAAGTAGAAACCTAATTAAATTTATTTTTATCTAAAGCGCAACATAGAGCATTCATAGCTCTAGCATTTAAAAAAAGTCTTCTTCTTCAAATCATCTTGAATCTTGGATTTGTTATGTACGGGGTCGGCACTAAGAGGAGGAGGAGGGGGGGGGGGGGGGGGTGAATTAGTGCAGCGGTAAAAACGTTAGTTTCGTAAAATCTTCATACAATAAAAAATGAACTTAGAAGATAACTTAAAATCTCGTATTCATAAATGTATTGAAGGCAGTAAGCAAGTAAAGAGGTTTGCAATAAGGTAAATTACACAAGAGAAACGCAAACCGATTTATAGTGGTTCGGTCATCGTCAACCTACATCCACTCCTCTGATTCCTCTTCCGTCGAGGCCATCGGCATCCACTATCGATTTTCCTTTAATAGGCGAAGATCAACCACCTTCTTACACCCCTCTTCTCCTTTTACCGGGTTTAGGAGACAACCTTTACAAGCACTCACTCCTCTTTGAACAGAATTCTAAGTTTAAGCTAGAGGAGAGATTTCTCAAGTGGTTTCTACCGCATTTTCTCACTTTAAAACTTTCTATGCTTATGTATGTTAACCAAGGATGGAAGGGGTATTTATAGGCCTCAAGTTTATTCAAACTTGGAGCATAAAATTTTCCCATCCCGGGTTTCCTGAGTGTAGGCGATACTACCGCTAGTGTTTGTTTGACATTGACACTGCGTTGGGTACCGCCGCCTGACACTAGGTGGTACAACCACCCAAACTGGTGGTACCACCGCTTGCAACCTCTCGGAGGCAATGTCTGAGTGGTATCACCGCCTAACACAATCTCGAAGACTGTGCCATGACAATGCAACCTCTTGGGTCACTATTTGGACCTCTCATTGGGCCAAACACAGTCCTTACATGGGCCCAATTGGCCCATAATTGGGTTGGCCCAAATCCAATCCCAATTATGTGCTAACTATGAAATCTAAGACATACTTAAGCTAAACAAGTCCCTATGTCTTGGTTTCTTTCGTTGAGCTTCTAGCGATCTTCCGGCGAACTTCCAACGATCTCTCGACAATGTTCCGGCAGACTCCCAGCAAGCTCCGGGACTTCTCAATGATCTTCTTGGTAAGTTCCAATGAGCTTCTCTAGTAAGCTCTGAGACTTCTCGGCTGGTTCTGCCAGAACTTCCGATGAACGTTTGGACTTCCGACGAACTCTCGAACTCCCAACGAAATCGCGTTCTTGACTTCGGAACTTCATTTTGCTTTACGCCTTGCTATTGTAGTTAATCTTGCATATGTGAAAATACACTTCAATCTAGACAATTAATACTAAGCATGAATCATGTTGTCCGGTATGCCATTGGTCCTTCGACGCTTTGTCCGATTCTTCAGCGCATCGTCCTCTCTTATGGCCTATTGCCCAATTGGCTAGTTGACTAGGCAAGATAGTAAGCTCTTTTTGAGAAGTGTTATTTTTGCTTCCTTTGCAAAGTGCAAGCTAGCAAGTTTTCAAAAATAAATGCAAGATAGCATTCTTGTTGAAGTTTACAGACTAGCAATTCTTGCTTCCTTTTGCTATGTGCTAGTTGCAAGTTTTGCTTCTTGAGATAGGCAAGATAGTAAGCTCTTTTTGAGAAGTGTTATTTTTGCTTCCTTTGCAAAGTGCAAGCTAGCAAGTTTTCAAAAATAAATGCAAGATAGCATTCTTGTTGAAGTTTACAGACTAGCAATTCTTGCTTCCTTTTGCTATGTGCTAGTTGCAAGTTTTGCTTCTTGAGATAGGCAAGATAGTAAGCTCTTTTTGAGAAGTGTTATTTTTGCTTCCTTTGCAAAGTGCAAGCTAGCAAGTTTTCAAAAATAAATGCAAGATAGCATTCTTGTTGAAGTTTACAGACTAGCAATTCTTGCTTCCTTTTGCTATGTGCTAGTTGCAAGTTTTGCTTCTTGAGATAGGCAAGATAGTAAGCTCTTTTTGAGAAGTGTTATTTTTGCTTCCTTTGCAAAGTGCAAGCTAGCAAGTTTTCAAAAATAAATGCAAGATAGCATTCTTGTTGAAGTTTACAGACTAGCAATTCTTGCTTCCTTTTGCTATGTGCTAGTTGCAAGTTTTGCTTCTTGAGATAGGCAAGATAGTAAGCTCTTTTTGAGAAGTGTTATTTTTGCTTCCTTTGCAAAGTGCAAGCTAGCAAGTTTTCAAAAATAAATGCAAGATAGCATTCTTGTTGAAGTTTACAGACTAGCAATTCTTGCTTCCTTTTGCTATGTGCTAGTTGCAAGTTTTGCTTCTTGAGATAGGCAAGATAGTAAGCTCTTTTTGAGAAGTGTTATTTTTGCTTCCTTTGCAAAGTGCAAGCTAGCAAAATTTTACATTATTTAATAACATACAAGCTAGCAGTTTGACAAGTATTACTTCTCTTTGAAGTATGAAGGCTTAGCAAGTTTTTGAAAAATAATGTAAGATAACAAGCTAGCAAGTTTTCAAAAATAAATGCAAGATAGCATTCTTGTTGAAGTTTACAGACTAGCAATTCTTGCTTCCTTTTGCTATGTGCTAGTTGCAAGTTTTGCTTCTTGAGATAGGCAAGATAGTAAGCTCTTTTTGAGAAGTGTTATTTTTGCTTCCTTTGCAAAGTGCAAGCTAGCAAAATTTTACATTATTTAATAACATACAAGCTAGCAGTTTGACAAGTATTACTTCTCTTTGAAGTATGAAGGCTTAGCAAGTTTTTGAAAAATAATGTAAGATAACAAGCTAGCAAGTTTTCAAAAATAAATGCAAGATAGCATTCTTGTTGAAGTTTACAGACTAGCAATTCTTGCTTCCTTTTGCTATGTGCTAGTTGCAAGTTTTGCTTCTTGAGATAGGCAAGATAGTAAGCTCTTTTTGAGAAGTGTTATTTTTGCTTCCTTTGCAAAGTGCAAGCTAGCAAGTTTTCAATTTACATTATTTAATAACATACAAGCTAGCAGTTTGACAAGTATTACTTCTCTTTGAAGTATGAAGGCTTAGCAAGTTTTTGAAAAATAATGTAAGATAACAAGCTAGCAAGATACAATGTTTTACATGAAGTACGTTTGCATCTTCTCTTTAGATGTGTTAGCAAGCAAGCAAGTTTTTCTTCTTACAATTTATGGGCTAGCAAATTTTACACATATGAAAGTTGGCAAGATTTGTGCATCTTTTTAACTTGTGCAAGCTAGCTAGCATGCTAGCTATCTCCCCCTTTGTCATTGTAAAAAGAAGGGAAGAATATATTTTGTATCTCTTTTTCCTTTTATAACAATTTTCAAATCATGACAAAGGATAAATAACAAAGATGAAAAATCAAGTTATGAATGTCAAAACAATTTTTCATCATGAATATTTCATCATTGCATGCATCATTATCATAGTTGAAGTATAGCATGCATAATACCAAATCATCATGTATATTTCCAAAATATAAATTGTATGATTCCAAATCATCATTCATAATTACATCAATATTCCAATAATTATTTCAATCATAAAAAAATGAAAGATCAAGTCTAAAATTCAAGAGATCAAGATCATAATCCGGAAAATGTATAAGAAGAATTTATGCATTTGGAAGATCTAACATGCCTAAGTTTCTCATTTAAGCTAGCAATTTTCTTTCTCCCCTTTGTTATTGAAACAAGGAAGAAGTAGAGTGGAAGAATACAATTTTTACATCAATACTCTACTTATAACGTGAGGTTTACAACCACAAATACAAAGGAATTTACACATCATGTCATGAAAGATAATAATATCAAATCATGAATGCCACAAGACATGATTTATTTCATCAAATCTCTTCTTTTTATAAATAGCAAAAAGAAACATAAGAGATCAAATGATACAATATCTTGATTCATGCATAAGAAATCTCAAGTTATAAATCTCAAAAAATTGAGATAAAGTTCATTCAAATTTAAATCGTCAAATCAAAAATATTTTCAGGAGATTCACAAAAGTGATACAAATATATTCCTTAATCTCCTTTTTGGAAAACTTGATAAAGTAGGAAAAAAGAAATCTTTCAAGGAAAAACCTATCCTCTTTTTAGTTGTTTCAATTCATGTGATTTATTTCATTTATGCCAAATAAAAACATGTATCATGTTTAAAACCGAAAGTGCAAGATTTATCATAAATATCATCAAGATCAATAAATCACAAAAATCATCATGTATAATTTTAAAATCTCATGCATAAAATCGTCAATCATGGTATTAAAACATTTAATATTTTTATTACATCATTTGCATCATTAAATATACAATCATCAACACTTACACTATTTCATATAAGCATGCCTTTTTTATTTATGCAAATCAAAACATGCATCATTTTTAAAATCGAAAAAGCCACTTTCATTATCATAAAAATCGATAATCCATAAATCTCAAGAATCATCATGCATAATTCCAAAAGATAAACTCATTAAGCAAGATCATTATGCATTACTTCAAATCAAACATGATTTCCTTTAATCAAAATCGAGAAACAATACGGAAATCAACATGATACATATTATTACTTCTTAAACACATATAGCATGATTTTATAAGGCAATTTTCATCGAAATCATTTTGTTTGTTTATCATAAGCCATGCAATTTTCATGATCATAAAAAGCATGATCCCAGTTTTTTTTAACTTTTTTTTTGGCATTTTCGTTACATGCAATTAAAAACTATATATATAATTTTTCTAAACTAAACTAAGAACAACTCATGAAAAACATCTAGTAATTTCAAGGTAAACTACAGGAGTTTCGTTTGAGTTGTTTACCTCATTATCGAGAGCCACCAAAGCAAAATTCATCATTTCATCTTCATTGGTTTGCTCCTCGTCTTCGAATGAGCTCGATTCATCTTTTGACAACTTCTTCTTACGTTCATAGCAAGTAGTTCCATTCTTTTTGTTTTTTAATTTTTGTTTCATGAACTTTTTAAATTTCTTAGTGAAGAGTTCAAGTTCACCATCGCTTGAGCTTATGCTCGAGTGGTCTTCGATTGTTCTAAGTTTGAAATCCTTCCTATTCTTTGGAAGGTTGTTCTCAAGTTTGTTTTGTTCAACATGTGCTATTAATTCATTTCATAGGTCATTAAAGACCCAATTAGTTCTTCAATTATAAAATGTTTCAAATCTTTCGATTCTTGTATTGTCGTTACTTCTGAATCCCAAGTTTTAGAAAGAGATCTTAAAATTTTATTTACAAGTTCAAAATCCGAAAAATATTTGCCAAGTGCTTTTAGACCATTGATAACATCCGTAAAACGGGTATACATGTCTCCAATAGTCTTACTTGGTTTCATTCGAAAAAGTTCAAAGTCATGCATCAAAAGATTGATTCTAGACTCTTTTACTCTATTTGTGCCTTCATCAGTTACTTCTAGTGTGTGCCAAATCTCATATGTAGTTTTGCATGAAGAAACACGATTAAACTCATTTCTATCTAAGTTACAAAATAAGACATTCATAGCCTTTGTATTTAGAGAAAAAGTCTTCTCCAAATTATTCCAATGGTTTATTGGAAGAGAAGACCTTTGAAAACCAAATTTGACTATGTGCCATAAATTGAGATTCAATGAAAGTATGAAAACTCTCATTTGAGTTTTCCAATAAGTGTAGCCCGTCCCATTGAAAAAGGGAGGACGAATGAGAGAGTGACTCTCTTGAAAGCCGAAAAGAGTCATTTCTATTTGGGTGTTAAACCAAATTAGAAAATAAGGCTCTGATACCAATTGTTAGGTACGGGGTTGGCACTAAGAGGGGGGGTTGAATTAGTGTAGTGGTAAAAACGTCGGTTTCATAAAATCTTCGTACGATAAAAATTAAACTTAGAAGATAACTTGAGATCTCATATTCACAAATGTATTGAAGGCAAGCAAGTAAAGAGGTTTGCAGTAAAGTAAATTGCACAAGAGAAACGCAAACCGATTTATAGTGGTTCGGTCATCGTCGACCTACATCCACTTCTCTGATTCCTCTTCCGTCGAGGCCACCGACATCCACTATCGATCTTCCTTTAATAAGCAAAGATCAACCTCCTTCTTACACCCCTCTTCTCCTTTTCCCGGGTTTAGGAGACAACCCTTATATGCACTCACTCCTCTCTAAACAGAATTCTAAGTTTAAGCTAGACGAGGGATTTCTCAAGTGGTTTCTACAGCGTTTTCTTACTTTAAAACTTTTTGTGCTTATGTGTGTTAACCAGGGATGGGAGGGGTATTTATAGGCCTCAAGTTGATTCAAACTTAGAGCCTAAAACTTTCCTATCTTCTGGGTTTCCTAGGTGCAGGCGGTACCACCCACCCATGTGTGGGTGTGTACCACTACCAGTATTAGTCTAATATTGACACTACACTAGGGATTCTAGACTCTTTTACTCTATTTGTGCCTTCATCAGTTACTTCTAGTGTGTGCCAAATCTCATATGTAGTTTTGCATGAAGAAACACGATTAAACTCATTTCTATCTAAGTTACAAAATAAGACATTCATAGCCTTTGTATTTAGAGAAAAAGTCTTCTCCAAATTATTCCAATGGTTTATTGGAAGAGAAGACCTTTGAAAACCAAATTTGACTATGTGCCATAAATTGAGATTCAATGAAAGTATGAAAACTCTCATTTGAGTTTTCCAATAAGTGTAGCCCGTCCCATTGAAAAAGGGAGGACGAATGAGAGAGTGACTCTCTTGAAAGCCGAAAAGAGTCATTTCTATTTGGGTGTTAAACCAAATTAGAAAATAAGGCTCTGATACCAATTGTTAGGTACGGGGTTGGCACTAAGAGGGGGGGTTGAATTAGTGTAGTGGTAAAAACGTCGGTTTCATAAAATCTTCGTACGATAAAAATTAAACTTAGAAGATAACTTGAGATCTCATATTCACAAATGTATTGAAGGCAAGCAAGTAAAGAGGTTTGCAGTAAAGTAAATTGCACAAGAGAAACGCAAACCGATTTATAGTGGTTCGGTCATCGTCGACCTACATCCACTTCTCTGATTCCTCTTCCGTCGAGGCCACCGACATCCACTATCGATCTTCCTTTAATAAGCAAAGATCAACCTCCTTCTTACACCCCTCTTCTCCTTTTCCCGGGTTTAGGAGACAACCCTTATATGCACTCACTCCTCTCTAAACAGAATTCTAAGTTTAAGCTAGACGAGGGATTTCTCAAGTGGTTTCTACAGCGTTTTCTTACTTTAAAACTTTTTGTGCTTATGTGTGTTAACCAGGGATGGGAGGGGTATTTATAGGCCTCAAGTTGATTCAAACTTAGAGCCTAAAACTTTCCTATCTCGGGTTTCCTAGGTGCAGGCGGTACCACCACCCATGTTGGGTGGTACCACTACCAGTATTAGTCTAATATTGACACTACACTAGGCGGTACCACCACCCAGACTAGTAGTACCATCGCTTGCAGCCTCTCGGAGGTTGTGTCTATGTGGTACCACCGCCCAGACCGACGGTACCACCGCTTGACACAATCTCGAAGATTGTGTCACGATGGTGCAACCTCTTAGGTCACTATTTGGGCCTCTCATTGGGCCAAACACAGTCCTTACATGGCCTAACTGGCCCATAATTGGGTTGGCCCAAATCCAATCCCAATTATGTGCTAACTAAGAAATCTAAGACATACTTAAGCTAAACAAGTCCCTATATCTTGGTTTCTTCTGGTGAACTTCCGATGACCTCTCGGCAATGTTCCGACGGACTCCCAGCAAGATCCTAGACTTCTCGATGATCTTCTTGGCGAGCTATGATGAGCTTCTCTGGCAAGCTCCAAGACTTCTCGGCTGGTTTCACCAGAACTTCTAACAAACGTCCGGACTTCCGACGAACTCTCGAACTCCCAATGAAATTGCATCCTTGACTCCGGGACTTCATTTTGCTTTATGCCTTGCTATCCTAGTTAATCCTGCACATTTAAAAATACACTTTGATCTAGACAATTAATACTAAGCATGAATCATGTTGTTTGGCATGTCATTAATCCTTCGATGCTTCGTCCGATTCTTCGACGCATCGTCCTCTCTTGCGGCCTATTGTCCAATCGGCCAGTTAACTCCGCAACTCTGATATCCTTGATGCAATAACCGCTCTTCTTGGCCTGATGCCCGAATCCATAGCCCAAAGCCTTCTGTTGATACGTGGACTAATCCTCTAGCTCGATGTCCAATCTTCTAACATGATCCTCTAGCCCAACATGATGTTAGGATCGGAGCGGCACTAAGAGGGGGGGGTGAATTAGTGCAACGGATTAAAACGTCGGTTTTGGAAACTTTTTCGTACGATAAAAATCGAACTCAGAAGTGCTTAACTTGAAAGCATGTTCGTAAATGTGTGCAGCAAAAGTAATAAGGAAGTAAAGCAGGTATGAAGGTTTGCAGTAAGGTAAAGTGCAATAAATAAATGCAAACCAGTGAACACGCCAATTTTAAAGTGGTTCGGTCAAAATGACCTACATCCACTTGCAAAGCCTTCTTCGATGAGGCTCCAAACTTCCACTAGCAAATTACTTTGAAGGGGAAGGACAAATACCCCTCTTACAACTTTTTACAAGTGGTTCACACTCTTACAAAGTTTCAACGAGAAAGAAGGAGGTGAACACTCAAGCAATTGAAAACTAGACTTGCTAAAGACTTTGCTAAGGCTTTTATCTCAATCTATTGCTTCTCAAAAGTTGTTATCTCTACTGAGAATTGAGGGGTATTTATAGGCTTCAAGAGGATTCAAATTTGGGCTCCAAAATTTGAATTCTCTTCGGTTCCCGAAGCTCGCGGTGCCACCGCTTGTCAGTGGCGGTGCCACCGCCTGTCAGTTGTGACACTGATAGTGTACTGGGCGGTGCCACCGCCCAGTCCAGCGGTGCCACCGCCTGGCTCTCGGGTGTTGGGCGGTGCCACCGCCCAGACCGGCGGTGCCACCGCCTGGCTATTTCAGCTCACTGGTTGGGCTCCAAACTTGGCCCAAACTAGTCCGAACTCGGGCCTAATTGGCCCCTACTTGGGTTATAAGATTAACACCTAATCCTAACCCTAATTAACATACTAACTATGAATTTAAAGACATTTCCTAAGCTATTACAAAGTCCATAAGTCAAGACTTCTTCCGGCGAACTTCCAGCGGTCTTCCGAGAAACTCTCGGAAACCATTCTGCGGACTCCTGGCAAGCTCCTAGACTTCACGATTTGATCTTGGCGAGTTCCGATGAGCTTCTTCGGTAAGCTACGATCTTTCTCGGTGAGCTCTACGAACTTCCAACGTACATTCTGGCGAGCTTCAGAAAACCCTTTGGCAAGCTCCCTACTCATTCTCGGCTAGTTCCGATAGCATTCTTGACGAACATTCAGACTTCCGTCGAACTCTCGAACTCCCAACGAATCCTTCGCGCTTGACTCCGGCACTTTGTTTCACTTTATGTCTTCATCGTTATCATAGTTAATCCTACACACACAAGCCAAAACTCTACTCCGATCTAGACAATTATTACAACACGAATTGACATTCTGTTGCCCGGCACGTCATTGGTTGGCGCTTCGTCCGATTCTTCAGTGCATCGTCCACTCTTGCGGGTTGTTGCCCAATCGGTGGTTGACCTCCGCAACCCCGATATCCTTGGTGCAATTCCGCTCTCCTTGGCCCGATGCCCGACGTCCGAAGCGTTCTACCGTCCAATATCCTAACGTGATCTCCTCCGGTGCAATGTCAATTCCTCCTACGTCAATTGTCTAATCCTGATCGAGTAGACCTGCATCACTCAAAATGCAGTTAAACATCTAAACACAATCAATTTGTTTCATCATCAAAATTCGAGATTCAACAATCTCCCCCTTTTTGATGATGACAACTAATTGATGACTACTGGAGTTAACCTTAACTCCCCAGAGTTTAAATAAACTCCCCCTATCAATATGCCATTGATAGAACACTTGGATTATCCCAAATCCAAGCAACATTCATCACATGTTATGAAAAATATTTAAACCGTCATGCAAATATATAAAATATTCAATTTAATGCATGAAGTCATCAATATACTTCTCCCCCTATGTCATCAACAAAAAGGAGAAGTCCCAACTCTTATGTGTTTAGAGATATGAGTTCTAATCATTGCATAATAAACATAATATCCAATTTTATCATCATGCAATTTAGCAATTAAAGATGTGTAAGTTTAGCATGTTTGCTTTTCTTGAGACAGCAACTGTTTGCTTCTCTTTAGACTACAAGCTAGCAATTTTTACAATATGCAAGTTTTGCTACATACAAGCTAGCAAAAATTTCGAAAGCAAATGCAAGATAGCTTTCTTGTGTAAGCCCATGATTCTTGCTTCCTATTGCAATTTACAAGTTTTTGAAATATCCAAGTTCAACACATTGCATAATTAACATAATCTCCTAGTTTTATCATTATGCAATTTTGCTATCATCATAGATATGCAAGGTAGTATGATAGCAATTTCTATAACATACAAGCTAGCAAATTTTACAATATTTTTAGAACATGCAAGCTATCGGTTTTGAGATGTTCAAGAAAGCAACCCTTGCTTCTTAAAATATACAAGTTTGCTAGATGTGCACGTTAGCATGTTTTGCTTATTGAGATAGGCAAGATAGTGATGTTCAAGAAGACAACTTTTGCTTCTTGAAATAAGCAAGTTAGCAATCTTTGCTACTTAAGATAGACAAGCTAGCAATCAAGTTTTTGCATCTTCTTGACTTGTACAAATTAGCTATCTCCCCCTTTGTCATTGTCAAAAAGAAAGGAAGACCCTTTACATCAATTATGACAAAGGTAAGTATCAACCTTATTTGTGCATCATTATCATACGTTAAAGTATTGCATGCATAATACCAAATCATCAAAATCTCAACATTACTTTCAAGATATTCAAAATGGTATACATAGATTTATCATAAAGCAAATTAATTTTCAATCATCACATAAGGCATTTAAAGAATTTTTGAAACATAGGAGAATGATTAATTTAAGCATGCAATATTTCAATCAAATTCAAGTCATGAATACCAATACTTTCATATTGTGAGTATCAATTTATGAATACCAAAAGATATTATTTGTGATTCCAATTTTGCAAGATCAAGATGATGATTTAGATAAAACTTATTCAAATCAAATCGTTAACTTGAAACTCATAATCAAGTCATCAAACATCAATTTCGAGATTCACAAATATGAAATCAAGATCAAGATGATGATTTAGATAAAACTTATTCAAATCAAATCGTTAACTTGAAATCATAATCAAGTCATCAAAATCAATTTCGAGATTCACAAATATCATGAAATCATTAATCTCGACTCAGATGGGAAAAGTATTTTTTAAGTAATTGTTTTTCATCTAAGCAGCCTTAGTCTTTATATGCCAAATCAAGATAAGCATGAAAGTTCAAGACATAAAGGCAAAATCTTATAAAACAACTCATCAAGCAAGATTTTAACCATCTCTTCTCAAGCCATATAAGAGTAAGTCAAGGATTCAATATCTCATGTCATGAATTCCAATAGGCATCTCAAATTATCAAACATACATTAAAAAGATATTTCAAAAAGATCTATAACATGATTCATAAGTGATTCATTTTTAAAATGTGTCTCATGTCATAAGTATGAATCAAGCATTTGTAAAATCCGAAATCATCCTCAAAGTCACATTCAATAAATTCATACATGACAAGCATAGATTTATTGAAAAGTCGATAAGATAGAGGATCGCATTTCGTTTTTATAAATTTCTATTCATGTGATTTGCTTCTTATAAGCATGCCTTTACCTTTAATAAAACAAGTGTCAACATTTAAGACGGAAAGGTAAATTTCATAAAACAAATCATCAAGCATGATTTCATGATAACATCCTTTTAATATCTTGATATTCATCATCAAGTATGATTTCAAAAGTATGTTCAAAAGAAATTATTAAGACCAAATGTATGATACACTCATTTATTTTCAAAATATTTATCATGTTTATTTTTATGAGATTAACAAGATTGGTAAAATAAATTCATTAATCTCAATAGGATAGAAAATTCATTTCCATTTCATACAATTGATTTCATGTGAGGGTATTCAAGTCTTTTGTGAAACATGTATCATCATTTAAAATCGAAAGTGTAAGATTTATTACAATAAAGATCAAAAAGGTACTTTCATTTTGATAAAAATCAATAATACGTAAATCACAAGATTCATCATCATATTTTCAAATTGCACAATTTCAAAACTATACCTTTCATTTTTCATGCATGATACAAATAAATCAATCATCATTATGAGCATATTATACATGATATTCAAGCATTCATGATACATTATTTTGGCAACATGATCATAGCTTTTCAAATGATGGTATCTAAATGTTAAAGTTCATTACATCCTATCATGCATGATAATTAACTTCTCATTTGTATTTCATGCATAATTTCATTTCATCATATTAGGAATATCAAGAAGAATTAATTGGGTGATGAGATGAATATTTTCATGAACACAAGCAATTGCATAAAAATCATATCATGAAGGATATGTGTATACCAAAAGGAATGATTTCTATTTGAAGAACCTCCTCATAAATAATCAAAAGAAAATCTTAGGAGATTGATTAAAGAAAAATCTTGATTCATTATAAAATTTCATATATCAAATATCGAGGAATCAAGATAATGATTCATAAAAAATATCACAAGTAATATTCAAGAGAAAATTCATCATTCATTTTCAATTCATTCAATTTGTCAAATCAACATTTCTTGGGTATGCATGATATCAAAACATGGTTTCAAATCTTCAACATGTAACATGTATAAATTTAAAAATCGAAGGGAGAAGGGAAAGAATTCAAAGGTACAAAGATTTCAACCATCTCATAAACAAATGAAGGATCAATTCATGAATCCAAAATTCCATGAATCATTTCGACAAATTTCCTTTTAAATAATCAAAATGATCATCAAAGGAAATCTCATGTTATTCCAAGAAATCAAGATCATGATTTTGATAAAACTCATTTTAAATTTAAATCATCAAAATCATTTTTAAGGTTCACAAAATTCATAATATAAATAGATTCATGATTTCATTGATAATATATTTTTCCCTTTTTTAAGTGTTTCATTTTAAGTGATTGATTTCATGTTAGCATGCTTTTTCATTTATGTCAAATAAAAACATGCATCAACGTTTAGGATCGAAAAATGATTTTCGTCATAAAACCATCAAGACCAATAAATCACAAAAATCATCATGTATAACTTTAAAATTTTATGCATAAAATCGTTATATCATGGTATCGAAACTTTAATATTTTCATTACAACATTAAGCAAGGTTTCATTGAACATAATTTTAAATGATTCTTATAGATACCTAAAACTTCTTTAGTTTTAATTTATATGATTGATTTTATAATAGCATACTCAAATTTTTGTTCTTATGTCAAAACCATACATCATGTTTGAAAAACAAAGATAATGTACATAAAAAATATCAAGCCTTTCATACAAAAGTCATGCATCTTCATTGAAAAGCAATATGAAAATCATCAAAATACACATTCTTGCTTCTCAAGCACATATATAAGATTAATCTCACTAGGTTTACAATCATTAGATTTATATCTAACTTTTTATTCCATTAACATAAAACATGCAATTTTCAAGAAAAATAATTATTCAAAAAAAAGAAAATGTATCATGGAAAACATCAAGTAATTTCAAAATAAATTAAGGGAGTTGAGTTGAGTTACTTACCTTGTAGTCGAAGCCCGTCAAAGCCCAATTCGCCGTTTCACCTTTGGAAGTTCTTGATTCATCCTTGGTTGCCTTCCTCTTCTTTGGCCTCTTCCTCCGTTCAAGTTCATTGTTTATTTTAGATTTTTATTTAATGAACTTATTAAGATTTAGTGTTCGAAGTTCAAGTTCATCATTGTCCTCATCACTTGAGTCATCGCTCAAGTGGTATTCATTTGTCCGGAGTTCCAAATCCTTCCTATTCTTTGGAAGGTGGTTCAAGTGTTCATCGGGTTCAAAATGTTCCAAAAGTGTCATTTCATAGGTCATTAGTGACCCGATTAATTCTTCTAATGGAAAATCATTTAAATTTTTTGTCTCTTGTATTGCGGTTATTTTAGGATCCCACCTTTTTGGAAGGGATCTTAAGATCTTACTTATGAGATCAAAATTCGAAAAAGATTTACCAAGAACTCTTAGATTATTGACGACATCCGTGAAACAGGTGTACATGTCGCCTATAGTCTCACTTGGTTGCATTCGAAAAAGCTCAAAATCATGCAATAAAATGTTAACTTTCGAGTCTTTGACTCTACTAGTTCCCTCGTGTGTGATTTCAAGTGTTCGCCAAATATCAAAAGCTGTTTCGCACATAGAAATCCGATTGAACTCATTTTTGTCCAAAGCGCAAAATAAGGCATTCATAGCCTTTACGTTTAAAGAAAAATACTTCTTCTCCAAATCCGACCATTCGTTCATCGGTTTAGAGGAAAGTTCAAAACCGTGTTCAACAATATTCCATAAATCCAAATTCATAGAAATCAAGAAAACTCTCATTCGAGTTTTCCAATAAGTGTAGTCCAATCCGTTAAACAACGGTGGACGAAAAACCGAAAAGCCCTCTTGAAAGCCATGAAGAGTCATTTCTCTCGGGTGTAAATCTGAAATGAGAAATACCGGGCTCTGATACCAATTGTTAGGATCGGAGCAGCACTAAGAGAGGGGGGTGAATTAGTGCAGCGGATTAAAACGTCGGTTTTGGAAACTTTTTCGTACGATAAAAACCGAACTCGGAAGTGCTTAACTTGAAAGCGTGTTCGTAAATGTGTGCAGCAAAAGTAATAAGGAAGTAAAGCAGGTATGAAGGTTTGCAGTAAGGTAAAGTGCAATAAATAAATGCAAACCAGTGAACACGCCAATTTTAAAGTGGTTCGGTCAAAATGACCTACATCCACTTGCGAAGCCTTCTTCGATGAGGCTCCCAACTTCCACTAGCAAATTACTTTGAAGGGGAAGGACAAATACCCCTCTTACAACTTTTTACAAGTGGTTCACACTCTTACAAAGTTTCAACGAGAAAGAAGGAGGTGAACACTCAAGCAATTGAAAACTAGACTTGCTAAAGACTTTGCTAAGGCTTTTATCTCAACTATTGCTTCTCAAAAGTTGTTATCTCTATTGAGAATTGAGGGGTATTTATAGGCCTCAAGAGGATTCAAATTTGGGCTCCAAAATTTGAATTCTCTTCGGTTCCCGAAGCTAGCGGTGCCACCGCCTATCAGTGGCGGTGCCACCGCCTGTCAGTTGTGACACTGACAGTGTACTGGGCGTTGCCACCGCCCAGTCCAGCGGTGCCACCGCCTGGCTCTCGGGTGCTGGGCGGTGCCACCGCCTAGCTATTTCAGCTCACTGGTTGGGCTCCAAACGTGGCCCAAACCAGTCCGAACTCGGGCCCAATTGGCCCCTACTTGGGTTATAAGATTAACACCTAATCCTAACCCTAATTAACATACTAACTATGAATTTAAAGACATTTCCTAAGCTATTACAAAGTCCACAAGTCAAGACTTCTTCCGGCGAACTTCCAGCGGTCTTCCGAGAAACTCTCGGAAACCATTCTGCGGACTCCCGGCAAGCTCCTAGACTTCACGATTTGATCTTGGCGAGTTCCGATGAGCTTCTTCGGCAAGCTACGATCTTTCTCAGTGAGCTCCGCGAACTTCCGACGTACATTCTGGCGAGCTTCCGAAAACCCTTCGGCAAGCTCCCTACTCATTCTCGGCTAGTTCCGACAGCATTCCCAACGAACATTCGGACTTCCGTCGAACTCTCGAACTCCCAACGAATCCTTCGTGCTTGACTCCGGCACTTTGTTTCGCTTTATGTCTTCATCGTTATCGTAGTTAATCCTGCACACACAAGCCAAAACTCTACTCCGATCTAGACAATTATTACAACGCGAATTGACATTCTGTTACCCGGCACGTCATTGGTTGGCGCTTCGTCCGATTCTTCAGTGCATCGTCCACTCTTGCGGGTTGTTGCCCAATTGGCAGTGGACCTCTGCAACCCCGATATCCTTGGTGCAATTCCGCTCTCCTTGGCCCGATGCCCGACGTCCGAAGCGTTCTACCGTCCAATATCCTAACGTGATCTCCTCCGGTGCAACGTCAATTCCTCCTGCGTCAACTGTCTAATCCTGATCAAGTAGACCTGCATCACTCAAAATACAGTTAAACATCGAAACACAATCAATTTATTTCATCATCAAAATCCGAGATTCAACACATGATTCTTCCTGCTTTAATTGTCTCATCCTGATCGAAGCATCCTACGTCACTGCAAACGCAGATCAAATAATAAACACTTATCAATTGGTTTCATCATCAAAATATGAGATTCAATAGGATTTTGATGATGAAACCAATTGAGATGTGTTTATGAATTGATCTGCATTTTGAGTGACGCAGAATGCTTCGATCAGGATGAGACAATTAAAGCAGGAAGAATCATATTGGGTCGGGAAAACATGTCAGAATATTAGATGCCTAGCTAAAAGATCGGATGACGTATCGACAGAAGGCTTTGGGCCATGGATTCAGGCATCGGGCCAAGAAGAGCGAACATTGCACCAAGGATATCAGAGTTGCGGAGGTCAATTGGCCGATTGGGCAATAGGCTGCAAGAGAGGACGATGCATCGAAGAATCGGACAAAGCATCGATGACCAATGACATGTTGGACAACATGATTCATGCTTAGTAATAATTGTCCAGATCGAAGTGTATTTTTACATATGCAGGATTAACTATGATAGCAAGGCATAAAGCAAAATGAAGTCCCTGAGTCAAGAATGCGATTTCGTTGGGAGTTCGAGAGTTCGTCGAAAGTCCGGACGTTCATCAAAAGTTCTATCAGAATTGACTAAGAAGTCTCAGAGCTTGCTAAAGAAGCTCATTGGAACTTACCAAGAAGATCATCGTGAAGTCTAGGAGCTTGTCGGGAGTCCACTGGAACATTACCGAGAGATCGTTGGAAGTTCACCGGAAGATCGCCGGAAGAAACCTAAACTTACAAAGTTTGTTTAGCTTAGTAAATGTCTTAAAATTTATAGTTAGCACATAATTGAGATTAGAATTAGGCCAACCCAATTAGGGGATAGTTGGGCCCAAGTTTGGGCTATGTTGGGCAAAGAGAAAGGCCCAAACAGTGACCAAACAAGTGAAACCATCGTGGCATAGTCTCCGAGACTATTTCAGGCAGTGGCACCGTCCGAACACAGTCTTTTAGGTGTGATTCTAAAGTTGTAAACCTTAGAAAGTTTAGTTCCCTCCTCCCAAAGCTTAGAGAGAATTCTAAGGGAGGTGTAAGAGGGATACCTTGTAAAAGAGGGTGGTAAAAGGTTGTCTCCTAAACCTATAAAAATGAGAATTGGGGTGTAAAAGGTGATTGATCTTCGCTTATTGATGGAAGACTGATAGTGGATGCCAGTGGCCTCGACGGAAGAAGAATCGGCGGAGTGGATGTAGGTCATGACGACCGAACCACTATAAAAATCTAGTTTACGTTTCTCTTGAGCAATTTACTTTAACTACAAACCACTTTACTTGCTTTACATCCACTATGCTCTGCCATACACTTTCAAGGTTATTACCTTTATGAAATGGTTTTTCATCGGAAACGGATTTAATCACAATGAAGTTTTGAACCGACGTAATTTTTACCACTGCACTAATTCACCCCCCTCCCCTCTTAGTGCCGATCTTTTCTTAACAATTGGTATCAGAGCCTCATTATTTCTCATTTAGTTTAATATCTAAGAGAAATGGCTCTTTTCGGCTTCCAAGAGGGACTTTCTCTCATTCGTCCTCCCTTGTTCAATGGGACGGACTACACATATTGGAAAACTTGAATGAGAGTTTTCTTACTTTCTTTATATTTAAATTTATGGAGTATTATGAAAAACAGATTTCGAAGGTCTTCTCTTCCAATGAACCATTAGAATGATTTGGAGAAGAAGACTTTTTCTTTAAATGCTAGAGCTATGAATGCTCTATTTTGCGCCTTAGATAAAACCGAATTTAGTTAGGTTTATACTTGTAAAACGGCTTTTGACATTTGGTATACTCTTGAAATCACACATGAAGGCACTAGCAAAGTTAAAGATTCAAAAATCAACTTTTTGATGTATGATTTTAAACTTTTTCATATGAAACCAAGCGAAACCATTGGAGATATCACCTGTTTTATGGATATCGTCAATGGTTTAAAAGCACTTGGTAAAAGTTTTTCGAACTTTGAACTTGTAAACAAATTTTACGTTCTCTTAATAAGAATTGGGATCCGAAAGTAACCATAATACAAGAGGTAAAAGATCTTAATAATTTTTCACTTGAAGAACTTTTTGGTTCATCAATGATATACGAAATGGCGCACAATGCACAAAACGAACTTGAGAACATTCTTCCAAAAAACAGGAAGGATTTCGGACATAGAACAATCGAAAACCACTTGAGCATTAGCTCAAGTGATGGTGAACTTGAACTCCTCACCATGAAATTTAAAAAGTACATGAAACAAAAATTGAAGAACAAAAATAAACTTAAAAAGAATGCAACTACTTGCTATGAACGCCAAGAAGAAAGAAGCAATCTTGGACGAAACAAGCTTATCCGAAGATGAAGGACAATCCAACAAAGGCAGGGTGACAAACTACGCCTTAACGGTTTTCGACAATGAGGTAAAATACTCAAACGAAACCCCCTTAGTTTATCTCAAAATTATATGATGCTTTGCATGAGTTCTTTTTATTTAGCTTAGAAAAATTATTTTTCTTAAAAATTACATGTTTAATAATGTAATGAATAATGCTAAAAATAAAAATTTTAGGAATCATGCTTATCCTTCTAGTAATGATCATTAAATTTTTTTTGGGTAATTTATGGTTTATTGATCTTGATGGTTTTTATGACAAAATTTATTTTTTGATCTTAAATGATTGATGCATGTTCTTATTTGGCATAAAAAGATAAAGGCATACTTGTATGAAACCAACAACTTAAAATGAAACATCTCTATCTTATCAAGTTTTGAATAAGAGATTGAAAAATATATTTATATTATTTTGAATCTCTTGAACTATGAAAGTGATTTTGATGATTTGGTGATTTAAATTTGAATTTTTTTTTTATCCAAATCATGATCTTGATTCCTTGATATTTACAAATTAAGATTTATTATGAATCAAAATTTTTTTAAAATAATTCTCCTACGATTCTACTTGATATTTTCTTAAGAGGAGATTTTCTAAATGAATCATGATTTTTCA
This sequence comes from Musa balbisiana, assembly GCA_004837865.1. Classification (NCBI taxonomy): domain Eukaryota; kingdom Viridiplantae; phylum Streptophyta; class Magnoliopsida; order Zingiberales; family Musaceae; genus Musa; species Musa balbisiana. The sequence continues at coordinate 18,026,954 of CM017192.1, forward strand.
GAATTATAATTTTTATGATTTATAATGAATTGAGAGATATTATACATGAATCGAGATCGTTTATGTTTTCTCTCATGACATCGTTTTGCTATAAGAATGTCTTAATCTATATCATGATCTTGAATTCTCGATATTGATACTTGAAATTTTTCTATGAATCAAGATCTTGTTTTTGAACTCCCACGTTTCTTTATGTTATTTACTAAAAATGAGATTTGTCAAAGTGAATCATATCTATTGATATGCATGAATTGAGATCTTGTTCTCCTACTATTCGTTTTGCTATTCACTAAAAAGAAGACTTATTCTAATAAACCATGATATACTACTTGACATCTTTTAAGGTTTATGACTTGAATTTTATTATGTAAAATTCCTTGTATTCATGAAGTATATCTCATCACCAAGTTCTTCTTGATATTTTTAAACCATGATATGAATGCATGCAATACTATGATTTTGACATTCATGACTTGATTTTTGTATGAATGAAATAATGATTAGGATATTGATGTAATTATGAATGGTGATTTGGTATTATGCATGCAATACTTCAACTTATGATATTGATGCATGCAATGATGAAATATTCATAATAAAAAAATTGGTTTGACATTCATGACTTGATTTTTCATCTTTGTTATTTACCTTTGTCATGATTTGAAAATTGTTATAAAGGGAAAAAAAATTACAAAATTATTTTCTTCCCTTCTTTTTGGACAATGACATGGGGGAGAAATTTTGCTAGCTTGCTAGCTAGCTTGCATACTTCAAGAAGAAGCAAAAAGCTTGCTCATCCCAAAAGATGCAAAAATTTTGCCAACTTTCATGTGTAAAATTTGCTAGCTCATAAATTGCAAAGAGAAAAACTTTCTAGGAAGCAAAATTGTTAGCTTATTCTAAAATGATGCATGCAATACTTATGATTTATTATGATGATGTATTTGATGTATTGCATATCATGTATGAGAATCATGATTAAAATTGCATTGAATTGAATTAAATTTAAATTCATGGTTTATCTTAATTATGACATATTGAAATAAGAATGACACTTTATTTTTGTCATAATTTGAAAATTGATGAATTGCACCATTGTTTTATTATTCCCCTCTTTTTGCCAATGACAAAGGGGGAGAAAGAATTTCTAGTGTGCACATCATGAAAAGAGGCAAACTTGTTAGCTTGCACAAGTTAAGAAGATGCAAAAACATGTTAGCTTGCTCATATCAAAAGAGAAACAAAGATTGCTAACTTACATATTTCAAGAAGCAAAAGTTGCTTTCTTGAATATCTTAAATATTGCTAGCTTACATGATGTAAAACTCAAAATTTTTGCTAGCTTGCAATGATGATAAAACTTGAGATTTATTATGTAATGATTTGAACTTGGATGTCTAAAAACACTTGCTAGTTGTACTTCTCCTTTTTATTGATGACAAAGGGGGAGAAGTATAATGTTATGTATAAGTTTATGCTAACATGTTGCTTGGATTTTTGAATCCAAGAGTCTCTATCAATATGACATATTGATAGGGGGAGTTTGTTTAAACTCCATTATCAATTGGTTGTCATCATCAAAAAGCGAGAGATTGTTGAATCTCAGATTTTGATGATGAAACCAGTTGATAAGTGTTTATGAATTGATCTATGTTTTGAGTGACATAGGAAGCTTCAATCAGGATGAGACAATTAAAGTAAGAAGAATTATATTGGGTCGGTGGAACATGTCAGAAGATTGGATATCTAGTTAGAGGATTGGATGACATATCGATAGAAAGCTTTGGGCCATGGATTTGGGCATTGGGCGAAGAAGAGCAAAAATTGCACTAAGGATATCAGAGTTGCAGAGGTCAACTGGCCGATTGGGCAATAGGCCGTAAGACAGGACGATGCATCGAAGAATCGAACGAAGCATCGATGGACCAATGACATTTCGGACAACATGATTCATGCTTAGTAATAATTGTCTAGATCAAAGTATGTTTTTACATATGCAGGATTAACTATGATAGCAAGGCATAAAGCAAAATGAAGTCCCGGAGTCAAGAATGCGATTTCGTTAGGAGTTCAAGAATTCGTTGGAAGTCTAGATGTTCATCGGAAGTTCTATCAGAATTGATCGAGAAGTCCCGGAGCTTGCCAAAGTAGCTCCTCGGAACTCACCAAGAAGATCATTGTGAAGTCCAAGAGCTTGCCAGGAGTCCGCTGGAACTTTACCGAGAGATCATCGGAAGTTCGCTAGAAGATCGCCAAACAATGACCAAACAGGTGAAACCATCGTGGCATAGTCTCCAAGACTGTGTCAGGCGGTGGTAACACCAGTCTGGGCAGTGGTACCACCCAGACATAGTCTTCTAGGTGGTGGTACTATTAGACTGGGTGGTGTTACCGCCCAGTGTCAGGCTACAGGCGATGGTACCGCCCATACCCTATAAATACCCCAGCTATTCCTGCATGGTCTAGTAATAAATATTAAATAAAATTTTATGATTCTAAAGTTGTAAACCTTAGAAAGTTTAGTTCCCTCCTCCCAAAGCTTAGAGAGAGTTCTAAGGGAGGTGTGAGAGGGATACCTTATAAAAAGGGTTGTAAAAGGTTGTCTCCTAAACCTATGAAAATGAGAAGAGGGCTGTAAAAGATGGTTGGTCTTTGCCTATTGAAGGAAGACTGATAGTGGATGTCGATGGCCTCGACGGAAGAGGAATCGGAAGAGTGGATGTAGTTCATGACGACTGAACCACTATAAAAATTTGGTTTGAGTTTCTCTTGAGCAATTTACTTTAACTGCAAACCACTTTACTTACTTTACATCCACTATGCTCTTCCATACACTTTCAAAGTTATTACCTTTATGAAATGGTTTTTCATCGAAAACAGATTTAATCGCAACGAAGTTTTGAACCGATGTAATTTTTACCGCTGCGCTAATTCACACCCCCCCCCTCATCTTTGTGCTGATCTTTCCTTAATAAATCATTCCAATGGTTCATTGGAAGAGAAGACCATTGAAAACTGCTTTTGACAATATTTATAGATTCAAATCCAAAGAAAGCAAGAAAACTTTCATTCGAATTTTCTAATATGTGTAGTCTGTCCCATTGAACAAGGGAGGACGAATGAGAGAGTAACCCTCTTAAAAGCCAAAAAGAGCCATTTATCTTGGGTGTTAAACCAAATGAGAAATTATGAGGCTCTAATACCAACTGTTAGGAATGAATCGGCACTAAGAAGGGGGTGAATTAGTGTAGTGGGTAAAAACGTCAGTTTTAGAAATTTTTCGTTCGATTAAACCCATTTCAAAAATATACTTGACTTGAAAGTGTGTTTCTAAATGTATTGAAAGCATTAAGCAAGTAAAGTAGTTTGCAACTAAAGTAAATTGTTCAAAAGAAATGCAAACTAGATTTTTATAGTGGTTCGATTGTCGTGACCTACATCCACTCCACCGATTTCTCTTCCGTCAAGGCCACTGACATCCACTAATGATCTTCCTTCAATAGGCGAAGATCAACTACCCTTACAACTCGATTCTCCTTTTGACGGGTTCAGGAGAGAACCTTTACAACCCCCATAACCTTCTCTCTTAGACTTTACTAACACTTAGTATTTGAGAGGAGTTCACACAAGATTATAGCAAGGTTTTCTTTCTTTTAAACTCTCTGTGCTTGTGTGTATTACTTAGGGATGAGAGGGGTATTTATAGGCCCTAAGTTGATTCAAACTTGGAGCCTAAAAATGTCTCATCCCGGGTTTCCCGGGTCTTAGCGGTACCACCGCCTATGCTGGGCGGTATCACCACCTACAGCACTAACACTAGGCAGTACCACTGCCCAGAATGGCGATACCACCACTTGACACTAGGCGATATCATAGCCCAGTCTGGTGGTACCACCACCTAACATATCTCGGAGACTATGCCACGACGGTGCTACTTGTTGGGTCACTATTTGGGCCTTTCACTTGGCCCAACATAGCCCAAGCTTGGGCCTAATTGGCCCATAATTGAGTTGGCCCAATTCCAACCCAATTAGAACTTAACCTAACTCGATCTAGGTGAATTATTACAATCACCAATCATGTATTGTCCAATATGTCATTAGTTCTTCCAGCGCTTCGTTCGATCCTTCGGCACTTCATCCTCTTTTGCAACCTTTGCCCAATCGATATGTTGACCTTCGCAACTCCGATCTCCTTGGTGCAATGTTTGCTCTTCTAGGCCCGATGCCCGAATTCTCAACCCGAAGCTTTCTACTGACACGTCGATCGTTCCTCCGGCCCGATGTCCAATCTTTTGACATCTTCACTCTAGCCCAACATGATTCTTCCTGCTTTAATCAATTTGCCTCTCCTGATCGACGTTAGCCTTGCGTCACTCAAACGCACATTAGATCATAAATACTATCAATTGGTTTCATCATCAAAATCCGAGATTCAACAAAATTATGATTCTTTTGGATAGCAAAAAAATCATATTAAACAATCTTGGTTCATGAGGATCTCAAGTTTCAAGATCATGATTTATATATTAAAAAAAAAATTTAAGTTATAATTCAAAAAATCATGATGCACAAAAATATCTCCTCTTAAATAATATGAGAACACATAATAAGATATTTTGATTCATAAAAAATTTTAAGTTATAATTCCAAGGAATCAAAATCACGATATAGGTAAACACTCATTCAAATTTAAATAATCAAAATCATCAAAATAAGTCAAAATGAAATCAATAGATTTATCGATCTCTTGAAATGCAAGTGATTTCCTTTCTCCCATTTGTCATTGTAAATAAGAAAGCAGAAGAGGGGAATAATACATAAGATTAATCGTATTAGATGTGTAAACATTAAATCTAACATTTTGTTCCTTTACCATAGAACATGTAATTTTCGTGATCATTTTCAAAATCACTAGAAAAATAAGCATGGTCTCAATTTTTTATATATTTTTTTAACAATCTATATATAATTTTTCTAAACTAATTTAAAAATACTCATGAAATGCATCAAGTAATTTCAAAATACAGTAAAGAGGTTTTGGTTATCTCGTTGTCAAAAGCCGCCAAGGCATAGTTCACCACTTCATCTTCATCGGTTAGTTCTTCGTCTTCAGATGCACTTATTTCATCCTAAGTCACCTTGAGTGATTTCTTATTCTTTGATATTTTTTTTTAAGTTTATTTTTATTCTTAGTTTCATATTTTAAGAATTTTTTAAGCTTTAATGTGAGAAGTTCAAGTTCATCATCACTTGAGCTTTTGCTTAAGTGGTCTTTTTTCATTCTAAGTAACAAATCCTTTCTATTCTTTGGAATGAAGTTCTCATGTTTATTATGTGTCATACAACTCATTTCGTACGTCATCAACAACCCAAAAAGTTTTTCAATCGGAAAATGGTTCAAATCCTTTGATTCTTTTATTATCGTTACTTTCGAATCCTAATTTTTTGAAAGAGATTGTAAAACTTTATTAATAAGTTCAAGATTCGAAAAACTTTTACTAAGTGCTTTCAAACCATTAACGATATCATAAAATAGGTATACATGTCTCCAATGGTTTCGCTTGGTTTCATACGAAATAATTCAAAATCAGACATCAAAAGATTTACCTTATAATCTTTTACTCTACTAGTACCTTCATGTGTAGTTTCAAGAGTGTGCCAAATATCGAAAGCGGTTTTGCAAATAGAAACATGATTAAATTTATTTTTGTCTAAGGCACAAAATAAAGCATTCATAGCTCTAGCATTCAAGGAAGAAGTTTTCTTCTCCAAATCATTCTAATCATTCATTGGATTAAAAGACTTTTAAAAATCATTTCAATGATATTCCATATATTGAAATCTAAAGAAATCAAGAAAACTCTCATTTGAGTTTTCTAATTTGTGTAGTCCATCCCATTGAACATTAGAGGATGAATGATAGAGTGACCCTCTTGAAAGCTGAAAAGAGTCATTTCTCTTAGGTGTTAAACTAAATGAGAAAAATGTGGCTCTAATACTAACTGTTAGAATCGAGTTGACACTAAAAGGGGGGGTGAATTAGTGCACCAAATAAAAACATCGGTTTTGAAAACTTCATTCGATAAAATCTTTTAACAAAGTGAGTTTAACTTTGGAAGCATACGGAAGAGTGTGCAGCAAAAGTAATGAGGAAGTAAAGCAGTTTGTAATAAAGATAAATAATAAAATAGAAATGCAAACCATTTTATAGTGGTTCGATCGTCGTGATCTACATCTATTCTATTAATTCCTCTTCTGTCGAGGCCACTGACATCCACTAACGATCTTCCTTTAATGTGCGAAGATCAACCACCCTTTTACACTCTTTCTCCTTTTCACAGTTTAGGAGACAACACTTGTAAGCCTCTCTTTCTAATACCTCACTTTTCCCTTTAAACAAACTACTAAATTCTAAGAAGAAGTGATCTTAAATCCTAAGAGAGTTTCCCAATTTTTTTTAATTTTGTTTCCCCCTTCTTCAACTCAATTTCATTCTCAATTCTTGCTACTCCATGCAAGAATAGTTGGGGTATTTGTAGGCCTCAAGTGGATTTAAACTTAGAGTCTAAAAGTGTCTTATCCCTAGTTTTTAGGATACTAGCGGTACCATCGCTTGTGCTGGGTGGTACCTCCGCTTGCAACACTAACATTTGGTGGTACCACCACCCAGTCTGGTGGTACCACCTCCTGGGAGACTATGTCTAGGTGATACCATCACCCAGACTGGTGGTACCACCGCTTGATAGTCTCGGAGACTGAGTCTGGGTAGTACCACCACCTGACATAGTCTCGAAGATTATGCCACCGACGGTTCCACTAGTTTGGGTCACTGTTTGCATCTTTCACTTAGCCCAACATAGCCCAAACTGATGCCCAATTGGCTCGTAATTGAGATGGTCTAATTCCAACCCAATTATGCCTGAAACCTACTTCGATCTTGATAATTATGACAAAGCTAATCAAATGTTGTCCGGCATGTCATTGGTTCATTGACGCTTCATCCGAATCTTCGGTGCATCATCCTCTCTTGTGGCCTATTGCCCAATCGACTAGTTGACCTCCGTAACTCCTATTTTCTTGGCACAATTTCTACTCTTCTTGGCTCGATACCCGAACTCATGGCCTGAAATCTTCTACCAATATATCGATCGATCCTCTGGCTCGATGTCCAATATTTTGACATATTTCACTCCGACCCAAAATGATTCTTCCTGGTTTTAATTATCTCTCCATGATTGAAGCTTCCTACTTTACTCAAAATGTAGATCAAATCATAAATAATATTAATTGGTTTCATCATCAAAATATGAGAATCAACATAATACCAGATCTCTTGATGCAATTGGAGTTGATGGTAATAGATTGATTTGATCTATGGTAGAAGATGATAGTGGAGATGGCAACGTTAAGAGCAATTGTGGGAATTGCTTGGTTAGTGGTAGGCAACAAGGGTGGCAGCAAAAGTAATGAGGAAGTAAAGCAGTTTGTAATAAAGATAAATAATAAAATAGAAATGCAAACCATTTTATAGTGGTTCGATCGTCGTGATCTACATCTATTCTATTAATTCCTCTTCTGTCGAGGCCACTGACATCCACTAACGATCTTCCTTTAATGTGCGAAGATCAACCACCCTTTTACACTCTTTCTCCTTTTCACAGTTTAGGAGACAACACTTGTAAGCCTCTCTTTCTAATACCTCACTTTTCCCTTTAAACAAACTACTAAATTCTAAGAAGAAGTGATCTTAAATCCTAAGAGAGTTTCCCAATTTTTTTTAATTTTGTTTCCCCCTTCTTCAACTCAATTTCATTCTCAATTCTTGCTACTCCATGCAAGAATAGTTGGGGTATTTGTAGGCCTCAAGTGGATTTAAACTTAGAGTCTAAAAGTGTCTTATCCCTAGTTTTTAGGATACTAGCGGTACCATCGCTTGTGCTGGGTGGTACCTCCGCTTGCAACACTAACATTTGGTGGTACCACCACCCAGTCTGGTGGTACCACCTCCTGGGAGACTATGTCTAGGTGATACCATCACCCAGACTGGTGGTACCACCGCTTGATAGTCCTCGGAGACTGAGTCTGGGTAGTACCACCACCTGACATAGTCTCGAAGATTATGCCACCGACGGTTCCACTAGTTTGGGTCACTGTTGCATCTTTCACTTAGCCCAACATAGCCCAAACTGATGCCCAATTGGCTCGTAATTGAGATGGTCTAATTCCAACCCAATTATGCCTGAAACCTACTTCGATCTTGATAATTATGACAAAGCTAATCAAATGTTGTCCGGCATGTCATTGGTTCATTGACGCTTCATCCGAATCTTCGGTGCATCATCCTCTCTTGTGGCCTATTGCCCAATCGACTAGTTGACCTCCGTAACTCCTATTTTCTTGGCACAATTTCTACTCTTCTTGGCTCGATACCCGAACTCATGGCCTGAAATCTTCTACCAATATATCGATCGATCCTCTGGCTCGATGTCCAATATTTTGACATATTTCACTCCGACCCAAAATGATTCTTCCTGGTTTTAATTATCTCTCCATGATTGAAGCTTCCTACTTTACTCAAAATGTAGATCAAATCATAAATAATATTAATTGGTTTCATCATCAAAATATGAGAATCAACATAATACCAGATCTCTTGATGCAATTGGAGTTGATGGTAATAGATTGATTTGATCTATGGTAGAAGATGATAGTGGAGATGGCAACGTTAAGAGCAATTGTGGGAATTGCTTGGTTAGTGGTAGGCAACAAGGGTGGCAGCAAAAGCATTAAGATTACTGCTCTAATACCAGATGATAGAACCCTAGAGGAATTCTATATAAATTGATCTTTGAAGGGGATCAATCCTTGGAACGCTATAGGGGTTTCACCCTCCTAGAAGTCGACCATATAGCTACAATTGTAGATAGATCATGTATTAAGATCGAGTCAGCACTAAGAGGGTGGGGGTGAATTAGTGTAGCTGATAAAAACGTCAGTTTAAAAATCTTCGTACATTAAAAAACTAATCTCGGAAGATTGCTTGAAAGCGTGTTTGTTTGTAAGGGTAGTGAAAGCCAAGTAAGGAGGACATGAAGTAATTGCAAAGTAAGTAAATGGTAATAATAGAAATACAAACCAGAATGTATAGTGGTTTGGTCATTATGACCTACATCTACTTTTGATTCCTCCTCCGTCAATGTCATCGGCGTCCACTAATGGTCTTCCTTCAATAGGCGAAGACCAACCACCTCTTTATAACACTTTCTCCTTTTCATGGGTTTAGAAGATAACCCTTACAAGCCTCACACATCTCTTGAATGATCACAACACTAAAAAGGGAGGAGGACTCTTTACACTTTTACAACACTTTTAACACCCCAAAAATTCAAGATATTATTTACACTTTCATGCCCTTTCATGCATCAAAGGGTGTGGTATTTATAGGCCCTGATGGCTTCAGAATTGGAGCAAAAAATTATCACATCCCTGGATTTCAGGGTAGCGACAGTACCACCACCATTATTAGGTGGTACTACCGCTTGTAGACTAACACTAAGTGGTACCATCGCTCAGTCTGGGTGGTACGACTGCTTGACAGAGCACAAAGACTAAACTTTGGCGGTACCACTACCTGACAACATAAACTACCAGTGGTACCACCGCCTAAAGCATTTAGGAGATTGAGTCCCAAGCGGTGCCACCGTTGGCCGTCACTTCAGGTGCTGAATGGGCTATTTAACCGACCCAATTCAGCCCTATTAAGGGCCTAGTTGGCCCCTAACTGAGTTAGTGGGATTACCTTGCAATCCTAACTCAACTTAAGGTCTAACTACGATAATTAAGACATTTAACAAAGCATTCTTGGTCTAGTATGTCAATTGTTCTTCCGGCAATCTTTCGGTGAACTTCCGATGATCTCTCGATAATGTTCTGGTGGACTTCCGGTAAGCTCCTAGACTTCACGACGATCTTCTTGGTGAGTTTCGATGAGCTTCTTTGGAAAGCTCCTAGACTTCTCGGTTAATTCCGGCAGGACTTTCGATGAATGTATAGAGTTTGGACCATTGTCCGGACTTCCAACGAACTCTCGAACTCCCAACAAAGTCTTGATCTTGACTCCGGCCCAACATCTGCTTCATGTCTCACCACTATGATAGTTAATCCTACACACTTATCTCAACATATAGATTAGATCAAACAATTTACCAATTGATTTCATCATCAAAATCTGAGATTCAACAATCTCCCCCTTTTTGATGATGATAATCAATTGATGATGGAGTTAACCTTAACTCTCCCGATCTATATGCCATATTTGAGAAAAGATACTTTTGAATTCAAAGCCTTTGAATTCAAGCATCAAACTAATAAGTTATATTCATTTAAACTTATCAACATGCATATCATGATACATATCAATTCAAAATACGATACCAAATATTTATCACAATAAAACTGATGTCAATAAATGACATCCATTTTCAAGTTCAATATAGAAAGATGATAAACAATCATCATTTTTACGTATGATAGAAGTTTCAATAAAAATAATGATTCATCAATCTGAGGCATGATTCCAATTGTAAATACGAAATAAAGTGTGGTAATTTTGATAATTCATCATAATGAAAGATAATTATCATTTTGATATGAAATCAAGCATGATACTAGGAATAAAACATTTACAAGTAATCATGCCATATTCCAATACATTTAAAGCAAACATTTTGATATTTTTCAAGTATTTGTGATGTATTTGATGATACCAATCATATTTCAAGCATTCACAAGACATTCAAGCATTTACGATACAATATATTTTACACAATATTTCAAATATTCAAAATGTCAAGTTGTCATCAATTTGCCACATTTCTCCCCCTTTGTCATCAACAAAAAGAAGAATAATTCAACAATGCAAGTTTCACACTAATTTATCCAAGCCATAAATGAAGGTAAGCAAAAACTTTACATGATTACTTTTTTGGATAAGCTAATATTTTTACTCAAGGGCTTTTTGATTCTTCTTTAGATATATAAGTTTCTTTCTTCTTTTGTCATAAAAAGAAGAAGAGGAAGAAGGTAAGGAAAGAATCCATTAAGAACCAAATTCATGAAAGGATTTGAACCAAGTCAAATTCATAATAATGAGTTTCATTAAAACATGCTTCAATTTTAACAAAGAGAAGGGATTCATAAAAAGGATCAAGATATCCATATGAAATTTAATCGCCATTCTTGCAAGTAATCATCACACACTAAATTCATAAAATTCATCTTTTATGAGAAGAGTAAGGAAGAATTCATGGGAGAGGAGCATTGTATGAAAAAGAAATCTACGAATAAGACTTCATAAATCAAAACCGTTTCTCAATAAAAATTCACAAGAGTGAAATCCATGAGAGATGCATTTGTTAATGAATTCCATGAGTGAAGTAATTAAGTGTATAAAAATTATTAAGTGATGGAGCATGGTTATGAAGCAAATTTGATACCAAGTTAAGAGGAAGATAAAAACAAAATAAATTCATGAAAACTCCATTCATGAGATGAATTAAGAGGAAGATAGTCCAGAAAAGAAATATAACAAACTCATGCATTTGGACAATTTAACATCCTTAACTCTCTTCTAATAAAATCAAATTATTCTTCATTTAAAAGTTTTGTAAAGATATCGGCTAATTGATGTTTCGTATCAATAAACTCTAAAGATATATCATGGTTATTAACATGATCTCACATAAAGTGATGCCTAATATCATATATTTAGTTCTAGAGTGTTGAATAAGATTTTTTGTTAAGCATATTGCACTAGTGTTATCACACTTTATAGGTATGTTTTTCATGTGAATTCTATAATCCTCTAAAGTATTTTTCATCTATATAACTTGAGCATAGCATGCACCTGTTGCTATATACTCAACTTTGGTTGTAGATAATACAACCGAGTTTTGTTTCTTAGAAGACCAAGAAACAAATGTATGTCCTAAAAATTGACATATTCCGGATGTGCTTTTTCTATCTATTTAGTAGCTAATAAATTCAGCATTGGCATAACCAAGCAATTTAAAGTTTTTGGATTTTAGATACCATAATCCTAGTTTAGGAGTTTCTTTTAGATATCTAAAAATCTTTTTAACAACTATTCAGTGAGATTGCTTGGGGTTAGATTGAAACCTAGCACAAAGTCCTATGCTAAACATGATGTCCGGTCTAGTTGGGGTAAGGTATAGTGAGCTACCTATCATACTCCTATAAGCTTTTTTATTAAAGCTTTCTCTACTTTCATTAATGTCTAACTTAGTGGAGGTACTCATAGGAGTATTGATAGCCTTTGAACTTTCCATATTAAACTGTTTTAGCAAGTCTAATGCATATTTTGTTTGACTAAGATAAATATCATCACTAAGTTGTTTGATTTGTAAGCCTAAAAAGAAGGTTAGTTCCCCTATTAAACTCATTTCAAACTCTAAGCTCATACTCTTGGCAAACCATTCGTATAAAGATTCATTTGTAGAGTCAAAAATAATATCATCAACATAAATTTGAATAATAAGAAAGTTATTCTCAAAATTTTTGATAAAAATGTAGTATCAACCTTGCCTTTGGAGAAATTATTTTGGATAAGAAAGGAGCTAAGTCTCTTATACCAGGAGGTTGTTCAACATAAACTTCTTCGGAAATATAGCTATTAAGAAAAGCACTTTTAACACCCATTTGAAATAACTTAAAATTTTTACTACTAGCATAGGCAAGGAGCACCCTTATAGCTTCTAATCGTACCATAGTACGAATGTTTCTTCATAATCGATATTTTCTTCTTAGTTGAAACCCTTGGCCACTAATCTAGCCTTATTTCTAATCACAATATCAAATTCATCTTGCTTATTTCTAAAGACCTATTTAGTACCAATAACTAAATGGTCATTTGGCATCGGAACAAGCTTCCACACCTCATTTCTCTCAAATTGGTTCAATTTTTCTTGCATTACGATAACCCATAAATCATCTTTCAAGGCTTCGTCAATGCATTAAAATTCAATTTAAGAAAGAAAAGCGGCATTGACATAAAACTTTTTAAGAGAAGAACGAGTTTAAACCCCTTTTGACGTGTCTCCTATGATTGGCTCCTTAGGATGAGCATCTACATACTTCCATTCCTTGGATTAGGATGTTTTAGAAGAATATACATCCAAGTTGCTAGTTGGAGGAGAGGGTTCATTTAAATTTAAAGCATCAAAATTCAGATCATCATCAAACTCATTTTTCTTAAATTTGGTAACTTCATTAAAGACAACATAAATAGATTCTTTTATAACCAAAGTTCTTTTGTTAAAGATACAAAAGACTTTAGAAATAATAGAATAGCCAAGAAAAATCTCTTCATCGGATTTTGCATTAAACTTACCTAAGGCAACTTTTTCATTCAAGATAAAATATTTACAACCGAAAAAAATATTAAACATTGGATATTTTGTTATTTCACAATTCATAAGGAGTTTTGGAAAGTAATGGTCTTACTCGAACCCTATTCATGACATAGCATGCCATATTAATTACTTCAGCCTAAAAATATTTGGGTAGGCTATGTTCTTTAACATGGTTCTTGTAAATTTCTATTTTTTTCCTTCTACTACTCCATTTTGTTGTGGATTTCTCAGAGTAGAGAAATTGTGGTTGTATCTATTAGATTCACAAAAATTTTAGAAATCATGATTTTAAAATTTGCCATCGTGATCACTCCGAATTGATGAAATCATAAAGCCTTTTTCATTTTGAACAAGTTTACAAAACTTAGAAAAATACCTAAAGCAATCACTTTTGTGTGCCAAGAAGTATGTCCAAGTGTATCTACTATAATCATCCACAATGACAAAGGCGTATTTGCTACCCCCTAAACTTGATATATCAATTGGTCTAAACAAATCCATATGGATCAATTGCAATGGTCTAGAGATTCTTATTTGATTCTTTGGTTTGAAACTACCTTTTATTTGTTTTCCTAGTTGACATGCATCACACACATTTTCTTCAACAAACTTAATGTTAGGAATATCACTTACAAGTTCTTTAGATGAGATTTGAGATATTAGTTTTATGCTAGCATGTCCTAATCTCCTATGCCAAAGCCAAGCATCATCATTAAAAACCGAAAAACACATTTCATTACAAAGATCATCAATATCAATAGTGTACAAATTATTTTATTTTAGGGCAATCATAGAGGTGTTTTTATATGGTTGTTCAATAATGCAAGCATTATATTCAAATCTAATGACATATCCTTTATCACATAATTGATTAATGCTTAAAAGATTGTGCTTTAAGCCATCAACCTGTCACGCCCCTCAAAATATCGATAATATTTAAATTTTTCATCACAAATCAATCCAGGATCCAAACTAACATTTGAGGACACTGAAAAACATTCAGTCAAATTCACATCTATAAAACCTATACAATTTATAATATATCACATCACTCAATAATTCACACTTATGAATACCCAAACCAACTTAACAAAATATTAACAACACTTATAAATCCACAAGCTAAACAATTTATACAATCAGAACTCCAACTATTTATCATCAATTCATATCATTACAAACTAAACTTAACATTCCGAAATTCCAAATACGAGAGATCTTTTAATACTTTTACACGACATATCCATTCAGGTTCTTCGATAATATTTTTGTTACAAACAAAATATGCTTATACAACAATAACATAACAACCAACAAGACTTGTCCATGATTCTGAATAGCTCTCCTCTGCCTTAGCCCAATACAAACATCTCAAAAGAGTGATAGGCTGACCTGAAAGATTTTATATAACAACGGAGTGAGCTAGAAATAGCTCAGCAAGTGACGAAATATATCTAGAGTGAAAAGGGACAGTTTCAAACGAATAAGTTATCACAATGCAAGGTAGAATACAAGAACTCTCAGGGTACCATATTATTAGATATAGAATCGCAAATGTCATATCATTCAAAACACATTTGGTTCATAACAAATGGAGTATAGAGTAATTGGAGCATATCAATAGTAATTGGAGCATATCAATGGCATATGGAACATTTCAGAGCATAATAATAGCAGATGAAACATTTCGAAGTATATCGATGGTGTATGAAATGTTTCGGAGCATATCAATAACAAATGAAATATTTTGGAATATATCAACGGTATATAAAATATTTCAAAGCATAACAATGACATATGAACCATTTCGGAATGTATCAAAGAACAAATACGAAACAAAAGCTCAAACGTCGAATTTGACGTTGCATTCATATCATTCTTATCCAAAGCACATACAAAAATACATAACCAAAGCTCTAGATATCATATCAAACATACAGAAGGTGTAGTGGGACCATAGACAGAATGTGATTCATCCATTTCTGAATGACCATAGACAGAATGTGATTCATCCATTTCTGAATGACCACCAGACAGAAGTCTCCCATGTTTGGGAGCTCCATCCACCCACGTCTAGGTGAAGTAAGAGGGGACCGGCAGAGCATCGTAGGCTCTATGCATAACTCCCTTTACCATTTCTGGCAAAGGTTCACATTATCTCATAAACACCAGAGTACAAAAGGGCAGTATGAATAATAAATAACACATATCAGAAGCACACACGGAATAACAAAACATACATGTGCCTTTATGAGTCAATACGATGCAAACATAACCTTTCACAAATGAATTCAGATTTGAAAAGAACTGAAAGCAAGAACATACAAGGATTCCAAGCAATCACATACAGTCCAATTGAAATAAAAAGGTTAGATGAATTTAATATCCAAATGAATGAAACTAGGATAGGCACATATCGAAAGCAAATGTGGAATAATAGGATATATATGTGCCTATACTAGTCAATACAATACAGCATAAACTTTACACAATAGGTTTCAAGAATACAATAATTTAAGGACAAGAGAATATAAGAATTCAAAGTAGTAATATAAAGCTCAATTGAATAAAGAAAGCTAAATGAAATCAATTTCCAAATGAATGAAACCAGATATGCGAAATCGACCAAAGCTCGATTTCTGACAGAATTCGAGAGGCACATTAAACAAATGATTCAAACTATCAATTATGCTCTAATATATTCAAGAAAGTTATTTTGAAAAGATATTTCAATCTATTTTCAGATAAAATAAGTTTCGTATGAATCGAAGTTTGCAACAAAGAGTTACAATTGATTTAGTAACCAAAGGTCAAAAACAAAATCACTATTTTGCAGAATTCATAGGGTCAGATTCAATAAATAACTGGGTAGGCATTTGGACTCTAAATCTTTTAATCTAGGTATCAAAAGAAATATCCATGAGTCTAGTTTCCAATGAAATAAGTTTTGAATAAATCAGAATTTCCAACAGGGACTTATAGATAGTTTAGTATCAAAAGGTTAGAAATTATGATCCCTGTTTATCAGAATCTGTAGGCTCATTTGAAATAGAAGTTTGGGCAGGCAAACTTACTTTGAATTTTTAAAATAAGCTATCAAAAGAAAGGTTTATGAATCTATATTTTTATTAAATAAGTTTTGTCTACATCTAAGGTCAGTGCATGAAGTTATAACCATAATAAGGTAGAAATATTAAAATCTCCAAAGTTTCACAAATTCCAATCGTTACGTCTAAACAGGAGATATGTTAAATGCAAGGTTAGAACAATTCAAAGTTTCTCATATTCAAAGCAAATGCAGAGAAAAAATTATAGTAAGGAAAGATCAGGATACTTGCAACAAGAAAGATTTGAAAGCTTGCAATAAGAATGATCGGAACACTCGCAATAGAAGGGATCGAAACACTTGCAATAGAAGGGATCGAAACACTTGCAATAGGAAGGGAAGGATCAAAACACTTGCCTTTCACAGATTTTGATCTGAAGATCTGAAGGTATACGCCCGAATCCTTTTTCTACTTTTCCTCCATCACCTCTCCCTATTTCGTTTTCTGCACCTGTCTTCTTTCTTTCTCCGCAACTACAGCTTGTGCTAGACATAGGGGCACAGTCATCTGCTCTCCCTTACTCTCATTCATTCTTTTTTTTTTTCTTTCCCAAACGCAGCTACCGCAGCCATGCCACCGTCGCTGCCACAGTCACAGCCCCTTCCACCGTACTACCTTCTTCCTCCTCTTCTTTCACAGACACAGCTGCTGTATACGCAGCCGCCGCCGCCGCAATCGCAATCACGGTCGCAGCCCCTTTTTTCCCTTTCCTTTCTTTCTCTTTTTCCTTCCTCCTCTTTTGCCACGTAGCTGCTGTAGTTGCCACCGCAGCCGCTATAGCCACAACCACAGCCCAGCCCCTTCTTTCCCTTCTCTTCTTTCCTTCCTCTTTTTCTTTCACCGATGCAACTGCTACAATTGCCACCGCAACCGCTGCAGCCACAACCATAGCCCAACCTCTTCTTTCCTCATCTTCCCTTCTCTTCCAGCTGCAGCTGCCACCGCCGTAGCCGCAGCCTCTTCTTCCTCCCTTGCTCTTCTTCCTCTCCTTCTTCTCTTCTTCTTCTTCTCCTTCTTCTCTTTCAGCTACAATTGCCACCGCAACCGCTGCAGCCACAGCCTCTTCTTCTTCTTCTCCTCTTCTTCTTCTCCTCTTCTTCTTCTCTTCTTCTTCTTCTCTTCCAGCTGCAGCTGCCACCGCCGTAGCCGCAGCCTCTTCTTCCTCCTCTTCTTCTTCTCCTCTTCTTCTTCTTCTCTTCCAGCTGCAGCTGCCACCGCCGTAGCCGCAGCCTCTTCTTCCTCCCCTGCTCTTCTTCCTCTCCTTCTTCTCTTCCAGCTGCAGCTGCCACCGCCGTAGCCGCAGCCTCTTCTTCCTCCCCTGCTCTTCTTCCTCCTCTTCTTCTTCTTCTCTTCCAGCTGCAGCTGCCACCGCCGTAGCCGCAGCCTCTTCTTCCTCCCCTGCTCTTCTTCCTCCCCTGCTTCTCCTTCTTCTCTTCCAACTGCAGCTGCCACCGCTGTAGCTGTAGCCTCTTCTTCCTCCCCTGCTCTTCTTCCTCTCCTTCTTCTCTTCCTTTCTCCTCCCCAACGCCCCATAGCTCCTCGCTGTAGCCCTTGCCGTAGCCACCCTCCTCTTTTCTTCTTCTTCTTCTTCTTCTTCTTCTTCTTCTTCTCCACTTCTTCCCTTCTCCTCCCCGACGCCCCACACATACACTCCTCTGTTTCCTTCGATAGGAAACAGAGGTGCTGCTGCAGCTACCTCTCACTCCCCTCCCTCTTCCCTCTCTTCTCCCTCTTCTCTTCTTCTTCTTTGCCTCTTCTTCCCTTCTCCTCCCCGACGAACAGTGCCTCCTCTCCTCTGTTTCCCCCTGGGGGAAACAGAGGTGCCGTAGCCACCTCCTCCCTCTTCTTCTTCTCTTCTTCTCTCCTCTTCTTCTTATTCTTCTTTTCTTCTTCTTCCCTTCTCCTCCTCTTCTTCTTCTCCTCCTTTTCTCCTCTTCTTCCCTCCTCTACTTCTCTTCTCCTTCCCCAACGCCCCCAGCTCCTCTCTCTGTTTCCCATGGGAAACAGAGAGCGTGGGAGGCGATGGGATAATATCAAAATTTTTGGTTTTCTTTTTTCTTTTCTTTTTTTTTGCAACTTAATAATTTAGTCCTTGAAATTTCTATATTTACATATATGTCCTTCGATTTACAAATAAATCAATAAATTTTAAAAGTGAGGGATATTACACAACTAACAATACATCTTTAATCAAAAATTTGGATTTGTTATATATGTTTCCTTTGCCAATGATTTTACCCTTGTTGTCTCCAAAGGTGATATACCCTTTGTATAGGCTAGTGAGCTTAGTGAATTAAGATGAATTTTCGGTCATGTGCCTTGAGCATCCACTATCAAGGTACCATCTCTTGCTCCTAGCTTGTGATGGTAAATATTTCTATAAAAAAGGATGATTTTTAGGTACCCATTTGACCTTGGGTGCCTCAAAATCGATCGACTTAACTTATCAATTTGCATTGAGTTATTTACGGTTCCTTTAGGAACCCAAATCAATTTGTGTGGACTACATCTCTTAAATAGACATTGATAAGCAACATGTCTAAATTTGTAATAAAAGTTGCATTTGTTTCATGATAAAATATGCAAAGTTGGGCTTTTAACAAAGATAGTTAGATTTTTATGAGTGTTACTCACAAAGCTGATTCCATTTAACATGATTCTTACTTACAAGAATCATGTTTAAGGATTTGCTACCAATTTCAAATTTTTCTAAGGTTTCATGTAATTGCAAATTCTCCTTTTTAAGCATTTCTAATTCATCACAGTTTGTGCAATGAGCTAAGCTATCATCATACTCAACTTTTAATCTATCAAAAACACTAACAAGAGAAGCATGCCCTTTTTCAACAATTTATTATTTTTACTAACTAATTTATATTCATTAAATAAATCATGAAAAGTACTTAGTAATTCATCAAAAGATAAATTTGCATCTAATAAACTGCTTACCTCATCTCCGATAGCCATTAATGAGTAGTGAGCAACTTGTTTTGTGTTGGTTGGCTCCTCTTCTTCAGATGCACTTAAGTCGTCCCAAGTTACTTTAAGGGTTTTCTTCTTTTTTGGT
Source organism: Musa balbisiana (assembly GCA_004837865.1). Lineage (NCBI taxonomy): Eukaryota > Viridiplantae > Streptophyta > Magnoliopsida > Zingiberales > Musaceae > Musa > Musa balbisiana. Next base: position 18,046,560 of record CM017192.1, read on the forward strand.
TGCTTCCTCTTTGTTTGGGGACATTCGCTTTTGAAAAGTTGTTAGAACCCTTACAGATTCTAAGCTTGGGGTTGATCTCTTTAGGAGATCGGCCTCCTTGGAACTCTATAGAGATTCTTTCCTCCAAGTTGCTGCTCAAAGGCTGTAGAAAAGATTCATCTATTGCTTCAGGAAAGAGGATGAATACATAACTATTTATAGGGCTTCTAAACCCCAACTCCTAATAGGACTCCTACTCAAGACTCAAATTTCTTTATAACTCCTAATGCTTCTCTAAGAAACAACCTCCTAACCCTAGTCGGCCTCTTCACCTCTTTAATAAGGGTTAGCTAGGTAGGTTTTACATGAATGCCCCTCTCAATTAGGACTCTTCTAGCTAGAGTCCTAATAGACCCATCCTCTTCAAATCAGCATTGTCCTCAAGGCTGACGATTCATGAATTTTAGGAATTTGATCTTTAAGTCGTCATAGTTCTCCCAAGTGACACTTTCTACTAGTAAGTTTGCCCACTATATTAGCACTTCAATAGTGGGTTGTCGTTATCGAGTCACGATCCGTCGATCAATAATGGCACTCGATTGGGTCTGGAGTTCTCCTTGGATAGTCATATTTGGTAGATGACTTTGGACTGTCTCGTTTTATCCCAGCTTAAGCTTTAAACATGATTATAGAAGACTGGTTGGATTTGAGAGCTTGCGGGTAAGTCCAATTTATATGCTATAGCTCCGATGCGCTCCAAAATTTAGTATGGTCTATAGAACCAAGGTGAAAGCTTCATAGATACTTTGGTCTAGATTGATGTTTACTTGTATGGCCGGAGCCATAGGATGACTTAATCTCCTACTGAAAATTCTCTTTCACCTTTGTGTTGATCATATTGTTGTTTCATCCTTGCTTGTGCTGCAGTGAGATTATCTTTTAGCAACTTCAACATTTCATCTCTGTCTTGTAGTTTTTTGTCTACTTATTCCACATTAGAGGTGCCCAACATATACTTTGGGATCATAAGGGGAGGTCGGCCATACAAAGCCTCATATGGAGTACATTTTGTGGATGAATAATAAGTTGTATTATATCACCATTCGGTCTAGGGAAGCTAATTTTTTCACTCTTTTGGTCGGTAACTAGTGAAGCATCTAAGGTATGTCTTTAAGCACATTTTCACCACTTTAGTCTGGCCATTGGTTTGTGAGTGATATATCATACTCCTTTTCAATTTAGTACCCTGCATCTGGAATAACTTTGTCTAAAATCTACTCGTGAAGATGCAAGTAGAATTTGGTACAAGCACAATGCGTCCCTTATAGTGCAATTCTTTTGAGTCCCAACTATAATGAGCCATGGAGTGTAGTGCTTCTTCCAATTTTTTTATGGTCCAACTGGTCTTTGGATCTTCCTACCATTCCCTCTTAATATCCTTAAGGAAGTCGCTAGTCGGAAGTGAAACAGCTGAAAATTCAGCTTACTTGGGTAGCCATGAAAGCACATCTGCAACAACATTCTCTTTCCCCTTTTTATAAGTTATTTCATAATCATATCCAAGAAGCTTTGTTGCCCATTTTTGTTGCTCGGGAGAAGATATTTGCTACTCCAAGAAATATTTTAGGCTTTTATGATTAGCCTTGATTTAAAAGCATCGCCCGATCAAATACGATCTCCACTTGGCCACCGCATGCACAATTGCAAGCATCTCCTTATCGTAAATAGTCATCTTGAGATGGGAAGGAGATAATGCCTTACTAGTATAAGTAAGGGGGCAGCCATCTTGCATTAGTATAGCACCAATTCTGACTTCGGAGGCATCAGTTTCAATAACAAAATTCTTGCCGAAGTCGGGTAGCGTTAGGACAGGCATTATTGTCATTACAACTTTAAGTTCGTCAAAGGTAGCGGTTGCTTTGTCTGACCATTGGAAAACATTATTTTTTAGCAAGGAAGTAAAGAGTTCACTAATCTTTCCATAGTTTTTTACGAACTTGCCGTAGTAGCCCGTTAAACCGAGAAAGCCACGTAGCGATTTTATGTTCCTCGAAGTCAGCCAGTTTTACATTGATTTAATTTTGGAGGGGTCCACCACCATACCTTCCTCTAATATAATATACCTAAGATATTTTACCTTCTGTTGAAGAAAGCTACACTTCGATTTTTTGACAAAAAGAACATGTTCTTGCAAAATCGTCAAAATAGGTCGTAAGTGTTAAAAATGACTTTTAAGAGAAGGGTTGTAAATAAGGATATCATCGAAGAAAACCAGCACAAAATTATGAAGATAATTCTGAAAAATATCATTTATAAGACTCTAGAAGGTGAACCGAGCATTGGTGAGACCAAAGGGCATTACTAAAAATTCGTAGTGGCCATTGTGTGTTCGAAAGGCGGTTTTCAATATATCTTCTTCGCACACTTGTATTTGATGATACCCGGATCGAAGGTCTAGCTTTATAAAAACTTGTGCTCCCTTTAATTCATCAAGCAATTCATCTACTATTGGAATAGGGTATTTGTCCTTAACGGTTATGCCATTGAGAGCTCGGAAATCAATGCACATTCGCTATGTTCCATCCTTCTTTTGTACGAGGAGCATCGGTGAAGAGTAGGGGCTGCAACTTGGCCAAATAACTATTATTTCAAGCATCTCTTTTACAATCTTTTCTATTTCATCTTTCTAGAGATGTGAATATTGATATGGCCGAGTATTTACTAGAGGTTTGCTCGGAAGAATCGCTATACAATGATCATACTGACGGGTAGGACATAGGTTGCGTGGTTTGTCAAATATATCAAAAAATTCAGCAAGCAAATGAAGTAGGTTTGGATCTTCAAATTCTATTGGCTCTTCCTTAGTTTGCTACTCAAGTTGTACCAAAAAGTCGCTACATACTTTGTGCAAAACCTTCTTCATTCGTTGTGTGCAAATCGTTGTTACATCGCACCCATGTTTCCCGTGCAGTATCACCTATTTCCCCTTACAGTAAAATTTCATAATTAATTTCATAAAATTTCAAGAAAAATCATCTAATGCCATCAGCCATTTACTATCGAGTATGGCCTCATAATCATTAAGAGGGAGGAGGAAGAAATCTACAATTATCTCTTGGTCCTACAGTAATAGTTTCACTTGTGGGCACCTATGATCATATTTCAAAATTCGTCTATTGACGACCTTAACATCAAATCTGCTACAATTCTCAATAGGTAAGGCCATTTGGATAGCAACTTTGCTATTCATAAAATTATTAGTGCTCCCGGTGTCAATAAGAATGGTAATAGGTTGTTGCTTCAGAAGTCCTCTCACTTTCATCGTTTGCGGGTTCGCGTAACCGGCAAGGGCATGCATTGTAATATCAACCGGTTATTGTTCTTCATCTATGACCTCTTCCATATGCTCCTAGACCTCCTCTTCTATGTCTTCAAGAGGTTCAATTAGTAGGAGGCAGCCCCTTTTGCAGTGATGATCGCGGTTCTATGGCTTGTCGTAATGCCAACAAAGACCCTTTGCTGATCGGTCATGTAGTTCTTCTCTTGTTAATTTTTTTGATAGCAAAGGATGGCTGGGAGTAGAAGGAGGTTTATATGCCATGGGTTAGGAGAGGTTCTCATCCTCCTAGCATTTTGGTTGAGTCGTTCTTCTTATATTTCGGTGAAAGAAATTGCAGTTGTTACGGTACAGGATTGCCGCACCTTAACCTCCCCTTTTATCTCTAGCTTGAGTCCTTCGATGAATGTTCCTAACAATTGATGGTCAATCCAATCATGAGCAAGGTAGGATAGCTTCTTAAACTTGGTTTGGTACTCTTGAATCATAGAGGTTTGTCAAATCTTTACGAGTTGGCCATCGATATTTTCATACTCTATAGGTCCGAAACGATTCAACAGTGCATTCTTAAATTGGTTCCACGTTGGAGCCCCATGATTGTATTCCAACTACTTGTACTATTGAATAGCATCTATTTTAAGGTGGATGATAGCAATTTCTACCATAGCATCATCCGACGTTCGGTAGTAGCGAAAGTAATGTTTGGCACGCGAAATCCACCCTACCAAGTCTCCTTCTTCCCATTATGGGAAGTGCACCCTCATGCGTGGCTACAGCATGTTCGAGGGCTATTCCTCCTTCTCTGGAGGCTTCTCTAAACTATCTTCTTACTGAAATTTGGTTGGACTCCGTGGTTGTCCAATTCTGAATTCTGCAAACGAAGCACGCAATTTATCCTCCAAGCATGATTTAAGCCGCGATTCAATCCGAGATTCCCATACTTCAAATTTGTCATCAATTGGATCTTGAGAAGCCATAGCATATGCTTACAAATCAGAGATGTCCTTCTCTTTTTTCTGTTGACGGGTTAATGGCATGGGTGGTGGAAGGTTCGGAAGAATTGAGGATCACGGAAAGGTACTATAGTAGATTTTTATGTTTAAAGTATAGCAGTTTAGACGTAAAAGATCAGTAGTTTATATTGAGAATTTTTTAACAAAACCAAAGGAAAATCTGCTATTAGGAAATGTCAAGGTTATCATAAAAATTTTGTAGAGATTTGGATAGAAAAAACATAGTAGCAAAATCAAACAAACTATGTTATGTGGTTGGAATTCAATTCTACAGTGTAGATTTTCAAGTGTAGTAGCTTGGACATAAAAGATCAGTGGTTTATATTGAGAATGTTAGGATCAAGAGCACTAAGAGGGGGGGGGGGTGAATTAGTACAGCGGAAAACTTTTAACGATTTATAATGATGTTCGAACGATAAAAATGATTTCGGTATGAAAGCTGACTTAGAAATTACTTTAACTTAAGATCAAGTGAAGTATAGTTAAAGTAAAGCTATGGAGGTAGTTTGCAGTTAAGATAGAGAACAGAATGTAAATGCAAACCGAGATTTAGAGTGGTTCGGTCAATCTTGACCTACATCCATTTTTGGCTTCCTTCTCCGATGAGGTCACCGACATCCACTAGAGGCCTTCCTTCAATAGGCAAAGGCCAACCACCTTTTTATAGTTTCACTTCTTTTGACAAGCTTAGGAGACAACCCTTACAAATTTTTTACTCCTCTCTTGAATGATCAAAACTTGGAAGAAAAGAGGGGGAACTTTTGCCCTTTACAACGTTTTTGAGCTCTAAAAATCATAGAGTAAGATCAAGCTTTCGGTGCCCTTTCATGCATGAAAGGTTGGAGTATATATAGGCCCCAAACTGGTTTGAATTTGGAGCTCAAAAATATCATATCCTGGATTTTTGGGGCCCTGGCGGTACTACCACCATAATTGGGCGATACTACCGCTTGATAGAGCTCGGAGATCGAGCTCAAGCGGTACCAATGCCTGACAGGGATAGTACCACTTCCCAGCCTCACTTTGAGATCGAGCCCAAGTGGTGCCACCGCCTGACATGGGCGGTTCCACTGCCCAGCTTTCCTAGGAGACTAAGCTCCTAGGCAGTGCCACCGTCGGCCAGGAGATTTGGGTCCGAATGGGCTGATCCATTCGGCCCAATTTGGGATTGTCAAGGGCCCAATTGCCCCAAGATTAAGTTAATGGGATCACCTCCCATTTCTAACTTAATCGTCATACTAACTATGATATTTTTAAGACATTTACTGTAACTTGCTCTGGTGCATCAATCGCTTCTTCTAGCGAACATCCGACGAACACTCGGTGATGCTCCAGCGGACTTCCGGCAAACTCCTGGACTTGCGACGATCCACTTGGCAAGTTACGACAAGCTTCTTTGGCAAGCTGCAGAACTTCTCGGATTTATTCCCGTAGAACCTCCAACGACCGTCCGGACTTTCGTCGAACTCTCGAACCCCCAATGTGATCATAGTCTTGACTCCAGCGCAACTCCTGCTGCATGTCTTACTTTTATCATAGTTAATCCTGCACACTTATCTCAACATATAGATTAGATAACAAATGACAATTGACTTCATCATCAAAATCCAAGATTCAACAATCTCCCCCTTTTTGATGATGACAATCAATTGATAATGGAGTTAACCTTAACTCCCCCTATCTATATGCTATACTCAAGATAAGTCATTCTTGAATTCAAAGCCTTTGAATTCAAGAGACATTGATAAGTTAAGATCATTTAACCTTATCAATACTCCCATCATGATTCCTATCGTGATGTATCTCTCTGAAAATGATGTCAAGGCTTGACATCCATTTTCAAGTTTTACATTTCAAATGTGAATGATAGTAATGGTAGCAATTCATCATATGGTAAGATATCAACATGTAAAATTGCGATGTAAGCTTTTGATATCTTAACATAATGCAACATTTCAAGTGTTTAGCAATCATAGCATTTCATCACATGGCAAGATATCAACATGTAAAATTGAGATGTAAGTTCTTGATATCTTAACATAATGCAAACATTTCAAGTGTTTAGCAATCATAGCATTTCATCACATGGCAAGATATCAACAAGTAAAATTGCGATACAAGTTCTTGATATCTTAACATAATGCAAACATTTCAAGTGTTTAGCAATCATAGCATTTCATCACATGGCAAGATATCAACATGTAAAATTGAGATGTAAGTTCTTGATATCTTAACATAATGCAAACATTTCAAGTGTTTAGCAATCATAGCATTTCATCACATGGCAAGATATCAACATGTAAAATTGAGATGTAAGTTCTTGATATCTTAACATAATGCAAACATTTCAAGTGTTTAGCAATCATAGCATTTCATCACATGGCAAGATATCAACATGTAAAATTGAGATGTAAGTTCTTGATATCTTAACATAATGCAAACATTTCAAGTGTTTAGCAATCATAGCATTTCATCACATGGCAAGATATCAACATGTAAAATTGAGATGTAAGTTCTTGATATCTTAACATAATGCAAACATTTCAAGTGTTTAGCAATCATAGCATTTCATCACATGGCAAGATATCAACATGTAAAATTGAGATGTAAGTTCTTGATATCTTAACATAATGCAAACATTTCAAGTGTTTAGCAATCATAGCATTTCATCACATGGCAAGATATCAACATGTAAAATTGAGATGTAAGTTCTTGATATCTTAACATAATGCAAACATTTCAAGTGTTTAGCAATCATAGCATTTCATCACATGGCAAGATATCAACATGTAAAATTGAGATGTAAGTTCTTGATATCTTAACATAATGCAAACATTTCAAGTGTTTAGCAATCATAGCATTTCATCACATGGCAAGATATCAACATGTAAAATTGAGATGTAAGTTCTTGATATCTTAACATAATGCAAACATTTCAAGTGTTTAGCAATCATAGTGAAGATGAAGTTCTTGATATCTTAACATGATGCATATATGGCATAATGCAAATATGGCAATCATAGCATTTCTATCATCAATTTACCATATATTTCGATGCAAGTTTCTTTTGATATCTTAACATAATTTAAATTCAAATATGGCACTCATAGCATCAATTCATATATTTCTCCCCCTTTGTCATCAATAAAAAGGAGAACGATATAAGCAAATTTTAAACATAAGTGCGGTAATGATTCATGCCATAACTAAGTTCATGTCATTTTTCAATAATGAGTGATAGGATACCAATTATACAAACATCTCGAGGAAAATATGACATGGAGATTACTTCTTCCTTTTTATTTAGTATTATCTTTTTGTATGAAGGAGGAAAGTCATTTGTGAGATTACTCGAATGAAGTTAAAATTAATAAGAGATTTAAATCATGTTTCATTTTTACAAGGATCAAGATATGTATGTGAATCAAATCCTTGCAAAAAAAAAAAAATCTTCCTTTTTCAAGAAGGAATTTATAAGAAAGAATCATTTCATCAAATTCATTTCTCGAAAAAAAATATTTTTCACATGATAAGTCTATGAGAGATGCATTTGCTAATTGATTCTATATGTTAAAAATCAATGATATGAATTAAACTCTATATAACATATGCTTATGAAAGCTGCATTATGTCCGAAAGAGAATAATGTATTGGTAGGATCAAGAAAATTCGAAAGTGAAATTTAACACTTTCATGCATTCGGACAAGGTTTTGCTACAGATTTTCAAACACAATTATGAAGATAAAATATGCTTATTATCATGGAAATTTTTGTATCCAAAACACATAATTTCCAACATGTTATTAAGGCATGTAATCATGTAAAATCATCATAGCAATTAAGTGATTTGATCATTGAATCAAGAACATCCGAAAAATAATTTTAATAAGTTCACGCATTGGGACACATTAACATTCCTAATTCTCTTATAATGAAATCAAATTGTTCTTCACTTAAAGACTTTGTAAAAATATCAGCTAGTTGATGTTTAGTATCAATGAACTCTATAACTATATCATGATTAGTGACATGATCTCGTATAAAGTGATGTCTAATATCAATATATTTTGTTTTTGAGTGTTGAATGAGATTCTTTGTTAAACATATAGCACTTGTGTTATCACATTTAATGGAAATATTTTTAAGATGAACTTTATAATCTTCTAAGGTGTTTTTCATCTACACAACTTATGCACAGCATGGACTAGCTACAATATACTCAGCTTCGATTGTTGATAGTGCAACCAAGTTTTGTTTCTTAGATGATCAGAAAACAAGAGCATGTCCCAAAAATTGACATGTTCCTGATGTGTTTTTTCTATCTAGTCTACACCCAACAAAATCTGTATCAGCATAAGCAATTAACTCAAACTTCTCAGTTTTTGGATACCATAATCCTATATTTGTAGTACCTTTAAGATATCTAAGTATTCTTTTAACCGCTTTGAGATAAGATATCTTAGGATTTGATTGAAACCTAGTACAAAGTCCTACACTGAACATGATATATGGTCTAATTGCAGCGAGGTAAAGTAAACTTCCTATCATATCCCTATAAGTTTTTTGATCGAAGCTTTCTCCACTTTCATCAACTTCTAACTTAGTGGAGGTGCTCATAGGAGTGTTAATAGCTTTTGAGCTTTCCATATTAAATTTTTTTAGCAAATCTAAAGCATATTTAGTTTGACTAATAAAGATGTCATTTCTTAGTTGCTTAATTTATAAGCCTAAGAAAAAGGTTAATTCTCCTATCAAACTAATTTCAAATTCAAGACTCATGGTTTTAGCAAAAGATTCACAAAGAGATTCGTTTGTAGAACCAAAGATAATATCATCAACATAAATCTGAACAATGAGAAAATTATTTTTAAAATTCTTGATAAACAATGTAGTATCGACCTTGCCTTTTGTGAAATTATTTTCAATAAGAAAATCACTAAGTCTTTTATACCAAGCCCTTGGGGCTTGTTTTAAACCATAGAGAGCTTTAGTTAATTTAAACACATGATTAGGGAGGCTATTTTTTTTAAATCTGGGAGGTTGTTCAACATAAACTTCTTCGGAAATAAAGCCATTAAGAAAAGCACTTTTAACATTCATTTTAAATAACTTAAAATTATTATTACTAGCATAGGCAAGTATCAACCTTATGGCTTCTAATCTAGCCACAGGAGCAAAAGTTTCTTCATAATTGATACATTCTTCTTTGTTGAAACCTTTGGCTACTAATCTAGCCTTATTTCTAACCACGATACTATATTCATCTTGCTTGTTTCTAAAGACCCATTTAGTACCAATAACTAAATGGTCATTTGGCCTAGGAACCAGCTTCCACACCTCATTTCTCTCAAATTGATTTGACTCATCTTGCATTGCAATAATCCATGAATCATCTTTCATGGCTTCGTCAATACATTTAGTTCAATTTGGGAGAGAAAAGCGGCATTGGCACAAAACTTTTTAAGAGAAGAATGTGTTTGAACCCCCTTAGATGTGTCTCCTAGGATTAGCTCCTTAGGATGAGCATCTATATACTTCCAATCCTTGGGTAAGGATGTTTCGGAAGTGGATGCATCCAAGTTACTAGTTGGAGAAGGGGTTTCATTTAAATTCAAAGAATCAAAATTAACATCATCATCAAAATCATATTTCTTGATTTCGGAAATCTCATTGAAAACAACATGAATGGATTCTTCTACAATTAAAGTTCTTTTATTGAAGATACGAAAAGCTTTAGAAACCAAAGAATAACCAAGGAAAATTTCTTCATCGGATTTAGCATCAAATTTTCCTAAAGCATCTTTTTCATTCAAGATAAAACACTTACACCCAAAACTTTAAAATATGAAACATTGGGTTTTTTGTTGTTCCATAACTTATAGGGAGTTTTGGTGAGTAAGGGTCTTACTAGAACTCTATTCAAAATATAGCATGTAGTGTTTACGACTTCAGCCCAAAAATATTTGGGTAGGCTATGTTCATTCAACATGGTTCTCGCCATTTCTTGTAAATTTCTATTTTTTCTTTCTACTATTCCATTTTGTTGAGGATTTCTTGGAGTAGAGAAGTTGTGATTATATCTATTAAATTCACAAAATTCTTGGAAATCATGGTTTTAAAATTCACCACCATGATCACTTCTAATTGACGAAATCATAGAACCCTTTTCATTTTGGACAAGTTTGTAAAACTTGGTGAAATATCTAAAGCATTCATTTTTGTGTTTTAAGAAATAAGTCCATGTGTATCTACTATAGTCATCTACAATGATGAAAGAGTATTTGCTACCTCCTAGGCTTGATATAGAGATAGGTCCAAACAAATCCATATGGATCAATTGTAAGGGCCTAGAGGTGCTTATTTGATTCTTAGATTTGAAACTACCCTTAATTTGTTTTCCTACTTGACAAGCATCACACACATTATCTTTGATGAATTTGATATGAGGAATTCCTCTTACAAGATCTTTGGATGATATTTGAGAGATTAGTTTCATGCTAACATGACCTAATCTCCTATGTCAAAGCCAAGCATCCTCATTCAAAATCGAGAAACACATTTCATTGCAAAGATCATTGATGTCAATGGTGTATACATTATTTTGTTTTAATGCAATCATAGATGTGTTTTTGTGTGGTTTTTCAATGATGCAAGCATTAGATTCGAATTTGACAATATATCTTTTATCACATAATTGACTAATGCTCAAGAAGTTATGTTTTAAACCATCAACTAACAAAACATCTTCAATAAAGAGGTTGGATTTGTTACCTACGGTTCCTTTGCCAATGATTTTACCCTTGTTGTTGTCTCCAAAGGTGACATAGCCTTCGTCTATACTAGTGAGCTTAGAGAATTGAGATGGATCTCCGGTCATATGCCTTGAGCATCCACTATCAAGGTATCATCTCTTGCTCCTAGCTTGTGATGGGATATATTTCTACAAGAAAGGATAATTTTTAAGTACCCATTTACTTTTGGGTACCTCAAAAACTGATCTACATTGTTTATCATGTTGCATAGAATTTATCATGGTTCCTTTAGGAACCTAAATCAGTTTGGTCATACTCATTTTAGTAATTTGTATTTTCTACTAATAGTTTTACATTAATCAATAAGTCATGGAAGGCATTTAATAATTCATCAAATGATAAATCTACATCAATTAAATTTGTTACCTCATCTCCGATGGCCATTAGGGTGTAATGAGCAACTTGCTTGATATTGGACTCCTCTTCTTCGGACGCACTTGAGTCATCCCACGTTGCTTTGAGCGCCTTCTTCTTTGGTGTTCTCTTCTTGGCTTGGGGACAATCACTTTTGTAGTGTCCTAGCTTCTTGCATTCGTAGTAAATAACTTGGTCCTTTTTGGGTTCAAATTTATTTTTTATATCATTTTTAAACTTATTTCTTTTAATGAATTTTTTAAATTTCCTTGTTAGAAGTGCCAAGTCATCGTCACAGTCTTCATCACTTGAGTTTTCTCTCAAGTGATCTTCAAAAGTTCTAAGTGTCATATCTTTTCTGTTTTTTGGAAGGATGTCTTCTTGCTTTTCATGAGCTTTGCAAGTCATTTCATAGTCCATTAATGACCCGATTAATTCTTCAAGAGGGAAGTTGTTTAAATCTTTAGTCTCTTAAATAGTAGTGACTTTAGGGTCTCAACTCTTAGGAAGGGATCTTAGAATCTTATTTATGAGCTCAAAATCTGAAAAACTTTTGTCGAGTCCTTTTAGACCATTGACGACATCCGTGAAACGGGTGTACATGTCACCAATAGTCTCGCTCGGTTTCATTCAGAAAAATTTAAAAGAATGTATCAAAAGATTGATTTTTGACTCTTTCACTCTACTTGTGCCTTTGTGAGTCACTTCGAGTATATGCCAAATATCAAATGTGGTTTCACAAACTGAAACATGATTGAACTCATTTTTATTAAGCGCACAAAATAAGGCATTCATAGCCTTTGCATTAAGAGCGAAAGTCTTCTTCTTCAATTCATTCCAATTGATCATTGGAAGAGAAGACTTCGAAAATCCATTTTTGACAAGATTCCAAAGTTCAAAATCCATTGAAATAAGTAAGATATTCATTTGGGTCTTCCAATAGGTGTAGTTCGTCCCATTGAACATGGGTGGACATGTAATAGAGTGGCCCTCTTGATTTCCAACATATGTCATCTCTCTTAAGTTTTAATCCGATTGAGAGTTAACCCCACTCTGATACCAATTATTAGGATCAAGAGCACTAAGAGGCGGGGGGGAGGGGGGGGGGGGGGTGAATTAGTGCAGTGGAAAACTTTCAACGATTTACAATGACGTTCGAACGATAAAAATGATTTCGGTATGAAAGCTGATTCAAAAATTACTTTAACTTAAGATCAAGTGAAATGCAGTTAAAGTAAAGCTATGGAGGTAGTTTGCAGTTAAGATAGAGAACAGAATGTAAATGCAAACCGAGATTTAGAGTGGTTCGGTCAATCTTGACCTACATCCATTTTTGGCTTCCTCCTCCAATGAGGTCACCGACGTCCACTAGAGCCTTCCTTCAATAGGCGATGGCCTTAGCGATGGCCAACCACCCTTTTACAGTTTCACTCTTTTTGACAGGCTCAGGAGACAACCCTTATAGATTTTTCACTCCTCTCTTGAATGATCAAAACTTGGAAGAAAAGAGGGAGAAGAACTTTGCCCTTTACAACAATTTTGAGCTCTAAAAATCACAGAGTAGATCAAGCTTTCGATGCTCTTTCATGCATGAAAAGGGTGGGGTATATATAGGCCCCAAACTGGTTTGAAATTGGAGCTCAAAAATGTCATATCCCAGATTCCAGGGTCCTGGCAGTACTACCCGCCTAACAGAGCTCAGAGACCAAGCTCAAGCGGTACCACTGCCTGATAGGGGCGGTACCACCGCCCAGCCTCACTCGGAGACCGAGCCTGGGCAGTTCCATCGCCCAGCTTTCCTGGGAGACTGAGCTCCTGGGCAGTGCCATCGTCGACCCAAGCGGTGCCACGGTCGACCAAGAAATCTGGGTCCAAATGGGTTGATCCATTCGGCCCAATTTGGGTCTGTCAAGGGCCCAATTGCCCCAAGATTAAGTTAATGGGATCACCTCCCATTTCTAACTTAATCATCATGCTAACTACGATATTTTTAAGACATTTACTACAACTTGCTCTGGTGCATCAATCGCTTCTTCAGGCAAGCTTCCGGCGAACTTCCGACGAACATTCGACAAACCCTCGGTGATGCTCTAACAGACTTCCGGCAAACTCCTAGACTTGCGATGATCCACTTGGCGAGTTCCGATGAGCTTCTTTGGCAAGCTCCAGAACTTCCGACGACCGTTCAGACTTCCGTCGAACTCTTGAATTCCCAACGTGATCATAGTCTTAACCCCGGTGTAACTCCTACTACATGTCTTACTTTCATCGTAGTTAATCCTGCACATTTATCTCAACATATGGATTAGATAACAAATGACAATTGACTTCATCATCAAAATCTGAAATTTAATAGAGAATATTTTGACAAAACTAAAGGAAAATCTGCTATTGGGAAGTGTCAAAGCTATTATAAAAATTTCATAGAGATTTGGAATGAAGAAATGCAATAGCAAGATCAAATAGATTGTGCTATGTGGTTGGAACTTTGCAGTATATCTTTCATCATAGAGATAAAAACTTTACGACAAAAAGTTTATGCAGCAATATAGGAATTTTTTTTTTTAGATTTTCGAATAAGAATAACTAAATTGCAGCAGTAGTAAGGTAGGAAACCAAAACCTATTGCAATTCACAAAGAGATCAAGGATGATCCGCGATGGTTAGGATGGTGGGAGATGACAATGGAATTCAACGATGATCTTTTAACCAATTGTGGGAATTGCTTTGAGAGGCTGTGGAGGGCAGATGGATAGCTTGATTTTTGAATAAGGATAACAAAATTGTAGTAGTAGTAGTAACGTAGGAAACCAGAACCTATTGCAATCCACAAGGAGATCAAAGGATGATCCGTGATGGTGGAGATGACAGCGGAATTCGACAACGTTCTTTTAAGTTAAGCAATTGTGGGAATTGCTTTGGGTGGCTATGGAGGGTTGATGGATGGCTATGGAAGGGTAGCCAGATACCAAGAATGCTGCTTTGATACTAAGCGTTAGAACCCTTGCAGATTCTAAGCTTAGGGTTGATCTCTTTAGGGGATCGGCCTCCTTGGAACTCTATAGGGGTTCCTTCCTCCAATTTTCTACTCGAAGGTTACTAAAAAGATTCATCTATTTCTTAACAAAAGAGGATGAATATGTGACTATTTATAGGACTTCTATACCCAACTCCAAATAGGACTCCTTCTCAAGACTCTTATTCCTTTACAACTCATAATGCTTCTCTAAGAAACAACCTCCTAACCCTAGCCAGTCTCTTCACCTCTTTAATAGGAGTCAGGTAGGTAGGTTTTACATGAATGCCCCTCTTAATTAGGACTCTCCTAGCTAGAGTTCTAACAAATTTCCCAACTTCTTAAATTCATAGCATATAACTTGTTCTTTCTTGGGTTCAATTTTATTTTTAGTGTCATTTTTAAATTTATTCCATTTTATGAATTTTTTAAACTTTCTTGTCAAGAGTGTCAAGTCATCATCATAGTCCTCATCACTTGAATTTTCTTTCAAGTAGTCTTCATGAGTTCTTAGTGTAATATCCTTCCTATTCTTTGGAAGGTTGTTCTCAAGCACTTTATAAGCATTGCAAATCATCTCATAGGTCATTAGTGACCCGATAAGTTCTTCGAGAAAAAAGTTATTTAAATCCTTGGCATCTTGAATGGCTGTTACTTTAGGGTCCCAACTCTTTGGAAGGGATCTCAAGATTTTATTAACAAATTCAAAGTTTGAAAAACATTTGCTAAGAGCTTTTAAACTATTGGCGACATCCATAAAATGAGTGTACATATCGACAATAGTTTCGCTTGTCTTCATCCGAAACAATTCATAAGTATGAACTAAAAGATTGATCTTCGACTCCTTTACTCTACTAGTGCCTTCATGAGTGATTTCAAGTATGTGCCAACTATCAAAACCTGTTTCACAAATAGACACTTGATTGAACTCATTTTTATCCAAAGCATAAAACAAGGTATTAATAGCCTTGGCATTTAAAGTGAATGTCTTCTTCTCCAACTCATTCCAATCGTTCATTGGAAGAGAAAACTTTTGAAAGCCATTTTCCACAAGGTTCCATAACTCAAAATCCATTAAAATTAGAAATATCCTCATTTTGGTCTTTCAATATGTGTAATTTGTCCCATTGAACATGGGTGGATGTATAACTGAATGACCCTCTTGATTGCTGACAAAAGCTATCTCTCTTGGGTTTTAAACCAAATCGAGAGTAACCGAGCTCTGATACCATTTGTTAGGATTGAGTCAGCATTAACAGAGAGGATGAATTAGTGTAGCAGATAAAAATATTGATTTAAAAATCATCGTACATTAAAAAACTTATCTCGGAAGATTGCTTGAAAGTGTGTTTGTTCGTAAGAGTAGTGAAATCCAAGTAAGGAGGAAATGAAGCAATTGCAAAGTAAGTAAATGACAATAATAGAAATGTAAACCAGAATCTATAGTAGTTCGGTCATTGTGACCTACATCCACTTTCGATTCCTCCTCTATCGAGGTCACCGATGTCCATTAATAGTCTTTCTTCAATAGACGAAGACCAACCACCTCTTTATAGTGCTTTTTCCTTTTCACGAGTTTAAGAGGTAACCCTTACAAGCATCACACCTCTCTTAAATGATCATAACACTAAAAATGGAGGAGGACTCTTTGTAATTTTATAACACTTTTAACACCCCAAGAATTCAAGATATTGTTTACACTTTCATGCCCTTTCACACAAAAGGGTAAGGTATTTATAGGCCCTAATGACTTCAGAATTGGAGCAAAAAAGTATCACATCCCCATATTTCAAAATATTGACGGTACCACCGCCATTATTTGACAGTATTACCACCTGCAGACTGACACTGGGTTGTACCACTGCTCAATTTGGGCGGTACAACTTCCTGACAGAGCTCGAAGACCGAGCTCTAACGGTACCACCGCTTGATAGCATTAATTGCCAATGGTATCACCACCTAGAACACCTAGGAGATTGAGTCCCAAGTAGTGCCACCACTAGCTGTGACTTCATGTACTGAATGGGCTATTCAACCGGCCCAATTCAACCCTAGTAAGGGCTCAGTTGGCCCCTAACTGAGTTAGTGGGATTACCTCACAATCCTAACTCAACTTAAGGTATAACTATGATCATTAAAACATTTAATAAAGCATTCTTGGTCCAGTATGTCGATTGTTCTTCTAGTGAGCTTCCAACGATCTTCCAGCGAACTTCCGATAATCTCAACGATCTTCCAGCTTAGGGTTGATCTCTTTAGGGGATCGGCCTCCTTGGAACTCTATAGGGGTTCCTTCCTCCAATTTTCTACTCGAAGGTTACTAAAAAGATTCATCTATTTCTTAACAAAAGAGGATGAATATGTGACTATTTATAGGACTTCTATACCCAACTCCAAATAGGACTCCTTCTCAAGACTCTTATTCCTTTACAACTCATAATGCTTCTCTAAGAAACAACCTCCTAACCCTAGCCAGTCTCTTCACCTCTTTAATAGGAGTCAGGTAGGTAGGTTTTACATGAATGCCCCTCTTAATTAGGACTCTCCTAGCTAGAGTTCTAACAAATTTCCCAACTTCTTAAATTCATAGCATATAACTTGTTCTTTCTTGGGTTCAATTTTATTTTTAGTGTCATTTTTAAATTTATTCCATTTTATGAATTTTTTAAACTTTCTTGTCAAGAGTGTCAAGTCATCATCATAGTCCTCATCACTTGAATTTTCTTTCAAGTAGTCTTCATGAGTTCTTAGTGTAATATCCTTCCTGTTCTTTGGAAGGTTGTTCTCAAGCACTTTATAAGCATTGCAAATCATCTCATAGGTCATTAGTGACCCGATAAGTTCTTCGAGAAAAAAGTTATTTAAATCCTTGGCATCTTGAATGGCCGTTACTTTAGGGTCCCAACTCTTTAGAAGGGATCTCAAGATTTTATTAACAAATTCAAAGTTTGAAAAACATTTGCTAAGAGCTTTTAAACTATTGGCGACATCCATAAAATGAGTGTACATATCGACAATAGTTTCGCTTGTCTTCATCCGAAACAATTCATAAGTATGAACTAAAAGATTGATCTTCGACTCCTTTACTCTACTAGTGCCTTCATGAGTGATTTCAAGTATGTGCCAACTATCAAAACCTGTTTCACAAATAGACACTTGATTGAACTCATTTTTATCCAAAGCATAAAACAAGGTATTAATAGCCTTGGCATTTAAAGTGAATGTCTTCTTCTCCAACTCATTCCAATCATTCATTGGAAGAGAAAACTTTTGAAAGCCATTTTCCACAAGGTTCCATAACTCAAAATCCATTAAAATTAGAAATATCCTCATTTTGGTCTTTCAATATGTGTAATTTGTTCCATTGAACATGGGTGGATGTATAACTGAATGACCCTCTTGATTGCTGACAAAAGCTATCTCTCTTGGGTTTTAAACCAAATCGAGAGTAACCGAGCTCTGATACCATTTGTTAGGATTGAGTCAGCATTAACAGAGGGGATGAATTAGTGTAGCAGATAAAAATATTGATTTAAAAATCATCGTACATTAAAAAACTTATCTCGGAAGATTGCTTGAAAGTGTGTTTGTTCGTAAGAGTAGTGAAATCCAAGTAAGGAGGAAATGAAGCAATTGCAAAGTAAGTAAATGACAATAATAGAAATGTAAACCAGAATCTATAGTAGTTCGGTCATTGTGACCTACATCCACTTTCGATTCCTCCTCTATCGAGGTCACCGATGTCCATTAATAGTCTTTCTTCAATAGACGAAGAACAACCACCTCTTTATAGTGCTTTTTCCTTTTCACGAGTTTAAGAGGTAACCCTTACAAGCATCACACCTTTCTTAAATGATCATAACACTAAAAATGGAGGAGGACTCTTTGTAATTTTATAACACTTTTAACACCCCAAGAATTCAAGATATTGTTTACACTTTCATGCCCTTTCACACAAAAGGGTAAGGTATTTATAGGCCCTAATGACTTCAGAATTGGAGCAAAAAAGTATCACATCCCCATATTTCAAAATATTGACGGTACCACCGCCATTATTTGGCAGTATTACCACCTGCAGACTGACACTGGGTTGTACCACTGCTCAATTTGGGCAGTACAACTACCTGACAGAGCTCGAAGACCGAGCTCTAGCGGTACCACCGCTTGATAGCATTAATTGCCAATGGTATCACCACCTAGAACACCTAGGAGATTGAGTCCCAAGTAGTGCCACCACTAGCTGTGACTTCATGTACTGAATGGGCTATTCAACCGGCCCAATTCAACCCTAGTAAGGGCTCAGTTGGCCCCTAACTGAGTTAGTGGGATTACCTCACAATCCTAACTCAACTTAAGGTATAACTATGATCATTAAAACATTTAATAAAGCATTCTTGGTCCAGTATGTCAATTGTTCTTCTAGTGAGCTTCCAACGATCTTCCAGCGAACTTCCGATAATCTCTCGACAATGTTCTGGTGGACTTTCGGCAAGCTCCTAGACTTCACGATGATCTTCTTCGTGAGTTTCGACGAGCTTCTTTGGCAAGCTCCTAAACTTCTCGATTAATTCTGGTAGAACTTTTGACGAACTCTCAAACTCCCAACGAAGTCTCAATCTTGACTCTAGCCTAACATATGCTTCATGTCTTACCGCTATCGTAGTTAATCCTGCACACTTATCTCAACATATATATTAGATCAAACAATTTTCACTTGATTTCATCATCAAAATCCGAGATTCAACATCTTATTCCCAAGGAGATGGAGGCTACATGCTTATATAGGGCTTCAAACCTTAACCCTAGGAGCTGCTTCTTAAGTAAGTTACCTCTTTTGCCCTCAACCCTAGTCGACCAGCCCAGTAAAAAGGTGTTGGGGGAGGTGGCGGCGGCTAAGAAGCCCAAAGGCTTAAATATAAACCCTAGCCACTCTTTTTTATAAGATAAAGGCGACTAAGTAGAGATTATTATAGTCTCACAAGGTTTTTATTAGTTGCTTCTTGGTTGAGTAGGACCCAACCCTGCTAGGGTTCTATCAGATCTTATGACTTTATTAAGAATAAAAATATACAGGAAGGTAACTAAGAGCGCTATCACTTTTTTGGTGTTATATGTGGATGACATCCTAATCATTGAAAATGATGTAGGAATGTTCTCCACAATAAAGGCTTCACTATCTAGACATTTCTCTACGAAGGGCTTAGGGGAAGTATCCTATATCATGGGGATTCAAATCTATAGAGAAAGATTTAAGAGGATACTTTGCTTGTCCTAGTCCAAGTATATAGATACCATTGTCAAAAGGTTTGGCATGAAAAATTCCAAGAGATATCTCATACCGATAAGATATAGTATATACCTTTCTAGTAATATGTCCCCAAACACTCCTAAAGAAAGGGCAACTATGCATAGGATACCATATGCCTCAACGATATGGTCTATCATATATGCTATGCTATGTACCAAGCCTAATATAGTACATACTTTGAGTGCAATAGGTAGGTATTAGGTGGATCTAAGGATGTAGTACTAGAAAGCAGTAAAGTATATCCTTAAGTACTTGAGAAGGACTAAGAACCTTTTACTGACATATGGAGGTAGTAGCCTCAGGGTTGAGGGCTACATGGACTCGAGTTTTCAGTCCGATGTCGATGATAGCAAGTCTAATTCAGGGAATGTGTTCACCCTAAATGGAGGAACAATATGTTAGAAGGGTTCCAAGCAAGATACCACTATTGTCTTAACCATAGAGGTAGACTACATTGCTGTGGTAAAGGCAGCAAATGAAGAAGTTTATATGAAGAAGTTTATCACAGATCTAGGAGTCATACTGGGTAGTAAGGAGCCGATTCTCTTATATTACCATAAATATGGGGCGATTACTCAAATGAGGGAACCTAGGTCTCATCAAAAGTGTTTTAAGGAGGTTTTATCTTGTTAGAGATATCATGGTCCAATGAGATATAGTAGTGGAAAGAGTTTTATCCGAAGATAACATCGTAGATCCACTAACAAAGTTGCTATCTCAAATTATCATAGGGGTCTGATGGGGATCAAACACATTGGTGATTGGCTTTAGGTCAAGTGGGAGATTGCTAGTCATAAGTGTCCTATAAGTCAATCATGTGAGTGATGGCATGTGTGACATGATATGCACTCTTTTTGCTTTTTATATTATTTGACATTCTATCAGTTTATCTTGTATGCTGCATATATTGTGATATATGTGGATCTATGTAATAGGAATCAGATCATGATAAGATCACAATAATGAGACCGATTCATCTTTATACACAGACCCTAAATAATCCCAGTCATAGGTCACTTAAGAGAGATATCGAGATGACCGGATAAGCTGGTGTGCTATGTTAGGACTGGAATCAGTACTAAATGGGGGGGGGGGGGGAGGTGAATTAGTGCTTATGTAAAAACGTCGATGATTTAAAAAATTGTATCAGAAATGCCTTTGAACTTAGAGAAAGTATGAAGTGAAGTAAGCAGCCAAATCAGTAAGTAATATAAAGAAAAAGGTAAAGAAGAGAAGGCACACCAATTTTATAGTGGTTTGGTTGTCGTGATCTACGTTCACTCTCGATTCCTCCTTCGTTGAGATCACTTCCACTATTAATCTTCTTTCAATAAATGAAGATTAACTACCATCTTATAGCTCTATTCTCCTTTTCATAGAGTTAGGAGATAACCTTTATAGTTCTCTTAGCCCTCCCTTAAATAAAAATTATACTTCATGATGATCTTCTTGGCGAGTTCCGATGAAAAGGGAAATGAATTGCACCATTATATTTTTATTCCCTCTCTTTGCCTAGGGTGAGAAAATAATGTTGAATATTTTGAAAATAAATGTTTGTATTATGTTTGATGATTTTACATTTTGTGCATGATGAGTTGTAGTGATTGAAATAATTATCGAAATATTATGAATGATGATTTGGAATCATGCATATAATGATGATTTTATATTTTGAAAATATATATGATGATTTGGTATTATGCATACAATACTTCAACTTATGATAATGATGCATGCAATGATGAAATATTTATGATGAAAAAATTATTTGACATTCATGACTTAATTTTTCATCCTTGTTATTTATCTTTGTCATGTCTTGAAAATTGTTATAAAGGGAAAAAGAGATACAAAATTATATTATTCCCTTCTTTTTAACAATGACAAAGGGGGAGATAAAATTTTGCTAGCTTGCACTTTGCAAAGAAAGCAAAAATGACACTTCTCAAAAAGAGCTTGCTATCTTGCCTATCTCAAGAAGCAAAACTTGTAACTAGCACATTGCAAAAGGAAGCAAGAATTGCTAGTTTGCACACTTCAACAAGAATGGTATCTTGCATTTGTTTTTGAAAACTTGCTAGCTTGCACGCTCTTAAATGATATGAATTTGCTAGCTTTCATGATGATTAAACTTGAGATTTATTATGCAACGATTTGAACTAATATCTCAAACACTTGAAAGTTGCACTTCTCCTTTTTGTTGATGACAAAGGGGGAGAAGTATGATCATGTTATGCATGATGACGTGTTGCAAATATTCATGATAAAATTTGCAATGACTTGAATTCAACTTGAATTCAAGGCTCTATCAATATGGCATATTGACACGGGGAGTTAAGGTTAACTCTGTGACCAATTGGTTGTCATCATCAAAATGGGGGAGATTGTTAAATCTCGTATTTTGATGATGAAACCAATTGATAAGTGTTTTGATTTGATATGTGTTTTGAGTGACGTAGGTAGCTTTGATCAAGGAGAGATAATTAAAGTAAGAAGTATCATGTTGGGCCAAAGAGGAAAACATGTCAGAAGATTGGATGTCAAGCCGGAGGATCGGTCGACATATCAATAGAAGGCTTCGGGCCATAGATTTGGGCATCGGGCCAAAAAGAGTGGATATTATGCTAAGGATATTAGAGTTGCAGATGTCAACTGGCCGATTGGGCAATAGGCCGCAAGAGAGGACGATGTGCCGAAGAATCGGACGAAGCGTCGATGAACCAATGACATACCGGACAACATGATTCATACTTAATAATAATTATCTAGATTTAAGTGTATTTTTACATGTGTAGGATTAACTACGATAGCAAGGCATAAAGCAAAATGAAGTCCCGGAGTCAAGAACGCGATTTCGTGAGAGTTCAAGAGTTCGTTAGAAGTCCGGACGTTTGTTGGAAGTTCTGCCAGAACTAATCAAGAAGTCCTGGAGCTTGGCAAAGAAGCTTGTCAGAACTCATCAAGAAGATCGTCGTGAAGTCCAGGAGCTTGCTGGGAGTCCCTTGGAACATTACCGAGTGATCATTAGAAGTTCGCTGGAAGATCGTCGAAAGAAACTGGACTTACGGACTTGTTTAGCTTGAGTATGTCTTAGAATTCATAGTTAGCACATACTTCGGATTAGATTTAGGCCAACCCAATTAGGGGCTAGTTGGGCCCATGTAAGGAATGTGTTGGGCCCAATAAAAGGCACAAATAGTAACCTAAGAGGTGACACCATCGTGGCACAGTCTTCGAGATTGTGTCAAGCGATGGTACTACCCAGACATAGCCTCCAAGAGGCTGCAAGCAGTGGTACCGCCTAGCACAGCCTCCCAAGCGGTGGTCCCACCTAGTGGCAGGGTGCCAAGCAGTGGTACCGCCCAATGTAGTGTTAGTGTCAAACTGACACTAGCGGTGGTACCGCCCGTACCCAGGAAACCCGAGATGGGAAAGTTTTAGGCTCTAAGTTTGAATCAACTTAAGGCCTATAAATACCCCTCTCATCACTGGTTAACATACACAAGCATAGAGAATTTTAAAAGGAAAAAACACTGTTGTAATCTCTTGTGAGAATCCTCTTCTTCTAGTCTAAGTGTTAAAAGAGTTTAAGAGAGGAGTGAGTACTTGTAAAGGTTGTCTCCTAAACCTGTGAAGAGGAGAAGAGGGGTGTAAGAAGGAGGTTGATCTTCGCCTATTCAAGGAAGATCGATAATGGATGCCGGTGGCCTCAATAGAAGAGGAATCGACGAAGTGGATGTAGGTCATGACGACCGAACCACTATAAAACGGTTTACATTTCTATTTTACTGTTTATCTTTATTGCAAACTGCTTTACTTCCTTATTTCTTTTGCTGCACATCCTTCCGAAAGTATTTCAAGTTAACATCCTTTCCGAGTTCAATTTTTAATGTATGAAAGATTTTATGAAACTGACGTAATTTTATCGCTGTACTAATTCACCCCCCCTCTTAGTGTCGATTGCTTTCCTAATAGTTGTGAGGTATAGTAAACTACCTATCATACCCTTATAGGTCTTTTGATCAAAATTTTCTCTATCATGGTCCATATTTATCTTTGTGGACGTGCTTATTGGTGTATTAATTGCCTTAGCACTATGCATATTAAATCGTTTTAATATATCTAAAGCATACTTAGTTTGACTAATAAAAGTTTCATCACTTAATTGCTTAATTTGTAATCCTAAGAAGAAAGTTAATTCACCCATTAGGCTCATTTCAAATTCTTGACACATACTTTTGGTAAATGATTTACACAAAGATTTATTTGAAGAACTAAAAATGATATCATCAATATGAATTTGAACAATGAGAAAATTATTTTTAGAATATTTAATAAACGATGTAGTATTGACCTTGCCTTTCATAAAATTATTTTGAATAAGAAAAGAACTATGTCTCTCATACCAAGCCCTAGGGGCTTGTTTAACCCACAGAAAGCCTTAGATAACTTTAAAATATAGTTAGGAAAGAGAGCATTTTCAAATCCGTGGGGTTGCTCAACATAAACTTCTTCGGAAATAAAGTCATTTAGAAAATCACTTTTGACACATTCATTTGAAATAACTTAAAATCATTACAATATACATAGGTAAGGAGAATCCTTCTAACTTCAAGTCTAGATATAAGAGCGAAGGTTTCTTCATAATTGATGTATTCTTCTTAGTTAAAACCTTTGGCCACTAATCTAGCCTTATTTCTACCCATGATACCAAGTTCATCTTGTTTGTTTCTAAAGACCCATTTAGTACCAATCATTAAATGGTCATCTGGGAATAAGCTTTCATACCTCATTTTTCTCAAATTGATTTAACTTCTCTTGTATTGCAATAACCCATGAAACATTTTTTAGGACTTCATCAATACATTTTCATTCAATTTGAAATAAGAATGCAGCATTTGCACAAATTTTTTTTAAATAAAGAGTGAGTTTGAACACCTTTTGATATATCTTCAATGATTAGCTCACTGAGATGAGCATCTACATACTTTCATTTCTTAGGTAAAGATTCTTTAGAAAAAGATACATCGAAGTTACTTAGGGGAGAAGAGTTTTCATTCAAATTTAAAGCATCAAAATCAAAATCATCATCAACATTATTTTTCTTAAATTTAGAAAACTCATTAGAAACAACATAAATAGATTTCTCAATGACTAAAGTTTTTTTATTAAAGACACGATATACTTTAAAAATAGAGAAATATCCAAGAAACATGTCTTCATCGAATTTTGCATTGAATTTTCCTAAGGCATATTTTTCATTTAAAATAAAACATCTACAACCAAAAACTTTGAAATATGAAACGTTGGATCTTTTATTATTCCACAATTCATAAAGAGTTTTGGAAAGTAATGGTCTTACGAGAACTCTATTCGTGACATAGTATGTCGTGTTAACGGCTTCGGCCCAAAAATATTTGAGTAGGCTATGTTCATTTAATATGTTCTTACTATCTCTTATAAGCTCTTATTTTTCTCTCAACTACTCTATTTTGTTATAGATTTCTTGGAGTAGAGAAATTGTGGTTGTACCTATTTGACTCAAAAAAATTTTAAAAATCACAGTTTTGAAACTCACCACCGTGTTCACTCCAAATAGACAAAATTATAAAACCCTTTTCATTTTGAATAAATTTATAAAATTTTAAAAAATATTTAAAGCAATCACTTTTGTATGCTAAGAAGTATGTCCAAGTGTATATAATATAATTATCAATAATTACAAAGGTATATTTGCTACCTCCTAGACTTGTTATATCAATTAGTCCAAATAAATTCATATTGATCAATTATAGTAGTCTAGAGGTGCTTATTTGATTTTTTGATTTGAAACTACATTTTATTTGTTTTCATAGTTGGCATGTATCATAAACTTTATCTTTGACAAACTTGATGCTAGGCATTCCTCTTACAAGTTCTCTAGTTGAAAATTGAAAGATTAGTTTCATGCTAGCATGAACTAATCTCCTATGCCAAAGCCATGCATCATCGTTTAAAGCTGAAAAATATGTTTCATCACAAAAATCATCAATATTAATATTATACACATTATTATATTTTAAGGCAATCATAGATCTATTTTGTGTGGTATTTCAATTATATAAGCATTAGATTCAAATTTGATGATATATCCTTTATCACATAATTAACTAATGCTTAGTAGATTATGTTTTAAACAATCTAGTAATAACACATCTTCAATCAAGAAGCTTGACTTGTTGTGTTACCTATGGTTCCTTTGCTAATAATTTTTCATTTGTTGTTGTCTCCGAAGGTGACATATCATTTGTCTTGGTTACTGAGCTTAGAGTGTTAAGAAAAGATCGGCACTAAGAGGGGAGGGTGAATTAGTGCAACAGTAAAAATTATGTCGGTTCAAAACTTCGTTGTGATTAAATCTGTTTCCAACGAAAAATCATTTCATAAAGGTAATAACTTTGAAAGTATATAGAAGAGCATAGTGGATGTAAAGTAAGTAAAGTGGTTTGCAGTTAAAGTAAATTGCTCAAGAAAAATGCAAACCAGATTTTTATAGTGGTTCGGTCGTCGTGACCTACATCCACTCCGCCGATTCCTCTTTCGTCGAGGCCACCGACATCCACTATCAGTCTTCCTTCAATAGGTGAAGACCAACCACCTTTTATACCCCTCTTCTCCTTTTCACAGGTTTAGGAGACAACCTTTTACAACCCTCTTTTACAAGGTATCCCTCTCACACCTCCCTTAGAACTCTCTCTAAGCTTTATGAGGAGGGAACTAAACTTTCTAAGGTTTACAACTTTAGAATCATAGATTTTTGCTCAATATTTCTTACTAATCTATGTAGGAATAGCTGGGATATTTATAAGCCCCAAATGGATTCAAATTTGGAGCAAAAAATTCAAACCCCCGAAATTTTAGGGTACGGGCAGTACCACCGCCTGCATTGGGCGGTACCACCACCTACAGCTTGACACTGGGCAGTACCACCACCTAGAAGACTATTTCTAGGTGGTACCACCATCCAAATGAGCAATACCATCGCCTAACATAATCTCGGAAATTGTGCCACGACGATTTCACTTGTTTGGTCATTGTTTGGGCCATTCTTTTCGGCCAACACAGCCCAAACTTGGGCCCAACTATCCCCTAATTGGGTTGGCCCAATTCTAATCCCAATTATGTGCAAACTATGAATTTTAAGATATTTACTAAGCTAAACAAAGTTCGTAAGTCTAGGTTTCTTCCGGCGAGCTTCCGACGATCTTCCGACGAACTTCCGATGATCTCTCGGTAATGTTCCAGCGAAGTACCAGCAAGCTCCTAGACTTCATGATGATCTTCTTGGTGAGTTTCGATGAGCTTCTTTGGCAAGATCTGGGACTTCTCGGTCAATTCCGACATAACTTCTGATAAATATCCGAACTTCCGACAAACTCTCGAACTCCCAACAAAATCGCGTTCTTAACTCTGGGACTTCATTTTACTTTATGTCTTGCTATCATAGTTAATCCTTCACATGTAAAAACACATTTCGATTTAGACAATTATTACTAAGCATTAATCATGTTGTCCGACATGTCATTGGTCCATCGACGTTTCGTCCGATTCTTCGATGCATCGTCCTCTCTTTTGGCCTATTGCTCAATCGGCCAATTGACCTCTGCAACTTCGATATCCTTGGCACAATTTTTGCTCTTCTTGGCCCGATGCCCAAATCCATGGCCCAAAGCCTTCTATCGATATGTCATTTGATCCTTCAGTTAGACGTCTAATCTTCTGACATATTCCACCAGCCCAACATGATTCTTCTTGCTGTAATTATCTTATCCTGATCGAAGTATCCTGCGTCACTCAAAACACATATCAAATCATAAACACTTATCAATTGGTTTCATCATCAAAATATGAGATTCAATAATCTCCCCTTTTTGATGATGACAACCAATTGATGATGGAGTTAACCTTAACTCCCCCTAACAATTTGCCATATTTGATAGAGCTCTTGGATTCAAAAATCCAAGCAACATGTTATTATAAAACTTATGCATAATATCATCATACTTCTCCCTCTTTGTCATCAATAAAATGAGAAGTCTAACTATCTAGTGTCTAAGACATAATTTCAAATCATTGCATAATGAACATAATCTTCAGTTTTATCATCATACAAGCTAGCAATAATATTGAGTTTTGCAAGTTTGAAAATTTTGCTAGATATGCAAGCTAGCATGTTTGCTTTTCTTCACAATACCAAGCTAGCATGTTTTTGAATAAGAAAGCGAGATAATGAATAGCAAGTTTAGAACATGCAAGCTAGCAAGTTTGTTCATCTCCTTACAACATGCATAATCACCAAATCATCATCAATTTGAAGATGTGCAAGATTGCAAATTTTGCAAGTTTGCATAGGTAAGCTAGCAATCTTCGGTGATGTTCAAGATAGCATTTTCTTCTCTTTTGAGAAGTACAATTATTTTTGCTTCCTTTGCAAAAACACAAGCTAACCAAATGTTATGTCTTTTTACAACATGGAAGCTAACAATTTGAGATGTTCCAGAAGCAAGTTCTTGTATCTTATTGACTTGTGCAAGCTAGCTATCTCCCCCTTTGTCATTGTCAAAAAGATGAGAATAATACAATTTTGTATCTCTTTTTCCCTTTACAACCATTTTCTAAATCATGACAAAGGTAAGTAATCATTCATATTTCAAAATGCCATAATTGAGATAAACCTTGAATTCAAATCAAGGCAATTTTAATCATGATTCACATCATATGTAATACATCATATACATCATCATAATAAAATCATAAGTATTGCATGCATCATTTCAAATCATAAATATTTCATATTATGATGTTATCAATTTGTCAAATTACATCCTATCATGCTTGATCATAACTTCTCATTTGTATTTCATTCATAATTTCATTTCATCTCATCAAGAAAAATTAATTGGGTGATGAATACGTGAAATTATACAAAAATAAATCACAACATTAGAGATAAGATCGTGTAAATACCAAAAGACATGATTCATATAGTAAATCTCATCTTAAATAAAATACCAAAAAAAATTGTAGGAGTACAAAGAAGAGATCTTGATTAAAAAAAATCTCATGTAATTCCAAGAAATCAAAATTAAAACTCATTCAAATTCAAATCATCAAAATCTCAACATTACTTTCGAGAGATTCAAAATGGCATAAATAATTTTATTGATCTCTTAGTGAAAAATCGATAAGGTAGGGATTTGAGAGGTTTTCAAGAAAAATACTTTCCTCTTTTTGTTTCAACTTATTGATTGATTTCATACATGTATGTTCTTTTCTTTTATGTCAAATCCATGCATCATTCCTTAACACCAAAAAAAAACTTTCAAAAGATCGCAAAAACTGTCATGCATAAGTTTGAAATATAAACTCGTTAAGCATGCTTTCAAATCATCATTACATTTTCATTAAGACATCAAGCATATTTTCATTGAACATGATGTTGAATGATTCTTAAAGATATCTAAATTTCCTTAGTTTTAATTTGTGTGATTGACTTTATATTAACATGCCCTTTTTTATTTATGCCAAATCAAAATATGCATCATTCTTAAAACCGAAAAATCCACTTTCATAACCGTAAAAATCAATAATCCATAAATCGCAAGAATCATCATGCATAAATTCAAATTATAAACTCATTAAGCATGATATCAAATCATTATTTACATTATTTCATTAAGCATGATTTCATAAAATATTTTCAATCAAAAGGAATATGAAAATCATCTAGATACACATTATTTCTTCTTGAAAAATATATATAGGATTATCATTAGATTTAAATCTAACATTTTATTCCTTTAACATAAATCATGCAATTTTCATTATCATTTTCAAAATTACTAGCATGATCCCATTTTATTTTTGCATTTTCATTTTATTTTTAAATATGCAATTTTTAAGAAAATTAATTATTCTAAACTAAAATAAAAATAACTCATGAAAAGCGTCATGTAATTTCAAAATAAATTAAAGGAGTTTCGTTTGAGTTGTTTACCTCATTGACGAAAGCCATTAAGGCATAGTTTGCCACCTCATCTTCATCGGTTTGCTCCTCATCTTTGGATGCACTCGTTTCTTTCCAATTTGTATTCTTTTGAAGTTTATTTTTATTTTTTTATTGTTGTTTCATGAACTTTTTAAATTTGGTGAGGAGTTTAAGTTTACCATCACTTGAGCTTATACTCGAGTGGTCTTCAATTGTTCTAAGTCTCAAATCCTTCCTGTTCTTTGGAAGGTTATTCTTGAGATCTTCATGCACATTGCACGTCATTTCATAGGTCATCAAAGACCCTATAAGTTCTTCAATTGGAAAATATTTGAAGTTATTTGATTCTTGTATTGCCGTTACTTTCGAATTCCAATTTTTAGAAAGTGATCGTAGAATCTTGTTAATAAGTCAAAATCCGAAAAGCATTTGCCAAGACCTTTTAAACCATTGATGATATCCGTAAAACGGATGTACATGTCTCCAATGGTTTCGCTTGGTTTCATATGAAAAAGTTCAAAATCATGCATCAAAAAGTTGACTTTTAAATCTTTAACTTTGCTAGTGCCTTCATGTGTGATTTCAAGAGTATGCCAAATGTCAAAAGTCATTTCGCAAGTAGAAACCCGATTAAATTTAGTTTTATCTAAGGCACAAAATAGAGCATTCATAGCTCTAGCATTTAAAGAAAAAGTTTTCTTCTCCAAATCATTCCAATGGTTCATTGGAAGAGAAGACCTTCAAAAACCATTTTCCACAACACTCCATAAATTTAAATATAAAGAAAGTAAGAAAACTCTCATTCGAGTTTTCCAATATGTGTAGTTCGTCCCATTGAACAAGGGAGGACGAATGAGAGAAAGTCCCTCTTGAAAGCTAAAAAGAGTCATTTCTCTTGGGAATTAAACCAAATGAGAAATAACGAGGATCTGATACCAATTATTAAGAAAAGATTGACACTAAGAGGGGGGGTGAATTAGTGCAACGGTAAAAATTACGTCGGTTCAAAACTTCGTTGCAATTAAATTCATTTCCGATGAAAAATCATTTCGTAAAGGTAATAACTTTGAAAGTGTATGGAAGAGAATAGTAGATGTAAAGCAAGTAAAGTGGTTTGTAGTTAAAGTAAATTGCTCAAGAGAAACGTAAACTAGATTTTTATAGTGGTTCGGTCATCGTGACCTACATCCACTCCATTGATTCCTCTTCCGTCGAGGCCACCGGTATCCACTATCGGTCTTACTTCAATAGGCGAAGACTAACCACCTTTTACACCCCTCTTCTCTTTTTCACAGGTTTAGGAGACAACCTTTTACAACCCTCTTTTGCAGGGTATCCCTCTCACACCCCCCTTAGAACTCTCTCTAAGCTTTGGGAGGAGGGAACTAAACTTTCTAAGGTTTATAACTTTAGAATCATAGAGTTTTGCTCAATATTTCTTGCTAATTCATGCAGGAATAGCTGAGGTATTTACAGGCCCCAAATGGATTCAAATTTGGAGCCCAAAATTTTAAGGTACGGACAATACCACCGCTTGGAGCCTGACACTAGGCAGTACCACCACCCAGTCTGGCGGTACCACCACCTAGAAGACTGTATCTAGGCGGTACCATCGCCCAAACTAGCGATACCACCACCTAACACAGTCTCGGAGACTGTGCCACGATGGTTTTACTTGTTTGGTCACTATTTGAGTCTTTCTTTTGGCCCAACACAGCCCAAACTTGGGCCCAACTATCCCCTAATTGGGTTGGCCCAATTCTAATCCCAATTATGTGCTAACTATGAATTTTAAGACATTTACTAAGCTAAACAAAGTTCGTAAGTCTAGGTTTCTTCCGACGAGCTTTCGACGATCTTCCGGCGAACTTCCGACGATCTCTCGGCAATGTTCCAACGGACTCCCGGCAAGCTCCCGGACTTCATGATGATCTTCTTGGTGAGTTCTGATGAGCTTTTTTGGTAATCTTTGGGACTTCTCGGTCAATTTCGATAGAACTTCCGACGAACGTCCGAACTTCCGACGAACATCTGAACTTCCGACGAACTCTCGAACTCCCAACGAAATCACATTCTTGATTCTAGGACTTCATTTTGCTTTATGCCTTACTATTGTAGTTAATCCTGTATATATAAAAACACACTTCGATCTAGACAATTATTACTAAGCATGAATCATATTATCCGGCATGTTATTGGTCCATCGACGCTTCGTCCTATTCTTCGATGCATCATCCTCTCTTGTGACCTATTGCCTAATCGGCCAGTTGACCTTCGCAGCTCCGATATCCTTGGCACAATTTTTGCTCTTCTTGGCTCGATACCCGAATCCATGGCCCAAAGCCTTCTGTCGATATGTCATTCGATCCTCTAGCTAGACGTCTAATCTTCTGACATGTTCCACCGGCCCAATATAATTCTTCCTGCTTTAATTATATCATCCTAATCGAAGCATCCTGCATCACTCAAAACGCAAATCAAATTATAAACACTTATCAATTGGTTTCATCATCAAAATACGAGATTCAACATAAAGAAGTGTGTTGGATCTCCGATTATGTGCCTTGAGCATCCACTATCAAGATATCATCTCTTTCTTCTAGTTTTTTATTGTAAACATATCTACAAGAAAGGGGATTTTATTTTAGGTATACATTTAACTTTGGGTCCCTCATTAATAGATCTACCTCTCTTAACTATTGGCATTGTGTCATTCATAGTTCCTTTAGGAACCCAAACTAATTTGTGTGGGTTATACTTTTTAAATGAACATCTACAAGCATAATGTCCAAATCTATCATAAAAATTACATTTATTTCTATATGAAACATGTAATGTGGATTCTTTAATGAAGATAGTTAGCTTTTGTTCAATGTTACTCACAAAGCTAATTCTTTCTTTTCTATGAGCATAACCCTTACTAGTAAGAATCATGTTTAAAGATTTGTTACCTATTTTAAAATTTTCTAATGTTTCTTGTAGTAAGATATTTTCTTTCTTAATTGAATATAACTTTTCACACTTAGTGTAAGGAGCTAATATATAATCATCATGCTTATTTTTAAATTTTTTAAATTCACTAGCAAGAGAAGCATGATCCTTTTTCAACAGTTTATACTTTTTACTAACTAATTTAAAATCATCAAATGCATCAATAAATACATTGAATAATTCATCATAAGATAAGGAAGATTCGTTTGAGTTACATACCTCATTGCCAAATATCATTACTGCATAATTTGTAACCTCTTCTTTATTAGTTGACTCCTCATCTTCGAATGTACTTGAATTGTCCCAAGTTGCTTTGAGTGCCTTTTTTTTCTTTGATAGCTTCTTTTTTAATTGAGAACATTTATTTTTGAAGTCTCCCGGCTTCTTGAATTCATAGCATATCACTGTGTCTTTATGAGTTCATTTTTGTTCTTAGTATCTTATTTTGTTTTGTTACGTTTTAAGAATTTTTTAAATTTTCTTATAAGAAGTGTCAAGTCATCATCATTATCACTTAAGTTTTCCCTCAAGTGGTCTTCTTTGGTTCTAAGTGACATGTCCTTCCTGTTATTTGGAAGGTTATTCTCATATTCATCATGCGCCATAAATATCATTTCATAGGTCATTAAAGGCCTCATAAATTCTTCAAGAGGAAAGTTATTTAAATCCTTTGCTTCTTGTATTATCGTTACTTTAGGATCCCAACTTTTTAGAAGGGATCTTAGTATTTTGTTAACAAGTTCAAAATTAAAAAAACTTATACCAAGTGCTTCCAAACCATTGACGACATCCATAAAATAGGTGTACATGTCTCCAATGGTATCAGTTTTATTCGAAACAACTCGTAACTATGTATCAAAAGATTAATTTTTTATTCTTTAACCCTACTTATGCTTTTGTGTGTGACTTCGAGTGTGTGATAAACATCATGTGCAGTTTCGCATATAGAAATCTAATTAAATTCATTTTTATTAAGAGCATAAAACAAAGCATTCATCGCTTTAGCATTCAATGAGAAAATCTTCTTCTTCAAATCATTCCATTTGTTCATTGGTTTGAAAGACTTTTGAAAACTGCTTTCAATAATATTCCATAAATCAAAATCCATATAAAGCAAGAAATTTCTCATTCAAGTTTTTCAATACGTGTAGTCCGTCCCATTGAACATAGGAGGATGAGTAATAGAAAAGACTCTTGATTGCTGGCAAATGTCATTTCTCTTAGATGTTAAATCAAATGAGAAAAACCTTTGCTATGATACCAACTGTTAAGACTAAAATCGGCACTAAGAAGGGGGGTGAATTAGTGCTTACGTAAAAACGTCGGTGATTTAAAAACTTTGTTTGATAAAATCGTATCAGAAATATATTTGAACTTAGAGAAAGTGTGAAGTGGAGTGAGCAGCCAAATCAGTAAGTAAGATAAAGAAAAAGGCAAAGAAGAGAAGGCACACCACTCCCGATTCCTTCTTCGTTGAGGTCACCGACTTCTACTATTGATCTTCTTTCAATGGGTGAAGATCAACTACTCTCTTATAACTATATTCTTCTTTTCACAAATTTAGGAGATAACCTTTATAGTTATGTCAACTCTCCCTTAAATAGAAATTACATTTAGAGAAGAGGAGGGGAACTCTCAAAGGATTATAATAGCATTTTCTCACTTACATTACAAGTTTCTTTTTCACTTTTTGTGCTTAGGCAAGCAGGAAATATTAAGATATTTATAGGCCCCAAATGACTTTAAAAATGGATCCAAAAAGTGTCTTATCCTAGGTTTTCGGGGTACTGGTAATACCATTGCTATTATTGGGTAGCACCACTGCATGACAGCATTAACCACCGCCTGACAGCATTGATCCCTTAAGGTTGAGCCTCAAGTGATTCCATCGCTAGCCCTGGTGGTGCCACCACCTAACGTGGCTCTAAGTCACTGAATGGGCTAAACAGTAAGCCCAATTCAACCCTAATTCAGGCTCAATTGGCCCCTAATTGAATTAGTAGGATTAGTCCCCAAACTAACTCAAATTAACACTTAACTATGATAATTAATACTAAAACAATTACAATACCAGTAGTCTTAGTTGTTCAGCATATTAATTATTCATCTGAACTTCTAGTGAACTTTTGACAAACTCCCAACGAACTCTTGGCAAGCTTTCGGCACATCATCTGAACCTTCGGCATAATGCCCGATACATCTATTCTCAATGTACTGTCCAATACTTCCAGCCCGATGCCCGATCTTTGATTTCGACCCAACCTTTGATTCTTTAATTGTTTTACCTTTTTATGATCATAGTTAGTCTTGCATCACATTTTCTCAACACATGGATTAGATCATAAATCAATTGATTTCATCATCAAAATCCAGGATTTAGCATGCTGTATATAGGTCCATATGATGGAGGCAATTGGTCTCATAGCTGCTCGTGTAGGGATATTAGGGATACTGTACAAGTGCTCATTAGAGAATGAGTTCATTAATTGATCTGCTCATGGAATGCTGGATGATTGATGATGTCTTATTATCAAATAATGATTTTGTCATCCTAGTGGTGTATCTGGTTCTTAGACTTGAGATACCAAGGTTGTTATGTATGAGTACTCCACTCTTTAATACTAGATTTATAGGTCTGGAAGTTTTAGAACTAACACAATCGATCATTAATAGTGATAACCAATCTTACGAGAGTTATTGAGTGTCGATAGAGGATCATCCTCTCTCGGTGTCATAAGAGAAATATCTCATGTGTTCTTGCTCAGGCAAATCCTTGGTTAGGGTCATTCAGATTAAGCGAGAAAGAGTTCTCTAGGAGAATTCGATTAGAGTAAGGCTCGAGTAGAAACCGTATGGGTCTAACAATACCATGCTCGGTATATGGTCTTTGGGATATTAGATAAATGAGTGACTATAGATACATGGTAACTAAGGACAGATAGGTCCAATAGATTAAATTCCCTTGTATCATTTAGGGACTACGGTGTAATGGCCTAGTATGTTCGTAGTTGATAAGTCTAGTGAATTATTATAGAGATAATAATTCACTAAGTCAGAAGGAGTTCTAATAAGTATGACTCACAGTTAGCTCGATATTGGGCCTAGAGGGTCACACACATATGGCAGGTATTGTGATGCGTAGAGGTTCGAATATAAGATATCGACTAGAGCCCCTATTTTATTGGATATCCAATAAGCCTCTAAATTATTGGATCCTATAGATAAGATACAATAAGAGTCAATAAGATATTATTGTATAGAGACCCATTAATCTAAGAGGTTTTGATAGTTGGATGGAGATCCAATACCAAATATGACAAGATCTATTATGGTTAAATTAACATTAAGCCTATGTAAATATAAGGGAACTAAAAGGTCATAGGCTAGGTCTTTTTGGCTACCACCAACTATTCTTTTCTCTCCCTCTCCTCCTCAACCTGTGCCCCTATTTGGGGCATGTGGACAACAAAGGGTAGCCCCTTTTTTATTGTGTGGTGCGTGCAATGAGGAGGATTGTGTAGCGATTTAAAAAGTATTTTTACAACTCCTATCATATGGATCATCGCTAGAAAGAAGGACAGTTGACCTCCTTCGTCCTCTCCCAAGATTTGTAGAAATTCAGGGATATATGATCTCCTTAGGTAAACAATCTCCCTTGTACGTGTAGTTTTTCAGTTTTACGGATTTTTGTACATTAATCTTTGCATAATGATAAAATCTTTCTATGAAAATCTAAATTTTTATTTTTTATTCTTCCCTGCACATATAATGTTGCCCTAAGATTTTCTTATACTCCTGTTGATCTTCTTTGAACCAAGCTCTAATACCACATTATTAGCTTTTTTTTTTGTAAAACTTCAAGAAGGAGAAGAGAATAGTAGAAGAAACTAAGAGTATTTCAATTCGTAGTATTTATGGATTGATCCAAGAATACCTATTTATATTGACTAAAAGATAGAGTACAAGTTTTGTAAAATAACAAAAAAAATCTACCATATCCTAATAAATCTTTCACTTATCTATTTATTTAAATCTAAATTTTTATCTTTTATTTTATCTAATCCTAACCATTTGAATTAATCTTAATCGCACTCACGTGTTTGGTAAGGTGATTACTTGGTTTGTATTAATCTTAAAATTATTTTCTCTATGAATTTGATTCTTGTATAATTATCTATGTTAATCTTCTTTTCGTTCATTCTATTAGATGAATACTGTAGAAGTTTATATGTTACCTAAATTTTGTGCTGAAATGAATAATGATTATAATTAAGATATATTATTCAGCTTAAGTCTTAATTACCTACATAAGTTAATTTATTAGGGTTGTACTCATTGTATCATACCTAGTTTCTTCCTTGGATTAGGGCATTGGATGTGTAGGATGAACTAAATAAGCTAATATATGGACTTGAAAATGGAGGCTGGCATGCTTAATCCCCTGCATAGGCAAACGCAAATGGGCTTTATCTGATAATATATTTACATATATTAGTTAGTAAAAGGAGGAGATAAGAATCAGATGCATATAATTCTCTTGTTAAATAAGCATTCTTACTTTTTGTCAATCGATTAAATTTGTTTGCGCTACATTAATTTCTTGGAGATAAAAGCCACCGAACATCATCCAAAACAAGAAAATAATTGTAAATGTGCAAATTGACCAACAATTCCCAGTAAAAAAAAAAAAAGGTAGTGGATCCAAAATAAGAAAAAAGTTGTAGCTAGGGAGACAAGTAGGTGGCACTAACTAGCTGAGACTTCTCTACAGATCCCTCTCACACCATCTCAAGATGTGGATTGGCAACTTTTTGTAGATGCCATACGTCATACAAACTATTCGTACCGATCACAGTTCACTTTTTGACAAGTCAAAAGTGCGATGGTCAAGTAACTCGCACAAGTGGAAGCATCAAGAAGAGTAGATTACTGCGTCGTTCACGTTTCCACTTCTATGGAAATGGAGTTGCAGTTTCCACTAAAATTGATGTTGATAATCTATTTGTTTTCTTAAGTTCATAACAAATGTTGATATCAGCGTTGCACCCATCAATTCCTCAGCAAGTGTTGATATAGTCTTGTCGATGAAAAGAAGCATGGATGCTGAAACACTTGAGGTCTAATGATTCAAGCAGCTGAGGAAGTATCTACGAGGGAATTAAGGAATGGGAGGCTGAACTGAAACATTGAAGATGATTACCAGGGTCATCTGCGTTGCACTCGAAGACTCAACATGTTCTTACTATGTATTGCATGGGAAGTAAGGCAATAAAGAATCTCAGAACGGTGAAATGTCTAAGAAGCACACCATGTTGTTGATTTTACTTTGAGGCCAAAATGGCTTGATTTTCGCTCATCCTGGAAAGTGTTCATCAGAGATTTACTCAACATCTTCCAATGTGACCACACACACATCAATGCTTCCAAAGTCAAAAACATCAGCTACTTCATAAAAATTATTCTGCTTTTCTTTTCCAAGTTCAGACCACTCTCGTTCCTTGCTTTCCTCATTTAAAGCAAGGCTTCATCCCGATAGATCGTTGTCATGACCGTAGAACTATTTGTCATGCTTCTGAGTTGGAGCCTGGATGTATATGGCAGCGAGGAATAAATATAGATTGCTGTTTGGTATCACTGCAGCAGCATGTTGGCCGATGTGTCTCGTCTCAACATTTAGGGCCACAATGACATGCCTCATTGATCTCTTTCCTGTTGGTCCCTCTTGCGTACCTCATGTGGGGCAAACACACTGCCTCCTGAGCCATGTGAAGGAGTTCTCGTGAACCGGCCTGAAGCCTGCAATTTTAAAACAAGACATCAACCCATGTTTGTCCTTAGTTTTGATTGCCGATCGATATTGGTCTCAGTGTGCTGCTTCAAGTCCATAAAATATTAGCTGAGGGAGGGGTTGGTGTCTTATCCTCTTCAATAAGTCTAAAGATTTGAATCTGTCTTGGTGTTACTTTCGAAGCATTAAATCCTATATTTGTCATGAAATCTTTAGCTGATCTGTTGCCTTCGATACGTTCTGCTGCATGTGCTTTAAATCTAGCATTTTATTGTTTTATTATCTCTGTACCTTCCTTCTTATCTTAGCATTAATCAAAGCTGCTGTATCTATCTAATGTTGTATAGGGAATCAACAAGGCTGAGCACACACTCACGTTTGTTATCATTTATGGTGGGATCAGCCCGTGACCTGAAACCTTTTATTTGATTTCTTCCCTTTGGCGTAAATCGATCCACGGGCTCGGAGGATGGATGCTCCTCCAAACTTAGTTGGATAATGTATACCTGTACTTTGTTTTCTGAAGCTGTATGGTTGTCATATACATAAAGCTTCTCTGTCAAGAATCTAGTCGCCATCTGTCCCAAAATTTTGCTTGTAGACAACCTCTTGCCAACTTCTCAAGCCATAAAGACGGTCCCCAACACTATGCAAAAGCCTAACTAGGAGCACACTTAACATCTGCGTCACAGCGGCGATCGCTTTCTGGAGAACGAGATGATGGCGGATGAGGACCAACAAGTAACCTACAGACAACCCTTGTACAATAAACTAACAAATTTACCCAGATGATCGCCATGGCCGAGGACACGGTAGAAGCCACTATCACAATTAATGGTGGAGCAGTATAATAGCAGACAAATAGGATTTATGATTGGTTTTACAAAGGACAACCTCATACAACCCTAAAAGAGTCTTTGGCTAAGAACTATTAGGAGATTAGAAATGGTAGCAGGCAGGTTAGCCTGTCATACACGGTTGAGTTATGATCAAAATGAGCTTGGTAACTCCAGCTTAGCTACTTTGCTGGCCAAGATAGTTCCATTTAGTCATTAACCAAACAGGAAGAGAGGGGAAATTAGATGCCGAAGGATAAGATGGCATGGAGGCTTTTGTCTGTTCCTCTTTTGTCGCCATTACTGTCGGATGTAACTCAAATAAAGGAAAAAAGAAAATCTCAGAAAGCAACTGACATGAAAATTGGTTGAGCTTCCGATAAGACATGTAATCAAAAGTCCTCGCAATCAATCTAAATGCTGTACTAAGTTTGTTCCCTGAATGTAAACTGTTCATGTGTCCCCACACCCCCCCAAAAATAAGTGTCCATGTTTGTTGTCAATTATTAATCCCAGAAATATGAATGCTGTATAAATTATTAATCCCATACATCTGCAAAGATTGGCAAATTGGTTCTAGTTAAATGCCCAGGATGAAGGAGAGTCCATTTCGTTTTATAGCTACTAAGAGGCTCTGAGCCACAGTTGATATACATAAAGTTTAGGCTAGTGAGTTATCTAATACAAAACTTCCGACTCACTTGGGCCATACAAATTATGGCATTTAAAATTGGTAGGACAACACATCCAACGAAAACAAACGGACATGCAGATCGCAGGAAGAAACTTCACTATCCAATCAATGAAACTAGTTGCTGTGATGGTGGAGGCAAACAATGACGCAAAAAAAAATACAGCTTGTCATCGCAAAAATAGCTCTCAGAATATCTATTTTCCGAAGCTGTTGTGGATAACATCATGCTCTGTTCTATGGCTAAAAAAACAACACGAAAATAAGCTCTGTCACTTTCTCTTATACGTGGCTACCAAATAGAAGAAGTTTAAGTCCAGAGGAAGTAGTTCAAAAATCACTATTTTACAGCAAATAATTTTTTTGCTTTCTGAGATAAAACTGTTTGCATTGACCTTCGTAGGTCTTAGATCTAGTAGATACTGAATGATGATATTCGTACTACTTACCTTCCGAGTCTTCTACTTATCTAGAACTACGGACATTACCCCAGAGGATAAGCAATTTCTCATAATAGACTCTTCAACTGTTTGCATAAGTTTATTCTGCATCCAAACTGTGACATCCTATGAGTTTTAGATATTTATTCTAGATCATTCAGAAATACATAGAATAAATCTTTGACTTAGAGAAAAAAAGAAAATAATGAAAGAGTTTTAATTGGCTGAATGTTTTTCCAAACTATTCAGCATGATCAAGGTAATATAGGATCCATCAAGAACTAAAAGATTACCCGACTTCACTGACTATTCAATAACATTCATATGTATTAATACCGATACAAAGTGCAGAGTTTCTCTTTTCCTTTTCTGTTTTTAATTATCTGACTCTTTCCTCAATGAGTTAATATATTATCCATGAAAAGTGCAAAACAGAAATTTGTTCTTCTTTTTTTTGTTCTTTTTTTTTTTTTTCTGTTGAGAAGTTATATGAACTAATTCTTACCTTTTGTTGAGCATGGTGAACATTTTTTAACTTCTAATGGTTCTCCTCTCGTCAGGTTTGTTCAGGACAAACAATTCGGGACTATTCTTCCCGCAATATCCTTGAACTATTCTACAAAGAGCCAAAATTGTAGTAGTAGAATAATAATGAATGTTTATATTCTAGGTGTATAAAGAAATGGCAGAAGATGATTTGAGGATAGAAAACGGATATGGTTTTTGTCTAGTAAGAGTGCAACGCAATAGAAAGGAAGAAAAACCCTACTTAACTTTTACGTGTAAACAAACTCAGAACAAGACTTCTTCTTGTACATTTTAAGTGTAAATTGATCCTAAGCCTATACCTCACAAACATTTGGGTGCCGCGTAGCATCCTCTAAAACTACTTTGCAGCCGAGTGCACGAACTAAGACATTCACTAGCTGGGTATGACCAAATACTGCCGTTTGACAAGCTTTTTTATACGTACATACTGTTGAGATTTGATTCATAGTTATCTATCTAGATAGTTATCATGATTTAGTGGTTACAGGATATTTCAATAACCACCTAAATCATGATCTAGTAGTTATAGGGTAGTTTCAATAACTACCTCAATCTAGTAGTTATAGGGTGGTTGTCACTAGGTCCTATAAATAGGATCATTGTTCATGAAGCAAGGATATAGAGAGTGTGTGCACTTGGAAAAATACCTTGTAAGTGTTCTTGTGAATCCTCCTGTTTTTAATACTACATCGTGTTTTCTTGCATCGAAAGGATTCTTTTACTTGCATCGTAGTATTCTGTTTTTCCTTGCTCCTTCATCCCCAACATTTGTGGTATCAGAGCCTAGTTTCAATCCGAACTGGGCATTATGGCTTTTAATGGCAATTCTATGTCTCAACCCCTTATTCCCATCTTCTCGGGCAAATGCTATGAATTTTGGAGTATCAAGATGAAGACTCTATTCAAGTCTCAAGATCTTTGGGACTTAATAGAGAATGGATATGCAGATCCAGATGACGAAATCAGGCTGAGGGAGAACAGAAAGAAGGACTCAAAGGCATTGTTCTTCATTCAACAAGCTGTACATGAGACGATCTTCTCAAGAATTGCAGCAGCGACAACCTCAAAGCAAGCCTGGTTGATACTTCAAAATGAATTTCAAGGCTCATCAAGGGTGATTACGGTAAAACTTCAAACCCTCCGTCGTGAGTTTGAAATTTTGTTCATGAAAAGCAATGAATCGGTACAAGATTTTCTTTCTCGAGTGACTGAAATTGTTAGTCAAATGAAATCTTATGGTGAACATCTTCCTGATCATATAATTGTTGCAAAAGTTTTGAGAAGTTTAACTCAGAAATTTGATCATGTTGTTGCCGCAATTGAGGAATTAAAAGATTTATCTACATATTCATTTGATGAACTAATGGGTTCGTTGCAAGCACATGAAGTAAGGTTGAACAGATCACATGAAAAAAGTGAAGAAAAAGCATTTCAGGTTAAGGAGGAGTCTTCTACTTCAAGAGAAGACAAAAAATCAACAGGAAGAGGACGTGGCAGAGGAGGATTTCGTGGTAGAGGAAATGGAAGAGGAAGAGGAAAAGGACACTTTGATGGGCATGATGAACAAAGGCAGTCAAATTATGATCAAAAAAATTACAAGAGTGGAATTCAATGTCACTATTGTAAAAAGTTTGGTCACATGAAGGCAGACTGCTGGAAAAGAGAAAAACAAGCAAGTTATGTGGAGCAAAATGAAGAAAATAGTAAGTTATTTATGACTCATTCACAAGTTTATGATATCTCAAATGAT
Source organism: Musa balbisiana (assembly GCA_004837865.1). Classification (NCBI taxonomy): domain Eukaryota; kingdom Viridiplantae; phylum Streptophyta; class Magnoliopsida; order Zingiberales; family Musaceae; genus Musa; species Musa balbisiana. The sequence continues at coordinate 18,089,452 of CM017192.1, forward strand.
ATTTGGTTTCTGGATAGTGGATGTTCTAATCATATGTCAGGCATAAAATCAATATTTAGAAATATTGATGAAACTCACAAGTTGAAAGTTAGACTTGGAGATAGCAAGCAAATCCAAGTGGAAGGGAAAGGAACAATTGAGGTGAAGACAAATCAAGGGAAGGTAAAATACCTTGATAATGTTTTCTATGTTCCTACTTTATCACATAACTTGTTGAGTGTTGGACAACTAATAGATGATGGATATTCAGTAATATTTGATGAAGGTTCATGCACTATTAGAGATAAAAAATCTGGTTTGATTATAGTAAATGTTTGCATGACACAAAACAAGATGTTTCCACTTGATGTGTCAAATATTGAAAGACATGCACTTATCACAACTCAAAAGAATGAGTCTAGTTTATGGCATTTAAGATATGGACACCTTAACATTAAGGGTTTAAGATTGTTAAGTCAAAAAGGAATGGTTTTCGGATTGCCTAAGATTAATACACTTGATGTATGTGAAGGATGCATTTATGGCAAACAAAGTAAAAAACCATTTCCTATTGGAAAAGCATGGAGAGCATCTAATTGTCTTGAATTAATTCATGCTGACTTATGTGGACCTATGAATACAAAATCATTTGGTGGAAGTCAATATTTTCTATTGTTTACGGATGATTATAGTCGCATGAGTTGGGTATATTTTTTGAAATTGAAATCTGAAACATTTGATAATTTTCGAAAATTCAAGGCACTTGTAGAAAAGCAAAGTGGTAGATATATAAAGACACTTCGGACAGATAGAGGTGGTGAATTTTTATCTAATGAGTTTAATTCTTTTTGTGAAGAAAATGGTATTCACAGAGAATTGACAGCACCATATACACTAGAGCAAAATGGTGTAGCTGAGCGTAAGAATCGGACTGTCGTTGAAATGGCAAGAAGTTTGCTTAAAGGAAAACATTTACCAAATCAGTTTTGGGCAGAAGCAGTTGCAACAGCAGTTTATTTGTTAAATATTTCACCAACAAAGGCTGTTATGAATCAAACTCCTTTTGAGGCTTGGTCTGGTATGAAACCAAGTATTAGACATCTAAGAATTTTTGGTTGTATTGCTTATGCTTTGGTAAATTCACAAAATCATCACAAGCTTGATGAAAAATCTGAAAAATGCATTTTAATTGGTTATTCTTTACAATCGAAAGCATATCGATTATATAACCCTGTTAGTGGCAAAGTTATTATTAACAGAAATGTTATGTTTGATGAAAGTGCAAGTTGGAATTGGGAGACCAATAAAGGTGGAATACAAATGCAAATTCCAGCAGAACTAAACACTCCGCAGAATCAAATGACAGATCCTGCTCCTACAAGTTCATCATCAACCTCACCCGATAGTAGTTCAAATTCTGATTCCTCAGATGAAACCCCTCCAAGAAATTTCATATCACTAACAGAAATTTATAACTCAACATTTGCTTTGTTTATTTCAGATCCAACAACTTTTGAGGAAGCAGTTAAAAAAGAGGAATGGAGAAAAGCAATGAAAGAGGAAATCAAGTCAATTGAGAAGAATGAAACTTGGGAGCTAATGGACCTACCAAAAGAAAAGAAAGCGATTGGGTTAAAATGGGTGTTCAAAACAAAATTTAATGCAGATGGAAGTATCCAAAAGCATAAGGCTCGGCTTGTAGCAAAAGGATATTCACAGCAACAAGGTATTGATTTTGATGAAACTTTTTCTCCAGTTGCTAGATTCGAAACCGTAAGAACTTTCTTGGCTTTAGCTGCTCACTTAAGTTGGCCAGTTTATCAATTTGATGTGAAATCTGCGTTTTTAAATGAAGATTTACACGAAGAGGTTTTTGTTGCACAACCTGAAGGTTTTTTGGTTAAAGGACATGAAGAAAAGGTGTATAAGTTAAGAAAAGCTCTTTATGGGCTTAAACAAGCTCCAAGGGCATGGTATAGTAAAATTGATTCTTACTTTCATCAAAATGGATTTAAGAGGAGCAATAATGAACCTACTCTTTATTTAAAGAAGGAAGGTGAACATAATATTCTAATGGTTTGCCTCTATGTTGATGATATTATATATATGGGTTCATCTAACTCTTTTGTGACAGAATTTAAAAAATGCATGATGAATAAGTTTGAAATGTCAGATCTAGGTTTACTGCATTATTTTCTTGGGTTGGAAGTGAAGCAAGGATCAGATGGAATTTTTATTTCACAAAGAAAGTATGCAATGGATCTACTCAAAAAGTCTAACATGATTAATTGCAAAGCTGCAGCAACACCCATGAATGTAAATGAGAAATTGAAACTTGAGGATGGTACAAGTCTAACAAATGCAAGATACTACAGAAGTTTGGTTGGAGGTTTGATTTATCTAACTCATACTCGACGAGATATTGCATTCTCTGTTGGTGTAGTATCCAGGTTTATGCATAGCCCAAGCAAACATCATCTCGGAGCTGTTAAAAGAATTCTACGTTATATCGCTGGAACTACAGATTATGGTATTTGGTACTCTCATAATTTTAATTGTAAATTATCTGGTTTCACTGATAGTGATTGGGCAGGAGCTTTAGATGATCGAAAAAGTACTTCAGGCAATGTTTTTAGCCTCGGATCGGGAGCTATATCTTGGAGTTCTAAAAAGCAAGCAACAACTGCGTTGTCGACATCGGAAGCAGAATATGTAGCCGCAACATCAGCAGCTTGTCAAGCAATATGGCTTAGAAGACTTCTTGCAGATCTTTATCAAGAACAAACAGAAGCAACGGAAATATATTGTGACAATAAAGCCACAATTGCAATGACGAAGAATCCAACATTTCATGGAAGAACGAAGCATATAGAGATACGCTATCATTTCATCCGAGATCTTATAGCAAATGGAGCCATAACAATGAAGTATTGTGGAACGGATGAACAAGTTGCGGATATCCTCACCAAATCGCTTCCAGTTCAAAAGCATGTTTATTTTATGTCGCAAATCGGTATATGTAACTATGAATCAAGGGGGAGTGTTGAGATTTGATTCATAGTTATCTATCTAGATAGTTATCATGATTTAGTGGTTACAGGATATTTCAATAACCACCTAAATCATGATCTAGTAGTTATAGGGTAGTTTCAATAACTACCTCAATCTAGTAGTTATAGGGTGGTTGTCACTAGGTCCTATAAATAGGATCATTGTTCATGAAGCAAGGATATAGAGAGTGTGTGTACTTGGAAAAATACCTTGTAAGTGTTCTTGTGAATCCTCCTGTTTTTAATACTACATCGTGTTTTCTTGCATCGAAAGGATTCTTTTACTTGCATCGTAGTATTCTGTTTTTCCTTGCTCCTTCATCCCCAACAGATACATACACACTCATAAAACTCTTTCCCAGTTCATAAACATACGTATTTTGCGACAAAGAATATTCACTAATTGGCCAGTCCCTTCATGTGGGACCAATGGACATGTAATTTGAGTTTAATTTGGTTTTTTGCTACATTGTCCAATGTTTCTTGTAATGACGTTGACGCAGGCAATGTTGTTCGAGGAATTAAACAACAGACACAAGTAATGTGAATGATCCTATCTCAGTCACCACCGCAGGATGAACTGCTGAAGCTGTTGTTGCTGCTGCTGGCAGACCAGGTGCGTCCCACTGCCACATGCAAAAAAATTCTTTTTGCATTCTATAATTGCAAGTCATGTTGTTGTCGCAATGATTGAAATTGTTATGATGTGATGCCAGGTAAATGACGAGAAGCTTGCCACGGCGGGCGACAAATGTCGCCTCTACAAGTTATACAAATCAAAATACAAGCAAATAACGACTGATATGGAAGCCTGATCATGCATATAGCTGGGACAAAGAGGAGTATTGAGCTCTCCTTCTGCAAGAAACGGAACTTAGGGTTCCAAATCATGGAGTCCAATAATTGCGTGCAGTGTTTTCTGCCCTCTCGGATGATGTGCGCCCTGCATGCCCACACTTGTGCTGCAACGTGCGCGCACACGGGGCTTCAGCTCATCATCTTAGGTTGCTTGGATGAGAATGACGCAGAAACTAACAATGGTTGGCTCCCTACGCTACTGGCCTCTGGTTTTCTTGGTCCTTTTTCTCTCTTAATTGCCCATTTCTCTTGGGCAGCAATAGTGGCCTTGCGGCATGGCGTCGGACGTGATTGAGATTGATCACCTTCGAGGTCGCTGCAGATTTGGATGCATGAAAGCGAGCAATGCAGTGGTGAAGCAGAAAGCACAAGATGGTCAAACTTCGACTTTGTTGTTTATTCGTTATGATTGCAACAATGCCATGTTTATTAGCACACATGTACAAGTAAAGAATGATAAGAAATATTTACGGTTGTTTCGATCTGTTTTGTTTTGCAATGATGATTAGTAGCACAAGAATGTTCCATTTTTCAAGTTCACATCAATGTTGCAGTAAATACATAAGGAAAATATCGATGTGAAGATGGAGTATGTATCAGTCTTACACCAATAGAATAGAGTTGACGTATAACTTATTAGCTTAATTTGGCCCAGACTCAGATATTTGAAAATTACTGTCATATTTCTAAGAGATTATGACAACCGAACATACATGTCCCAAACATGAATCTTTAAGATGACTAGGTTTTTGCTATCCCCTTAGAACAAACATGTCCTGCATGTATTAGATTATGGTTTGATTGTTGGATTAGTGAGTGTAACTTGAACGTGCAGCATCAGAAACGGCAGTGCTCTGGCAGGACAGCTGTGCTTGAATTAAGTGGCAATTTGGGAATTTTGTGGTGTCTGCCTCCATTATTTGGTGCTCGATTTTGGTCTCCATGAAGTCACTGTTCATTTATCATCATCTGCAGACCTCTATGTTATCAAGACATACACACATGCTGACCAGAATTGACCGACTCCGATCTCTTTATAGATTCTCTCCTATTTCTCCTACCTTAAACTGGAAGAAAGCCGAATATTATTTCTGACAGTAGACTCAAGGTTTCACTTTTTTTTAATCCTATCATTCACGATGAAGTTTCTCTTTTCTTCTTCTGTAGAACATAAAATGACATCGATCTACATCTTAACGAACTTTCGCATCTGATCTTGCAATAAAGAAAATTTTAAAGCCAACTACTCTCAGTTCACTATATGTATGTATATGTATATGTATATACATATACATATGTATATGTATATACATATACATATATGTATATGTAAATATATATATATACATATACATATATGTATATGTAAATATATATATATATATATATATATTATAGATATAGATAGATATATACATAGATATATGCATATGTATATATATATATACATAATATGTATTATATATATACATATATATGTAGTTATATATATACATATATATGTATTTATATATATACATATATATGTATATATATGTATATACATGTACATATTTGTATATATATATATATATATGTATATATATACACATATATATATATGTAATAATAATAATAATAATAATAATAATAATAATAAAATAATAAAGGTGATACTGAACCTTACCAGAATGTTTTTTGGCACAAGTAAGAGATGAATCCCCACGTACATAAATCATCACAGGTGGCTTGTTCCCGTCCGCATCATATCTTGAAAGATTTGTGCAATATTGTTGGATCAAACAATTAAGTCATGATCATAGGAGTTTGGGTATAGCAACCTTAAATCTGTTGGGTTTTCCTATCTTGATATGCCACATCAAGTGGGATTATTTAACCTCCCCTAGAAGAGATTTCTTGTGGCCATGGATATCTTCTCAAGTTCTCGTTGCATAAGCATCAGGACACAAGCATCTTCCCGGAGATTACGACCGCGGTGCACGCCTCGTTTGCCCGTATGACAGGGATTTTGATATAATATAGTAAAGGCAGCTTTCATAACCTAAGTAGCTTATGCTTCATAGCCTCTCTCTCTCTCTCTCTCTCTCTCTCTCTCTCCCTCTCTCTCTCTCTCCTCTCTCTCTCTCTCCTCTCTCTCTCTCTCCTCTCTCTCTCTCTCCTCTCTCTCTCTCTCCTCTCTCTCTCTCTCCTCTCTCTCTCTCTCCTCTCTCTCTCTCTCCTCTCTCTCTCTCTCCTCTCTCTCTCTCTCCTCTCTCTCTCTCTCCTCTCTCTCTCTCTCCTCTCTCTCTCTCTCCTCTCTCTCTCTCTCCTCTCTCTCTCTCTCCTCTCTCTCTCTCTCCTCTCTCTCTCTCTCCTCTCTCTCTCTCTCCTCTCTCTCTCTCTCCTCTCTCTCTCTCTCCTCTCTCTCTCTCTCCTCTCTCTCTCTCTCCTCTCTCTCTCTCTCCTCTCTCTCTCTCTCCTCTCTCTCTCTCTCCTCTCTCTCTCTCTCCTCTCTCTCTCTCTCCTCTCTCTCTCTCTCCTCTCTCTCTCTCCTCTCTCTCTCTCTCTCTCTTCTCTCTCTCTCTCTCCTCTCTCTCTCTCCTCTCTCTCTCTCTCCTCTCTCTCTCTCTCTCTCTCTATAAGAACCCATCACCCAAGTGGAAGGATTAAACCTTCACTCAATCTCCCTCCCGGCAGACCTCGACCATTTTCTTTAGAAGTATCAACTCAAGTTCTATTTGCTACACATTTCTCTCATCCTTTGATTCTTTCTCGTCTTTCCCTCTTCAGCGAAAATATGGGTCTAAGGGACATTGAGTCCACCCTCCCGCCAGGTTTCAGGTTCTATCCAAGTGACGAGGAGTTGGTCTGCCACTATTTACAAAAGAAGGTAGCTAATGAAAGAGTCTCCGGTGGAACCATGGTGGAAGTGGATTTGCACACTCGTGAGCCATGGGAACTTCCAGGTACATAACCTTCAAGATTTATAGGCTAATATAGTTAATGGTGATACAAGTATGCTCCTGGGATAGATGGTTATTTTTTGGCGCTTATTCTGTTCATGTTGCCTACTAGTCATTCATGGTTTTCGATCCTTAGCTACAAAAAATGTCTCACTAGTGTTTGAAGCATTGTGCACATCAGCAGACAATGCAAAACTGAATAGGGTAGTTCTTTCGTATTTATTTACTCAAGAAACAGGGAGATGACGGGGGGGGGGGGGGGGGGGGGGAGTGTTTGGGGGTGAGGAGGGAGAAAAAAGAACGAGAGAGAGAGAGAGAGAGAGAGGGGGGGGGGGGAGTCGGTGGTCCTAGTCTCTTGCTTGCAAACTGCATGCCTGCATGTATTACATTAAATTTGTTATTGCAGAGCATTGGAGGTTATTACACATACAACTTTCTGTAAGCACGATGCCAAGAACTTGCTGTTTTTTAAGCTTAAGCTAACCATGAATCTAATTAGAACTTTGTTCTTTCTCGTTTGTACAAATTAACCTGAGGGCAAGGTGAAGGTAAAAGTGTGCTATAATATGCATCTAAGTAGATGGTTTGTCCATTCCAAGGTAAAAGTGTGCTATAATATGCATCTAAGTAGATGTTTGTCCATTCCCACTTGAGCAAATTAACCTGAGGGCAAGGTGAAGGTAAAAGTGTGCTATAATATGCATCTAAGTAGATGTTTGTCCATTCCCACTTGAGCAAATTAACCTGAGGGCAAGGTGAAGGTAAAAGTGTGCTATAATATGCATCTAAGTAGATGTTTGTCCATTCCCACTTGAGCAAATTAACCTGAGGGCAAGGTGAAGGTAAAAGTGTGCTATAATATGCATCTAAGTAGATGTTTGTCCATTCCCACTTGAGCAAATTAACCTGAGGGCAAGGTGAAGGTAAAAGTGTGCTATAATATGCATCTAAGTAGATGTTTGTCCATTCCCACTTGAGCAAATTAACCTGAGGGCAAGGTGAAGGTAAAAGTGTGCTATAATATGCATCTAAGTAGATGTTTGTCCATTCCCACTTGAGCAAATTAACCTGAGGGCAAGGTGAAGGTAAAAGTGTGAGGCACAGCACGGCAGTATATGAACACATCATGGTGATTTTAAAAATGCGATGTACATGAACCATTTTGATCTGTTCATCTGCTCTTTTATAATCAATACGTCGAGTTTAATTTTTGTTTCTTGGTGAGTAGAAAACTCGAAATTCTTGTCTGTCAATCATCTTGATTATAATAAGTCCGACGCAGTCTATTTACTCATTCGGTGTCACATGTGTAATGTCTCTTTTGTATAAAAATTTCGTGTATTTTTGTCTATGTCCGCTGACAATTAACGACGACCAACTGGCGATGATCTCAGAGGTGGCCAAGCTCAGCGCCAACGAGTGGTACTTCTTCAGCTTTCGTGACCGGAAATATGCCACTGGCTCCCGCACCAATCGGGCAACCAAGTCTGGGTATTGGAAAGCAACTGGTAAAGATAGAACAGTCTATGATCCTGCCACTCATGCGGTGGTGGGAATGAGAAAGACACTGGTGTTCTACAGTGGAAGAGCTCCAAATGGGATGAAGACCAACTGGGTCATGCATGAGTTTCGACTGGAATCCCCACATACACCTCCAAAGGTTCAGCTACTATCTTTGTTCTAGGAGCTTCTGTGCTTAACTCCCCTCTTCTTTCCTGCCATGATTATTAATTGTTAATTCCATGTTTTTAACATGCACGTACAGATACAACAGCTTTCACACGAGAGTATTTGACAATACTTTTCATACAACAGCTTTCACCAAAGTGATTCTGCAAATCCAAAAACTACTATACGGCACATGTACTAAGAACCACAGACATTGGGTGTGCTTTATTTTGTTGTGACAGGAAGACTGGGTCCTGTGTAGAGTCTTTAACAAGCAGAAGGGGGATCCGACGAGTAGCAGCTTGGAGAATGAGCAGGACAACAACCACAGCCTAGGTTGCTTTTCGTCATATATGGAGTCATCCCCTCCTCAGCATGAGCAGCAATTTCCAGATGGATGCTATGAGCAGATAACCTCATCATTCCCCGTTGTCCCACCTCAGGAGGGCAACAGCTCAAACACCTTCCTCAGTTTGGCAGCACTGCGTTACAACTTCCTTGGTTTCCCACAGGACATGGACAGCACAAGAATGACAGGTGTGGGCTCCTCCGACCTTGGTGGAGACGACTATGGCTTGGTGTTGGATATGGGATTGGAAGAGCACGATCTGGTGGGAGGAGGAACGGCAAATCTTGGAGGTATCAGCTTTCAAGGTGGAAGGGATCAGCTCTTCTTCTAATGCTATTCCTTCATTTGTTTGGATACATCACAGGATGATCAAAGTAACTAATGTTTAGATGTAGTGTTCATGATCTGGAAGGTTCATCGATGATTTGTATACAGAAGATTTGACATTGTTTGTACATCTCAGTAATGTATTTTTCAGAAGATTATGGCATAGTTGCATAAAATCTCTGGAGATCGAACTACAATGGCCTAAAAGTATCTCCAATCCTCCAAAATTTTAGATAATGTTTAGACAACCAGATTAAGAGATAAAAGTTGCCCTCTAAAAGGATCCATTGTTGTGGAATTGAAGCGTGCCTGCAAGAAAAAGAAACAAATCCAACGTAATGAAGGACGGAAGAAACAAATTAAGAACAAAAACAGTAAGTCATTATGAGGACTAAGATTTGTGATCTAAAGTATGAAGTTTATGGATACCTTAAGAAAAAAGTGGAACAAAATAACTGCATAAATGTTTAGAAATTAATATTTGGAATTCATTAACTCTAGTTCTTTCGTCGCATTACTTCATTAAATCACTACTCAATTTAGTAGCAGCTCCTTGAGTTGTTTCTACATGTGAATCTCATGCCTTATGTTAAGTGGCTATGCGGCCAAGAGGAAGAGGGGAATATGTCAAGGAACTATAATTAAGTTCTTTTTATTACAATCGAAAGCTGAAAGAAAGTAAACAATCAATGTGTATGAAAAAGTAGGTTTCATCCCATTTTTGTTCACCAAAATCTTACTCGGATTGAGGCATCTAATAGTGAGATATGCTTGAAACATATTAATTCCGTTTGAATTGTCTTAAAATATTGAAGTATTCACAATAGAAAATGTGACTACCAAAATTAGATGCGTCCTACTATCTAATTTCACAAAAGAATAGAATGATCAAACTCAAATCAGAAGAAGCCTTTTAGGAACATGATTGCGTGGATCCAAGTAATGTAATTGGAAAATAGAATACACTGATATGGGCATCTAATGTAGAAAGAAGAAACATGAACTGCATCCATCTTAGTTTAAGCTGTGGGTTCTCATGCTTTCTCCCTCTTTCTACGTGTTTGTTGGAGAGCTTAAACTAGCACATTCTAAAGCTTCATCTGTCTTTCACTACTAAACCTCAAAGTATACATGTCTATCAACTGTGAATGATGACGACATAATAATCAAATTTTAATGAATCAAATGGAGTGCAACAAAAATAAATTCATCCTTAGATTCATTATTTTATCTAAAACGGCATATCACATCCAGTGAGAGGTGTCTTTATGGTTTTCTTGTAAGATTAACTTTTAGGAGGACCACATCAATGATGCAAATGGTATATGCACCATTTTTTCTTTCTTCGGAAAAGAGAGTTTTATGCATTGAATCATGTTTTTCTAACGGACCTGCACTCGGTCACAATGGATGATGCTGTACCTGTCTTCTTAATAGCGCTGTCCTTCTTCATACGTGCCTTTGTTGTTTTATTGCATCCAGTATAATCAATGCAGTAGTTCTTGTTTCCTCTTCAAGGACCACTCTCAATTATATAGACCGAATGGTCATTGTTGATCACTTGTTAGCTTGCTTCTTTTGAGGGCCATCGCAATTGTTTTTCCTTTCCTTTTTCATCCATTTTCCAAGCCAATTTAATCAGGACTTCAACATGTAGTGCAGGAGATCAGTGTTTCCAGTAAAATGAATAAATTGAGTAAGAAAATCTTATTTCTCCTCTTTGTCATTTTAAATAATTCACTTTTATTATAAAAATAATTTTTAATAATACAGTAGAGTAATTTTGCAGTTACGGGTAGTGAGGGCATCTTTCTTTTGTACTATAGCGTCATAGTTATGTCCTGAAATAATTTGGGTAAAGCCATTTGTATGTTTATGCTTATGCAATATTGATTGGTTCACATAACTAAAATAAAATAAAATAGTAAGGAATTATATTACTATTTCTCCTTTCACTATTGTCAACCTTGTTTAAGGAATATCTGTTTAAAGCTTTCATTTTTATAAGTGCTTTAATTTTGCTAACGAGAATCACTATAATTATTACAATCTGAATTGATGGGATAATTATCTACTATCTTTCTTAAATGTGAATCATCGGGACTAGTTTCTACTTCAAGTCCCAAGCAATCTTTATGAAAATAGAAAAAGAAAGATTTTTTATATTTTAAAATATTTTATTTATATTTTTTTGACTCAACATGCTTCAATTAAAGTTAATAATAATATAATCTTACAAGTCAATCCATATCTTATTTCACATTTAATTTGAGATTCAACTGAGGTGTGATAATGTTATCTCCATGTTCTAAAAAATTATGTCATTAAATCTCAAAAAAATAAGTTCAATTAACGCATAGACGCATAGACGATATCCTAATGGAGACAATAGAGGAATAGAATATCAACAAACTTGCTCAATGGCTACTCTAAAGTTTGTTGAGAAGATATGCGTAAAATCTATGAGATAATTTAATGGTTTAATTTAGTCGTACATTGGAACTTTAATTTAGTTTTACACAAATTAAAGTAAAAATGTATAAAATGAGGTTCGAGTATTCATCACATTGAAAAGGATAGTACCTGACTAGACATGTTCACGATTAGTCAATTTCAATAATTTATTTTGTGAAAGGAAGTGTTTAGATAGTTTTGTATTGTCGTTATTAATAGGATATACGTATGTATATATATATATATATATATATATATATATATATATATATATATATATATATATATTATAAAGTTGCAAGTAGATGAAGGATGTCTATACAAATAAAAAATGATTAGTCACACCTTCAGCATAGCTTATTAGCCGCATGTAAGCTAGTTAAGTGAAAAATAACCAAAAATAAGAAAAGAATGTAAGAATTAAAAAATTACTATGTATATATAGAGACTCCATAATCGCATGATTAAAAAAATATTTGAAATATATTTTTATTTAAAAAATTATTGAATCTGTCATTATGAATATTTTTTGTTAGACGTTCTGTTTGTCAAGGTGAAAATAATAATAATAATAATAATAATAATAATAATAATAATAATAATAATAATAATAATAATAATAATAATAATAATTTTATCCTTATCAGACAATATATATAATGTGTGTATTGATGTCCGAGAATAATATAATGACAACACGACCTATTCACGATCCTAGATAAGAAGGTTTACGTTTGGCTGCTGTGAGATCCGGTTGCGAAGCTTCAAGTTGCGGTATCGAGGAAGCATTCTAGTAGGTGGGTGGGGTGGGGTGGGGTGGGCACGTTGATGTGATGTTGCCACACAAGTGCAGACACACTGTAGGACTCCCGTAAAGAAGCACCAGTAATGACAATACTTGGCCCATCTTTATGACCCACTTAGGTGGTCAATGGAACACTGAATAGGCCATGCCTGAGGTTCATAACCATGTTTATGACGCTATATATGGGCCTCCTCCTTTGGTAAAAGAGTGGCTGCTACTTGGGATGGGATGCGATAGTAGTGGACGCTGTTGTAGATGCTCGCTTGATGTAACTGTGGATGTTCAGACATCCTTTTCTGACTAACGGCCAAAGCTTCATGGAGGAGCTTGCACTAATCATGGTAGAAGAGAGATTTGCGGTACCAGCGCATATGGAGGTCAGAAAAAGGTGGAGGGTGTTGTGAGCCCAGCCATCGAAACTTTTCCTTCGCTATATCTTCTCCAAAAGAAGCTTTTCCTTCTCTGCTCGCCTTCATTGTTTCATTTTACACGGGAACAACCTCTCGACGTGGATACTCCAACTCTTGACGTGACGATGCAAAAAAGCTTAGTTTCATTCCCAATTAAATTTTAGATATGGTTGGTTGCGTAGCTAAAGAAAGTTTAGTAATTGTTGATTTGTGGCCAAAACATATGTAGGATCATATCCACATGCTTTGTATGTATGCTTTTTTATTCTTGATCTTAAGTAATCAATTGTTTTGGGTTTGAGGGAAGGATTGATAGCTTGGATGGTCACATTCCAAACTCTTTAGGAATAGTGTTAAATTTGCTCATATGAAATGTGAATGCCATGTGAATGACTAACTCTTAAGATTCCAAATTTAGTTGCTAGTATCTATTATATGTTTTTGTTGAGATATCCTAATCATTAGTGTACTATTACACAATTAATAGATGGCATGTTTAAATCCACACAAAATAATCTTGTATGTGGTTTAATATAACAAAAGGATATATTTATTAAATAGCTAGTTTTGAAGAATAACTACTTGCAGATCGAAAAAGACTAAAAGTAAAAATATATATCTTCTTTTAAATAAAAAGATGTATGCCTAATTAGTTCAAGAGTTGGGAGAAAGAGAATTTGTTTCATGTTATTGCAATTATTATACTTGTTTTACAAGATAAAACTAATCATTTTGTGATTGAAAATGATTTTGGGCATTACAAGTTTCTCTTGATCCTTTGAGTACCTACTTGTTTCATCTGATGCTACTCAATTATTATACTAGGTTTATCAGCAGTTTGCCAGGGTATAAAATTTCTTCTTGGCACAACTCAATATTTGCTAAAATTTAGTCTCTATTTTAGTTTAAAAAAATGGTAATAATTAGAAGAAGTTCAATGAGTACTTGATATCAAGGATGTTATTATGCACTCTCTTATTCACAAGTTAGGTCATTTAAGAAAGAAATTAGGACAGAACTTAAAAAAAGTAAAAAAAAACCAAGAAAATCAATAGCATTTGCACATGATTATTTGCCTTGATATAACTAAACACTAGTTTCTTCCTTGGTAGTTTTGGATAATTGATATGACCCATGGGCTCTCTTCCTTTTCCACCTAATGAAGGCTTTGGCATCCAACACCTCTGAACTCTTTGTTGAGGGTTGACTTTGACCGCAAAAAGCTACTGAGACCGACGGCAAAACGTTAGGGTTTCTGACCTGATCACCTTTTTCCAATTTTGGAATTAGTAATACAATCTCTTCTTGTTAGCAAGGGTAACATCATAAAAGATAATTAAATTTTATAAGTGTTAGGGAAAAAACCAAGATTTGGACTTAGTTATTACAATTTTATCAAATAAAAGAGAATGAGAATAGGCAAAGAGAAAAATATAAAATATAATATCTTCATAAACTTAAGATTCAAATTAATTATATATAATTTTAAAATTAATATTTATTGAATTATAAAATATACTAAGTTTACTATCACTAAAAGGAAGAAAATATCCCAACTCATTAATTTTAGATAAAAAACTAAAATTTTAAAAATTATAGGAACATAGTATATATTCTCAAGATCTATTAGATGATTTGTCTCTAGGTGTAAGCGATAAGTTTTTAGTACTTTCACTTTCGACGATTTCTTAAAACGATAAATCCTTCATATTTTTTTGATTTTTTAGTTGAAAAGAATCTCTATATATTATTGATAATATGAGTTGAAGTACTATAATCATTCCGTCGAGTACTAGAAGGAACTTCTATAGTATATGATTTGAAATATACAAAGGTTAGCTTTTTATATTTCTTTTCAAACCAAGCCTTTAACATAATATTTATTCACATCTCAATTTTTACCACAAAAGTAATATGTTACTTTGAAAGCTTTTTTTTTTTCATGAGTTTGCTTAGCACTTATAGATCTAGTTGATTTATTTGTTGGATGCTGTTTCAATTTTTTTTCTTGTTACTAAGTCCTTGAGTAATAACCAAAATATTATAAGATATTTCTTATTTTAATCTTAATTCTTTAAACACATATTACTTAACACATTTAAGTCTTATTTATCTTTATCTATATTGTAGTGGATCTTAAATGAGTTAAACTAAGAATGAAGAGAAATAAGAATGAGTTACACGAGAAAAGATATTCACATTTATGCCCAATATGTCTTGTCAACCAAATGATTCTGAATACCTCAAGTGTCATCATATTAAGTTGTAGTGTTCTTTCATTAATGTGTCAACCAAGGACTTATTATCAAATTTAAACTAATTTTTAATAGCCCTTAAATAATTTTATATACTAATTGTAGGTGGTAATGAAGTCATAATATTATTTGGTATTATCATTCTTACAAATTTTGGATTGAGTATATTAGATCTCTCCCAAATATTTATTTTATTAATTTAGTTTACTATATTTTGTCACTCAAGAATATGAGCCTTTTTGTTGAATCTCAGATTTTGATGATGAAACCAATTAATAGAGTTAATGATCTAATCTGCGTTTTGAGTGATGCGAGACTAACTTCGATCATAAAGATGTTAGGATCAAGAGCGTGATGGGAAATCTTGGGGGTGACATCACATACGCAACAGAAGAACAAAAACAAAATCCCCAATTTCCCAAAAAGATGTTTGTCGTCGTGTGAAGATTGGTGCACAAAAATCTGCGAAATAAACTACATATAGAATAGATTGTGTTACCTAGGGAGATCGTATATCCCTGTTTCCTTGCAGATCTTTAGGAGAGGGCGAAGGAGGTCAAGCATCCTCATCTCTAGTAGTGATCCACATAGTAGGTCTACAACAATGCTCCTCAAAACTCCAAGCCTGCTTTGAGGTGGAGAGGGGGAGGAGAATAGGAGAGGCAAGCAAAGGCTCTAGCCTATGAACCATTGAATCCCTCATATTTATAGAGGTCCTCTATCAAAACCCTAATGGATCCTCCCCTATTGGGTATTGGATCTGCATCCAATTACCCAAGCCTCTTAGATTAGTGGATCTCTATCCAATAATCTCTCATGGGCTTTTATTGGATCTCATCTATAGGATACAATAATTTAGGGGCTTATTGGATATCCAATAAGACAGGGGCTCCGGCGGATATCTCATATCCGAACCTCTACTCATCGCAATGCCTACCATATGTGTGTGACCCTCTAGGCCCAATATCGAGCTGGCCGTGAGTCATACCTGTCAGAACTCCTTCTAGCTCAATGAATTATTATCTCCATAATAATTCACTTGACTCATCGACTACGGACGTATTAGGCCACTATGTCGTAGTCCCCAAACGATACAGGGTGTTAGGAAAGGGTTCGACACTAAGAGGGGGGGTGAATTAGTGCAGCGGTAAAAGTTACGTCGGTTCAAAAAACCTTCGTAAAAACTATTTCCGACAAAAAATTGATTTCGGAAACTTAACTTGAAAGCGTACATAATGAATTAAAGGCAGTAAGCACTTAAGGAGGTTTGCAGTAAGGTAATAGTAAGAATAAAATGTAAACCAGATAACACAATAGTTTATAGTGGTTCAGTCGTCATGACCTACATCTACTCCTCCGATTCCTCTTCCGTCGAGGCCATCGACATCCACTAACGGTCTTCCTTCAATATGTGAAGACCAACCACCTTTTACACCCCTCTTCTCCTTTTACCGGGTTTAGGAGATAACCCTTACAAGCACGTACTCTCTTCTCTAAATAGAATTCTAACACTTAGACTTGGAGGAGGGAAATTCTAAAGAGATTACAGTAGCGTTTCTTTACTTTTAGACTCTCTGTGCTTATGTGCTTTAACCAGGGATGAGAGAGGTATTTATAGGCTTCAAGTTGATTCAAACTTGGGGCCTAAAACTTTCCCACTTGACCTGCGTTGGGCGGTACTAACGGGCGGCACCACCACCTGCATTGGGCAGTACTAACGCCTGCGTTGGGCGGTACTAACGCCCAGTGTCAGTTTGACACTGATACTACCCTACGTTTGACACTGATACTACACTGATAATACCACCTGCGTTTGACACTAATATTTAGCACGGGCGGCACCACCACCTGCGTTGGGCGGTACGGTACTAACGCCCAGTGTCAGTT
The DNA here is from genome assembly GCA_004837865.1 of Musa balbisiana. Taxonomy (NCBI): domain Eukaryota; kingdom Viridiplantae; phylum Streptophyta; class Magnoliopsida; order Zingiberales; family Musaceae; genus Musa; species Musa balbisiana. Next base: position 18,106,436 of record CM017192.1, read on the forward strand.
TGACACTGATACTACCCTGGGCGGTACTACCACCCAATCTAGTGGTACCATCGCTTGGGGCACAGTGCTGGGTGATACCACCACCTAGACTGGCGGTACCACCGCTTGGCACCCTACTAGGGGCGGTACAACCGCTTAGACTAGCGATAAGATCGCCTGACACAATCTCGAAGATTGTACCACGACAGTGAAACTTCTTTGGGCAATGTTTGGGCCTCTTATTGGGCCCAACATAGTTCTTACATGAGCCTAGCTGGCCCCTAATTGGGTTGGCCCAATTACGTGTTAACTACGAAATTCTAAGACACTTGCTAAGCTAAACAAGTCCCTATATCTATTATTACGGTGAACTTCCAACGATCTCTCGGCAATGTTTCGGCGGACTCCCGGCAAGCTCTTGGACTTCACGACAATCTTCTTGGCAAGTTCCGATGAGCTTCTCTGGCAAGCTCCGAGACTTCTCGGCTGATTTCTCTAGAACTTTTGACGAATGTCCGAATTTCCGACAAACTCTCGAACTCCAAACGTGATCTCGATCTTGACTTTGGGACTTCATTTTGCTTTATGCCTTACTATCGTAGTTAATCCTGCACATGTAAAACATACTTCAATCTAGATAATTAATACTAAGCATTAATCACGTTGTTCGGTCATGTCATTAGTCCCTCGACGCTTTATCCGATTTTTCGGTGCATCATCCTCTCTTGTAGCCTATTGCCCAATCGGTCTGTTGACTCCGCAACTCTAATATCCTTGGCGCAATATCCGCTCTTCTTGGCCCGATGCTCGAATTCACGGCCCGAAGCCTTCTATCGATATGTCGATCGTTCCTCCGGCCCGACGTCCAATCTTCTGATATGTTTTCCCCTGCACAACATGATTTTTCCTACTTTAATTGTCTCATCCTGATCGAAGCATCTTACGTCACTCAAAATGCAGATTAAAATATAAACACTTATAGATTTGTTTCATCATCAAAATCCAAGATTCAACACAAGGGAATCTAATCTATTGGACATGTTTGTCCTCAGTTACCGTGCACCTATAGTCCCTCATCCATCTAATATCCCAGAGACCGTATACCAGGTATGGTGCTGTCAGACTCATACGGTTTCTACTTGAGTCTCACTCTAATCGTATTCTCCTAGAGAACTCTTTCTCTCTCAATCCAAATGACCCTGGCCAAGGATTTGTCTGAGCAGGAACACATGAGATATTTCTCTCATAACGCCAAGAGTGGATGATCCTCTATCGACACTCAATAGCCCTCGTAAGGTCGACTACCACTCCTAATAACTAGTTGTACTAGATCTGAGACATCCAAATCTATAAGTCTGGTATCAAAGAGTAGAGCACTCATACAAGACATCCTTGGTGTCTCAAGTCTAAGGACCAGATACACCACTAGGACTACAGAATCACTGTTTGACAATAAGGCATCATCAACCATCTAATATTCTATAAGCAGATCAATCAGTGAACTCATTCTCTAATGAGCACCTGTATTATATCCCTAGTGTCCTCACACGAGCAGCTATGAGACCAGCTGCATCCATCATATGGACGGGTATTCAGCACACCAGTCTGTCCGGTTATCTCGATGTCCGTCTCAAGTAACCTATGACCGAGATTATTTAGTATCTGTGTTTAAAGGTGAATCGTTCTCATTATCATGATCTCATCACGATCTGATTCCCATTGCGCAGATCCAAGGACATCATAATATATACATGCATATATGCAATAGTCAATATAAAGTGATAAATGCTAAAATATAATAAGGAAAATGATTTTGTGTTAAGTCACATGTGCCATCACTCACGTGATTGGCTTGCTGGGCACCTATAACTAGCAATCTCCCACTTGACCTAAAGCCAATCAGCCATGTGTCTAATCCCCATCAGATCCCTGTGACACTCAAAGACAATCTGAGACAACGGCTTTGTCAGTAGATCTACAATATTATCTTCGGATGGAACTCTTTCCACCGCTACATCTCCTTGGGTCACAATCTCTCTGATCAGGTAGAACCTCCTCAGAACATGCTTAGATTTCTGATGAGACCTGGGTTTCTTCGCTTGAGCAATTGCCCCATTGTTATCACAATATAAGGAAATTGGCTCCTCACTACCTAGCACAACTCTCAAATCTGCGATAAACTTCTTCACGTAGACTCCCTCCTTTGCTGCATCTGCTGCAGTAATATACTCCGCTTTTGTGGTCGAGTTAGCAGTAGTATCTTGCTTGTAACACTTCCAGTACACTGCTCCTCCATTCAAGGTATACACATACCCCGAATTCGACTTGCTATCATCGACATCAGACTAAAAACTTGAGTCTGTGTAGCCTTCAACCTTGAGGCTACTATCTTGATATACTAGTAAAAGATCCTTAGTCCTTCTCAAGTACGTAAGGACACACTTTACTGCTTTCCAGTGCCCCAAGCCTGGATCCTCTTGATAGCTCTTCGTAACACTCAGAGCATGCGCTATATCAGGCCTAGTACATAGCATGACATACATGATAGACCTTTTTACCGATGCATAACGTATCATATCCATGTTCGCCCTTTAGGAGTCTTTGGGGATATACTCCTAGAAAGTGACATCCCATGTCTCGTCGATATGAGACATCTCTTGAAATTTTCCATGCCAAACCTTTTGACAATAATTTCTATGTACTTAGATTGGGACAAGCCAAGCATCCTCTTGGATCTATCTCTATAGATTTGAATCCCCAAGATATAGGATGCTTCCCCTAAGTCTTTCATGGAGAAGTGTCTAGATAACCAAGTTTTACTATGGATAGCATTCCTACATCATTCCCAATGATCAGGATGTCATCCACATATAATACCAAAAAGGTGACAACGCTCCCACTTACCTTCCTGTACACACAAGGCTTATCTTCGTTCTTAATGAAGTCATAAGATCTGATTACCATATCAAATCTTATGTTTCAACTTCGAGAAGCTTGCTTTAGTCCATAAATGGATCTAAACAACTTGCATACCATATCTGGGCAGTCCTTGGACATGAATCCCTCGGGTTGTATCATATACACCTCCTTCTCGAGGTTCCTATTGAGGAATGCGATTTCACATTCATCTGCCAGATCTCATAATCATAGTGTGCTGCAATAGCCAATAGAATTTGGATAGATTTTAGCATTGCTATGGGTGAGAAGGTTTCGTCATAGTTAACACCTTGCCTTTGACGATACCCCTTAACCACTAATCTTGCTTTATAGGTCTCTACCTTTCTATCTACTCCGATATTTTTCTTAAAGATTCACTTGCAACCAATGGGTATAATACCTTTGAGCACATCAACTAGGTTCCAAACCTTGTTGGAGTACATAGAATCCATCTCAGAATTCATGGCTTCTTGCCACTCCTTGGAGTCTATACTCATAATAGCCTTCTCGTAGGTTTGAGGATCAATATTCTCAACATCCTCTCCTCTAATATGTCCCACATATCTCTCAGGAGGATGGGATACTTTGCTAGACCTACGTAAAGTTGGAACTTGTGTATTGGTATTTTAATAGACTCGGGCTGTAGAGTGGTGCTTGAGTTAGGTTCTCCAACCTCACTCAACTCTATCATGCTTCCACTGTCTCCGCCAAAAATGTGTTCCTTCTCAAGGAACACTGCTCTCTTGGCTATAAAGACCTTTTGGTCCTTGAGATGATAAAAATAATACCCATAAGTTTCCTTGGGGTATCCCATGAACTTGCATCGCTTTGTCCTCGATTCCAACTTATCGGGGTTCTATCTTTTAATGTGGGCAAGGCAGCCCCAAATCTTAACAACCTTAAGATTGAGTTTCTTCTCTTTTCATATCTCATATGGTGTTGACACTACCGATTTAGTTGGAACTCTGTTCAGAAGGTAAGCTGCGGTCTCTAGGGTATATCCCTAGAATGAGATGAGTAGGTCAGCGAAACTCATTATGGACCATACCATGTCTAACAGCGTACGATTTCTCCTTTCAAACACACCATTGAGCTGAGGTATATAAGGAGGTGTCCATTGGGATAATATCCCATGGTCCTTGAGGAACTGAGTAAACTCTGTACTTAAGTACTCACCTCCTCGATCTGATCGAAGAGTCTTGATACTCTTTCCAGTCTGGTTCTCCGCTTCATTCTTATACTATCTGAATTTCTCAAAGGCCTCGGACTTGTACTTTATTAAGTACACATATCCATACCTTGAGAAATCATCAGCAAAGGTAATGAAGTAGGAGTAACCACTAATGGCATGAGTTGACATGGGTTCACATACATCACTATGTATGAGTTCCAATAGCTCAGTGGCTCTCTCTCCAATTCCACTAAATGAAGAGTTGGTCAGTTTTCCATGAAAGTAAGGCTCGCAAGTTGCATATGACTCATAGTCGAATGGATCTAGATATCCATCATTTAGCAACTTTTAATCCTTTCTTCATGGATGTGACCTAGCCTATAATGCCACAGGTATGCACTATTCATCTCATCTCGTTTCCTCTTGGACACACTTACATTCATGATATGTGGAGTAATGTCTAGCATAAATAAACCATTATGCAATGTCCCTTTCATGATGATCTCATCATCTAATAATATCGAACTACCATTGTTCTCAAAAACTAAATTATATCCACTAACCGTCAAACATGAAATGGAGATAATGTTTTTGATAATAAAAGGAACAAAATAACATGCATCTAATGTAATAAAAGCTCCACCAAGCAGATGTAGGGCGACCTCACCAATGGCTACTACAGTAACTTTTGCTCCATTGCCTATCTTGAGGTCCATCTCACCTCTCTCTAGTCTCCTAAGCCTTGCCAGAACCTGTAATGAATTGCATATATGATAAGCACTACCGGTATCCCATGTGTTATCATAAGAGTCTGACAAATGGAGACTGATTATGAATGTACCTGAAGCTTCTCTAAGCTTCTGTTTCGCCCTCTCTATAAGGTACTCTTTGCAGTTCCTCTTCTAGTGCCCATCTTTGCCACAATGGAAGCACTGGCCTTTATCCTTTGTTGGGTCTTTCTTAGCAACCTTTGTTTTACCTGGTTTGCCCTTTCCCTTGCCCTTCTTAAGGGACTTTTCTGCTTTCCTTTTCTTTCTAGTCTCATTAGTGTAGAGAACTGGTTTCTCTTTCTTGATAGTACTCTCTACCTCCCTTAATATATTGAGGAGCTCTAGGAGAGTCACCTCAAGCTTGTTCATATTAAAATTCATTATGAACCATGAAAAGGAATATAATAGGGACTAAAGTACAATGTCCATACACAAGTTATCCTCTAGGACCATTTCTAGACATGAGTTTCTCTATCCACTCAATCATCGTTAGGACATGGTTATGAACCGGTGTCCCCTCAATCATCCTAGCGCGGAAGAGGCTCTTGGATATCTCATATCGCTGAGTCTTTCCCTATTCCTCAAACAATTTACGGTCATGTAGGAGAATGGATCTGGCATCCATCTTTTCATGTTGTCTCTATAACTTAGGAGTCATAGAGCCCAACATGTAGCACTGAGCAAGAGTGGAGTCATCAATATACTTCACGTTGCTAGTGATCTCATCCTCGCTTGCCCCTTCCTCGGGTGTAGGCATCACTGTATCAAGGACATACGCAATTTTCTCCGTCGTGAGAAAAATTCTCAAGTTGCGGAGCCAATCCGTATAATTTGGACCAATGAGGCAATTGACATCAAGTATGCCACGTAAGGGATTTAAAAGCGATATTTTCTGAAAATAAAGATGCAGCAGAAATGAATAACATGTAGATTTTGCAAGAAATAAATAATCACGATATGTACTTCTATCTTAATTTGCTCTCACTATTTTACTAGCGAGTCACGCGACACCCTCAGCATGTGAAATAGAAGTCTCCAGCAGGCTTCTAGTGGGGATCAGGATCCAATTAGTGTCTTAGTGTAACCTCAAGAGACTCGACCAATTACACTAAGCCCAAAAGGTAGGCAACTCTTGCCAATCACAACTCCTTATGATTTCCGTCCTATTCGGCCTCCGAATCACCATGATCTCGAGGGACTCAACCAATCATGATGTTCGGTTAAGTTAACACTATCATTATAAGATGAGTCTGATTTGATGATATACCCTCGAGGGACTCAACCAAGCATACCATGTCCTCAGGTCACTAGTGACATCTCTATGTCGTAATTAAGACAGCGAATCACGATATAGGTGAGCTTCGAGGGACTCGACCAACTCAACCAACATTGGGAATCGGTTCCTATCTATAACGATGGAAGGCCACGTGGGTCAATCTAATTGCCTCACGTTTACCGACTTAATATTGTCGAGAGAGAGGTTTCTATAATTTGGTCTTCTAATATGACATGTTACACGTATACATATTTAATATATATCTACATCGCATGCAAATATATATACATATCTAGTAGATGTAAAAACAATCACACCAGATGATCATGGACCATAGCCTAATGTGATCAGGCCCAAGCCAATAGGCCTAATCATTCACATCAAGATCTATATGTGCAATGGTGCATCTCCATGCCCTATGATCGTCCATCTCATTCTCGTCGACATCTCGATGCATCTCCATGCATAGCGATCGTTCATCTCGTGGGTCACGTTATCATATCCACGTTCTCGTTGTGCCTCTTTATGTGATTACAACTTAATCATAGGCATGCAGGTCCGACAATAAACGAGAAATATAATGGAGGCTCGCAGGCCCCAATAATAATAATCACAAGTACACACATCACATGGCCCATGATCATCCATCCACACATCATACATTACATGTATAAATGATCATCATGTAGGACTACTAGATAATAAAAAAATAATAATCAATTAAACTTTTTAATTAATTAATATTTTATGAAATAAGAGATGTAGGAAATTTTCTAAATTCTAAGGGGTATTTTCATAATTTGGATAAAAGGACAGAACTAGAATTTCTTAAATTCTGAGGGGCAAAATTATGTTTTGCCCAGAAAACCCTAATCCCTTTCTCCCCTACTACTACAGCCGCCGCCGTCGCCACCCTGCCAGCGGCGGCCTACACGGTGGGGAGCTGGGCGCTGCCCTACTTGTGGACGACATCTCCCTTGTGGTTGGGCACCCCTACGGGCGGTTTTGCCAGCAGGGGCTGCTCCCGCAACCGTCGCCAGTGCGAGCGATTGCCCCTGCGGTCCACGCTATAGGCGACGGCCTATTAGGACTCTAGCTACGAGAGTCCTAATTGAGAAGGGCATTTATGTAAAACCTACCTAAGCTGACCCCTATTAAAGAGGTGAAGAGGTCGGCTAGGGTTTGAAGGTTATTTCTTAGATAAGAATTAGGAGTTGTAAAGAAATAAGAGTCTTGAGTAGAAGTCCTATTATGAGTCTTGAGTAGGAGGCTTAATTGAGTAGGAGTCTTGAGTAGGAGTCCTATTAGGAGTTAGGGTTTAGAAACCCTATAAATAGCCATGTATTCATCTCTTTTGATAAGCAATAGATGGATCTTTTTTGCAGCCTTTATGTAGCAACTTGGAGGAAGAAACCCCTATAGAGTTCTAAGGAGGCCGATCCCCTAAAGAGATCAACCCCAAGCTTAGAATCTATAAGGGTTCTAACACTTGGTATCAGAGCAGCATCCTTGTCGTCTCCCTACTCTTCCACAGCCATCCATCATCTATCTATAGCCGCCCAAAGTAATTCCCATAATTTCTTAAAAGATCATTGGCAAATTTCACCATCATCTCCACCATCGCGGATAATTCTTTGATCTCCCCATGAGTTCTAATAGGTTCTTGTTTCCTACCTTACTACTGCTACAATTTAGTTATCCTTATTCAAAAATCTAAAAAAAAATTGTTTCTATATTGCTGCATAAACTTTCGTTGTAAAGTTTTTATCTCTACGACGAAAGATACATTGCAGAATTCCAACCGCATAGCAAGGCCTGTTTGATCTTGCTACTGCATTTTTTTATCCAAATCTCTATAAAAATTTTATGATACTTTTGGCACTTCCTTTGGTTTTGTTAAAAAAATTTCAATATAAACCATTGATCTTTTATGTCTAAACTGCTATACTTGAAAATCTGTACTGTAAAATTCCAACCGCATAGTACAGTTTATTTGATCTTGCTACTGCATTTTTTCTATCCAAATCTCTACGAAATTTTTATGACAGCTTTGACACTTCCCAACAGCAGATTTTCCTTTGGTTTTGTCAAAAAAATTCTCAATATAAACTATTGATCTATTACATCTAAGCTGTTATACTTGAAAATCTACATTATAAAATTCCAACCGCATAACATAGTTTGTTTGATCTTGGTACTATGTTTTTTCTATCAAAATCTTGATGAAATTTTTACAATAGCTTTGACACTTCTAACAATGTATTTCTCTTTGGTTTCGTCAAAAAATTTCCAATATAAACTACTGATCTTTTACGTCTAATCTGCTATACTTTTAAATATTTGCTGTAGAAAATTTCAACGGCATATTGTTGCCTTAACCAATCTATTTGTAATCTTTTTTAAACAAAATTTCCTATACACTTTATAGATTATCTTGGCTTCCATCTAAGATTAATCTATTGAGTAATTTATCTCTAAAAATGATTTTATATTGCTGTAAATTTTCATCACAAATTGTAAAAATTTTCGACGTGAATTCTGCTATCGCAGCTTGCACCAATTTCCTTGCTATTATACTACCAAAATTTTCTTGATTAAATTGGATATCCTTGCTGTCATATAAACTAAGATTTTGCTATTAATTCCCTGCTTAAATCTCTCAAGTTTTTGGCAGAAATTTTATCGAGAAACCAATGTTTCTTCGACGACAATTCTACTCTTACAAGACAACAAATACTTGTAGCAACTTCTACTGATTTCTATCAAACCTGTTCTGCTATCTACCACAGATCTAAAACTTTCATCCATAGCCCTAAAACTCTACTAAACCACACCCTCAAACTGCACCCAAAACAGCCACAAAATAAGCCTAAACCGCAGCCTACATCTACCAATCCACCAACCCTTTCAACCATCACTTCTCTCAACCTATACATGCCTTTAACCCAACAACAAAAGAGAGATCTTAACATCACAGATTTGGAGGCATATACTATGACATCTAGGAGGCAATTAATGCTAAATTCAAAGCCTTTGAGGTGTGAATAGAGGATAAGATTCAGACTCTCTTTACCGAATTTAGTTTGGGCCAACCACCAAGCCCAAAGAAATCACATCAAGGAGAGAGCTCTAACCAATCATACCAAGCCCGAAGAAAGGACTACCAAGAGAGGGGAGGCTCTATGACCAACCCCAACTATCCAAATATGAGGGTGGACTTCCCTAGATGGGAAGAAGGAGACCCAATTGGTTGGATCTTATGCGTGGAGCGATATTTTCAGTACCATAAAACTTCAGACGCATCTATGGTGGAAATTATGATTATACATTTTAAAGGGGATACCATATAATGGTTTGACTAGTTTAAAGATACTCATGGAGTATTCTCATAGTGACAATTCAAAGGACTACTGATCCGCTTCAGACCAATCGATTACGAGAACATTAACGGACAACTAGCAAAGATCCGACAAACCTCCACCAATCGGGAGTACCAAACCAGATTTGAAAGGTTATCTAATCAAACTCATGATTAGTCTCAAAAATAGCTATTGGGGACCTTCATTGAGAGCTTGAAGCCGGAGATCCGGGGAGAAGTGAAAGCGTGACAATCGTACATGCTTATGACAGCCATCTTTTTCGCACAACTTCAAGAGGAGCGATTGAACCATGAAGCTCAAAGGACTAGGGTCACTCCCTGACAAGCAATAGTAAAGCCCTCAGCCCCCCTACTGTCAACCGATTCCCTACACTAAAAAGGTTGACAAGAGAAGAGCTTTAGGAGCAATCTGCGAAGGGTTTATATTGGCACTACAACGAGCCGTGGAGCCGTGAGCATCATTGTAGTAAAGGGAGACTTCTTATGATTGAACTAGTAGAAAAAGATGTCACTAAACATCTAGAAGAGAGCCTTGAACATGAAGAAGAAGATGCAGAAGAAGAGCCACAACCGACTGACATTACGGTACACTTACTAGCTAGCTACTCAAACCCGCAAACGATGAAAGTTGGAGGCCTTCTCAAACAACAACCAATCACTGTTCTCATCGACAGAGGCAGCACTAATAACTTCCTAAACAGTAAGGTTACTGCTCGGATGGCACTCTACATCAAAGGTTGCAGCAAGTTCGATGTAAAGGACGCTGACGGAAGAATCGTAAAGTGCAACCAAAGATGTCCGCAGGTGAAACTGTTACTGCAGGACCAAGAGAGAATTACAGATTTCTTCCTCCTCCCTCTTGATGATCATGAGGCCATGCTTAGAATTGAATGATTGATGACATTAGATAATGTTTTCTGAAATTTTATGAAACTAATTATGAAATTTTACAGTAAGGGGAAACAAGTGATACTATATAGGAAATGTGGGGGCGACGTAACGACGATTTGCACACAATAAATAGAGAAGGTTTTGCATAAAGCATGTAGTAGTTTTTTGGTACAACTTGAGCAGCAAACTAAGAGAGAGCTAATAGAATTTAAAGATCCAAACCTACTTCCTTGGCTTGCTGAATTTTCAGATATATTTGACGAACTGTGCAACCTACCTCCTACCCGTCGGCATGATCATTGTATACCAATTCTTCTGGGCAAACCTCTTGCAAATACTCAGCCATATTAAAATTCATATCCGTAGAAGGATGAAATAGAAAGGACTATAAAAGAGATGCTTGAAATAAGAGTTATTCGGCTAAGTTGCAGCCCCTACTCTTCACCAGTGCACTTCGTACGAAAGAAGGACGGAACATGGCAATTGTGCGTTGATTTCCGGGCTCTCAACGGCATAACCATCAAGGAAAAATATCCTATTCCAATAGTAGATAAATTACTAGATGAAAGGGAGCATAAATCTTTACAAAGCTGGACTTTTAATCCGGGTATCATCAAATACGAGTGTGCGAAGAAGACATACCGAAAACCATCTTTTGAACACACAATGACCACTATGAATTTTTGCTTTCTTCAATAGAAGGTGGAATATCTTGGTTATATCATATCAGAGGAAGGTGTGGCAATAAACCCCTCCAAAATTGGAGCAATGCAGAATTGGTCGACCTCGAGGAACATAAAATTGCTACGTGGCTTTCTCGATTTAATCGGCTACTACCGCAAGTTCGTGAAAAACTATGGAAAGATCAGTACACCACTTACTTTCTTACTGAAAAAAGATGCTTTCCAAAGGATGAACAAAGCCACCACTGCCTTCGACAAACTTAAATCCGCAATGATGACAACGCCCGTACTAACGCTACTCAATTTCGGCAAGACTTTCATTATTAAAGCTAATGCCTCCGGAGTCGGAATTAATGTGGTACTAATGCAAGATGGCCACCCCCTCGCATATACCAATAAGGCATTATCTCCTTCTCATCTCAAAATGACTATTTATGACAAGGAGATGCTCACGATTGTACATGCGGTGGTCAAATGAAGATTATACTTGATCGAGCGACGCTTTTAAATCAAGACTGACCATAAAAGCCTAAAATATTTCTTGGAGTAGAAGATATCTTCCCCCGAGTAGCAAAAATCGGTAACAAAGCTTCTTAGATATGATTATGAAATAACTCACAAAAAGGAGAAAGAGAATGTTGTTGCAGATGCGCTTTCACGGCTACCCAAGCAAGCTGAATTTTTGACCATTTCACATTCGACTAGCAACTTCCTTGAGGATATTAAGAGGGAATGGCAAGAAGATCTGGGGACCAGTAAGATCATAAAAAAATTAGAGGAAGTACTAAGCTCCATGGCTCATTACAATTGGGACTCAAAAGAATTGGCACTAAATTGAAAAGGAGTACGACGTGTCACCAGCAAACTGATGGCCAAACGGAAGTAGTAAACAAGTGCTTGGAGATAGCCCAAAGCCACTAACCAAATATGACTACCCAAGGAGAACTCCATACCTAGTCGAGTGCCATTATTGATCGATGGATCGTGACTCGATGACGACGACCCACTATTGAAGTGCTAATACAATGGGTGAACTTACTAGCAGAAGGTGCCACTTAGGAGAACTATAACAACTTGAAGATCAAATTCCCAGAATTCATGGATTGTCAGCCTCAAGGACAAGTCTGATTTGAAGAGGGCGGGTCTATTAGGACTCTAGCTACGAGAGTCCTAATTGAGAAGTGCATTCATGTAAAACCTACCTAAGCCAACCCCTATTAAAGAGGTGAAGAGGCCAGCTAGGATTTGGAGGTTATTTCTTAGAGAAGAATTAGGAGTTGTAAAGGAATAGGAGTCTTGATTAGAAGTCTTAATTGAGTAGGAGTCTTGAGTAGGAGTCCTATTAGGAGTTAGGGTTTAAAAACCCTATAAATAATCATGTATTCATTTCTTTTGATAAGCAATAGATGAATCTTTTTTGTAGCCTTTGTGTAGCAACTTGGAGGAAGGAACCCTTATAGAGTTCCAAGGAGGTCGATCCCCTAAAGATATCAACCCTAAGCTTAGAATTTGCAAGGGTTCTAACACGGCCGCCCCTGTAGGCCGCTCGCCCACGGGCGAGCGTCGCCGCTGGCGTTGTACACACAGGTAGCGCCTGTGGATGCCACCGCTTGCGCGCCGTAGGAGGCTCTTCCTACGGGTGACCGGCCGTCTACAGCTGTAACTGTGCGCAACAACATTTGCTGCGCGCATGCGACCTATTTGACGACGCCGCCTGCCCTTGCGGGCGTTATGGCCGTAGGCAGCGCCCGCGGGTGGGGCACCCGTGGGCTACCAGCCCCGTCGGCCGCAAGCTTGCTACATGCAGGCTGTCGGCTGGTTGCTATAGGTGCAGCGCCTACGCATATGCCAGTGCTGTGTTGCCTGCCTACGGCTACGCTGCATGCAGTTGCACGCACACAGATCGAGGGCAACAACTATTGCTGCCCTTTCTCGCTTTTGCAAAAATGATTTTGATATCAAAAGTTTCTCCAAAACACAACACACGCAGTTCAAAACCAATCTTTCACATGAACAACCTAGCTCTGATATCACTATTGGGAAATCTTAGGGGTGACATCACATGTGCAGCGGAAGAACAAAAACAAAATCCCCAATTACCCAAAAAGATGTTCGTCATCGTGCGAAGATTGGTGCACAAAAATCCATGAAACAAATTACATATAAAATAGAATGTGTTACCTAGGGAGATTGTATATCCCTGTTTTCTTGCAGATCTCTAGGAGAGGGTGAAGGAGGTCAAGCATCCTCCTCTCTAGCGGTAATCCACACAATAGGGCTATGACAACACTAATGGACTATTTGAGGTAGAGAGGGGGAGGAGAATAGGAGAGGCAAGCAAATGCTCTAGCCTATGGACTATTGAATCCCTCCTATTCATAGAGGTCCTCTGTCAAAACCCTAATGGATCCTCCCCTATTGGGTATTGGATCTGCATCAAATTACCTAAGCCTCTTAGATTAGTGGATCTCTATCCAATAATCTCTCATGGGCTTTTATTGGATCTAATCCATAGGATCCAATAATTTAGGGGCTTATTAGATATCCAATAAGACGGGCTCCGGCGGATATCTCATATCCGAACCTCTACTCATCGCAATGCCTACCATATGTGTGTGACCCTCTAAGCCTAATATTGAGCTGGTCATGAATCATACCTGTCAGAACTCCTTCTGGTTTAGTGAATTATTATCTCTATAATAATTTATTCGACTTATCGACTACGGACGTACTAGGCCACTACACCGTTGTCCCTAGACGATACAGGGGAATCCAATCCATTAGACCTGTCTGTCCTTTGTTATCGTGTACCTATAGTTCCTCATCCATCTAATATCTCAGAGACCGTATACAGCGTATGGTGCTATCAGACCCATACGGTTTCTACTCGAGTCTCGCTCTAATCAGATTCTCCCGGAGAACTCTTTCTCTCTCAATCCGAATGACCCTAGCGAGGGATTTGTCTAAGCAGGAACACATGAGATATTCCTCTCATGACATTGAGAGTGGATAATCCTCCATCGATACTCAATAGCACTCGTAAGGTCGACTGCCACTCCCAATGACTAGTTGTACTAGATCTAGGACATCCAAACCTGTAAGTCTGGTATCAAAGAGTAGAGCACTCATATAGGACATCCTTGGTGTCTCAATCTAAGGACTAGATACATCACTAGGACTACGGAATCACTATCTAACAATAAGGCATCATCAACTATCCAGTATTCCATAAGCGAATCAATCAGTGAACTCATTTTCCAATGAGCAGTTGTGAGACCAGCTGCATCCATCATATGGACGGGTACACAACATATCAGTCTGTCCAATTATCTCGATGTCTCTCTCGAGTAATCTATGACCGAGATTATTTAGGATCTGTGTTTAAAGGTGAATCGGTCTCATTATCGTGATCTCATCACGATCCGATTCCCATTGCACAGATCCAAGGACATCATAATATATACATGCATATATGCAATAGTTAATATAAAGTGATAACTGCCAAAATATAATAAGCAAAAAGATTTCGTGTCAAGTCACACGTGTCATCACTCACGTGATTGGCTTGCTGGGCACATATGACTAGCAGAGCGGCACTAAGAGGGGGGGGTGAATTAGTACAGCGAAAAATTCTTCGATTTCATAAAATATTTCATACGTTCGATGAAAACTGATTCAGAAAGATAACAACTTGAACGTATGAGAGCATAAGCATAGTGAAAGCAAGAGGAGGAGAAGAAGCAGTTTGCTATGAAATGATTTGCAGTTAAAGTAAATTGCACAAAAGTAAAAGCAAACCAAAATTTAGAGTGGTTCGGTCAATGTGACCTACATCCACTTTCGGATTCTTCCTCCATCGAGATCACCGACGTCCACTAAAGGCCTTCCTTTAATAGGCGAAGGCCAACCACCTTTTACAGCTCTTTCTCCTTTTACCGGGTTTAGGAGACAACCCTTCCAACTTTCACTCATCTTTCTTGGATGGTTACAAGGCTAAGAGAGGGAGGAGGAGAACTTTTCTCACTTTTACAACACTTTTGAACTCCCAAAAACATAGATTTTTTCACAAGTATAATTGCACTTTATTACCTTCTCATGCAGAAAAGGGTGGGGTATTTATAGGCCCAATTGGCTTCAAAAATGGAGCCAAAAAGTGTCATATCCCCGGATTTTGGGGTACTAGCGGTACCACCATCATTACTAGGCGGTACTATCGCTTGACACTTGACACTGGGTAGTACCACCGCCTAGTCTGGGTAGTACTACCGCCTGACAGAGCTCGGAGACCGAGCTTTGGCGGTATCACCGCTTGACATGGGCGGTACCACCACTGGCAGCATTAATTATCGGGTACCACCACCTAGAGCACCTAGGAGACTGGGTCTTCTATGCGGTGCCACCACAGGCCATGATTTTAGGTGCGAAATAGGCTGTTCAATCCAGCCCAATTCAGCCCTGTTAAGGGCCCAATTGGCCCGTAATTAAGTTAGTAGGATCACCTCCCAAACCTAACTCAATTTACAAACTAAATATAGTAATTAAGACAATTAACAAAGTATTCCTGTTTCGATACGTCAATTGCTCTTCTAGTGACCTTCCGGCGAACTTTCGATGAACTGCTGACAATGTTCCAGCGGACTCCTAGCAAGCTCCTGAACTTTATGTTGATTTTCTTGGCGAGTTCTGACGAGTATCTTTGGCAAGCTCCTAGACTCCTCGGTTGGTTCCGAAAGAACTTCTGATGAATGTCTGGACTTTCGACAAATTCTTGAACTCCCAACGAGATCTCGATTTTGACTCTGGCACAATACTTGCTTTGTGTCTTATTGATATTGTAGTTAATCCTGCATACTTTTCTCAACATATATATTAGATGAAACAATTTTTAATTGATTTCATTATCAAAATCCGAGATTCAACAATCTCCCCCTTTTTGATGATGACATTTAATTGTTGACAGAGTTATCTTTAACTCCCCCTATCTATATGTCATTCTTTGAGAAAAGACATTCTTGAATTCAAGGCTTTTAAATTCAAGTATCAAACTGATAAGTTAACATGCACATCATGATTCCTATCACGATTTAACATTCTCAAAATACGATGCCACGTATTTATCAATAAAAATGATGTCAAGGCATGTGATCCATTTTCAAGTATAGACAATCATCATTTTTAAGTATGATATGAATTTTAAATGTGAAATATAGCAAGATGACAAAGATAGCAATCCATCATTCCATGGCAAGATATCAATTGTAAAATAGCAAGCTAAGCTCAAGATGTCTTGTCATAATGAAGGACATTTATCTACAATGCATATGAAGATATGTTTTAAGTATTTACAATGTGTTACAATGTATATGACGATTCCAATTATATTTTAAGCATACCATAAAGTATACAAGTGTTTATGATAATCATTTATGGTAAGATACATTACATACATCTATACATCTACAATGCCAATTTGTCATCAATTTACCATATTTTGGTATTATTTCTCCCCCTCTATCATCAACAAAAAGGAGAACAATTTAACAATGCAAGTGTAGTAAAATTCAAGCATGATGCACACTAACTTATTCAATCGATATTGCATCGTTGTATGGTAACATTCACAAATTCTCAACATTAAAATTTATCAACATTAAAGCGATAGATTCCATCAACTTCTCCTCTTTTGTCGCCAAAACATTTACATGAAGGAGAGGAAGGAAAGTAAGGAGGAAATCCATTAAGATCCAATTTTTTGAAGTCAAAAACATTAAATAAGTTTTCGTTAAAACATGCTTTAATCAAAGAGAAGGGATTCATGAAAAGGATCATACCAAATCAAATCCCCATTCTTACAAATGATTATCAAGTACTAAAATTTATCTTTCAAGGATCAAGATATCAATTAGAATTTATAAAATTCATCTTTCATCAGAAGAATAAGGAGAGAAGCATCATATGAAAAGGAAATTCATCAGTCAAATCCATTTCTCATTAAAAATTCACAAGAGATAAACCCGTGAGAGATATATTTTGTCAATGAAATCCATGAAGTGATTAAGTGTATCAAAAATCATTAAGTGATGGAGCAAGGGAATAAAGTAAACTTGATACTAAGGAAGATAAAAACGAAGTAGATTCATGAAAGCCCCATTCATAATACATTAAGATAAGGATAGTCTGGAAATACAATAAACTCATGCATTCGGACAATTTAACATTCCTAATTCCCTTCTAATGAAATCAAATTGTTCTTCATTTAAGGGTTTTGTAAAGATATCGACTAATTGATGTTTTGTATCAATAAACTCTAAGATTACATCATGATTATTAACAAGATCTCATATAAAGTGATGCCGAATGTCAATGTATTTAGTTCTAGAGTGTTGAATAGGGTTTTTTGTTAAATATATTACACTAGTGTTATTACATTTTATAGGAATGTTCTGAAGATGAATCTTATAATCTTCTAATGTATTTTTCATCCATACGACTTGTGTACAACATGCACTAGCTGCTATGTATTCAGCTTCGGTTGTGGATAGTGCAACTGAGTTTTGCTTCTTGGAAAACTAAGAGATAAGTGCGTGTCCTAAAAATTGACACATTCTGGATGTGCTTTTTCTATCCATTCTACATCCAGCAAAATCTGTATCAACATAAGCAATTAGTTCAAAATTCTCAAATTTTGGATACCGTAATCCTAGATTAGTGGTTCCTTTAAGATATCTAGGAATTCTTTTAACTGCTTTTAAATGAGATTGCTTAGGGTTAGATTGAAATTTAGCACAAAGTCCTACGCTAAACATGATGTCCGGTCTAGTTGTGATGAGGTAAAGCAAACTACCTATCATACCCGTATAAGCTTTTTGATCAAAGCTTTATTCACTTTCGTCAATGTCTAACTTGGTAGAGGTACTCATAGAAGTGTTGATTACTTTTGAACTATCCATCTTAAACCATTTTAGCAAATCTAATGCATATTTTGTTTGGCTAAGAAAAATATCATTACTAAATTATTTGATTTGTAAGCCTAAAAAGAAGGTTAGTTCCCCCATTAGGTATTTCAAACTCCAGACTCATGCTTTTGACAAATGATTCACATAAGGATTCATTTGTAGAACAAAAAATAAAGTCATTAACATAAATTTGAACAATAAGAAAATCATTTTTAAAATTTTTAATAAACAATGTAGTATTGACCTTGCCTTTAGAGAATTATTATGAATTAGAAATGAGCTAAGTCTCTCATACCGAGCCCTTGGGGCTTGTTTCAATCCATAGAGAACTTTAGTCAATTTAAACACATGATTAGGAAAATTATCATTTTCAAATCTAGGAGATTGTTCTAACATAAACTTCTTCGGAGATAAAGCCATTAAGAAAAGTACTTTTAACATCCATTTGAAATAACTTAAAATTATTACTACTAGCATAGGCAAGGAGTATCCTTATAGCTTCTAATCATGTCATAGGAACGAAGGTTTCTTCATAATTGATACATTCTTCTAGGTTAAAACCCTTGGCTACTAATCTAACCTTGTTTCTAACCAACATACCAAATTTATCTTGCTTATTTCTACATTTAGTACTAATAACTAAATGGTCATTTGGCCTTGGAATAAGCTTCCACACTTCATTTTTCTTAAATTGATTCAATTCTTCTTGTATTGTGATGACCCATGAATCATCTTTCATAGCTTCGTCAATGCATTTAGGTTCAATTTGGGAGAGAAAAGTGGCGTTGGCACAAAAATTCTTAAGAGAAGAACTCGTTTTGAACCCCTTTCGATGTGTCTCCTATAATTAGCTCCTTAGAATGAGTATCTACACACTTCCATTCCTTCAGTAAAGAAGGTTCGGAAGAAGATGCATCCAAGTTACTAGATGGAGAAAGGGATTTATTTAAATTTAAAGTATCAATTTAAGATCATCATCAAAATCATTTTTTTTAACTTCAAAAATTTTATTAAAACAACATGAATAGATTCTTCTATAACTAAAGTTCTTTTATTAAAGATGCAAAAAGCCTTTGAAATAGAGAATAACCAAGAAAAATTCCTTCATCGGATTTTGCATCAAACTTTCCTAAGGAATCTTTTTCATTCAAAATAAAATATTTATACTTAAAAACTTTAAAGTATGAAATGTTGGGCTTTTTGTGGTTCCACAACTCATAAGGAGTTTTGGAATGTAATGATCTTACTAGAACCCTATTCATAATATAGCATGCTGTATTTACAACTTTGGCTAAAAAATAATTGGATAGGCTATGTTTGTTTAACATGGTTCTAGCCATTTCTTGTAAGTTTCTATTCTTTCTTTCTACTACTCCATTTTGTTGAGAATTTCTTGGAGTAGAGAAGTTATGGTTGTATCCATTAGATTCACAAAATTCTTGGAAATCACGGTTTTGAAATTCACCACCGTGATCACTTCGAATTGACAAAATCATAAAATCTTTTTCATTTTGAACAAGTTTACAAAACTTAGAGAAATACCTAAAGCAATTATTTTTGTGTGCTAAGAAGTAAGTTCAAGTATATCTACGATAATCATCAATAATAACAAAAGCATATTTGCTACCTCCTAGGATTGATGTAGCAATTGGCTTAAACAAGTCCATATGGATCAATTGCAATAGTCTAGAGTGTTAGGATCGGAGCAATACTAAGAGGGGGGGTGAATTAGTGCAGCGGATTAAAATGTCAGTTTTGAAAATCTTTCGTACGATAAAACCTGAACTCGGAAGTGCTTAACTTGAAAGCGTGTTCGTAAAGGTGTGTAGCAAAAGTAATGAGGAAGTAAAGCACGTATGAAGGTTTGCAGTAAGGTAAATAGCAATAAGTAAATGCAAACCAGAGAACACGCCACTTTTATAGTGGTTCAGTAAAATGACCTATATCCACTTGCGAAGCCTTCTTCGATGAGGCTCCCAACTTCCACTAGCAAATCACTTTGAAGTGGAAGGACAAATACCCCTCTTACAATATTTTACAAGTGGTTCACACTCTTACAAATTTTTAACAAGAAAGAAGGAGGTGAATACTCAAGAAATTGAAAATAAGACTTGCTAAAGACTTTGCTAAGGCTTTTATCTCAATCTATTGCTTCTCAAAAGTTGTATTCTCTACTGAGAATTGAGGGGTATTTATAGGCCCCAAGAGGATTCAAATTTGGGCTCCAAATTTTGAATTCTCTTGTGTTTCCAAGGCTGGCGATGCCACCGCTTGTTGGTGGCGGTGCCACTGCTTGTCAATGTCATACTGACCAGTGACTGGTAGTGCCATCGCTTGTCGGTGGCGGTGCTACCGCCTATCAATTTTCACATTGACAGTATTCTGGCGGTGCCACCGTCGGAACTCTCAAGTTCTAAGTGGTGCCACTACCCAAACTCTCGGGTGCTGGGCGGTGCCACCGCCTAGTCTAGCGGTGCCACCGCTTACACTATTTCAGCTCACTGGTTGGGCTCCAAACTTGGCCCAAACCAGTCCGAACTCGGGCCCAATTGGCCCCTACTTGGGTTATAAAATTAACACCTAATCCTAAACCTAATCAATATGCTAACTACAAATTTAAAGACATTTCCTAAGCTATTATAAAGTCTGCAAGTCAAGACTTGTTCCGACGAACTTTCGATGGTCTTCCGATAAACTCTCTGAAACCATTCTGCGGACTCCCGGCAAGCTCCAAGACTTCACGATTTGATCTTGGCGAGTTCCGATGAGCTTCTTCGGCAAGCTACGATCTTTCTTGGGAAGCTCTGCGAACTTCCGACGTACCTTCCGGCAAGCTTCCGAAAACCCTTCGGCAAGCTCCCTGCTCATTCTCGGCTAGTTATGGTAGCATTCCCGATGAACCTTCAGACTTCCGTCGGACTCTCGAACTCCCAACGAATCCTTCGCGCTTGACTCCGGCACTTTGTTTCACTTTATGTCTTTATTGTTATCGTAGTTAATCCTGCACACACAAGCCAAAACTCTACTCCAATCTAGACAATTATTACAATACGAATTGACATTCTGTTGCCCGACACATCATTGGTTGGCGCTTCGTCTGATTCTTCAGCGCATCATCCTCTCTTGTGGCTTGTTGCCCAATTGGTGGTTGATCTCCGCAACCCCGATATCCTTGGTGCAATTCCGCTCTCCTTGGCCCGATGCTCGACGTCCAAAGCATTCTAGCATCCAATATCCTGACGTGATCTCCTCCGGCGCAACGTCAATTCCTCCTGCGTCAACTGTCTAATCCTGATCGAGTAGACCTGCATCACTCAAAATGCAGTTAAACATCTAAACACAATCAATTAGTTTCATCATCAAAATCTAAGATTCAACAATCTCCCCCTTTTTGATGATGACAACTAATTGATGACTACCGGAGTTAACCTTAACTCCCCAGAGTTTAACCAAACTCCCCCTTTCAATATGCCATATTGATAGAACCTTGAATTCAAGCTGAATTCAAGTCATTGCAAATATTCATCATGAATATTTGCAACACGTCATCATGCATAACATGATCATACTTCTCCCTCTTTGTCATCAACAAAATGGAGAAGTGTCACTTTCTATATGTTTGAGATATGAATTCAACTTATTGCATGAAAAACATAATATCAAGTTTTATCATCATGCAATTTGTAAGCTTGAAAATTTAGCAAATGCTATATCATGCAAGCTAGCAAAAATTTAGCAAGTGCTATATCACATTAGAATATGCAAGCTATCAAGTTTTAGATATGCAAGATAGTAAAATAGCATGTCCTTCTTCACAACATTTTACAACATTTTAGAACATGCAAGCTAGCAGTTTTAAGATGTTCAAAAAGCAGCTCTTGCTTCTTGAAATATGCAAGTTGCAAGCTATCAAATTTTACTTCCTTTGCAATGTGCAAGTTTAGCATGTTTAGCATCTTGAGATAGCAACTATTTGCTTCTCTTTAGACTACAAGCTAGCAATTTTTACGATATGCAAGTTTTACTACATACAAGCTAGCAAAAATTTTGAAAGCAAATGCAAGATAGCTTTCTTGTGTAAGCTCATGATTCTTGCTTCCTATTACAATGTGCAAGTTGCAAGTTTTGCTTCTTGAGATAGGCAAGATAGCACTTTTGTAATTTTTGTTTCTTAAAATAGGCAAGCTTGTGATATTCAAGATTGCAAGTTCTTTCTTCTCTTTTGAGAAGTATTATTTTTGCTTTCTTAGCAAAATGCCAAACTAGCAAGAGACAATGTTTTCGGACAATGTTTCCTAACAAAATGCCAATTGTTAGGATCAAGAAAATGAAATTTAATACTTTCATGCATTCGGACAAGATTTTGCTATAGATTTTAAATACAATCATGAAGATAAACATGCTCATTATCAGAAATAATTTTTGTATCCAAAACATATAATTTCCAACATGTTATTAAGGCATGTAATAGTGTAAAATTCTCATTATAGCAATTGAATGAATCAAGAAAGTCTGAAAAATAATCTTCATAAGTTTATGCATTCGGACAAGATTTTGCTATAGATTTTTAAATACAATCATGAAGATAAAACATGCTCATTATCATGAAAATTTTTGTATCCAAAACATATAATTTCCAACATGTTATTAAGGCATGTAATAGTGTAAAATTCTCATTATAGCAATTGAATGAATCAAGAAAGTCTGAAAAATAATCTTCATAAGTTTATGCATTCGGACACATTAAGAGAGTATGAATCTTCAACATGCTCATTATCATGAAAATTTTTGTATCCAAAACATATAATTTCCAACATGTTATTAAGGCATGTAATAGTGTAAAATTCTCATTATAGCAATTGAATGAATCAAGAAAGTCTGAAAAATAATCTTCATAAGTTTATGCATTCGGACACATTAAGAGAGTATGAATCTTCAACATGCTCATCATGGAAACCAAGGCACAAGATTTTCAAAGTAAGCATGTTATAGAAATATTCAATTTCAATGTGATCAAGGAAAATCCAAAAATGAGTAACGTAAAGAGATTCAAGGAAAATCCAAAAATGATGTTCAATTAATATTCCTTACTCTACATATGCTCACCAAATAATTCATCAAGTAAAACACATAATCAAGGATTAGTAGTCATCAAGGAAAGGGGCATTAAAAAGTAATTGTTACAACAAGACAAAAAGGATTAGTAAGCATGTTTTTGCATTTTCTTGACTTGTGCAAGCTAGCTAATTTCTCATTGAGATGACCCTTTATATCAATTCAAGTTAGCACATTAGCAACTCTTTCTCCCCCTTTGTCATTGTCAAAAAGAAAGGAAGACCCTTTACATCAATTTTTAAATCATGACAAAGGTAAGTATCAATCTTATTTGTGCATCATTATGTTTTCAAATTAAAATATGCACAATTTCAAAACTTTACATTTGTATCCTTACTTCATGCATTATACAAATAAATTAATCACTATAGGCATATCATACATGATATATCATTTTGGTAACAAATCATAGCATTTATCAATATTTTGATCATGATACCAAGCATTCATCATTTAGAGCATTCATGATACACATTATATGCAATACATTACATGATACATACAAGACAACAATGCAAAGAAATCATCTCATGAAAGACATCAATTGTTAAACATGATATGATAATAGTCTCAAAAATTTCAATTTGCGATACATGTGATATATTGCGATACACTAAAAAATTTAATGTGATGCTTTTAAGGATATCAACCTATTTTTGATACAAAGCATGGCAAGAGCAATTATATTGCAAGTTTTCTAAGTTTTGCATTTTTGGCTTCTTTCGAGAAAGCAATTCTTTGCTTCTCTTTATATTGCAGGATTTGCAATTCATTGGTAGTGTTCATGATAGCAAGTTCTTTCAATGAAATGATCGAGCTAGCAAATTTTCCTTCCTTTGAAATATGCAGGCTAGTAAACTAACTCCCCCTTTATCATTATCGAAAAGAAGGGAGAAATCAATGGCTAAAAAAATTTAATCATTATACAAGCCATATTACAAAATCATGTCATGATATCAAGAAAATTCAAGAAGGACATGATTCATTCGACAAATCTTTTTAATAGAGCAAAAGAATTATACAACCAAAGATCATGATTAAAATATATCAATATCATAGATCAAGTCATGATTCGTGATTCATCATAAAGCAAATTAATTTTCAATCATCACATAAGGCATTTAAAGAATTTTTGAAACATAAGAGAATGATTAATTTAAGCATGCAATGTTTCAATCAAATTCAAGTCCTGAATACCAATACTTTCATATTGTGAGTATCAAGTCATGAATACCAAAAGATATTATTTGTGATTCCAATTTTGCAAGATCAAGGTTATGATTTAGATAAAACTCATTCAAATCAAATCGTTAACTTGAAACTCATAATCAAGTCATCAAAATCAATTTCGAGATTCACAAAATATCATGAAATCATTAATCTTGATCAGATGGGAAAAGCATTTTTTAAGTGATTCTTTTTCATCTAAGCATGCCTTAGTCTTTATATGCCAAATCAAGATCAGAATGAAAGTTCAAGACGTAAAGGCAAAATCTTATAAAACAACTCATCAAGCAAGATTTTAAACATCTATTTTCAAGCCATATAAAGAGTAAGTCAAGGATTTAATTATCTCATGTCATGAATTCCAATAGGCATCTCAAATTATCAACACCACATTAAAAAGATATTTCAAAAAGATATATCGATAAGTGATTCATTTATATCATTTCATTCATTCGGAAGATTCTCCTCTTTGGTAAATAAATCTAGGAGAACAAAATGAATTAAGGGAGATATAACATGATTGAAGCATTGAACATGATTCATATTTAAAATGTGTCTCATGTCATAAGTATGAATCAAGCAATTGTGAAATCCGAAATCATCCTCGAAGTCACATTCAATAAATTCATATATGATAAGCATAGATTTATTGAAAAGTCAATAAAATAGAGGATTGCATTTCATTTTTATAAATTTCTATTCATGTGATTTGCTTCTTATAAGCATGCCTTTACCTTTAATAAAACAAGTGTTAACATTTAAAACAAAAAGGTAAATTTCGTAAAACAAATCATCAAGCATGATTCCATGATAACATCCTTTTAATATCTTGATATTCATCATCAAGTATGATTTCAAAAAGTATGTTCAAGAGAAATCATTAAGACCAAATGCATGATACACTCATTTATTTTCAAAATATTCATCATGTTTATTTTCATGAGATTCACAAGATTGATAAAATAAATTCATTAATCTCAATAGGAAAGAAAATTCATTTCCATTCCATATAATTGATTTCATGTGAGGGTATTCAAGCCTTTTTGTGAAAACATGTATCATCATTTAAAATTGAAACATAAGTTTCGTCATGAAGCCGTCAAGACCAAACACATCATGATATCACATCTATCATCAAAAGACTATCAAGAAATTCATACATAGATATACATGCACTATGTCATCTTAATATGTCATGAGAATGTCATCTTAATTCGTCATAAAAACGATTAGACCAAAAACATGTTTATCTAAAATGAGAGTTTCAAATCAACATTTACTTCAAAAACTTGATATAAAATCATCAAGATACACATGCATAGATTAATCCAAAGCATTATTACATATCATATAATTATTATCCCTAATGTTGCATACATCATTCAACATTTCAAAACATAACATGCATGAAACCTTAGCAATATACTTTTCATGATCAAATTTTTTAATTTTTCAAAGATGCTAAAAAGAAAAACATGATATAATTTTTGAAAAATAATTTTTTATTTCCTAACCTTACTATCTAAATTAAGCACTCATGAAAAACTTCAAGTAATTTCAAAATAATTCAAGAGAGTTGAGTTACTTACCTTGTAGTCGAAGCCCGTCAAAGGCCAATTCATCGTTTCACCTTTGGAAGTTCTTGATTCATCCTTAGTTGCCTTCCTCTTCTTTGGCCTCTTCCTCCATTCAAGTTCATTATTTATTTTAGATTTTTGTTTAATAAACTTATTAAGATTTAGTGTTTGAAGTTCAAGTTCATCATTGTCCTCATCACTTGAGTCATCGCTCAAGTGGTATTCATTTGTCCGGAGTTCCAAATCCTTCCTATTCTTTGGAAAGTGGTTCAAGTGCTCATCGGGTTCAAAATGTTCCAAAAGTGTCATTTCATAGGTCATTAATGACCCGATTAATTCTTCTAATGAAAAATCATTTAAATTTTTTATCTCTTGTATTGTGGCTATTTTAGGATCCCACCTTTTTGGAAGGGATCTTAAGATCTTGTTTACGAGATCAAAATTCGAAAAAGATTTACCAAGAAATCTTAGATTATTGACAACATCCGTGAACCGGGTGTATATGTCGCATATAGTCTCGCTTGGTTGCATTCGAAAAAGCTCAAAATCATGCAATAAAATATTAACTTTTGAGTCTTTGACTCTACTAGTTCCCTCGTGCATGATTTCAAGTGTTCGCCAAATATCAAAATCCGTTTCGCACATAGAAATCCGATTGAACTCATTTTTGTCCAAAGCGCAAAATAAGGCATACATAGCCTTTGCATTTAAAGAAAAATACTTCTTCTCCAAATCCGACCATTCGTTTATTGGTTTAGAGGGAAGTTGAAAACTGTTTTCAACAATATTCCATAAATCCAAATTCATAGAAATCAAGAAAACTCTCATTCGAGTTTTTCAATAAGTGTAGTCCAATCCGTTAAACAACGGTAGATGAACAACCGATAAGCCCTCTTGAAAGCCATGAAGAGCAATTTCTCTTGGGTGTAAATCCGAAATGAGAAATACCGGGCTCTGATACCAATTATTAGGATCAGAGCAGCACTAAGAGGGGGGGGTGAATTAGTGTAGTGGATTAAAACGTCGATTTTGAAAATCTTTCGTACGATAAAAACCGAACTCGGAAGTGCTTAACTTGAAAGCGTGTTCGTAAAGGTGTGTAGCAAAAGTAATAAGGAAGTAAAGCACGTATGAAGGTTTGTAGTAAGGTAAATAGCAATAAGTAAATGCAAACCAGAGAACATGCCAATTTTATAGTGGTTCGGTCAAATGACCTATATCCACTTGCGAAGCCTTCTTCGATGAGGCTCCCAACTTCCACTAGCAAATCACTTTGAAGGGGAAGGACAAATACCCCTCTTACAATCTTTTACAAGTGGTTCACACTCTTACAAATTTTCAACGAGAAAGAAGGAGGTGAACACTCAAGCAATTAAAAACAAGACTTGCTAAAGACTTTGCTAAGGCTTTTATCTCAATCTATTGCTTCTCAAAAGTTGTATTCTCTACTGAGAATTGAGGGGTATTTATAGGCCCCAAGAGGATTTAAATTTGGGCTCCAAATTTTGAATTCTCTTGGGTTTCCGAGGCTGGTGGTTGCCATTGCTTGTCAATGTCATACTGACCAATGACTGGCGGTGCCACCGCCTGTCGGTGGTGGTGCTACCGCCTATCAATTTTCACATTGACAGTGTTCTGGCGGTGCCACCGCCGGAACTCTCAGGTTTTGAGCGGTGCCACCACCGGAACTCTCGGGTGTTGGGTAGTGCCACCGCCCAGTCCGACGGTACCATCGCCTGATACTTCAGGCTTTGGGCGGTGCCACCGCCTAGTCTGGTGGTGCCACCGCCTACACTATTTCAGCTCACTGGTTGGGCTCCAAACTTGGCCCAAAACAGTCCGAACTCGGGCCTAATTTGCCCCTACTTGGGTTATAAGATTAATAGCTAATTCTAACCCTAATTAATATGATAACTATGAATTTAAATACATTTCCTAAGCTATTACAAAGTCTGCAAGTCAAGACTTCTTCCGGTGAACTTTCGACGGTCTTCCGATAAATTCTCGGAAACCATTCTGCGGACTCCCGGCAAGCTCCTAGACTTCACCATTTGATCTTGGCAAGTTTCGACGAGCTTCTTCGGCAAGCTACGATCTTTCTCGACGAGCTCCACGAACTTCCGACGTACCTTCCGGCGAGCTTCCGAAATCCCTTCGGCAAGCTCCCTACTCATTCTCGGCTAGTTCCGGCAGCATTCCCGATGAACCTTTGGACTTCCGTTGGACTCACGAACTCCCAACGAATCGTTCACGCTTGACTTCGGTACTTTGTTTCGCTTTATGTCTTCATAATTATCGTAGTTAGTCCTGCACACACAAGCCAAAACTCTACTTTGAGCTAGACAATTATTACAATGCGAATTGACATTCTGTTGCCCGGCACGTCATTGGTTGGCGCTTCATCCGATTCTTCAATGCATCGTCCTCTCTTGCGGCTTATTGCCCAATCGGCAGTTGACCTCCGCAACCCCGATATCCTTGGTGCAATTCCGCTCTCCTTGGCCCGATGCCCGACATTTGAAGCATTCTGTCGTCCAATATCCTGACGTGATCTCCTCCGGTGCAACGTCAATTCCTCCTATGTCAACTGTCTAATCCTGATCAAGTCGACCTGCATTACTCAAAATGCAGTTAAACATCTAAACACAATCAATTAGTTTCATCATCAAAATCTGAGATTCAACATAGACGTGCTTATTTGATTCTTTGGTTTGAAACTACCTTTTATTTATTTTCCTAATTGATATACATCACACACATTGTCTTTAACGAACTTAACGTGAGGAATTCCTCTCACAAGTTCTTTAGATGAGATTTGAGAGATTAGATTCATGCTAGCATGACCTAATCTCCTATGCCAAAGCCAAGCATCGTCATTCAAAACCAAAAAATATATTTCATTGCAAAGATCATTAATGTCAATAGTGTATACGTTATTTTGTTTTAGTGCAATCATAGCTGTATTTTTGTATAATTTTTCAATAATGCAAGCATTAGATTCAAATTTAATAATATATCCTTTATCACATAATTGACTAATGCTCAAGAGGTTATGCTTTAAGCCATCAACCAACAACACATCTTTAATAAAAAGGTTGGATTTGTTACCTATGGTTCCTTTGCCAATGATTTTACCCTTGTTGTTATCTCCAAAGGTGACATATCCTTTGTCTAGGCTAGTGAGCTTAGAGAAATGAGATGGATCTCCAGTCATATGCCCTGAGTATCTACTATCAAGGTACCATCTCTTGCTCTTAGCTTGTGATGGTATATTTTTCTTCTGTCCGATAGCCATTAGCACATAGTGAGCAACTTGCTCGGTGTTGGTTGGCTCCTCTTCTTTAGATGTACTTGAGTTGTCCCACGTTGTTTTAAGGGCCTTCTTCTTTTTTGGTTGCTTCCTCTTTGCTTGGGGACATTCGCTTTTGAAATGTCCCGGCTTCTTACGTTCATAGCATGACTTATTCTTTCTTGGGTTCAAATTTGTTTTTAGTGTCATTTATAAATTTATTCCTTTTTAGAAATTTTTTGAACTTCCTTGTCAAGAGTGCCAAGTCATCATCACAATCTTCATCACTTGAATTTTCTTTTAAGTGGTCTTCTTGTGTTCTTAGTGTCATATCCTTCCTGTTCTTTGGAAGAGTGTCCTCAAGCTCTTCAGGAGCTTTACAAGTCATCTCATAGATCATTAGTGACCCAATTAGTTCTTCGAGAGGAAAATTATTTAAATCTTTGGCTTCTTGAATGACCATTACTTTAGAGTCCCAACTCTTTAGATGGGATCTTAAGATTTTATTAATAAGTTCGAAATCTGAAAATATTTTACCAAGTCCTTTTAGACCATTGATGACAGCCGTAAATCGGGTGTACATGTCTCCAATGGTCTTACTCGGTTTCATTCGAAACAACTCATAAGTATGCACTAAAAGACTAATTTTTGACTCCTTTACTCTACTAGTGCCTTCATGAGTCACTTCAAGTATGTGCAAAATATCAAAAGTCGATTGATAAATAGACACATGATTGAACTCATTTTATCTAAGGCATAAAACAAGACATTCATAACCTTGGCGTTTAAGGCGAAAGTCTTCTTCTCCAACTCATTCCAATTATTCATTGGAAGAGAAGACTTTTGAAACCTATTTTCTATAATATTCCATAATTTAAAATCCACTGAAACTAGGAAGATCCTCATTCTAGTCTTCCAATATATGTAATCTATCCCATTAAACATGGGCGGACGTGTAATTGAATAACCCTCTTGGTTGCCGGCAAATACCATCTCTCTTGGGTTTTAAACTAAATGAGAGTGAACATTTCTCTAATACCAATTGTTAGGATCAAGAGCGGCACTAAGAGGGGGGGTGGGGTGGGGGGGTGAATTAGTGCAGTGGAAAATTCTTTGATTTCATAAAATATTTTATACGTTCGATGAAAACCGATTCGGAAAGATAACAACTTGAACGTATGAGAGCGTAAGCATAGTGAAAGCAAGAGGAGGAGAAGAAGTAGTTTCCTATGAAATGATTTGCAGTTAAAGTAAATTGCACAAAAGGAAAAGCAAACCCGAATTTAGAGTGGTTCGGTTAATGTGACCTACATCCACTTTCAGATTCGTCCTCCGTCGAGGTCACCGGCATCCACTAAAGGTCTTCCTTTAATAGACGAAGGCCAACCACCTTTTACAGCTCTTTCTCCTTTTGCCGGGTTTAGGAGACAACCCTTACAACTTTCACTCATCTTTCTTGGATGGTTACTGGGCTAAGAGAGGGAGGACGAGAACTTTTCTCACTTTTACAACACTTTTGAACCCCCAAAAACTTGGATTTTTCCACAAGTATAATAGCACTTTGTTACCCTTTCATGCAGAAAGGGTAGGGTTATTATAGGCCCCATTGGCTTCATAAATAGAGCCAAAAAGTGTCATATCCATGGATTTCGAGGTACTGGCAGTACCACTGCCATTACTGGGTGGTACTACCGCTTGACACTTGACACTTGGTGGTACCACCACCTAGTCTGGGTGGTACTACCGCCTGACAGATCTCGGAGACCGAGCTCTAGCGGTACCACCACTTGATAGGGGCAGTACCACTATTGGCAGCATTAACTACTGGCGGTACCATTGCCCAAAGCACCTAGGAGACTGCGTCATCCAAGCAGTGCCACCGCCGACCATGAATTGATGGTGCTAAATAAGCTATTCAATCCGACTCAATTCACCCCTGTTAAGGGCTAAGTTGGCCCCTAATTAAGTTAGTGGGATTACCTCCCAAACCTAACTCAATTTACGGACTAATTACAGTAATTAAGATAATTAACAAAACATTCTTGTTTCGATACGTCAATTGCTCTTCTGGCGACCTTCCAACGAACTTCCAACAAACTACTGGCAATGTTCCGGTGGACTCCCAGTAAGCTCCTGAACTTTACGACGATCTTCTTGGCAAGTTCTGATGAGTATCTTATCTTTGGTAAGCTCCTAGACTCTTTGGTTGGTTCCAGTAGAACTTCTGATGAATGTCCGGACTTCCGACGAACTCTTGAACTCCCAATGAGATCTCGATCTTGACTCCGGCATAACATCTGCTTTATGTCTTATTGCTATTGTAGTTAATTCTGTACACTTTTCTCAACATATAGATTAGATCATTTTTCAATTGATTTCATCATCAAAATTTGAGATTCAAAATTTGACAATTAAAACAAGAAGAATCAATGTTAGGCTGGAGTGGAACATGTCAAAAGATTGGGCATTGGGCTAAAGGATCGATCGACATGTCAATAGAAAGCTTCGTGCCATGAGTTCGGGCATCAAGCCTAGAAGAGCAGATATTGTGCTAAGGAGATCGGAGTTGTGGAGATCAACATGCCGATTGGACAAAAGACCACAAAAGAGGACGATGTGCCAAAGGATTGGACGAAGCACCGATGAACCAATGATATACCGGACAATATGTGATTAATGCTTTGTAATAATTATCTAGATCAAAGTAGTTTTAGTTATAATTGGGTTGGTTTAGAATATAATTAAACCAACTTAATTATGGGCTAATTGGGCCTATGTTGAGACTGTTTTGAGCCAAGAGAATGGCCATTCAGTGACCCAAGGCCACATCAGGTGGTAGCACCATCGGAGCTGGTGGTGGAACCGCCCAAGGCTCGGCCTCCCAAGAGGTTTGGGTGGTGCTACCGTTGACCATAAATACCTGTCAAGTGGTGGTACAACCCTATCAAGTGGTGGTACTGCTAGAGCTTAATCTCCGAGGCTTTGTCAGGTGGTGGTACTACTAGATTGGGCAGTGGTATCGCCTAGTGTCAGAGTGTCAGGTGATGGTACCACCCAATACTAGTGGTGGTACTGCCAGAACATTGAAAACCCAAGATGAGACATTTTTTGGCTCCATTTTTGAAGTCATTTGGGGTCTATAAATACGCCAACTATTCTTACTTAGAAGAAGGATGAATTAGAGCAGAAAGGGGTTGTTATTCTGGGTTCTAAAATTGCTAAGTGTCCTTCTCCTACCTTTTTAGTTTTGAGATCATTCAAGAGAGGTATGAGGCTTATAAGGTTTGTCTCCTAAACTCATGAAAAGAAGAAAGAGTTGTAAGAGGATAGTTGGTCTTCGCCCATTAAAGAAAGATTGGTATTGGAAGCCGGTGGCTTTGAGTGAAGAGGAATTAGGAGTGGATATAGGTCATGACGACCGAACCACTATAAATCTAGTTTACATTTTCTTTGAGCTTTTTTTTTTATTATAAATCGATTTCTTATTTTCACTATGCTTAAGAATATGTTTTTAAGTTAACTCCTTTCCGATATTAATTTTCATCATACAAAGTTTCAAACCGACGTAATTTTTTGTAAGCACTAATTCAGCCCCCCCTCTTAGTGCTGACTCGATCCTAATAGTTGGTATCAGAGCTAGGCTACTCTCAGTTGGTATCAAAGCCACATATCTCTCTATTAGATTAACACCCAATAGAGATGGCTTTTTTAGGTTTCAAGAGGGTCTTTCTATCACTCATCCTTATTAAGAATGAGTCAGCACTAAAAGTGGGGGGGGGGGGGTGAATTAGTGTAGTAGATAAAATAATGTCGGCTCAAAAATCTTTCATTTAATTAAAATCGATCTCAGAAAGTGCTTTACTTTAGAGTAAATGAACTAGCAATTAACTTAGAAAGTAATGATAGTAATAAAAAGCAGAATGAAAATGAGCACATCATAATTTATAGTGGTTCGGTCATTGTGACCTACATCCACTTCCGATTCCTCTTTCGTCAAGGTCATCGACGTCCACTATCGATCTTCCTTCAATGGGTGAAGATCAACTACCTTTTTACACCTTATTTCTCCTTTTCACGGGTTTAGGAGACAACCTTTTACAAGCACTCACTCCTCTCTAAATAGAATTTTAAACTTAAGCTAGAGGAGGGGATCTCTCAAGTAATTGCTACAGTATTTTTTCACTTTTAAGTTCTTTGTGCTTGTGTATATTAACTAAAGATGAGAGGGATATTTATAGGCCTTAAGTGGATTCAAACTTAGAGCCTAAAAATATCTTATCCCCGATTTTCGGGATACTAGCGGTACCACCACTTGTGTTGGTGGTACCATTGTTAGTGCTTTCTGACATTTGGCGGTACCACTTACCAGTCTAGCGGTACCATCGCTTGGAAGGCTGTTTGGGTGGTACCACTACCTGACACTACCATTGGGCGTTACCACTTCCCAGTTTGGTGATACCACCACCTGACATAGTCTTGGAGACTATGCTACTTGTTAGGTCACTATTTGGCCTTTCACTTGGCCCAACAAAGCCCAAACTTTGGCCCAATTGACCTCTAATTGAGTTGACCAAATTTCAACCCAATTATGTGCTAACTACGAATTTTAAGGCATACACTAAGCTAAATAGGTCCAGTAAGTCCATGTTTTTTCCGGTGATCTTCCGATGAACTTTCAGCGATCTCTCGGCAATGTTCCAATGGACTTCGGGCAAACTCCTAGACTTCACGACGATCTTTTTGGCAAGCTTCGATGAGCTTCTTTGCCGAGCTCCTGAACTTCTCGGTCAATTCCAATAAAACTTCCGATGAACGTCCGGACTTTCGACGAACTCTCGACTCCCAACAAAATCTTGTTCTTGCCTTTGTTGATTGCTATTATAGTTAATCCTGCACACTTAAAACCTACTTCAATCTAGGGAATTATTACAAAAGAAAGTCAAATGTTGTCCGGTATGTTATTGGTTCATCAACATTTGTCTGATTCTTCGACGCATAATCCTCTCTTGTGGCCTATTGCCTAATCTGCCAGTTGACCTATGCAACTCCAATTTCCTTAATGTAATTTCTACTCTTCTTGGCCCAATGCCCAAACCCATAGTCCGAAGCCTTTTGTCAATACGTTGATTGATCCTTCGGCTCGATGTCCAATCTTCTGATATATTTTGCTTTGGCCCAACATGATTTTTCTTGCTTTAATTATCTCTCCCTAATTAAAGCTTCCTATGTTACTCAAAACACAGATTAAATCATAAACACTATCAATTGGTTTCATCATCAAAATATAAGATTCAACAATCTCCCCATTTTTGATGATGACAATCAATTGATCATGGAGTTAATCTTAACTCACCTTATCAGTATGCCATACTGATAGAACCTTGAATTCAAATTAAATTCAAGTCAAAGCAATCATGAATCACATCATATGTAATATATTATATACATCATCATAATAAAATCATGAGTATTGCATGCATCATATGTGATCATTATCATGAGTAACATCATGGTATCAAAATATCAAAGTATATTACATCCTACCATGCATGATTCATCTCATCATCACATCTTCTCCCCCTTTGTTATCAACAAAATGGAGAAGTGCATCATCCAAGCAACATGTTTTTAGAGATATGCAAGTTTTGCAATATACAAACTAGCAAATTTTTATCACTTTACAACATGCAAGTTAACAAATTTTATATCATTTTAGAGCATGTAAGCTAGCAATATTTGAGACATAATTTTAAATCATTGCATAATTTCAAGTTTTTGAAATATCATTGCATAGATCATCACTTTAGAATATGCAAACTAGCAAGTTTTAGAGATGTGAAAGTTAGCAATATTTGCTTCTACTCGAAATATTCAAGCTAGTAATATAGCAAGTTTTGAACATACAACTAGCAAGTTTTTGAGATGTGAGATTAAGCAAGATTTTGCTTCTCTTTATGATATGCAAGCTAGCAAATTTTGCTTTTCTTTGCGATGTGCAAGTTAGCAATTTTTGCTTCATTCTTGAATTGTGTAAACTAGCATCTTTTTGCTAATTTTTGTGATGCACCGGCTAGCAAGACTTTCTCCCTTGAGATGTGCAAAATAACAATTTTCTCTCCCCCTTTGTCATTGTCAAAAAGAAGGTAATAATAATACAATAGTGCAATTCATTTCCTTTTACATCAATTTTCAAATCATCACATAAATACAAAGATAATAATATGAAAATTATGTCATGAAAAATGAAAGATCAAAAAGGATCAATTTGTGAATAATTCATCTTGACAAATCTCCTTTTTAGTAAATAACAAAAAGAAATATTAGGAGATTACTCTTCAAAAGAAATTTTAAGTTATAAATTCCAAAAAAGATATTCTCATTAGTAAATCTTAAAAAGAAACAAGGAGAATAGAATGGTAAAATATCTTGATTCATGCATAAGAAATCTCATGATTCATATAGAAAATTTTCTCTTAAATAAATGCAAGAATAATAAGAGAATAAAGAGTAAGGGATCTTGATTCATAAAGAGAATTCTCAAGTAATTCCAAGAATTCAAGATCATCATGAGATAGATAAAACTCATTCAAATTCAAATCATCAAATCTTCAAAATTACTTTTAATAGATTTAAAATGACAAACATAGATTTATCATTTTCTTGTTGAAAAAATTGATAAGATAGAGAAATTTTCAAAATGCATTTCTTTTTTTAGTTGTTTCAATTCATGTGATTGATTTCATATTAGCATGCCCAAATTTTTGTTCTTATATCAAAACCATGCATCATGTTTAAAATAGAAAATAAAAGACAAGATTCATAAAAAAAAATCATCAAGATCAAAAGGTGTAACACATAATTCCAAAACATATGATTTTAAATCATTACTTCAAATCCTCATGCATAATATAAAATCATCAAGAATGATACAAAATCTTTTAACATTTTCATTACGTCTTACATCATTATGTGATTAAAATATCAAGCATGATTTCATTAAACATAGCATTTTCAATTAAAATCAAAATAAAAAATAATACAAAAATCATCAAGATACGTATTATTACTTCATTACATCATTAATGTCTCAAGCATGATTTTATTAAACATAAAGAATTTTTCTTTTCAAATGAGTCTAACTTTTCATGCTTAGTACTAGGAGTTAATATGCAATTGTCAAGCTCAAATTTTTTTTTTTTTATGAAATAACTAGAAAAAGAAGCATAATAATTTTTTATGTTTTACTAACTACTTAAAAAATAACTCATGAAAAGTATTAAGTGATTTCAAAATAAACTAAGAGGATTTTGATTACCTCGTCGTTGAAAGCCGTTAAGGCGTAGTTTGCCACCTCACTTTTGTTGGTTTTCTCCTCATTTTTGGATAAGCTCGATTCATCTCAAAGTATTTTCTTCTTCATGCATTTAAGAGCAAGTAGTTGCATTCTTTTTAAGTTTATTTTTATTCTTTAATTCTTATTTCATAAATTTTTTAAATTTTATAATGAGAAGTTTAAGTTCATCATCACTTGAGCTTTTGCTCGAGTGGACTTCTTTTATTCTAAGTGTAAAATTCTTCCTGTTCTTTGGAAGGTTATTTTCAAATTCATTTTATACCATACAATTCAATTCATTGGTCATTAAAGACCCAATAAGTTCTTCGAGAGGGAAAGTATTCAAATTCTTGGCCTCTTGAATTACCATTACTTTAGAATCCCAATTTTTAGAAAGAGATCGTAAAACTTTATTAACAAGTTCAAGATCCAAAAAACATTTTCCAAAACCTTTTAAGCCATTGATGATATTCATAAAACGGGTGTACATGTTAACAATGGTGCCGTTTGGCTTCATTCAAAATAGTTCAAAATCATGCATCAAAATATTAACTTTAGAATCTTGAACCCTACTTGTGCCTTCATGTGTGATTTCAAGAGCGTGCCAAATATCGAAAGCCGTTTCGCAAGTAGAAATCCGATTGAATTCATTTTTGTTTAAGGCACAAAATCGAGCATTCATAGCTCTAGCATTTTAAAAAATAATTTTCTTCTCCAAATCATTCCATTCATTCATTAGAGTAGAATAATTTTGAAAACTGTTTTCCATAATACTCTATAAATTTAAATCCAAAAAAAACAAGAAAACTCTTATTTGAGTTTTGCAATATATGTAGTCCATCCCATTGAACATGGGAGGACGAATGATAGAAAAAGCCCTTTTGAAAGTCGAAAAGAGTCAATTATCTTTGTTAGGATCAAGAGCACACTAAGAGAAGAGGTTGTATTAGTGCAATAGAAAACTTTCACTATTTAAAAAAACTTATTTCGATTAAAGCCGATTCAACAAGAATGGTTTCAACTCCATCCGTTTTGGAAGGAATTTGAACTTAAAACCTTTCGTGAAAGTGCAAGAGAAGACTAAGGTGATTTGCAGCAATGTAAGTTGCACAAATGAAATGCATTAGTTTCGTAAAGTCTTCAGACGATTAAAGCCGATCTCAAAAGATGTTTACATCAAAGCGTATGTAGATGTAGTTAAAACACAATAAGGAGGTGAGGCAGTTTGCTATAAAAGAAAGTTGCTCAAAGTAAATGCAAACCGAGTTTTAGAGTGGTTCGGTCAACGTGATCTACATCCACTTTCGGCTTCCTCCTCCGACGAGGTCACCGGCATCCACTAGAGGCCTTCCTTCAATAGGCGAAGGCCAATCAACTTTTACAGCTTTTCTCCTTTTGCCGGGCTTAGGAGGTAACCCTTACAAGTTTCACTCCTCTCTTGAATGATCTCAACACTTACAAAGGAAGGAGGAGAACTCTAGCACTTTTTCAACTCTTTAACACTTTAAAGACTCAAGAATATATCAAGATTTCATTTTCTTTTCATGCAGAAAATGGTGGGGTATTTATAGAACCTAATAGCATTAAAAAATGGAGTTAAGAAGTGTCTCATCCCAGATTTCTAGGGTCCTGGCTGTACCACCGCCTGATAGGGCGGTACCACCGCTGGTAGCAATAACTGCCAGCGGTACCACTGCCCAGAATTCCTGGGAGGGCACTGCTTTTCAGATGGTGCCATCGTCGGCCAGGAATTTAGGGGTCAAATAGTCTGCTCCATTTGGCCCAATTAAGGCCTATTAAGAGCCCAATTGGCCCCTAATTAAGTTAGTGGTATTATCTCCCAATCCTAACTTAATTTACACTATAACTATGACAATTAAGACATAATTACTGCACTTCGTGTTCCGATGCATCAATCGCTCTTCCAATGAGCTTCTGGTGTACTTCCGGCGAACATCCGACGAACTCTCAACAATGCTCTGGCAGACTCCCGGCATCCTATTGGACTTTACGATGATCTTCTTTGTGAGTTCTGACGAGATTCTCTGGCAAGCTCCTGGACTTCTCGGTTGGTTCCCGCAGAACTTGTGATGAACGTCCGAACGTTCGACAAACTCTCGAACTCTCAATGTGATCTTGATCTTGACTCTAGCACAACACCTGCTTTATGTCTTATTACCATCGTAGTTAATTCTGCACACTTTTCTCAATATACAAATTAGATAAAACAAATTACAATTGACTTCATCATTAAAATCTAAGATTCAACAATCTCCCCCTTTTTGATGATGACAATCAATTGATGACGGAGTTAACCTTAACTCCCCCTATCTATATGCCATACTTGAGAAAAGTCATTCTTGAATTCAAATCCTTTGAATTCAAGAGACATATTGATAAGTTAAGTTCATTTAAACTTATCAATACATACATCATAATTCCTATCATGATCTAACATTCTTAAAATGATGTCAAGACATGACATCCATTTTCAAGTCTTGATACTTCAAATATGATGGGTGACAAACATAGCAATTCATTCAATGGCAAGATATCAATTTGTAAAATAGTAAGTTAAGCTCTAGATATCGCAAACATTTCAAGTGTAAAATTGCATATATTTATCATCAATTTACCACATTTTGGTATTATTTCTCCCCCTTTGTCATCAACAAAAAAGAGAACAATACAACAATAAATGCAATTGTGGTAAAAGTTCATGTCATATTTCAAATTGTAAAGAAATTCATACAAATTATATTTCAAGCATTCATGACATGATATCATTAAAAAATTCTCACATTAAAAGTTTTAAATATATAATGAGATAGTTTCCAGCAACTTTTCCCTTTTTGTTATTCATTAAAACTTCACATGAAGGAGGAAAGTAAGGAGAAAAAAAACATTGAGAACTAACTTTAAATGAAGTTAAAATACGATAAAAGAGTATCATTAAATCATGCTTCATTTTTCACAAGGATCAAGATATTCATGTGAAATTAAATCCTCACAAGTGTTCATCTAGAAAAAAATTCTTCCTTCATCAAGAAAGAATTCATGTGAAAGAATTATCATATCAAATCCATTTTTTAATAAAAATTCACAAGGGATAAATCCGAGAGAGATGCATTTGTCAATGACTTCTATGTATCAAAAATCATTAAGTGATGAGCACGGATATGAAATAAACTGGATATGGCATAGACTCATGAAAGCTCCATTTAAGAAATCCATTAGTGAAAGATAGTTCGGAGAGAAAATATACATCAAATTCATGCATTTATAAAGTGTTTTGTCATAGCTTTTCATCACTACTTGCATGAGGCAAAATCATTAGTGCTTTGTAGTACTCAAGGATTAAGAATCTGATGTATGATTAAAACTTCTTAATATTCAATAGAAATCTCAATCATGAAAGTAAACATGATATTGCATCATTGTATGATAACATGCTCATCATTATAGAAACTTTTAGCATCAAAGCACAAAATTTCCAACATCAAAGTAAACATGTTATTGAAGCACACAAATTATCATTATGTAAAATTTGCATCATAGAATTATCAGCCCAGAATTTAAGTGAGTGATCAAAGAATCAAGAAAGTCTGAAACCGAAATTTAATAGATTCATGCATTCAGACAAATTAACATTCCTAATTCTCTTCTAATAAAATCAAATTGTTCTTCACTTAGAGGCTTTGGAAAAATATCGGCTAATTGATATTTTGTATCAATAAACTCTTGGATTACATCATGATTAGTGACATGATCTCGTATAAAGTGATGCCTAATATCAATATATTTTGTTCTAGAGTGTTAAATGGGATTCTTTGTTAAACATATTGTACTTGTGTTATCACATTTTATGGGGATATTTTTAAGATAAATCTTATAATCCTCTAAAGTATTTTTCATCCACACAACTTGTGCACAGCATGCACTAGCTGCAATGTACTCAACTTTAGTTGTAGATAGTGCAACCGAGTTTTGTTTCCTAGATGACCAAGGAACAAGTGCATGTCCTAAAAACTGACATGTTCCGGATATGCTTTTTCTATTTAATCTACATCTAACAAAATCCATATCAATATATGTAATTAGTTCAAAGTTCTTGGATTTTGGATACCATAATCTTATATTAGTGGTACCTTTAATATATCTAAGTATTCTCTTAACTACTTTAAGATGAGATATCTTAGGATTATATTGAAACCTAGCACAAAGATCTACACTAAACATGATATCCGGTCTTGTTGCGGTGAGGTATAATAGACTTCTTATCATACCCCGATAAACTTTTTGATCAAAGCTTTCTCCCATTTCATCAATTCCTAACTTAGTGAAGGTGCTCATAGGAGTATTGATAGCTTTTGAGCTATCTATAATGAATCTTTTTAGCAAATCTAAAGTGTATTTTGTTTGACTAAGAAAGATGTCATTACTTAGTTGTTTGATTTGTAAGCCCAAAAAGAAAGTTAATTCCCCCATCAAACTCATTTCAAATTCAAGACTCATACTTTTAGCAAATGATTCATAAAGAGATTCATTCGTAGAACTGAAAATAATATCATCAACATAAATTTGAATAATAAAAAAATTATTTTTAAAATTTTTGATAAATAATGTAGTATCAACCTTGCCTTTAGAAAAATTATTTTTAATAAGAAATGAACTAAGTCTCTCATACTAAGCCCTTGGCACTTGTTTTAAACCATAGAGAGCTTTAGTCAATTTAAACACATGATTAGGGAGACTATCATTCTCAAATCCCGGAGGTTGTTCAACATAAACTTCTTCGGAAATAAAGCCATTAAGAAAAGCACTTTTAACATCCATTTGAAATAACTTAAAATTGTTACTACTACTAGCATAGGCAAGGAGCATCCTTATGGCTTCTAATTGAGTGACAGGATTAAAGGTTTCTTCATAATTGATACCTTTTTCTTGGTTAAAACATTTGGCCACTAATCTAGTCTTGTTTCTAACCATGATACCAGATTCATCTTGCTTGTTTCTAAAGACTCATTTAGTACCAATAACTAAATGATCATTTGGCCTAGGAACAAGCTTCCACACCTCATTATCTCAAATTGATTTAACTCATCTAGCATTATGATAATCTATGAATCATCTTTCAATGCTTTGTCAATACATTTTGGTTCAATTTGGGAGAGAAAAGCGGTGTTGGTACAAAAATTTTTAAGATAAGAACGTGTTTTAACCCCTTTTGATATGTCTCCTATAATTAGCTCCTTAGGATGAGCATCTACATATTTCCAATCCTTGGGTAAGGATGTTTCAGAAGTAGATGCATCCGAGTTGCTAGATAGAGAAGGGGTTTCATTTAAATTCAAAGTATCAAAATTAACATCATCATCAAATTATTTTTCTTAATTTCGGAAACCTCATCGAAAACAATATGAATGGATTCTTCTATAATCAAAGTTCTTTTATTAAAGATATGAAATGCTTTAGAAATAGAAGAATTGCTAAGAAAAATTCTTTCATTGGATTTAGCATCAAATTTTCCTAAGGCATCTTTTTCATTCAAGATAAAACACTTACACTCAAAAACTTTAAATATGAAACATTGGGTTTTTTTGTTGTTCCACAACTCATAAGGAGTTTTGGTGAGTAAGGGTCTTACTAGAACTTTATTCACAACATAGCATGTTGTGTTTACGGCTTCGGCCCAAAAATATTTGAGTAGGCTATGTTCAATCATCATGGTTCTTGTCATTTCTTATAAATTTCTATTCTTTCTTTCTACTACTCATTTTGTTGAGGATTTCTTGGAGTAGAAGTTGTGGTTGCATCCATTAGATTCACAAAATTCTTGAAAATCATGGTTTTAAAATTCACCACTGTGATCACTTCAAATTAATGAAATCATAAAACCCTTTTTGTTTTGAACAAGTTTACAAAACTTAGAGAAATACCTAAAGCATTCACTTTTGTGTGCCAAAAAATAAGTCTATGTGTATCTACTATAATCATCCACGATGACAAATGCGTATTTGCTACCTCCTAGGCTTGATGTAGCTATTAGTTCGAACAAGTCCATATGGATCAATTGCAAAGGTCTAGAGGTGCTTATTTGGTTCTTAGGTTTAAAGCTACCTTTTATTTGATTTCCTAATTGACAAGCATCACACACATTATTTTTGATGAACTTGATATGAGAAATTCCTCTTACAAATCCTTTAGATGAAATTTGGGTGATTAGTTTCATGCTAGCATGACCTAATCTCCTATGCCAAAGCCAAGCATCATTATTTAAAATCGGAAAACACATTTCATTGCAAAGATCATTAATGTCAATGGTATAAACATTATTTTATTTTAATGCAATCATAGATGTATTTTTGTGTGGTTTTTCAATAATGCAAGTATTAGATTCACAAAATTCTTGAAAATCATGGTTTTAAAATTCACCACTGTGATCACTTCAAATTAATGAAATCATAAAACCCTTTTTGTTTTGAACAAGTTTACAAAACTTAGAGAAATACCTAAAGCATTCACTTTTGTGTGCCAAAAAATAAGTCTATGTGTATCTACTATAATCATCCACGATGACAAATGCGTATTTGCTACCTCCTAGGCTTGATGTAGCTATTAGTTCGAACAAGTCCATATGGATCAATTGCAAAGGTCTAGAGGTGCTTATTTGGTTCTTAGGTTTAAAGCTACCTTTTATTTGATTTCCTAATTGACAAGCATCACACACATTATTTTTGATGAACTTGATATGAGAAATTCCTCTTACAAATCCTTTAGATGAAATTTGGGTGATTAGTTTCATGCTAGCATGACCTAATCTCCTATGCCAAAGCCAAGCATCATTATTTAACATTATTTTGATGAACTTGATATGAGAAATTCCTCTTACAAATCCTTTAGATGAAATTTGGGTGATTAGTTTCATGCTAGCATGACCTAATCTCCTATGCCAAAGCCAAGCATCATTATTT
This sequence comes from Musa balbisiana, assembly GCA_004837865.1. Lineage (NCBI taxonomy): Eukaryota > Viridiplantae > Streptophyta > Magnoliopsida > Zingiberales > Musaceae > Musa > Musa balbisiana. The sequence continues at coordinate 18,149,993 of CM017192.1, forward strand.
AAAATCGGAAAACACATTTCATTGCAAAGATCATTAATGTCAATGGTATAAACATTATTTTATTTTAATGCAATCATAGATGTATTTTGTGTGGTTTTTCAATAATGCAAGTATTAGATTCAAATTTAACAATATATTCTTTATCACACAATTGACTAATACTCAAGAGGTTATGTTTTAAGCTATCAACTAACAATACATCTTCAATAAAGAAGATGGATTTGTTACCTATGGTTCCTTTGCCAATGATTTTACCCTTGTTGTTATCTCCGAAGGTGACATATTCTTCATCTATGTTAGTGAGCTTAGAGAATTGAGATAGATCTCTAATCATATGCCTTGAGCATCCACTATCAAGGTACCATCTCTTGCTCCTAGCTTGTGCTAGTAAGCGTTTCAACAAAAAAAGGAAGATTCTTAGGTACCCATTTGACCTTGGGTGCCTCAAAAATCAATCTAAATTACTGATCATGTTACATTGAGTTATTTACGGTTCCTTTAGGAACCCAAATCAATTTGTGTGGACTACACTTTTTAAATGGATAATAATAAGCTATATGTCCAAGTTTGCAATAAAAGTTGCATTTGTTTTGGGGCGAAACATGCAAGATAGGGCCTTTAATGAAGGTGGTTAGATTTTGGTAAGAGCTACTCACAAATCTGATTCCGCCTTTCCTATGAACGTGACCCTTGTTGGCAAGGATCATATTCAAAGACTTGCTACCAACCTCAAATTTCTTCAAGGTATCTTTGAGTAGTAAGTTTTTCTTTTGAAGTATTTCTAAATCATGGCATTTCGTACATAGAGGTAAACTATCATTATGCTCAATTTTTACTTCGGCCCAACTTGATTCTTTCTACTTTAATTCTCTCCCTGATTGAAGCTTCTTGCGTTTCTCAAAATGCAGATCAAATCATAAACACTATCAATTAGTTTCATTATCAAAATCCAAGATTCAATAGTCCTCCTATGCTTAATAGGACGAACTACACTTATTAGAAAACTCGGATGAGAGTTTTCTTGCTTTCTTTGAACATTGATTTATGGAATATCATTCAACTTGGTTTTCAAACCCCTTTTAAACCTATGAATGAATGGAATGACTTTAAAAAATATATATTTTCTTTAAATGTAAAAGCTAGGAATATTTTATTTTGTGCTTTGGATAAAAACAAGTTTAATCGTATTTCGACTTGCGAAACTACACATGAGATTTGGTACACTCTTGAAATCACATACAAAGGCACTAGTAGCATTAAATATTCAAAAATTAATCTTTTGATGTATGATTTTGAATTATTTTGAGTGAAGCCAAGCGAAACTATCATTGACATGTACACCCATTTTATAGATGTCATCAATAATTTGAAAGCACTTAGTAAATATTTTTCTAATTTTGAATTTGTTAACAAAATACTAAGATCCTTTTCAAAGAGTTGGGATTCGAAAGTAATTACAATACAAGAGGCAAAAAACTTAAATAATTTTTCATAGAATAACTTATTGGTTCATTGATGATATATGAAATGACATGCAAGGCACATGATGAACATGATGGACTTGAGAACAACATTCCAAATAATAGGAAAGATTTTACACTTAAAACAAAAGAAGACCACTCGAGCAAAAGCTCAAGTGATGATGACCTTGAACTCCTAACAATTAAGGTTAAAAAGTTCATAAAACAAGAATCAAAAAATAAAAATGAACTTGAAAAGAAGATGTTGCCAAAGAAGAAGAATGCAATAAAGGCGATTTGGGATAAATTGAGTACATCCGAAGACGAGAAGCAAACCAATAAAAATAAAGTGAGCTTTGATGGCTCTCGACCATGAGGTGAATAACTCAAACGAATCTTCTTTACTTTACTATGAAATTATTTGATGCTTTTCATGAGTTATTTTTTAATTAGTATATAAAATAAAAAAAATAAAAGAGGGATCACTTTCTAGTGATTTTGAAAATCTTTAAAAAATAAATTAATGAGTATGACTATTGCATGTTAATTCCTTGCACTAAGTATGAAAAGTTAGATTCACTTAAAAAGAAAAATATATTACTACAACAAACAAAATAATTTAATGATGCATAATGATGTAATGATGTAATGAAAATGTTAAAAGTTTTGGTATCATGCTTGATAATTTTATATTTTGCATGAGGATTTGAAGTAATGGTGATTTGAAATCTTATATTTTGGAATTGTGTTACACTTTTGAACTTGATGATTTTTGTGATAAATCTTGCTTTTTTTGGGGTTTAAACGATGATACATGGTTTTGGCTTAGAAAATAATGGCATGAAATCAATCACATAGAGGAATGCATTATTTTTCTTGAAAATTTCTCAATCTCTATCTTATTGAGTTTTCATCTTAGAGATTCCTAGTGATGAATCTATTTATATTTTGAATGTCTTAAACTATGAAAGTGATTTTGATGATTTGACGATTTAAATTTGGATGAGTTTTATCTAATCTTGATTTTTTTCTTGATTTCTTAGAATTATAACTATGATTCAAGATCGTTTCTATGAATCAAGATCATTGTATCTAATCTTTTCCCATTACATCAATTCTCGGAATTAGAATTTTTTTTATGAATCAAGATTGTTTAATATGATTTTTTCTTTTTGTTACTTGACTTATCCAAAAGAATCATATTTTTTCTCTTCATATTCATAATTTTTTTTCATGAATTGTATATCTCATCACCAAGTTAATTTTTCTTGATATATTTCTTATGATGATTTGAAAAATGATGTAATGGGAAAAGTTTTACACTATTGTAACCTTCCCTTCTTTTTGATAATGACAAAGGAGAGAAAGATTTGCTAGCTTGCACAATTCAAGAAGAAGCAAAACTTATAAACTTATCTCAAAAGAGAAGCAAGAATTGCTAGCTTGCAATCTCAAGAGAAGCAAAAGTGCTATCTTGCTCATCTCAAGAAGCAAAGAATTGCTAAATTTGCACATCTCTAAACCTTGCTAACTTGCATGTTCTAAAATAATTTTAAACTTGCTATTTACTATCTTGCATTCTTTTTCAAAAAACTTGCCAACTTGAAAATCACAAAGAAAAGAAAACATACTATCCTGTACATCTCAAAAGATGCAAAAATTTTGCTAACTTTCGTATCTAAAAAACTTGCTAGCTTGTATGTGTTGAATCTCGGATTTTGATGATGAAACTAATTGATTGTATTTAGATGTTTAACTGCATTTTGAGTGATGCAGGTCTACTCGATCAGGATTAGACAGTTGACGCAGAAGGAATTGACGTTGCGCCGGAGGAGATCACGTTAGGATATTGGACGGTAGAACGCTGCGGACGTCGGGCATCGGGCCAAGGAGAGCGGAATTGCACCAAGGATATCGGGGTTGCGGAGGTCAACCGCCGATTGGGCAACAAGCCGCAAGAGAGAACGATGCGCTGAAGAATCGGACGAAGCGCCAACCAATGACGTGCCGGGCAACAGAATGTCAATTCGCGTTGTAATAATTGTCTAGATCGGAGTAGAGTTTTGGCTTGTGTGTGCAGGATTAACTACGATAACGATGAAGACATAAAGCGAAACAAAGTGCCGTAGTCAAGCGCGAAGGATTCGTTGGGAGTTCGAGAGTTCGACGGAAGTCTGAAGGTTCGTCGGGAATGCTGTCGGAACTAGCCGAGAATGAGTAGGGAGCTTGCTGAAGGGTTTTTCGGAAGCTCGCCAAAAGGTTCGTCGGAAGTTCACGGAGCTCACCGAGAAAGATCGGAGCTTGCCGAAGAAGCTCGTCGGAACTCGCCAAGATCAAATCGTGAAGTCTAGGAGCTTGCCGGGAGTCCGCAGAATGGTTTCCGAGAGTTTATCGGAAGACCGCCGGAAGACCGCCGGAAGTTCGCCGAAAGCTCGCCGGAAGAAGTCTTGACTTATGGACTTTGTAATAGCTTAGAAAATGTCTTTAAATTTGTAGTTAGCATGTTAATTAGGGCTAGGATTAGGTGTTAATCCTATGACCCAAGTAGGGGCCAATTCGGCCCAAGTTCAGACTGGTTTGGGCCAATTTTGGAGCCCAACCAGTGAGCTGAAATAGTGTAGGCGGTGGCACCGCCCAGAGGCCGAGAGCTGGGCGGTGGCACCACCTGGGCTGGGCGGTTGCACCGCCCAGCACCCGAGAGCTGGGCGGTGGCACCGCCAGCATCGGGAACATAAGAGAATTCAAATTTTTGGAGCCCAAATTTGAATCCTCTTGAGGCCTATAAATACCCCTCAATTCTCAGCAGAGAGAACAACTTTTTGAGCAGCAAGTGATTGAGAGAAAGGTCTTAGAAAAGTCTTAGCAATCCTTGGTTTTCAATTTAGTGTTCACCTCCTTCTTTCTTGAGAATCTGTAAGAGTGTGAACTACTTGTAAAGAGTTGTAAGAGGGGTATTTACCCTTCTATTTCAAGAGATTTGCTAGTGGAAGGTGGGAGCCTCGTCGAAGAGGGGCCTCGCAAGTGGATGTAGGTCATTTGACCGAACCACTTTAAAAACGGCGTAATCTCTGGTTTGCATTTCATTGTTGCTATTCACATTACTGCAAACTTTCTTACTTGCTTTATTTACTCATTACCTTAGCTGCTCTACTATACGAATACGCTTTCAAGTTCAATTTTTACCGTACGAAAGATTGATCAAAACCGACGTTTTAATCCGCTGCACTAATTCACCCCCCCCCTCTTAGTGCTCTTGATCCTAACAGTATGATGATATATGTAATGATATATATGATGATAATATATAAGTTATGATGATAATCATGTATGGGATGATGTACTTAGATATTTTGATTATACTGTAATGGTGAAATATTTATAATTTTATGAATTCAAAAGTTCTATTAATATGGTATATTGATAGGGGGAGTTTGTTTAAACTCCATCATTAATTAGTTATCATTGTTAGGATCAATACGGGCACTAAGAAGAGGGGGGGGGGGGGGGGGGTGGTTTAACTCCATCATTAATTAGTTATCATTGTTAGGATCAATACGGGCACTAAGAAGAGGGGGGGGGGGGGGGGGGTGGTGAATTAGTGTAGTGATAAAAATTATGGTTTTGATTCTAAATATTTTTGAGTTGATTAAAATATAATGAAGAAATCATATCAAGATGAAGTCGATTTGAAGCAAATGAACAATGTAGAGTGCAGTTAGGTAATGAAAGTAAGCAGCAAGGAAAGAACACACTGGATTTATAGTGGTTTGGTCATTGTGACTTACATCCACTTCCGATTCCTCCTCCGTTGAAGTCACCGACATCCACTAATGGTCTTCCTTCAATAGGCGAAGACCAACCACCTTCTTACAACACTTTCTCCTTTTTTGGGTTTAGGAGGCAACCCTTACAAACCTCACACCTCACTTGAATCATCACAAGACTTAGAAAGGGAAGAGGAGGATACTTAGTATTTTACAATACTTTTACACCTCAACACTTTAAGATTTTATTCACACTTTGTTACTTTCTCATGTAGAAAAGAGTAGGGTATTTATAGGCCCCAATGACTTCAAAATTGGAGCCAAAAAGAGTCTTTTCCTAGGTTTCTGGGATAATGGTTGTACCACCGCTTGATACTCTGACACTGGATAGTACCACCACCCAGTTTGGTAGTACTACCACCTATAGAGCCTTGGAGACTGGGCTTTGGCGGTACCATTGTCTAATAGGATGGTACCATCGCTTGGCAGCATTAACTACCGTTGGTATCACTGCCTAGGTGCCACCGCCCAAACCATAGTGGTACCATCGACCATAAATGGTTGTCACGCGGTGGTACCATCAGAGCCCAGTCTCCGAGGCTCTGTCAAGCAGTAGTACCACCAAACTAGGTGGTGGTACTACTCAATGTCAAAGTGTTAAGTGGTGGTATCACCTAGTATTGGTGATGGTATTGCTAGTACCCTAAAAACCCGGGATGAAACCTTTTTGGCTCCATTTTTGAAGTTATTTTGAGTCTATAAATATTCCAGCTATTCCTGCTTTGAGGAAGGATGAATTAGAGTCAAAAGGGATTGTTATTCTGGGTTATAAAATTGCTAAGTATCCTTTTCCTCCCTTTCTAGTTTTGAGATCATTCAAGAGAGGTGTGAGGCTTGTAAGGATTATCACCTAAACCTGTGAAAAGGAGAAAGAGTTGTAAGTGGGTGGTTGATTTTCACCCATTGAAGGAAAACTGATAGTGGAAGCCGGTGGCCTCGAGTGAAGAGGAATCGGGAGTGGATGTAAGTCACGGTGACCAAACCATTATAAATCTGGTTTGCATTTACTTTGAGATTTTTATTTTCATTGCAAACTAATTTCTTACTTTCACTACATTTACGAATGTGTTTTCAAGTTAACATCTTTCTGATATCGGTTTTCATCGTACGAAGTTTCAAATCAATATAATTTTTTATAAGTACAAATTCATCCTAACACTCTTAACACGTTAAGCCAAGATCTAATACATCTAATATAAATTATACATATTCTAACCATTTTAAGTAATTTGAACTAGAGTATAGGCATACAAAAATCATGAGAATGCATAGAAGGCAATACCATTATAATAACAAATAAATAAATATAAATTTATTGAGTTTCCAATAATATGATGAAATATTGATAAACTCTATTTTATCTTTGGGTAAAATAATGATATGTCTAGTATTCCCTCAAAATTTTGTAATTATAAAGAACTAATATCATTCTTATGGATTAATATTGCTATATTTGGGTATACAATCCTAAACTACAAAGATATCTAAAATAATATTATTTTACCCCATCACATAATTCAAAATAGATTATCCTTTAAGATTATTTAAATCTTCTAATTACATATGCCATCATAAATATTATTTTTTTAATATCATTTGTGATTAACTCTTTAATGTAATTTTATATATCATTAGTTCAAACCCCTTTAATGGTTACAAGGCCAACACAATAATATAAATTATAGTTTTAAATATCTTATAAATAATAAAATATTTGTTATAATTTTTATCTCATAAGCCTATCATCCTAAATTACTTGGATAGCTACAAATTCGATAAAACTTAGATATATAAGTTACAAATAATATTTACTAAGTTTTTTAATCTAATCGTGTAAAAAATTATTTAGTAATAAAAATAACCATAATAATTATTAAACATAAAAATATTAAACAACACAAAAATTCATATAATGATAATAATCATGATAAAATAAAATTCATGCTTTTAAATGAAAGTTAAATATTCTTTCATAATTTTTAAACATATGCATGTGAATAACTACATCAATATCTAAAAATAATAATTAAAATTTAAGTATCACAAAAAAAATCTATATATTATATGCGAAAACTATTAAAAACTTTATAATTTATTATTTTTTAATTATGTATGGACTTAAGTTGGTCTAGTCAATCTTATTTAATTAGGTAGCCTAAACTAAGCCACAACAAATGGATAGTCTAGAATTAGACCACCTAAATTAGCCCTAATAACTAGCCTATTCAATCAAACCAGTCAAAATTGTGTAGGAGCTGGTTATTCAAGGTTAATTGAGGTCAAAATTCGGATTTAATCAAAATTAGACTTTGATCAAGGTCAAAATCAAAATTTCATCAAAATTTAAAATCCAAAATCATGTCACAACCTTATCAAAATTAGATTTTTGACCTGGTTAAAATAGAATAGGTCAAAATGGGCTATATTTGGTTAATGTTTGACTCTGATCAAATTAGGTCAAAATTGTAGGGTGGCTTCTCCACAAATTCCTTCTTCCATCGCCATGTCCTTGTTAACGACACAGCATCACTAATAGATCGCCACCACCATTACCTAATCATGAGCCATAGCTCTATTCTACGATCGATAGTGCGACAAGTTGTCATCATCCACCATGCCATCACACAGCCCTTACAGTGCCCAAGTTCTCACGAATACAAGACACCAAACATGCAAATGGAAGCATAAATAAAATATATATGCTATCATGACTTAAAAGATATATTTCATGATAACTATGGTTAAGAAATATGATATATGATATGTTCATGTTATGATTTTTGAAATTGAAATACATGCTTAAATATTATACTCAAAGTTCTTCTAAATGCTACTTGAAGTATAGACAAGTATTGAGGTCCATTTTATGTATATTTTACAATGAAAAGATATGGTCTTCTAACGCAATAAGTTTAAATGTGCTAGGACTTGAATATGAGATTAAATCGTAATAATAAGTATATATATAGTGATTAGAAAATATATATTATAATCGACCTTAAGTGATTCTTCAACTTGAGTGACTTTGATTATATTTAAAGTAAGTGAATTTGAGTTTTAAACATATACACACGGAGGATAACAAGTTACTTATGCATTGATGGAGTAATACATAATTAAGTGGGGATAAAAATCAAAGAGAAGTGTCACACTAAAAATGTTAAGATATATAAGAGAGATTAAAGGATGAATTTAGATTAAAACATATTATCTTTGATAAACTAAATTATGCTCAAATTAAGTTACTGCAACACTGAAATTATGTTTAAAAAAAAGGGAAAAACTTGAGATAAGGCCTAATGAAATTGAACCCTAGATCACATGACAATCTCTTAAGCATCTTTATCCTATTTTAGTTTTATCCTCCTTACTTACCTAATAACTCATGATTCTTTTTTTCCTTCCAAACTATTTTCCCAGCACTTCTCTTTGTCTTCGTGGAGGCTAAGAAATCCCAACTCTAATGATAAAAAAAAAAACCTAACTCTTCCCTTAGTAAACCTTAGTTTTAATTTAGCATATTATAGACAAAAATTTTTAGAACCTTTTGAGTAACCTAGGCTTTGAATTAACCTCTAATTTTTAGCTATATTGTGTATGAATTTATTATAATTATAAGGTCTTTAGTATATTATTTTAATTTGAGATTAGTGCATAGAGTTATGAGTGTTTAAATATGAGGTACTCAAAATGTTTTATTTTTTATAAAAGTGTTCGGTTTAAGTTAAATTTTAACACTTTTAAGAATATGATTAGATTTTGTTCTTTTAATATATCTTAAAAGAATCCCTTAAGGTATATATAATTTAGAATTGGGTAAATATCATCTCTGGGTACCAAGATATGATACTTGAAAGTTCACACAACCCTATTTTAACATAATGGAATAAAAGATGGTAATTGAATTTAGAGGATAGTTTAGCCTCTAAATGATTTTTTAAAGCTAAAATTTAGTATATATTTAGTTTTATATGTTGTCTAATTTTTTATAAAATTTTATGATAATACAAGATGGTTTGGTTAACAAGAATATCGAAGCATGATTACTTCACATAATCATGTCGTTGTTTGATTGATAGTAACTAGGTCATTTGATTATAGATTGAATTGTTGAAAAATTAATAAAAAAATTTAGGTAAATTTTTAGATTGGGTATAATCTAATTAGAGAGGATTCTACCAAAATTTTTTGCTACAAATTATTGATTACAATGGGAGATAAGTGATTTAAGATGTATGATTATTAATTAAGGCATCTCATAACTCTATGTTCGAAATTTAATATGTTTACAACACCCTAACACACCCGATCCATAATGACTATAGCCCTTTCAATGAAAAACTTTATTTAAAGTTGAATTAGGTGAATACAAGCTTAATTTACTACAAAATAGTAGTCATATATTTCATGTGAACTCAAAATATATTTTGAAAGCATATTTTTAATGATAAAATTGCCATGAGCTTAATGTATGTTTAAAAACATGTTTTGAATGAGATGATTCCCATGAGATAGCCATAAGCATGATGTTAATATATGAATCACATAAGAAGAAAGATATATGAATTATAATAAAAATAAATAATATGTATATGCTTGTTATGATGTGAAATATAGGAGTAAACATATATGTTTACATGTGGTGTAGAAATACATATATAAATTATGATGTGTAGTATGGGAGTGCATAAACATATTTACATGCAATGTGATAGTGTATATATATGCTACAACATATGGTATGGGAGTGCACATATATATTATGACATACGATATGGGAGTACAAGTATATGTTTTGACGTGCTGTCATAAACGGTCGTCGCACACTCGCAATAACTTCGTTTAACGAACCGTTCATCACTTTTGCATACTTGTACAAATGCTTGGTAGCAAGTTTTACTTTGGTTTTGTGTGTTTTTGCTTGTGAAAATGTATGCTTGAACATGTTGCAACTGTTGAATCTTATATTTTGATGATGAAATCAATTGATAAAGTTATGATCTAATATGCATTTGAGTGATGCAAGACTAACATTGATTATAGAAGGCAAATTGATTGAATTAGGAAGAATCAGACATTGGGCCAAAGTGAATAATATCAAAAGATTAGACATCGAGCTGGAGGATTGGTCGATATGTCGGAAGGACTTCGTGCCGTGAGTTTAGGCATCGGGCCGGAGGAATCAGACATTGCTCCAAGATTGGATATTGTGAGAGTTAACATGTCAAAGGATCGGACAATATATTGAAGGAGAGCATGATGTGCCAAACGTTCGGATGAAATGCTAAATGAACCAATGACATACCGGACAATATAGGATTCATGTTTGTAATCGGTTGTGTCTAGATCAAAGTAGTTTAGGTCTAATTGAGTTATTTTCAAGTGTAACCAGGCTAACTCAATTAGGGGCCCATTGAGTCTAAATTGGGATTATTTTGGGCCAAGTGGAAGGCCCATTCAGTGACCCATATCTGGCCGAGGCGGTGGAACCGCTTATGAGATAGTGTACATCTCTAGGAATCCTAAGCGATTATATCACTGGTGTTAGGTGGTGGTACCACCTAAACATAGTCTCCTAGACTGTGTTAGGAGGTGGTACCACCCGATGCCAGTCTGACAGGTAGTGGTACTACCCAATGTTAGACTGATAGGTAGTGGTACTACTAGTTGTCAGTCTGGCAAGTGGTAGTACCACCTAATACTAGTGGTGGTATCGTCAGTACCTCAAAAACCTAGGATGAGACCATTTTTGGCTCTAATTTTAAAATCATTTAGGGCCTATAAATACCCTACTCATCCCTACTCAATTAATACAATAATCGAGAACAAAAACTTGAGAAAATACTATTGTAATCTTGTGAGAATTCCCCTCCTCTTCTCTAAGTTCGATTTCAGTTTAAGGAAAGGATGACTGACTTGTAAAGGTTATCTCTTAAAACTATGAAAAGGAGAAAATGGTTGTAAGAGGGTAGTTGATCTTCACTCGGTGATAGAAAATCGATAGTGGAAGCTGATGGCCTCAACAAAGGAGGAATCAGGAGTAGACGTAGGTCACGACGATTGAACCACTATAAATTTAGTGTGTTCTCTTCTTTGCTATTTACTCTTATTGCTTATTGGTTTGCTTGCTCATTACTCTTGTGAATATTTTCAAGTTAAACATCTTTCTGATATGAGCTTTATCGAATAAGATTTTTTAAATCATTGAAAGTTTATGAAAGTACTAATTCACCTCCCCCCCCCTTAGTGTCATTTTCGATCCTAACATATGGTACCAGAGCCACATTACTCTCAGTTGGTTTAACACCCAATAGAGTTTAAATGGCTTTTACCGACAATCTAGAGGGATACTCTATCACTTGTCCTCCTATATTCAATGGAATGGACTACACATATTGAAAAATATGAATGAGAATCTTCTTACTTTTTATAAACTTTGATATATGAAATATTCTTGAATATGATTTTCAACAATTATCTAAACCAATGAATAGAATAACTTTGAGAAAAAATCATTTTCATTAAATGTTAAAGCTATGAATGCTTTATTTTGTGCTTTAGACAAAAATGAGTTTAATGGTATTTCGACTTGTGAAACTGCACATGTTATTTGACACACTCTTAAAATTATACATGAAGACATAAATAGAGTTAAGGAATTTAAATTCAATCTTTTGATACATGATTTTTAATTATTTTGAATAAAATCAAGCAAAATCATTGGAGATATGTACACCCATTTTACGAATGTCGTTAATGGTTTAAAAACTTTTGGCAAATATTTTTCTAATCTTGAACCTATAAATAAGATTCTAAGATCTATTACAAAGATCTGGGATCCAAAAGTAACTGTAATACAAGAGGCAAATTACTTGAACAATTTTTCACTGAAAGAACTCATCGGTTCATTGATGACATATGAAATGACGCGCAAGGCACATGTTGAATATAAGAACAACTTTCCAAAGAAAAAAGGATTTGACACTTAGAACAAAAGAAGACCACTTGAACAAAAGCTCAAGTGATATTAATGACTTTGAATTCCTCATCATAAAATTTAAAAAATTTATAAAACAAGAATCTAAAAATGAATTTAAAAAGGACACAATTATTTGTCATAAATGTAATCGCCTAGGGCACTTCAAAAGTAAATATCCTCAACTAAAGAAAAAGAAGCTGCCAAAGAAAAAGAAAGTACTCAAGGTGATATGGGACAAATCGAGTACATCCAAAGAGGAGAAGCAAACCAACAAAGGCGAGATGGTGAACTACACATTGATGGCTCTAAATGATAAGGTAAGCGACTCAACCGAAACTCATTTACCTTACAATAAATTACTAAATGCTTTTCATAATTTATATGATGATTTTAAATTAGTTGATAAGAAATATAAAATGCTAAAAAAAGATCATACTTCTCTTGCTAGTGAATTTAAAAAATTAAAAAATGAGCATAATAATTGCATGTTAACCTCTTATACTCAATATGAAGAATCAGATTCATGCAAAAAGGAGAATTTGTTATTACAATAAACTTTAAAAAAATTAAAAATTAAAATTGGTAGCAAATCATTAAATATAATTCTTGCTAATAAATGTCATATATGTAGAAAGGAAGGAATCGGCTTTGTAAGTAACACTCAACAATAGCCAACCATATTTGTTAAAGGACCCACATTGCATATTATCCCTAAGATTAAGTATAATTTTTGTGATAGACATGGTCATTTTGCATATAAATGTTCATTTAAAATATATGGCTCACATAAATTAGTTTGGGTTCCTAAAAGTACCGTAAATGGTCTTATTTCAAAAGAAAGATAGGTAAATCTAACCATAAAGGATCTAAAGTTAAATAGGTACCTAGAGCAAACTCACCTTTCTTGTAGATATCTCTATAGTCAAAAGCTAGGAGCAAAAATAATATTTTGATAATGGATGCTCAAGGCATATGACTGAAGATCCAAAATATTTCATAAAGCTCACTAACCGAAGCAATAAAGGAAAGATCATTAGAATTAGAATTATTAGCAACAAATCCTTTGATTAAAGATTCTTTATTATTTAATGTGTTATACAAGGTCATGCTTTTATTTGTGATGATTTCTGTGATACATGGATTTGGCATAAAAGTAAAATGGCATGCTTGTATGAAATCAATCAAATTGAAAAAAAGGCATGCTTGTATGAAATCAATCAAATTGAAAAAAAAAAGAATATATTTTTCTTAAAAATATTTTATCAAGTTTTTTTAAAGAGATTAATGAATCTATTTATAAGTGATCTTTTATGAATCTCTTGAACAATGAAAGTGATTTTATGATTTTATGATATAAATTTAAATAAGTTTTATCCAGATCTTTCATTTGATACTTGAGATTTTTTTTTATGAATCAAGATCTCTTATTTGATCTCCTATATTTCTTTTTGCTATTTACTAAAGAAAGTTTTATCTAAATCATGATCTTGAATTCTCATAATTATAACTTGAGATTTTATTTATATGAATCAAGATTTCTTACTCTTTATTCTCATATGATTCTTGTATTTTATTAAAAAGAATATTTATCTAAATGAATCATAATTTTTCTCTTGATTTCTCGGAATTCATGACTTCAAATTTCTTTTGAAAATCTTTTACTATTTGATCTCCTAAGATTTCTTTTTATTTAAGAAGAGATTTGTCAAAATAAATTATGTCTTTTGGTATTCACGATTTGATATTAATATCTTTCATGTCATGATTTATTTATTTCATAATACTCTCTTATATTCATGAATTGTATATCGAATCACTCTCGATTTAAATTTATCTTTTTTGTCATGATTTGAAAATTGATGTAAAGGGAAAAGAATTACAACATTATATTATTCCCTTCTTTTTGACAATGACAAAAGGGGAGAAAGTATTGCTAGCTTGCACACTTCAAAGAGAAGAAAACTTGTTAGCTTGCATATTTCATGGAGAAAAACCTACTAGCTTACATATCGTAAAGAAAAGTAAAATTGCTAAACTTGTACATCTCAAAAGAAACAAAGAATTGCTAGCTTGCACATCTCAAAAGAGAAGCAAGAATTGTCAGCTTGCACACTTCAAGAGAACCAAAAGTGCTAGCTTTCACATCTTAAAAACTTACTAGCTTACATATTCTAAAGTGATTAAAAACTTGCTAGCTTGCATGTTCTAAAGTGATGTAAAACTTGTTAAATTACTAGCTTACATATTTAAATAGAAAATTGTTAGTTATACTTTTCTCTTTTTTGTTGATAATAAAGGGGGAGAAGTTATAATGATTTTAAATTTGAATCATGCATGGTATGATATATTTTAATGTTTTAAAATTATGATAATTTTAAATTATGCATGCAAGAATATTGTTTCGACTTGGACTTAAAAGTTATCACTCTTTTTAAATTCGAGTATACTTTATTTCGATATGACATTGATATAGGGAGTTTAGTTTAAACTCCATCATTAATTTGTTGCCATCATCAATAAGGGAGAGATTATTGAATCTCAAATTTTGATGATAAAATTAATTGATAAAGTTATGATCTAATGTGCGTTTGAATGACGTAGGACTAAATTCGATCATGGAAAGACAAATCGATTTAAGCAAGAAGAATTAGACATTGGGTCCAAGTGAATCATGTCAGAAGATTGGACATCATGCTAGAAGGACTTCGTGTTGTGAGTTTGGGCATTGGGCCAGAAGAATTGAATAATATGCTAAGATCAGATGTTGTAGGAGTCAACATACTAAAAGATCGGGTAATATACCAAAGGAGAGAACAATGCATCGAAGGTTTAGACGAAACACCGGATAAACCAATGACATGCTGAACAACATAGGATTCATGTTTGTAATCAATTATGTCTAAATCGAAGTAGTTTAGGTCTAATTGAGTTAGTTTCGGGTATAACCAGGCTAACTCAATTAAGTACCCATTAGGCTTGAGTTGGGGCTATTTTGGGCCAAGTGGAAGGCCCATTCATCAAGTACTTCATGAGTTAGGTCTAGTTCTCTACTTCTTTCTTATACTCCTTGAATTTCTCGAAGGCTTCGGACTTGTACTTCATCAAGTACACATGTCCATACTTGGATAAATCATCAGTAAAAGTAATGAAGTAGAAGTAACCACCTATGGCCCGAGTAAATAGAGGATCACATACATCACTATGTATGAGTTCTAGTAACTTAGTGCTCTCTCTCTCTCTCTCTTTAGTTTCACTAAATGGAGAGTTGGTCAACTTTTCATGAAGGCAAAGCTTACAAGTTGCATTTGACTCATAGTCGAATGGATTTAAGTATCCATCCTTTGGCAACTTTTGAATCCTTCCCATATGGATATGATCTAACCTATAATGCCATAGGTATGCATTGTTGACTTCATCTCATTTTCTCTTGGACACACTTAGATTCATGATATGTGTAGTGTTTAACATAAATAAACTATTATGCAATATTCCTCTTATGATGATCTTGTTATCTAATAATATTGAACAACCATTAGTCTCAAAAACTAATTTATATCCACTAATGTCAAATATGAAATAAAAATAATATTTTTGATACTAAAAGAAACAAAATAATATGTATCCAATGAAATAGTTACTCCACCAAGTAGATGTCGGGTGACCATGCCAATAGCTACTATAGTAACTTTTGCTATATTGTCCATCTTGAGGTCCATCTCTCCTCTCACTAATCTCTTAGGTCTTGTCAAAACCTACAATAAATTACAAATGTGATGAGTACTACCAATATCTAATATCCATGTGTTATCATAAGAATCTAACAAATGAAGACTGATCATGAATATATCTGAAGCTTCTTCAAGCTTCTGTTTCACCTTCTTTGTAAGGTACTTTTTACAGTTCCTCTTCCAATGCTCATCTTTGTCATGGTGGAAGCTCTAGCCTTTGTTCTTTGCCGAGTCTTTCTTAGTAACCTTTGCTTTACCTAGTCTAACCTAGCCCTAACACTTCCTAAGAGATTTTTCTACCTTTCTTTTCTTTCTGGTCTCACCAGTATAGAGAACTAGCTTCTCTTTCTTAATAATACTCACAACCTCCCTCAATATATTATGGAGCTTAGGGAGAGTCACCTCAAGCTTATTCATATTAAAATTCATGATGAATTGAGAAAAGGAACTTGGTAGGTACTAAAGCACAAGATCCACACATAGGTTATCCTATAGGACCATTCCTAGACCTGTGAGCTTCTCTATCCACTCAATCATCTTTAGGATATGGTTTTAAACTAATGTCTCCTTAGTCATCCTAGCATAGAAGAGACTATTAGATATCTTAAATCGCTGAATCCTTCCTTATTCCTCAAACAATTTGCAGACATGTAGGAGAATAGATTTGACATCCATCTTTTAATATTGTCTTTGTAACTCGGGAGTTATGGAGCCCAACATATAAAACTAAGTAAGAGTGGAGTCATTTATGTACTTCACATAGCAAGCGATTTCATCCTCGCTTGTCCCTTTCTCGGGCGTAGGCATCATTGTGATAGAACCCTTATAGATTCTAAGCTTGGGGTTGATCTTTTTAGGGGATCGACCTCCTTGAAACTCTATAGGGGTTTCTTCCTCTAGGTTGCTGCTCAAAGGCTGCTAAAAAGATTCATCTATTCCCCTTGAAAAGAGTATAAATACATGACTATTTATAGGGCTTCTAAACCCTAACTCCTAATAGGACTTTGACTTCTAACCAACTCCTAATGCTTCTCTAAGAAGCAACCTCCAAACTAATCCTAATCTTTGTCGGCCTCTTCACCTCTTTAATAGGGGTCGGCTAGGTAGGTTTTATATGAATGCCCCTTTCAATAAAACTCAACTAGAACTCTCCTAGCTAGAGTCATAACAAACCCGCCCTCTTCAAATCAGCTTTGTCCGTGAGGTTAACGATCCATGAATTCTGCGAATTTGATCTTCAAGTCGTCATACTTCTCCCAAGTGGCATCTTCTACTAGTAGGTTTACCCACTGTATTAGCACTTCAGTAGTGGGTTATCGTCGGCGAGTCATGATCCGTCAATCAATAATGACACTCAGTTGGGTTTGAAGTTCTCTTTGGGTAGTCATATTTGGTAGATGGTTTTGGGCTGTCTCATTTTGTCCTAGTTTGAGCTTTAAACATAACACATGGAAGACTGGATGGATTTGAAAGCTGGCAGGTAAGTCCAATTTGTATGCTACTACTTCGATGTGTTGCAAAATTTGGTAGGGTCTATAGAACCGAGGTGAAAGCTTTATAGATGCTCTGGTCTGGATTGATCTTTGCTTGTATGGCTGGAGCCATAGGAAGACCCAATCTCCAATTGAAAATTCTCTTTCACTTTTATGTTGATTATATTGTTGTCTCATCCTTGCTTGAGCTGCAGTGAGATTATCTTTTAGTAATTTCAGCATTTTATCTTTGTCTTATAGTTCTCTGTCTACTTATTCTACTTTAGAGGTGCCCAACACATATTTTGCAATCACAGGGGGAGGTCGACCATACATAGCCTCATAGGGAGTACATTTTGTGGATGAATGATAAGTTGTATTATACCACCACTCGACCCAGGGAAGCCACTTTGTCCACTATTTTGATCAGTCACTGGTGAAGTATCTGAGGTATGTCTCCAAGCACCTGTTCACCACTTCAGTCCAACCGTCGATTTGTGGGTGATACGCCATACTCATTTTCAATTTAGTGCCCTGCATCTAGAATAACTCTATCAAAAATCTACTCATGAAAACCCTATCACGATCACTTATAATAGATCTTGACATCCCATGTAATTTTATAATATTCTTCATAAATATTCGGGCAATACTAGGAGTAATGTAGGGATTATAAACAGCGTAAAAGTGAGCATACTTTGTAAGGCGATCAACCAGGACAAGAATTGTACCTTTTTCTTATGATGATGGAAGTCCTTCGATGAAGTCCATTGATATATCAGTCCATATTAAGTTCAGTATGGGTAAAGGTTATAGCTTTCCGGGACTTGCCACTTTCTCGCCTTTATGTTGTTGACATACATCACATTATGCCACAAATTTAGCAATAATATTTTTCATCCCTACCCAATAAAAATTTTGCTTAATTCTCTTATAGATTCTAAGAAACCTGGAGTGCCTGGCCACAAGTGTAGAATGCATCTCTTGAAGGATGGTCTTTATGCAAGTAGAATTTGGTATAAGGATAATGCGTCTCTTATAGCACAATTCTTTTTAGTCCCAATTGTAATGAGTCATAGAGCTTGGTGTTTCCTCTAATTTTTTTATAATCTTACTAGTCTTCAGATCTTCCTGTCATTCCCTCTTAATATCCTTAAGGAAGTCACTGGTTGAAAGTGAAACGGTCGAAAATTCAATTTGCTCGGGCAACCGTGAAAGCGCATTTGTAACAACATTCTCTTTCCCCTTTTTGTAAATTATTTCATAATCATATGCAAGAAGCTTTGTTACTCATTTTTACTGCTCAAAAGAAGATATCTTCTGCTTTAAGAAATATTTTAGGCTTTTATGGTCGGTCTTGATTTGAAAGCATCACCCGATCAAGTACGGTCTCCATGTGGTCACCGTATGTACAATCACGAGCATCACCTTGTCATAAATAGTCATCTTGATATGAAAAGGAGATAATTCCTTACTAGTATAAGTGAGGGGGTAGCCATCCTACATTAGTACAACACCAATTTTGACTCCGGAGGCATTGGCTTCGATAACAAAAGTCTTGCCGAAATCGGGTACCGCTAGTATGGGCGTTGTCATCATTGCAGCTTTAATTTCGTCGAAGGTGGTGGTGGCTTTGTTTAAATATTGAAAAGTAACTTTGTTCAGCAAGGAAGTAAAGGGTGTACTGATCTTTCCATATTTTTTCACAAACTTGCGGTAGCAGCCTCTTAAACCAAGAAAGTTGCGTAGCTATTTTATGTTTCTCATGGTCGGCTAGTTCTGTATTGTTTCAATTTTGGAGAGGTCCACCACCACACCTTCCTCTAACATGATATGCTCAAGATATTACATCTTTTGTTGAAGAAAGCTACACTTTGATTTTTTGACAAAAAAAACATGTTCTTGCAAAATCGTTAAAACAAGTCGTAAGTGCTAAAAATGACTTTCAAGAGAAGAGTTGTAAATAAGGATATCATCGAAGAAAATCAGCACAAACATATGAAGATAATTCCGGAAAATATCATTTACAAGGCTCTGGAAGGTGGAGGGAGCATTGGTGTGACCAAAGGACATTACCAAAAATTTGTAGTGTCCGTTGTGTGTTCAAAAGGCGATTTTTAGTATGTCTTCTTCGTACACTCATATTTGATGATACCCAGATTGAAGGTCTAACTTTGTGAAGACTCATGCTTCCTTTAATTCATCAAAAAATTCATTTACTACTAGAATAGAGTATTTTTTCTTGATGGTTATTCCATTGAGAGCTCGGTAATCAACGCACATTTGCTATGTTCCGTCCTTCTTTCGTACGAGGAGCACCGGTGAAGAGTAGAGGTTGCAACTTGGCCGAATAACTCCTGTTTTGAGCATCTCTTTTACAATCCTTTCTATTTCATCCTTTTGGAGATGTGGATATTGATATGACTGAGTATTTACTATAGGTTTGCGTAGAAAAATCAGTATACAATGATCATGCCAACGGGTAGGAGGTAGGTTGCGCGGTTCATCAAATATATCTGAAAATTCAGCAAGCAAAGAAAGTAGGTTTGGATATTCAAATTCTATTGGCTCTCTCTTAGTTTGCTGCTTAAGTTATACCAAAAAGTTGCTACATGCTTTGTGCAAAATGTTCTCCATTCGTTGTGTGTAAATCGTCGTTATGTCGCCCCTACATTTCTCATGCAGTATCACCTGTTTCCCCTTACTGTAAAATTTCATAAGTAGTTTCATAAAGTTTCAGGAAACATCACATAATATTGTTCACCATTCAATGCTGAGCATGGCCTCATAATCATTAAGAGGGAGGAGGAAGAAATCTACAATTATCTCTTGGTCCTGCAACAATAGTTTCACCCACAGGCACTTATGATCATACTTCAAAATCCATCCGTTGGTGACATTAATGTCAAGTCTACAACAATTCTCGATAAATAAGGCCATCCAAACAATAACCTTGTTATTCATAAAATTATTAGTACTCCTAGTGTCATTAAGAATGGTGATAGGTTATTGCTTCAGAAGTCGTCCCACTTTCATTGTTTGCAGGTTCGCGTAACCGGCAAGGGCATACATCGTAATATCAACCGGCTAGTGTTCTTCATCCGTGACCTCTTCCTCATGCTCTTGGACCTCCTCCTCCTTGTATTCAAGAGGTTCAATTAGTAGGAGGCGGCCTCTTTTGTAGCGACGATCGCAGTTCCATGACTCGTAGCAATGCCAACAAAGACCCTTTGCTGATCGGTCACGTAGTTCTTCTCTTGTCAATTTTTTTGGCAGCTAAGGACGACTGAGAGTAGAAGAAGGTTTATATGCCATGGGCCTATGAGAGGTTCTCATCCTCCAAGTATCTTGGTTGAGCCGTTCTTCTTATATTCGGCGAAAGAAATCATAGTTGTCACGGTACGGGGCTACCGCACCTTAACCTCCCCTTTTATTTCTAGCTTGAGTCCTTCGATGAATGTTCCTAACAATTGATGGTTAGTCCAATCATAAGAAAGGTAGGATAGCTTCTCAAACCTGGTTTGGTACTCTTGAATCGTAGAGGTTTGTCCAATCTTTGCAAGTTGGCCATCGTTATTTCCATACTTTGTAGGTCCGAAATGATTCAGCAGTGCGTTCTTAAATTGATTCCACGTCGGAGCCCCATGATTGTATTCCAGCCAATTGTATCATTGAATAGCATCTCCTTCAAGATGGATGACAGTAATTTCCACTATAGCATCATCCGATGTTCGATAGTAGCGAAAGTAACATTCGGCGCGCGAAATCCACCCCGCCGGGTCTCATTCTTCCCATCGCGAGAAGTCCACCTTCATGCATAGCTAAAGCATGTCCAAGGGCTATCCCTCCTTCTCTAGAGGTCTCTCTAAACTCCCTCCTTGCTAAAATTTGGTTGGACTCGGCGGTTGTCCAACTCTGAATTCTACAAACAAAGCGCGCAATTTGTCTTCCAAGCACGATTCAAGCCGCGATTCAATCTGAGATTCCAATGCTTCAAATTTGGTATCAATTGGATCTTGAGAAGCAATAACATATGCATATAGATCAGAGATGTCCCTATCTTTTTTCTATTGATCGGTCAATGACATGGGGTGGTGGAAGGTTCGGAAAAGATCATGGAAAGGTACTACAGCAGGTTTCTATGTCTAAAGTATAGTAGTTTAAACGTAAAAGGTCAGTAGTTTATATTGAGAAATTTTTGACAAAGCCAAAGGGAAATCCATTGTTGCAATTCATAGGAGATCAAAGGATGATCCGCGGTGGTGAAGATGACAACAAAATGTGGGAATTGTTTTAGGCGGCTATGGAGGGCTAATAGATAGCTGTGGAAGGACAGTGAGATGCCAAGAATGCTGCTCTTATACCAAGTGATAGAACCCTTATGAATTCTAAGCTTGGGGTTGATCTCTTAAGAGAATCGACCTCCTTAAAACTCATCGGGGTTCCTTCCTCTAGGTTGCTGCTCAAAGGCTATTAAAAAGATTTATCTATTCCCCCCGAAAAGAGGATGAATACATGACTATTTATAGGGCTTCTAAACCCCAACTCCTAATAGGACTCCTACTTCTAACCAACTCCTAAAACTTCTATAAGAAGTAACCTCTAAACAAATCCTAACCTTAGCTGGCCTCTTCACCTCTTTAATAGGGGTCGGCTAGGTAGGTTTTACATGAATGCCCCTTTCAATGAAACTCAATTAGGACTCTACTAGCTAGAGTCCTAACATACTGTGTCAAGGATGTACGTGATTTTCTCTATCATAAGAATAATTCTCAAATTATAGAACTAATCTATATAATTTGGACCTATGAGGCGTTTGACATCAATTATGCCATGTAAGGGATTCAAAAGCGATATTTTCTGAAAACAAATATGTAGTAGAAATAAATACATGCAGATTTTGTAAAAAATAAACAATTAAGATAAGAACTTCTATCTTAATATACTCCCACTATTTTCTCACAAAATTCACAACTCCCTCTGGTATGTGAATCAAAGACCCTTGATGGATCTCTAGTAGGGATCGGGATCCAATCAACGACTTAACGTAACCTCGAGGGACTCAACCAATCACGCTAAGCCAAAAAAGATAGGCAACTTTTGCCGATCATAACTCTTTGTGATTCCCGTCCTGTTCGACCTCTAAAGCACCTTGGCCTTGAGGGACTCGACTAACTATGATATTCGGTTAAGTTATCACCATCATTATAAGATGAGTTTAATTCAATGATATGCACTCGAGGGACTCAACCAACCATACAATGTCCATATGTCACCATTGAAATCTCTATATTGTAGGCAAGATATCAAATCATGATATAGGTAAGACTCGAGGGACTTGACCAACTTAACCTACGTCGAGAATTGATTTCTATATATAATGATAGAAGGCCACGTGGGTAAATCTAATTGTCTCGTATTTACCAACTTAACAGTATTGAGAGAGCGGATTTTGATTCAATCTCCTATGACATATCACGCACATACATATTTAATATATATATCTATATCACATGTATATATATATATATATATAGTATGTATATAAGTAATCACACTAGATGATCATGGACCACAACCTAATGTGATCAAGCCCGAGCTAGTGGGCCCAATCACTCACATCACTATCTATGTGTGCATTAGTATATCTCCATGCCCTGTGATTGTCTGTCTCATCCTAGTCAGTTCCATTGGCATCTCGGCGCATCTTCATACATCATGATCATTTGTCTCGATCTCGTGGTCCCGCTATCGCCTCCACGCTCCCATTGCACCTCCTTATGTAATTACAACATAATCACAAGCACGCAAGCCTAACAATAAATAAGAATAAAATAGAGGCTCATAGGCTACAATAATACTAATAATCATAATACACATATATATCACATCACATAGTCCATGATCATCCGTCCACATCACATTACATGTACACATCACCATGTAGGACTACTAAATAATAATTATTAATTACCATAGGGTGCCCTCACATGGCAGGTAGTCACTGATGTGGCTTGGAAACCTTAACCACTAGGGACTCCCCTACGGCCAAGAATCCTAGGCCACAGGGCTGCCTTGTGTAACTAGGAAACCCTAGCCACCAAAGAGTCCACTGTAGTCAGGAAACCCTGACTGCAAGGAAGCCTTGAGCGGCTAGGAAATATGGTTGCCTACTTGGCCCATGCGGCTAGGAATCCTGGCAGCTAAGGTCTCCTTAGTAGCCAGGAAAATCTAGCCGCCAGGGGTGCCCCTTACATCCAAGAAACCTAGCTACAGGGGTTGCCAATCCTATAGGTCAAGAGCACTCTTGCTACTCTTGACCTTGCTGCATTTGGCTATGTCGAGAGTAGCAAGCTATGCTCTTGGCCAATGCTGCAAGTAGCCTTCAACCAAATTGTAGGGCAGTAATAGTTGCTGCCCTTTCTGACCTATTCTGTGACAATAATTTTGGTGACAAAATGTTGATCTAAAATGTCTTTTAGTATAATGAAGATGTGCAGTCCAAATCTTAAAACAACGACAAAAATCACAGCAAGCATACAAAGATAGTAGGGAAATCTAGGACTGACATCACATGTGCAATGAAAGAAAAGAAAACAAAATCCCAGATTTCCACAAAAAGGTTTCATTATCGTGTGAAGATTGGTACACAAAAACCCACGAAACTAAAAATCACATGTGAGATAGTTGTGTTTACTTAGGGAGATCGTATATTCCTGAATTCCTACAGATCGGTGGGAGAAGATGAAGGAGGTTAAGTATCCTCCTCTCTAACAGTGATTCACATGATAAGGGTTGTGAAGATGTGCTCCTCAAATCATTGTCCAAATCTCTACACCTACTATTTGAGGAGAAGGGGAGAGGAGAATTGAAGGTGGTAACCAAGAAGTCTTAGCATATGACCCTTTGGTTCTCTCTTATTTATGGAGGTCCCTTATAAACTTAACCATAATGGATCATGCCCTATTAGGTATTGGATCTTCATCCAACTACCCAAGCATCTTAAATTAGCAGATCTCTATCCAATAATCTTTCATTGTCTCTTATTGGATCTCATCTATAGGATCCAAGAATTCAGGGGCTTATTGGATATCCAATAAGATAGAGGCTTCGAAGGATCTCATATCTGAATCTCTACTCGTTTCAACACATAATATATATGTATGATATTCTAGGCCTAATATCGAGCTAGCTATAAGTCATACCTATCAGAACTCCTTCTAGCTTAGTGAATTATTATCTCTATAATAATTCACTTAACTCATCGATATACTATGCCACTACACCGTAGTCCCTAGACTATATAGGAAAATTTAATCCTTCGGACCTATCTGTCCTCAGTTACTATGTACCTATAGTCTCTCATCCATCTAATATCTCAAAGACCATATACCAAACATGATGCTATTAGGCCCATATGATTTCTTCTTGAGTCTCGCTCTAATTGAATTTTCTTAGAGAATTTTTTCTCTCTTATTCCAAATGACCTTAGCCAAGGATTTGTCTAAGCAAGAATACATGAGATATTCCTCTCATGATATTAAGAGTGGCTGATCTTCTATCGATGCTTAATAGCCCTCAAAAGGTTGGCTATCACGCTCGATGACCGACTATACTAGATCTGAAACTTTCAAACCTATAAGTCTGATATCAAAGAGTGGAGTACTCATGTAGGACATCCTTAGTATCTCAAGTCTAAGGATAAGGTACACCATTGGAATGATGGAATCACTGTATAACAATAAGATATCATCAACCTATAGGGAAATCTAGAGGCGACATCACATGCATAGTGGAAGAATAGAAAACAAAAATCTCCAAATTTTCCAAAGATGTGTTTGTCGTCGTGCAACAATTGGTGTGCAAAATTCGTAAAACTAAAAACTATATGCATGAAAGATTATGTTTTACATAGAAAGATCATATATCACTGAATCCCTACAGATCTATTGGAGAGAATGAAGGAGGTCAAGCTCGCTTCTCTCTAGTAGTGATCCACATGGCAGGGCTATGACAATGCTCCTCCAATTGCTGCCTAAAACTCCACACCTGCTATCTAAGGAGGAGAAGGGGAAAGGAAAATAGGAGGTGGCAACCAAAAACCTCTAGCCTATGGGTGTTTGGTTCCCTCCTATTTATAGAGGCTCCTTTGTCAACTTAACCCTAATGGATCCTACCATATTGAGTATTGGATCTCTACCCAACTACCCAAGCCTCTTAGATTAGTGGATCTCAATCCAATAATCTCTCATTGCCTCATATTGAATCTCATCCATAAGATCCAATAATTCAGGGGCTTATTGAATATCCAATAAGATAGGGGCTTCGGCGGATATCTCATATTCGAACCTCTACTCGTTACAATGCCTACCATATGTGTGACCCTTTAGGCCCAATATCAAGTTAATCGTGAGTCATACTTATCAGAACTCCTTCTGGCTCAATGAATTATTATCTCCATAATAATTCACTCGACTCATCGATAACGGATATACTAGGCCACTATATCATAGTCCTCAAACGATATCCGAGAATTTAATCCTTTAAACTTATCTATCCTTATACCATGTACCTATAGTCCCTCATCCATCTAATATCCCAAAAACCATATATTGGGCATGGTGCTATTAGACCCATATGGTTTCTATTTAAGTCTAGCTTTAATCGGATTCTCCTAAAGAACTATTTTTCTCTCAATCCGAATGACCCTAGCCTAGGATTTGTTTGAGCAAGAACATATAGGATATTTCTCTTATGACATAAAGAGTGGATAATCCTCTAATGATACTTAATAGTCTTCGTAAGGTTGGCTGCTACTCCCGATGACTGATTGTGTTAGATTTGGAACTTTTCAAGCCTATAAGTCCGGTATCAAAGAGTGGAGTACTCATATAAGACATCTTTGGTTTCTCAATTCTAAAGACCAACTACACTACTAGGACAACGAAATCCTTGTTTGACACTGAGGTAATATTAATTATCTAGTATTCCATGAGTAGATTAATCAGTGAACTTATTCTCCAATGAGCACCTGCCTTGTAGCCCTAGTGTCCCAACACGAGTAACTATAAGACTAACTACCTCCATCATATAAATGGGTATACAACACACTAGTCTGTCTAGTTATCTCGATATCCTTCTCAAGTAACCTATGAACTGGATTATTTATGGTCTATGTTTAAATGTGAATCGGTCTTATTATCATAATCTCATCATGATTTGATTTTGATTGCATAGATCCATGGACATCATAATATATATATGAATATATGCAACAAGCAATATAAAGTGATAAAATGTCAAATATAATAAGAAAAAAGAATGTGTATTATGTCACACATGCCATCACTCTCATGATTGGCTTACAAGGCACTTATAATCAGCAATCTCCCACTTGATCTAAAGCCAATCACCTATGTGTCTCATCCCCATCAAACCTCTATGATGCTCAAGGATAATATGAGATAATGGCTTTATCAGTGGATTTGCGATGTTATCTTTAGATGGAACTGTTTCCACTACTACATCTCCTCAAGTCACAATCTCTCTAATCAAGTGGAACCTCCTCAGAATGTGCTTAAACTTCTGATGAGACCTGGGTTCCTCCGCTAGAGCATATAGACCCCAAATGGCCTAAAAAATGGAGCCAAAAAAGGTCTCATCCCGGGTTTCTCGGGCCCTGGTGGTACCACCGCCTACAGCACTAACACTGGGTGGTACCATCGCTCAGTCTAGTGGTACCACTGCCTAGACTAGTAGTAACATCACCTGATACTATGTAGTATCACTATCTAGTCTGGCGGTACTACTGCCTAACACAGCCTTAGAGATAGTGTCTTGGAGATTGAAAGATGGTAGTGCCATCGCTTGGACCGGTGGTGCCACCGCCTAACTCAACTTTTGGGTCACCGAATGAGCTTTTCTCTTGGCCCAAAATAGCCCCAATATAGGCCTAATTGGCCCCTAATTAAGTTGACTTAATTATGTTCAAAACTAACCTAATTACAACTAAAACTACTTCGTTATAGATAATTATTACAAAGCATTAATCACATATTGTCTGACATGTCATTAGTTCATTGGTACTTTGTCCAATCCTTTGGCACATTATCCTCTTTTGTGGCCTTTTACCCAATCAGCATATTGACCTCCACAACTCCGATCTCTTTAGTGTAATGTCTGCTCTTCAAGGTCTGATGCCCAAACTCATGGCATGAAGCCTTTTGCCGACACATTAACAGATCCTCTAGCTTGACTTTCAATTTTTTGACTAGTTCTACTCCAGCCCAATATTGATTCTTCCTGATTTAATTATCTCTTCATGATTGAAGCTAGACCTGCGTCACTCAAAATGCATATTAGATCATAAACTCTATCAATTGGTTTCATCATCAAAATCCGAGATTTAACAATCTTCCCCTTTTTGATGATGACAACAAATTGATGATGGAGTTTAAATCAAACTCCCTCTATCAATATGTCATAATTGAGATGAACCTTGAATTCAAGTCAAAGAAATTTTAATCATGAATATTTCATCATGCATGCATCATTATCATAAGTTGAAGTGTTGCATGCATAATACCAAATCATCATGTACATTTTCAAAACATAAAATCATCATTACATGCAAGATTCCAAATCATCAATCATGATTTCAAAATATTACACCATACCATGCATGATCATCATATCTTCTCCCCCTTTATCATCAACAAAAAGGAGAAGTGCAACTAGCAAAATTTTGAATTATTCAAGGTAGTAAGATAGCAAGTTTTGCATCATTTTAGATTATGCAAGCTTAGCAAGTTTTTTGAGATGTGCAAGTTAAAACTTGCATAATGAGTATTGCCTCTCTTGAGATGTGCAAGTTTTACTTCTCTTTAGATGTGCAAGATAGCACTTCTTGCTTCTCTTTTGAGATGAGCAAACTAACAAATTTTGCCTTTCTTTGCAAGCTAAGAATTTTTACAAGTTTACAAGTTTTAGCTTCTTCTTGAATTGTAAAAGCTAGCAAATCTTTCTCCCCCTTTGTCATTGTCAAAAAGAAGTGAAGGTTACAATAGTGCAACACTTTTCCTTTTACATCATTTTTCAAATCATCACATGAATATATCAAGAAAAATTAACATGGTGATGAGATACAATTCATGAATACAAAGGAATTATACATAATAAAACTCAAGTCATAAAGCATGAAAACTCAAGTGACATATCATGGTTAATTTGGATGAATGTCCTCTTTAGTAAACAATAAAAGAATTGTAGGAGAACAAATAATAAATTATCTTGATTCATGCATAAAAATTCTCAAGTCATCAATACCATGTTTCATAAAATAAATTCTCAAGTTAAGATTCCGAGAAATCAAGAAAAACCATGATTTATATAGATAATTCTCCTCTTTAGTAAATGGCAAAAGGAAACATGCGAGAATAGAATGGTAGAATATCTTAATTCATGTATAAGAAATCTCATGATTCATATAGAAAATCTCCTCTTAAATAAAATGCAAGAATCATATGAGAATAAAAACTAGGAGATCCTGATTTTTAAAAAATCTCAAGTATCAAATATCGAGAAATCAAGATCATGATTAGGATAAAACTCATTCAAATTCAAATCATCAAATCATCAAAATCATTTTCAAGAGATTCAAAATGATATAAATAGATTTGTCAATTTCTTATTGAAAAATCAATAAGATAGAGATTGAGAAATTTTCAAAATGCATTCCCTTTTTAGTTGTTTTAACTTGTGTGATTTATTTCATACAAGCATATCTAAGTTTTTTATGCCAAAACCATGCATTATCTCTTAAACTTGAAATACAAGATTTATCACAAAAATCATCAAGATCAAAGTGTAACACATAATTCCAAAACGTAAGATTTCAAATCATTATTACTTCAAATCCTCATGCATGATACCAAACCTTTTAACATTTTTTATTACATCATTACATCATTATATCATTAAAACATCAAGCATGATTTCATTAAACATAAAATATTTTCAATCAAAATCATTTTGTTTGTTGTAGTAATATATTTTTCTTTTTAAATGAATATAACTTTTCATGATAAGTGCTACAAGTTAACATGCAATTGTTATGCTCAAATTTTTATTTTTTTTAAAACACTAGAAAAAGAAGCATGATAGTTTTTACTAACTAATTTAAAAATAACTCATGAATAGCATCAAGTAATTTCATAGTAAATTAAAGGAGTTTCGGGTGAGTCATTTACCTCATCATCGAGAGCCACCAAGGCATAGTTTACCACTTTGTCTTTATTGCTTGCTCCTCGTCTTTGGAGGACCTCGATTTATCCCAAGTCGTCTTGAGTGCCTTCTACTTCTTTGGCAACCTATTCTTTTTAAGTTCATTTTTATTTTTTGATTCTTATTTGATGAACTTTTTAAACTTTGTTGTTAGGAGTTCAAGGTCATCATCACTTGAACTTTCGCTCGAGTAGTTTTCTTTTGTTCTAAGTGTAAAATCCTTTATGTTCTTTGGAATGATGTTCTCAAATTCATCATGTGCCACATAAGTCATTTTGTAGGTCATCAAAGACCCGATAAGTTCTTCAAGTGAAAATTTGTTTAAGTCTATTGCCTTTTGTATTGTAGTCACTTTTGGATCCCAATTTTTTAGAAGGGATCTTAGTATTTTATTTACAAGTTCAAAATTCGAAAAAATTTTACCAAGTACTTTTAAACTATTGATGACATCCATAAAATGGGTGTATATATCTTGAATAGTTTCGCTTGGTTTCATATGAAACAATTCAAAATTATTTATCAAAAAATTAACATTAGAATCTTTAACCCTACTTATGCCTTCATGTGTGACTTCAAAAATGTGCCAAATGTTATGTGCAATTTCACAAATAGAAATACAATTAAATTTATTTTTGTCTAAGGTGCAAAATAAAGCATTCATATCTTTCGTATTTAAAGAAAAAGTTTTCTTCACTAAATCATTACAATCGTTTATTGGATTATAAGACTTTTGAAAACCATTTTCAATTATACTCCATAAATCGAAGTTCAAAAAATGCAAGAAAACTCTCGTTCGAGTTTTCCAATAAGTGTAGTCCGTCCCATTGAACATAGGAGGAAGAATGATAGAGTGACCCTCTTGAAATTTGATAAAAGCGATTTCTCTTGGGTGTTAAACCAAATGAGAAAAACGTGGCTCTGATACCAACTATTAGGATCAAATCGACATTAAGAGGGGGGTGAATTATTGCTATCAACAAACTTTACATTGATTCAAAAATCTCATTCGATAAAAGCTAATATCATAAATGAGCTTAACTTAGAGTGCACATTTGTAAGCATAGTGAGCATAGTGAAAGTAGTAAGTAAAGCAGTTTGCAATGAAAGTAAATAGCTTAAAGTAAATGCAAAATGAGTTTTATAGTGGTTCGATCGTCGTGACCTACATCTACTCCCGATTCCTCTTCACTTAAGGCTACTGACTTCCACTACCGATCTTCCTTCAATAGGCAAAGATCAACTAACCTCTTACAACTCTTTCTCCTTTTTATGGGCTTAGGAGACAACCCTTACAAGCCTCATACCTCTCTTGAATTATTTCAAAACTAGAAAGGGAGGAGGAGGACACTTAGCAATTTTATAACCCTGGATAATAACCCCTTTCTGCTCTAATTCGTGCTTTGCCAAGCAAGAATAGCTGGGGTATTTATAAACCCCAAATGACTTTAAAAATGGAGCCTAAAAAGGTCTCATCCCAGGTTTCCCAGGTCCTGGTAGTACCACACCTGTGCTAGGTGATACCACCGCCTACAGCACTAACACTGGGCGATACCACCACTCAGTCTAGCGGTACCACCACCTGACATAGTTTGGGAGATTGTGTTTGGGCGGTACCACCGCCCAAATTGATGGTACCATCACCTAACACTAGGCGGTACCATCACCGAGTTTGGCGGTACTATCGCTTGACACAATCTCATAGATTGTGTCTTGGAGACTGAGCCTTTGGCGGTGCCACCACCTAACCCAACTTTTGGGTCATTGAATGAGCCTTTCTTTTGGTCCAAAATAGCCCTGATATAGGCCTAAGTGGCCCCTAATTGAGTTATCTTAATTACGTTTTAAACCAACCCAATTACAACTAAAATTATTTAGATCTAGACAATTATTACAAAGCATTAATTACATGTTATCTGGCATGTCATTGGTTCATCGGTGCTTCATCTAATCCTTCGGTGCAATGTCCTCTTTGCGGCCTTTTGCCCAATTAGTATGTTGACCTCTATAACTCCGATCTTCTTGGCGTAATGTCCACTCTTCTAGGCCTAATGCCTGAACTCATGACATGAAGCCTTCTACAGACACGTCGACCAATCCTTCGGCTCGGCGTCCAATCTCATGACATGTTCCACTCTGGCCCAATATTGATTCTTCTTACTTTAATTGTATCATCATGATCAAATCTAGTCCTGCGTTACTTAAAATGTATATTAGGTCATAAACTCTATCAATTGGTTTCATCATCAAAATCTGAGATTCAACAGTCACTGTATCAAAGACGTACGTGATTTTCTCTGCTGTAAGAACAATTCTCAAGTTACAGAGCTAATTCATATAATTCGAACTAGTAAGACAGTTGACATCAAGTATGCTACATAAGAGATTTAAAAGTGACATTTTCTGAAAATAAAGATGCAGTAGAAATAAATAACATGCAGATTTTGCAAGAAATAAACAAATAAGATATGAACTTCTATCTTAATCTACTCCCACTATTTTCTCGCAAACTACATAACTCCCTCTGGTATGTGAATTGGAGATCCTCGACGGATCTTTAGTGGGGATCGGGATCCAATCATCGTCTTAATGTAATCTCAAGGGATTCGACTAATCTTGCTAGGCCCATAAAGATAAGCAACTCTTGTTGATCACAACTCCTTGTGATTCTTGTCATGTTTGGCCTCAGAACCACCATGGTCTCGAGGGACTCAACCAACCATGATGTTCGGTTAAGTCAACACCATTGTTACAAGATGAGTCTGATTCGATGATACACCCTCGAGCAATTTGACCAAGCATACCATGTCCTTAGGTCACTGGTGACATCTCTATGTCGTAGGCAAGATAGTGAATCGCAATATAGGTGAGCCTCGAGGGACTCGACCAACTTAACCTAAGTCGAGAATCAGTCCTTACCTATAATAATGGAAGGCCATGTGGGTCAATTTAATTGTCTTATATTTACCGACTTAATGTTATCGAGAGAGAGGATTTTAATTTGTCTCCAAATATGATATGTCACACCATACATATTTAATATATCTACATCACAAACAAATATATATACATATCTAGTAGGTGTATAAGCAATTACACATCACATGAGTAATCACACCAGATAATCATGGACCACAACCTAATTTGATCAAGCCTGAGTTAGTGAGCCAAATCACTCATATCAAGATCTATGTGTGCAGTGATGCATCTCCATGCCTTGTGATCATCCATCTCAGCCTCGTCGATTCCGTCGGCATCTCGACGCATCTCCATGTGTCGTGATCATCTGTCTCAGTCTTGTGGGTCCTACTATCGCATCCATGCTCCTGCTGCGCCTTCTTGTATGATTACAACTTAATTATAGGCAAGCAAGCCCGATAATAAAAGAGAAATAAAGTGGTGGCTCGTAGGCCCCAATAATAATAATAATCACAAGTACAAACACATCACACGATTCATGATCATCCGTCCACATCATACATCACATGTAAATATCATTATGAAGGACTACTAGATAATAATAATAGTTAATTAAACCTTTTAATTAACTAATATTTTTCTAAAATTAGGGACATATAGCAAAATTTTGAATTATGAGGGATATTTTTATAATTTACATAAAAGGACATAATTTAGAATTTTTGCCGAGGGGCAAAACTATCAGTTGCCCAAAAAAAACTAATTCCATACTATTCTCTATTGTACTACATTGTGGTGTGGCCGCTGCAACCATGCCAGCGGCAGCCACTATGTCGAGGGGGGGAGGGGGGAGGTGCGTCGCCCTACCCGCGGGCATAGTGCCCGTCGACGATAGCCACTACGCTAGCCCCCTTTTGTGAGCATTGTGCCACCCATAGGCACCACCAATGCGAGTAGGCAACCCTACGGTTTGTAGTCGTGGGGGAATGGGGGGTTGGGGAGGGGTGCACCGCCCTTGTCAGCAAGCGTCATCGCCCCTACGAATGAGCATTGCTTGCAAGGGGGCTCGCCCGCGGGCCCAGCCTACGGGCGGTCAACTGCTTGCGACCCCCTGTACAGAAGTGGCCTACTGCAGTTGGTCGAGACCTCCCTTGGGAGCTCTCAGCTAAGGCTACAAGTAGCCTTTGGTAAAGCTTCGAGGGTAGCAATAGTTGTTGTCCTCTCTCACCTTTTGCGTCAATGATTTTGATGTAAAAGTCTTCTTAAAACATAATACATGCAGTTCAAAACCAATCTATCACACGAACAACATGGTGCTGATACCACTATAGGGAAATCTAGGGGTGACATCACATGCATAGTGACAAAATAGAAAACAAAAATTCCCAAATTTTTCATTGATGTGTTCATCATTGTGCGAAAATTGGTGCGCAAATCCATAAAACTGAAAACTGCATATATGAAAGATTGTGTTTTACTTAATGAGATCGTATATCCCTAAATCCTTGTAGATCTATAGGAGAGGATGAAGAAGGTCAAGCACCCTCCAATCTAGTGGTGATCCACACAACAGGGCTATGATGACGCTCCTCTAATTGTTGCCTAAAATTGTTGAATCTTGAATTTTGATGATGAAATCAATTGATGGCTTAATTGATCTAATCCATATTATTGAGTTAAGTGTGTAGGATTAACTATGATAGCCTGAAAACATAAAGCAAGGATACTGTAGTCAAGTTTGATGGGTGTTTGAGAGTCCGAAGATTCGTCGGAGATGCTGCCAGAGTCAACCGAGAAGAAATCGGGGACTTGTCAGAGTTTTCGGAAGTCCACCCAAGAGATCGTCGGAGGTTCGTGGAGATCATCGAGAAGGCTCGGCTACTCATTGAACTCATCACAAAATCGGGAGCCTGCTAAGAGTCCGCCAGAAGAAATCCGAGGATGTATCGGGAGTCCACCGGAAGATCACCGAAAAGCTCGTTGGAAGGAAACTCGACGTTGTCAGTTAAAAACTTGCTTAGGACTATGTTTTTAATTGTGTAGTTTACATGTAATTAGGGTTAGGATTAAGGGTTAATCTTATAACCCGGTTAGGGGCCAATTAGGCTTGAGTTCGGACTGATTTGGGCCAAGTTTGGAGCCCAACCAGTGAGCTGAAATGGTGTAGGCGGTGGCACCACCCAGAGCCTGAAGTATCAGGCGGTGGTACCGCCGGACAAGGTCATGGCACCACCTAGCACCCAAGTGTTCGGGTGGTGGCACCGCCCAAAACCTGAGAATTCCGACGGTGGCATCGCCAAAACACTGTCAATGTGAAAATTGACAAGCAGTGGCACCGCCAGTCACTAGTCAGTATGACATTGACAAGCGGTGGCACTGCTAGCCTCGGAAACCCAAGAGAATTCAAAATTTGGAGCCTAAATTTGAATCCTCTTGGGGCCTATAAATACCCCTCAATTCTCAGTAAAGAAGATAACTTTTGAGAAGCAATGGATTGAGATAAAAGCCTTAGCAAAGTCTTTAGCAAGTCTTGTTTTCAATTGCTTGAGTGTTCACCTCCTTCTTTCTCGTTGAAAATTTGTAAGAGTGTGAACCACTTGTAAAAGGTTGTAAGAGGGGTATTTGTCCTTTCCCTTCAAAATGATTTGCTAGTGGAAGTTGGGAGCCTCATCGAAGAAGGCTTCGCAAGTGGATGTAGGTCATTTTGACCAAACCACTTTAAAATTGGCATGTTCTCTGGTTTCAATTTACTTATTGCTATTTACCTTACTGCAAACCTTCATACGTGCTTTACTTCCTCATTACTTTTGCTGCACACCCTTACGAACACGCTTTCAAGTTAAGCACTTCCGAGTTTGGTTTTTATCGTATGAAAGATTTTCCAAAATCGACGTTTTAATCCGCTGCACTAACTCACCCCCCCCTCTTAGTGCTGCTCCGATCCTAACAAAAACTCCACACCTGCTATCTGAGGAGGAGAAGGAGAGAGGAGAATAGGAGGTGGCAACAAAAAACCTCTAGCCTATGGGTGTTTGGTTCCCTCCTATTTATAGATGCCCCTTGTCAAGTTAACTCGAATGGATCCTATCCTATTGGGTATTGGATCTCTATCCAACTACCCAAGCCTCATAGATTAGTGGATAGCTATCTAATAATCTCTCATTGGCTTTTAGTGGATCTCATCCATAGGATCCAATAATTCAAGGGCTTATTGGATATCCAATAAGATAGGGGCTTCGACGGATATCTCATATTCGAACCTCTACTCATCACAATGCGTACCATATGTGTGTGACTCATTAGGCCCAATATTGAGTTGGTCGTGAGTCATACCTATCAGAACTCCTTTTGGCTTAATGAATTATTATCTCTATAATATTTCACTCAACTCATCGACTACTGACGTACAAGACCACTACGCCATAGTCCCCAAATAATACAGGGAAATCCAATCCTTTGGACCTATCTGTCCTCAATTATCATGTACCTATAGTTCTTCATCCATCTAATATCCCAGAGACCATATACTGAGCATGGTACTATCAAACCCATATAGTTTCTACTTGAGTCTCGTTCTAATCTGATTCTTCCGAATAACTCTTTCTCTCTCAATCCGAATGACTCTAGCTAGGGATTTGTCTGAGTACGAACACGTGAGATATTCCTCTCATGATATCGAGAGTGTATTATCCTCTTTTGGTACTCAATAGTTCTCTAAGGGTTGGCTGCCACTCCTGATGACCGGCTATGCTAAATCTGGAACTTCTAGGCCTATAAGTCAGGTATCAAAGAGTGGAGTACTCATATAGGATATTCTTGGTGTCTCAAGTCTATGGACCAACTATACCACTAGAATAATGGAATCGACCTCTAACAATGAGATATCAATAACCATCTAACATTCTGTGAGTGGATCAATCATTGAACTCATTCTCCAATGAGCACCTACACTATAGCCCTAGTGTCCCCGCATGAGTAGCTATGAAACTAGTGGTGTTATGATCAATACGACACTAAGAGCGGGGGGGGTGAGTTAGTGTAGTGATAAAAATTATGGTTGCGATTCCAAATCTTTCCGAGTTGATTAAAAATGTAATGAAGAAATTGCATTGAGAAGATGTCAACTTGAAGTGAATAAATAATGTAGAGTGCAGCTAAGTAATGAAAGTAAGCAGTAAAGAAAGAACACTGGATTTATAGTGGTTCGGTCATTGTAACCTATGTCCACTTCTGATTCCTCCTCTATCGAGGTCATCGGCGTCCACTAATGGTCTTCTTTCAATAGGCGAAGACCAACCATCTTCTTATAACACTTTCTCATTTTTTGGGTTTAGGAGGCAACCCTTACAAACCTCACACCTCACTTGAATGATCACAAGACTTAGAAAGGGAGGAGGACACGTAGCACTTTTACAATACTTTCACACTCTAACACTTCAAGATTTTGTTCATGCTTTGTAACCCCTTCATGTAGGAAAGAGTGGGGTATTTATAGACTTAAATGGCTTCAAAATTAGAGTCAAAAAGTGTTTCATCCTTGATTTTCGGGGTACTAACGATACCACCTCTTGAGACTCTATCAATGGACGATACCACCACCTAGTCTAGTGGTACTACTACTTGACAAAGCCTCGAGACTGGGCTTTGGTGGTACCACCACTTGATAGGATGGTACCATAGCTTGGTAGCATTAACTATTAGTAGTACCACCACCCAATTTGGGCGGTAACACCGTCGAAACCACTTGGGAGGCAGAGCCTCAAGCGGTTCCACCGCCCACCGTAGGCGGTGCCACCACTTGGCATGGCTCCAAGTGGCCGAGTGGGCCATCCATCCAACATAACTCAACCTTTTTTTGGGCCTAGTGGGCCACTAACTAAGTTAGTGGTGTTAGGATCAAGAGCGGCACTAAGAGGGGGGGTGAATTAGTGCAGCGGTAAAAACGTCGATTTCAGAAATCTTTCATTTTGATTAAATTCATTTCGAAAAGATATTAGACTTGAAAGAGCTCATAAAAGTATAAAGAGAAAATTAAGGAAGTTTGTAGTAATGTAAATTGCACGAATAAAATGCAAACCATATTTTATAGTGGTTCGGTCATTATGACCAACATCCATTCCCGATTCCTCCTCCGTCGAGGCCACCAGCATCCACTATTGGTCTTCCTTCAATGGGCAAAGACCAACTACCATTTTATACCCCTCTTCTCCTTTCACAGGTTTAGGAGATAACCTTTTACAGTCCTCTTTTACAAGGTATACCTCACACACCTCCATTAGAACTCTCTCTAAGTTTTAAGAGGAGGGAACTCAACTTTCTAAGAGGTCTACAACTTTAGAATCATAGAGTTTTGCTCAATCATTCTTACTACTCCATGCAGAAATAGTAGGGGTATTTATAGACCCCAAATGGCTTCAAAACTTGGAGCCAAAATTCAAATCCTCAAGATTTCAGGGTACGGGTGGTACCACCACCGACAGCCTAACACTGGGCGGTACCACCGCCCGTAGCAGTACCACCGCCTAGGAGACTATGTCTAGTGGTACCACCACCTAGGAGACTATATCTAGGTAGTACCATTGCCTAGACTAGTAGTACCATCGCCTGATATAGTCTCGGAGCCTCGTAGACTTAGCCACCGGTAGTACCACCGCTTGACCCAACTTTTGGGTCATTGAATGAGCCTTTCTCGTGGCCCAAAATAGCCTCATTTTGGGCCCAGTTGGCCCCTAATTGAGTTGGCTTAATTACATTCTAAACCAACTTAATTAGATTATAAATTAACTTGATCTAGACAAAATCGATTACAAGCGAATCCTTGTTGTCCGACATGTCATTCATCCGACGCTTCGTCCAATCCTTCGGCACATTGTCTTCTTGCAACATCTGATCTTCTTGATGCAATATCCAATCTTCTTGGCCTGATGCCCGAATTGACATCCCGAACCTTCTACCGATACGTCGACCGTTCCTCCGACCTGAGGTCCAATCTTCTAACATGTTTGCTCTAACCCAACATCTGATTCCTCTTGCTTTAATCAATTTACCTTTTCTGATCAAAGCTAGTCCTGCTTCACTTAAACACACATTAGATGACAAACACATCAATTGATTTCATCATCAAAATCCGAGATTCAATAATCTCCCCCTTTTTGATGATGACAACTAATTGATGACGGAGTTAACCTTAACTCCCCCTATCAATATACCATATTGATAGAACTTTTGAATTCAAGTTGAATTCAAGTCAAAGCAATATTTCATCATGAATATTTGTGACATAAAGTCATGCATAATCAAATTTTTAATACATCATTGAATGCATGAATGTCATCATAACTTCTCCCCCTTTGTCATCAACAAAAAAGGAGAAGTGCAACCAGTAAGTATTTAGACATAATTTCAAATCATTGCATAATAAACATAGTCTCAAGTTTTATCATCATGCAAGCTAGTAATTTTCTTTCTTCTTTTTTGAGAAGTGTAATTTTTACTTCCTTGGCAAAGCGCAAGCTAGCAAAATTTTACATCATTTTACATGCAAGCTAGCAATAATTTTGAGTTTTGCAAGTTTGTAAATTTTGCTAGATGTACAGGTTAGCATGTTTTGCTTCTTAAGATAGGCAAGATAGCACTTTTACTTCTCATGGGATTGCAAGCTAGCAATTCTTGGTGATGTTCAAGATAACAACTTCTACATCATATTAGAACATGTAAGCTAGCAAATTTATATCATTTTATAGTATGCAAGCTATCAAATTTTACACATATGAAAGTTAGCAAAATTTTACGTCTTTTGAGATGTGCAAAATTTTACATCTTTTGAGATGTGTAAAATTTTACATTTTATTTTTGCATCTTTTTGAAATGTGTAACTTAACAAACATTGCTTCTCTTGAGATTTGCAAGATAGCACTTCTTGCTTCTCTTTTGAGATGAGCAAGCTAGCAAGTTTGTTTTTTTGCAATGTGCAAGTTTCCAAATTTTTCATCTTGAGCAAGCAATTTTTCTCCCCCTTTGTCATTGTCAAAAAGAAGGGAAGAATACAATGTTGTAATTCTTTTCCCTTTACATTAATTTTTAAATTATAACAAAGATAAAGTATCATTGTTAATTTAATATGTTTGTACATTATTATAGTTTCAAATTAAAACATGCACAATTTCAAAACGTTGCATTTCATCCTTACTTGCATAATACCAAAAATTAAACAATCATCACTACGGACATATCATGCATGATACTCAAGCATTCATGATACCAAACATTAAATCAATATTTTTCTTAAGCATTTACACTTCATGATTGTTGGTACCAAACATTTATCATTTATTTTCTCTTCCTTTGTCATAGGCAAAAGGGAGAATCATTCAATAATGCAAGTATTTGAAAGCATATCAAGTTTTACACTAATTTATCCAAGCTAGCAAAAGTATCTCCCTTAATGTGCAAAACTTTTCCCATTACAATAATTTTCAAATCATCACATTATATCAAGAAAAAATTAACTTGGTGATGAGATATTCAACTCATGAAGACGAATTATGAATATCAAGAGACAAATTATGATTCTTTTGGATAGCAAAAAGAAGAAACATATTAAACGATCTTGATTTATAAGAATCTTTATCAAGATCATGATTTATATATTAATGAAAGATCTCAAGTTATAATTCAAACAAAAATCATGATTCATAAAAAATCTCCTCTTAAATAATATGAGAATACATAATAAGATGTCTTGATTCATAAATGATTTCAAGCTATAATTCCGAGGAATCAAAATCATGATATATATAAAAACTCATTCAAATTCAAACAATCAAAATCATTAAAATCACTTTCAAGAGATTCAAAATGACATACATTTATCATTTTCTTGTTGCAAAGATGATAAGATAGAGATAAAGAAATTTTCAAAATGCATTCCCTTTTTAGTTGTTTTTAATTCATGTGATTTATTTGATAGAAGCATGCCTTTTTCATTTATGCCAAATAAAAACATGCATCAACATTTAAAACCGAAAAAGAACTTTCATTACGGTAAAGATCGATAATCCATAAATCACAAGAATCATGATGTATAATTTCGAAATATAAACTCATTAATCATGATTTCAAATCATGTG
Source organism: Musa balbisiana (assembly GCA_004837865.1). NCBI lineage: Eukaryota > Viridiplantae > Streptophyta > Magnoliopsida > Zingiberales > Musaceae > Musa > Musa balbisiana. The sequence goes on from CM017192.1 coordinate 18,190,783, forward strand.
TGATTGACTTTATATTAGCATGCCTAAATATTTGTTCTTATGTCAAAACCATGCATCATGTTTAAAATCAAAAACCAAAGACAAGATTCATCACAAAAATGTTAAGAAAAGATCGGCACTAAGAGGGGGGTGAATTAGTGCAGCGGTAAAAATTACGTCGATTCAAAACTTCGTTGCGATTAAATCTGTTTCCGATAAAAAACCGTTTCACAAAAGTAATAACTTTGAAAGTATACGGAAGAGCATAGTGGATGTAAAGCAAGTTGTTAGGACTCTAGCTAGGAGAGTCCTAATTGATAAGGGTATTCATGTAAAACCTACCTAAGCCGACCCTTATTAAAAAGGTAAAGAGGCTTGCTAGGGTTTGGAGGTTATTTCTTGGAGAATAATTAGGAGTTGTAAAGGAATAGGAGTCTTGAGTAGAAGTCCTATTAGGAGTCTTGAGTAGAAGTCTTAATTAAGTAGGAGTCCTATTAGGAGTTAGGGTTTAGAAACCCTATAAATAGTTATGTATTCATTCTCTTTTGATAAGCAATAGATGAATATTTTCTGTAGCCTTTGAGTAGCAATTTGGAGGAAGGAACCCCTATAGAGTTCCAAGGAGGTCGATCCCTTAAAGAGATCAACCCCAAGCTTAGAATCTGTAAGGGTTCTAACACTTGGTATCAGAGCAGCGTTCTTAGTGTCTCGCTGATCTTTCACAACTATCCATCATCTCTCCACAGTTGCCCAAAGCAATTCCTACAATTCCTTAAAAGATCATCGCCAAATTCCACCGTCATCTCCACCACCGTGGATCATTCTTTGATCTCCCCATGAATTGCAACAGGTTTTGGTTTCTTACCTTACTATTACTGCAATTTAGTAATCCTTATTCAAAAATCCAAAAAAAAAATTATTCCTTTATTGCTGCATAAACTTTTCGTCGCAAAATTTTCATCTCCATAACGAAAGATACATTGCAGAATTCCAACCGCATAGCACAGTCTATTTGATCCTACTATATTTTTTCTATCCAAATCTCTACGAAATTTTTATGAAAACTTTGAAACTTCCTAATAGCCAATTTCTTTTTGGTTTTATTAAAAAATTCTCAATAAAAATCATTGATCTTTTATGTCTAATCTGCTATACTTGAAAATCTGCACTGTAAAATTCTAGTCGCATAACATAGTTTGTTTGATCTTGCTACTATATTTTTTCTATCCAAATATATATAAAATTTTTATGATAGCTTTGACACTTCCTAACAGTAAATTTCCCTTTTGTTCCTTTAAAAAATTCTCAATATAAATCACTGATCTTTTATGTCCAATTTCTACAATTAAAAATCTATGCTGTAGAAAATTTCAGCCGCATATTGTTGCCTTAACCGATCTATTTGCAATCATTTTGAATGAAATTTCTTATACACTTCGTAGATCATCTTAGCTTCCATCTAAGATTGATTTATTGAAGAATTCATCTCAGAAAATGATTTTGTGTTGCTGCAAATTTTTGTCGCAAACCGCTAAAATTTTTCGACGAGAATTTTGCTATCACAACTTGCACCAATTTCTTTGCCATTACACTACCAAAATTTTCTTAATTAAAGTAGACATCCTTGCTGTCATTAAAACTGAGATTTTGCTATCAATTCCCTCCTCAAATCTCTCAAGTTTTTGGTGGAAATTTCGTTGAGAAACCATTGTTTCTTCGATGATAATTCTGCTCTTACAAGACAACACAATTCTGCAACAAACTTCCACTGATTTCTATCAAATCTTTGCTACCATCTACCATAGATCTAAAACTTTCATCCATAGCCATAAAACTTCACCAAACCACACCCTCAAACTGCACCCAAAAAAGCCACAAAACAAGCCTAAATAGCAGCCTACATCCACCAATCCACTAACCCTTACGACCATCACTTCTCTCAACCTATATATGCCTTTAACCTGACAACAAAAGAGAGATCTTAATATCACAGATTTGGAGGCATATTCTATGGCATCTGAGGAGGGGATCAATGCTACATTTGAAGCCTTCAAGGTGTGAATGGAGGATAATATTCGGACTCTCTTTATCAAACTCAGTTTGGGCCGACCACTAAGCCCGAAAAAATCACATCAAGGAGAGAGCTCTAACCAATCACACTAAGCCTGAAGGGATGACTTCCATGAGAGGGGAGATTCTATGATCGATTCGAACTATCCATGCATAAGGGTGGGCTTCCCTAGATGGGAAGAAGGAGACCCGATTGGTTGGATCTCATGCGTGGAGCGATATTTTCGGTACCACAAAACTGCGGATGCATCTATGGTGGAAATTGTAGCTATACAACTTGAAGGGGATGCTATACTATGGTTTGACTAGCTTAAATATACTCATGAAGTCCTCTTATGGTGACAATTCAAAGGACTGTTGATCCGCTTTGGACCAACCGATTACGAGAACATTAACAGACAACTAGCAAAGATCCGACAAACCTACACCATTCAGGAGTACCAAACTAGGTTTGAAAGGTTATCTAATCAAACTCATGATTGGTCTCAAAAATAACTATTGGGGATCTTCATTGAGGGCTTGAAGCCAAAGATCTGGGGAGAAGTTAAAGCACGATAACCGTACACACTTATGGCAGCCATATCTTTCGCACGACATCAAGAGGAGCGGTTAAACCATAGAGTCCAAAGGACTAGGATCGCTTCTCGACCTACAATGCAGAAGCCCTCAGACCCCCTACTATTAACCGAGTCCTTGCACCAAAAATGATGACAAGAGAAGAGCTTCGGGAGCGATCTACGAAGGAGTTATGTTGGCACCATGATGAGCCGCGAGCATCGCTATAGAAAAGGGAGACTTTTTATGATTGACCGAGTAGAAGAAGAGATCATTGAATATTCAGAAGAGAGCCTTGAACATAAAGAAGAAGATGTGGAAGAAGAGCTACAACCGACCGACATTATGGTACACACACTAGCTGGCTACTTAAACCTACAAACGATGAAAGTTGGAGGCCTTCTCAATTAGCAACCGATCACTGTTCTCATCGACACGCGCAGCACTAATAACTTCCTAGACAGTAAGTTTACTATCCGGATGGCCTTACCTATCGAGTATTATAGTAGGTTTGAGGTCAAGTTCACCGACGAACGGATTTTAAAGTGTGATCGTAGGCGCCCGCAGGAGAAACTATTATTGCAGGACCAAGAGATAATTGCATATTTCTTCCTCCTCCATCTTGATGATCATGAGGCCATGCTCAAAATTGAATGGTTGATGACATTAGGTGATGTTTCCTAAAATTTTATAAAACTAATTGTGAAATTTTATAGTAAGGGGAAATTGGTGATACTATATGGGAAATGTGCGGGTAACGTAACAATGATTTGCACACAACAAATGGAGAAGGTTTTGCATAAAGCATGCAATAGCTTTTTGGTATAACTTGAGCAACAAACTAAGGGAGAGCTAATAGAATTTGAAAACCTACACCTACTTCCTTTGTTTGCTGAATTTTCAGATATATTTGACGAACCGTTCAACCTACCTCTTGCCCGTCGGCATGATCATTGTATACCGATTCTTCTGGGCAAACCTCCTGCAAATACTTGGCTATATCAACATTCATATATGCAGAAGGATAAAATAGAAAGGATTGTAAAAGAGATGTCTGAAATAGGAGTTATTCGACCAAGTTGCAGCCCCTACTCTTCACCAATGCTCTTCATACGAAAGAAGGACGAAACATGGTGAATGTGCATTGATTACCGAGCCCTTAATGGCATAACCATCAAGGACAAATATCCTATTCCAATAGCCGATGAATTGCTAAATGAAAGGGAGCACAAATCTTCATAAAGCTGGACCTTCGATTCGGGTATCATCAAATATGAGTGTGCAAAAAAGACATACCGAAAATCGCCTTTTAAACACACAACGACTACTATGAATTTTTGCTTTCTTCACCAGAAGGTGGAATATCTTGGGCATATTATATCAGAGGAAGGTGTGGCAATGAACCCCTCCAAAATTGGAGCAATGCAGAACTAACCGACCTCGAGGAACATAAAATTGCTACGTGGCTTTCTCGGTATAATAGGCTACAATCGCAAGTTCATGAAAAACTATGGAAAGATCAGTACACCACTTACTTTCTTGTTGAAAAAAGATACTTTCTAATGGTTAGATAAAGCCACCACTACCTTCGACGAATATAAAGTCGCAATGACGACAACGCTCGACTTCGGCATGACTTTTGTTATTAAAGTCGATGCCTTCGGAGTTAGAATTGGTGTTGTACTAATGCAAGATAGCTGCCCCCTCACTTATACTAGTAAGGCATTATCTCCTTCCCATCTCAAAATGACTATTTATGATAAGGAGATGCTTGCGATTGTATATGCGATGGCCAAATGGAGATCGTACTTGATTGGGTGACGCTTTCAAATCAAAACCGACCATAAAAGCCTAAAATATTTCATGGAGCAGAAGATATCTTCTCCCGAGCAGCAAAAATGGGTAACAAAGCTTATTGGATATGATTATAAAATAACTTACAAAAAAGGGAAAGAGAATGTGGTTGCAGATGCGCTTTCATGGCTACCCAAGCAAGTTGAATTTTCGACCATCTCACTTTCGACCTGTGACTTCTTTAAGGATATTAAGAGAGAATGGAAGGAAGATCCGGAGACCAGTAAGATTATAAAAAAATTGGAGGAAGCACCAAACTCCGTGGCTCATTACAATTGGGACTCAAAAGAATTATGCTATAAGGGACGCATTGTGCTTGTGCCAAATTCTACTTGCATCTTCACTAGCAGATTTTGGACAAAGTTATTCCATATGCAAGGTGCTAAATTGAAAATGAGTATGGCGTATCACCCAAAAATCAACGGCCAGACGGAAGTGGTAAACAGGTGCTTGGAGACAGCCCAAAGTCACCCACCAAATATGACTACCCAAGGAGAACTCCAGACCCAGTCGAGTGCCATTATTGATCGACGGATCGTGACTCAATGATAATGACCCATTACTGAAGTGCTAATACAATGGGCAAACTTACTAGTAGAAAGTGCCACTTGGGAGAACTATGATGACTTGAAGATCAAATTCCTAGAATTATAGATTGTCAGCCTCAAGGATATGGCTGATTTGAAGAGGGCGGGTCTGCTAGCACTTTAGCTAGGAGAGTCCTAATTGATAGGGGTATTCATGTAAAACCTACCTAAGCCGACCCTTATTAAAGAGGTGAAGAGGTCGGCTAGAGTTTGGAGGTTATTTCTTAGAGAAGAATTAGGAGTTGTAAAGGAATAGGAGTTTTGAGTAGGAGTCCTATTAGGAGTCTTGAGTAGAAGTCTTAATTGAGTAGGAGTCTTGAGTAGAAGTCCTATTAGAAGTTAGGGTTTAGAAACCCTATAAATAGTCATGTATTCATCATCTTTTGATAAATAATAGATGAATATTTTCTACAGCCTTTGAGCAGTAATTTGGAGGAAGGATCCCCTATAGAGTTCCAAGGAGGCCGATCCCCTAAAGAGATCAACCCCAAGCTTAGAATCTGCAAGGGTTCTAACATAAGTAAAGTGGTTTGCAGTTAAAGTAAATTGCTCAAGAGAAATACAAACCAGATTGTTATAGTGGTTCGGTCGTCGTGACCTATATCCACTCCATCGATTTCTCTTCCGTCGAGGCCACTAGCATCCACTATTGGTCTTCCTTCAATAGGTGAAGACCAACCACCGTTTACACCCCTCTTCTCCTTTTCACAAGTTTAGGAGACAACCTTTTACAACCCTCTTTTACAAGGTATCCCTCCCTTAGAACTCTCTCTAAGCTTTGGGAGGAGGGAACTAAACTTTCTAAGGTTAACAATTTTAGAATCATAGTTTTGCTCAATATTTCTTGCTAATCCATGCAGGAATAACTGGTGTATTTATAGGCCCCAAATGGATTCAAATTTAAAGCCCAAAATTCAAACCCCCGAAATTTTAGTGTACAGGCGGTACCACCAGCTACACTGGGTGGTACCATCGCTTGTAGCCTAACATTGGGTGGTATCACCACCCAGTCTGGCGGTACCACCGCCTAACATAGTCTCGGAGACTGTGCCATGATGGTTTCACTTGTTTGGTCACTATTTGCACTTTTGTCTTGGCCCAACACAGCCCGAACTTGGGCCCAACTATCTCCTAATTGGGTTGGCTCAATTCTAATCCCAATTATATACTAACTATGAATTTTAAAACATTTATTAAGCTAAACAAAGTCTATAAGTCTAGGTTTCTTCCAACAAGCTTCTGGTGATCTTTCGAAGATCTCTTGGCAATATTCCAACGGACTCCCAACAAGCTCCTAGACTTCACGATGATCTTCTTGGCGAGTTCCGATGAGCTTCTATGGCAAGCTCTGGGACTTCTCGGTCAATTCCAACAAAAATTCCGATGAACGTCCGGACTTCCGACGAACTCCGAACAAAATCACGTTATGGACTCTAGGACTTCATTTTGCTTTATGCCTTACTATCATAGTTAATCCTGCACATGTAAAAACACACTTTGATCTAGACAATTATTACTAAGCATGAATCATGTTGTCTAGCATGTCATTGGTCCATTGACGCTTCGTCCGATTCTTCAACGCATCATCCTCTCTTGCGGCCTATTGCCCAATCGGCTAGTTGACCTCCGTAACTCCAATATCCTTGGCATAATTTCTTCTCTTCTTAGCCTGATGCCCGAATCCATGGCCCAAAGCCTTCTGTCAATACGTCATCCGATCCTCCTGCTAGACGTCCAATCTTCTGACATTTTCCATCGGCCCAACATGATTCTTCCTGCCTTAATTGTCTCATTCTGATCGAAGCATCCTACGTCACTCAAAATAGATATCAATTCATAAACACTTATCGATTGATTTCATCATCAAAATCTGAGATTCAATAAAAAATCATCAAGCCTTCCATACAAAAGTCATGCATCGTCATCGAAAAGCAATATAAAAGTCATCAAGATACTCATTATTGCTTCTTTAAAACATACATAGAATTAATATTTTTAGGTATACAAGCATTAGATTTATATCTAACATTTTATTGCATTATCATAAAACATGCAATTGTCATGATCTTTTTCAAAATTACTAGAAAGATAAGCATGATCCTAAAACTTTTAACATTTTCATTACATCATTAAAAATATAATTTTCAAAAAAATATATATATTTTTTCTAAACTAAATTAAAAATAACTCATGAAAAACATCAAGTAATTTTAAAGTAAACTAAGAGAATTTTGATTACCTCATCATCGAAAGCCGTTAAGGCGTAGTTTGTCACCTCGCCTTTGTTGGTTTGTTCTTCATCTTCGAATGAGCTTGATTCATCCCAAAGTGCTTCCTTCTTCTTGCATTCATAGCAAGTATTTACATTCTTTTTAAGTTTAATTTTATTCTTTAATTCTTGTTTCATGAACTTTTTAAATTTTATAGTGAGAAGTTCAAGTTCACCATCACTTGAGCTTTCGCTCGAGTGGTCTTCTTGTGTTCTAAGTGCAAAATCCTTCTTGTTCTTTGGAAGGTTATTCTCAAGTTTATTTTATGTCATACAATTCATTTCATAGGTCATTAAAGACCTAATAAGTTCTTCGATCAGAAAATAGTTCAAGTTCTTTGATTCTTGTATTGCCATTATTTTTTAATCCTAATTTTTAAAAAGTGAACGTAAAACTTTATTAACAAGTTCCAATTTCGAAAAACTTTTACCAAGAGCTTTTAGACTATTAATGACATCGATAAAACGGGTGTACATATCGCCAATAGTCTACTTGGTTCTATTTGAAACAACTCAAAATCATGCATCTAAAGATGTATTCTAGACTCTTCTACTCTATCTGTGCCTTCGTGTGTGATTTCAAGGGTGTGCCAAATATCAAAAGTCATTACGCAAGTAAAAACCTGATTAAATTTATTTTTATCTAAGGCATAAAACAGGGCATTCATAGCCTTTGCATTTAAAGAAAAAGTCTTCTTCTCCAAATCATTCCAATGGTTCATTAGAAGAGAAGACCTTTGAAAACCAAATTCAACTATATTCTATAAATCAAGATTCAATAAAAGTAAGAAAACTCTCATTCGAGTTTTCCAATATGTGTAGTCCGTCCCATTGAACATGGGAGGACGAATGAGAGAGTGAGCCTCTTGAAAGCTGAAAAGAGCTATTTCTCTTGGGTTTTAAACTAAATGAGAAATTATGAGGCTTTGATACTAATTGTTAGGATCAAGAGCGGCACTAAGAGGGGGGGGGGGGTGAATTAGTGCAGTAGTAAAAATATCAATTTTAGAAATCTTTCATTTTGATTAAATCCATTCAGAAAGATATTAGACTTGAAAGAGCCCATAAAAGTCTAAAAAGAAAATTAAGGAAGTTTGTTATAATATAAATTGCTCGAATAAAATGTAAACCAAATTTTATAGTCGTTTGGTCGTCGTGACTTACATCCACTTTTGATTCCTCCTCCGTCGAGGTCACCGGCATCCACTATCGATCTTCCTTCAATAGGTAAAGATCAACTACCATTTTACACCCTCTTCTCCTTTTCATAGGTTTAGGAGACAATCTTTCACAATCCTCTTTTTCAAGGTATCCCTCATACAACTCCCTTAGAACTCTCTCTAAGCTTCAGGAGGAAGGAACTCAACTTTCTAAGAGATCTACAACTTTAGAATCACAGAATTTTGCTCAATCTTTCTTACTACTCCATGCAGGAATAGCTGGGGTATTTATAGATCTCAAATGGCTTCAAAACTTGGAGCCAAAATTCAAATCCCCAAGATTTCGGGGTACAGGTGGTACCACTACCGGCAGCCAGACACTGGGTAGTACCACCGCCTAGGAGACTGTGTTTAGGTGGTACCACTGCCCATACTAGCAGTACCACTACTTGACATAGTCTTGGAGACTATGCCTCATAGACTGAGCCACCGGTAGTACCACCGCCTGACCCAACTTTTGGGTCATTTAATTGGTCTCACTTAGCCCAAACAATCCCATTTTGGGCCCAATTGGCCCCTAATTGAGTTGGATTAATTACATTCTAAACTAACTCAATTAGACTTTAAACTAACTCGATCTAGATAAAATTGATTACAAGTGAATCCTTGTTGTCCGGCATGTCATTCATCCGACGCTTCTTTTGATCCTTCGGCGCATCGTCCTCTCCTTCGGTATATTGCCCAATTAACACGTCTTCTTACAACATCCGATCTTCTTAGTGCAATGCCCAATCTTCTTCGCCCATTGCCCGAATTCATGGCCCGAACCTTATGCCAATAAGTCGACAGTCCTTCGGCCCGACATTTAATCTTCTGACATGTTTGCTCTGACCCAACATCCGATTCCTCCTGCTTTAATCGATTTGCTTTTTCTGATCGAAGCTAGTCCTACATCACTTAAACACACATTAGATGATAAACACATCAATTGATTTCATCATCAAAATCCGAGATTCAACGAGTGGGATTACCTCCCAATCCTAACTCAATCTAAGTTCTAACTATGATAATTAAGGAATTAACAAAGCAATCTTTGTCTGGAATGTCAACTTTTCTTTAGGTGAAGTCTCAATGAACTTCCGGTGAACTCTCGGCAAGCTTTTGGTGAATTCCTGAGAAATTCTTGGTGAACTCCCAATGAACTCTTAGTGAACTCCCGACGAACTCTCGACGAGCTCTTGACGAACTCTTGGTGAGCTCTCGATGAACTCTCGGCGAGCTTCCGGCACATTGTGTGAATCTTCGATGTATCATCTGATCTTTGACTCCAACCCAATATCTACTTTATGTATTATTTATTATCGTAGTTAATCCTATAATACTCTTCTCAACATATGGATTAGATCAATAATTTATCAATTGATTTCATCATCAAAATCAGAGATTCAACAATCTCCCCCTTTTTTATGATGACAATCAATTAATGGTAGAGTTAACCTTTACTCCCCCTTTCTATATGCCAAATTGAGATAAACCAAACTTGAATTTCAAAAAGGAATCATGACCTTTGAATTTAAGTGAAACAATTTTGATCACTATGATCGTATGCAATATATCAAAGTTTCATACATATGTATTAGTATAGATTAAAGTCATCCAAGTATAACATGCACAATTTCATCACTTTATGCATGATAATAAAGCATACATCATTGCATGGTAGCATACATGGAAGAATCACATTAAAGAGTATATAGAAGAATCACATTAAAGAGTACATGGAAGAATCTGTCAATTTTTCCTCCTTTGTCATCAACAAAAAATACATACATAAGCTATTCAGGTGGTAAATTGAAATGCCTGAATAGAGTATTAAGCTGTCGATCAATTTACTACAACCCAGTTAAGATTTGATCTTGACATAGTTCAATTCGATCCAGTTGAGTCACTATGGTATTGGTAGATTAGAAGGGTGTTGGCTCAATTGAAAGTGTTGCCTCAAAAGGACTAATAGGAGGAGATTGACTTTCCCTATATATATATATATAGGTGTTTCTGGTTCTGGTTTAGGTGGGAGAGGATCAGTCCTTCTAGGTAATTTAGTCCAAACCCCATTTTTCACTATACATCTTAATCTTCTTAACAGGTTTCTATTTATGATATTGAATCTATCTAGTTTCAAGGTTTCTTCGTCTGGTGGAATGATATGTCATGGGCATGGATTAGTCTAGTAATTAAGCCACCATATGGAAGCATCATATCCTTTGTTGATAGTTAAATCATGTTTTGTCATATAAGATATCCAAAATAGTTATCATTTTCTACTATAATCCAATACATAGTTCCAAATTCCATTTAACTAACTTTATCATAATGGTGTTATTTGGAAGTCGAATACTTATCATGATATGATGAAGTAATTTTGTGTTGAAAAGTAGCAAATGTTCACAACTTTTTGGAATTATAGACAAATTTGGGTTACCAAAAATGGTACCTAAAGCCTCCAAATATGTGATCCCAACTGATTCTACATCCCATTATCCTTTAAAATAGTAACCTCTCATTTTCTCTGGAATTCCTATAAGGTTAAAAATTATGCTATCCATAATGGGTATCTGATGTCCTAAGAGATAAGTGGACACCCTATAATTTTTATCTACATGCAAGTTGTTATAAAACAATCGAACAAGTCTAGGATAAATGTATTCACTTATTTGAAGAATTGGGATGACATTTAAGTTAGTAAACCATTGAATTGATTCCAAATTACTAAATTCTTATAGATCTACATATTTTCCCTTATGTACACTTCTAGACTCAAAGGTTAGGAATTTAAGGGCATGTTGAGGGGAATCAAAGAGTATGGTATCATAGGTTTCATCTAATCTCCTCTTTCCTTTGTCCCTTGAGGATCTTCTAGATGTCATGGAGACTACATATATCACAAAGAATAATAACAAGTAATGAATGGAGAATGAGATAACCAATTGGGTTTAGGAATTACCTTTATAGTTAAACCTTGTTGAGATCACCAAAGGGGGGTTTGAGATTGATCCCTAGTTTTGTAAAGGATGAGGGTTTTCATAAGTTTCTAGAGGGATAGTAAGAGAAATGAGGGGTGTGAAGAGGTTTAGAGGGGTGTAGAGAGGGTTGGGGGCAGTTCTACCATCAGCTCTTATTTGGGTTTTTATAAGGCAGGGTTGCGGGCGGTGGTACCGCCAATTGGCAAATGCTACTACCTATAGGCAATGAGTACTGGCGGTGCTATCGCCAATCCAGCGGTGCCACCATAGATGCTCTGTTTTGATGTTGGTTTTCTTTATTTAGCATTTTTCTTTTGATATGCAGCAAGCAAATACTTTTGCCTCCTTTTCTTTTGAGACAAGTAAGATCACAATCATTATGTGGTGCCAACACTCATTTGCGTAAATATCATATCAACGAAGTTCTACTTTTGTAAATAAAAAGAAGAAGGATGGAAATGATCAGCTCATAAAAGATCAAACATACTAATGATTCATGAATCAGATCTCTTCTTTTGCAAAGAGAATAGATAATAGTAAACGATCTCAAAAAAGACTTAATTTTTAAAAGTCAAGAAATTCAGAAAATATAAAAGAGGAACTCAAGTATCAGAAAGATTTAACATACCTAATTTGCTTATAATATAATCAAATTATTCCTTAATCAATGGTTTTATAAAAATGTCAATTGATAGATATTTTATATCAATAAATTCTAGAGATATGTCATGGTTATTAACATGATCTCTTATAAAATGATGCATAATATCAATATGTTTAGTTCTAGAGTGTTGAATGAGATTTTTTGTTAAACATATTGCACTAGTGTTATCATATTTTATAGGTATGTTTTTCAAGTGAATTACATAATCTTCTAAAGTGTTTTTCATCCAGATAACTTGTGCACAACCTGCACCTACTGCTATATACGCAGCTTCGATTGTAGATAATACAACTGAGTTTTGTTTCTTGGAAGACTAAGAGACAAATGCATGACTTAAGAGTTGACATGTTCCTGATGTTCCTTTTCTATCTATTTGAAAACCAGCAAATCCAGCATCGACATAAGCAAGTAACTCAAAGTTTTTAGAATTTGGATACCATAGTCCTAGATTAGGAGTTCCTTTTAGATATATAAAAACCCTTTAATAGCTTTTAAGTGAGATTACTTAGGATTAGATTGAAATCTAGTGCATAGGCCAATACTAAATATAATACCCAGTCTAGTTACTATGAGGTATAATAAACTACCAATTGTTAGGATCAATACGACACTATGAGGGGGGGTGAATTAGTGTAGTGATAAAAATTACGTTGATTTAGAAAATTTCATTTGATAAAATCATTTCAACAAAGCCCGTATCGGAAAGTAATGAAAGTAATGTCTTAGAGTAAATGTAAAGTGTAGAGTACAACTGAGTGATGAAAGAAAGCAGTAAGGAAATAACACACTAGATTTATAGTGGTTCGATCGTTGTGACCTACGTCCACTTTTGATTCCTCCTCCATCGAGGTCACTAGCTTCCACTAATAGTCTTCCTTCAATAGGCAAAGACCAACCACCTTCTTATAAAGCTTTCTCCTTTTTATGGGTTTAGGAGACAGCCCTTACAAGCCTCACACCTCTTCTCTAATGATTACAAAACTGAAGAAAGAGAAGGACTCTTAGCACTTTTATGATACTTTTACACCCCAACACTTTAAAGATTTTTTTCATAATTTTTATGCTATTTTTGTTACCCTTTCATGTAGAAAGGAGTGGGCTTTTATAGGCCCCAAAGGTTTTAGAATTAGAGCAAAAAAGTGTCTCATTTTGGATTTTTGAGGTACTAGCAGTACCATCGCCAGTACTAGGCAGTACCACAGCTTAACACTCTGACACTAGGCGCTATCACCACCCAGTCTAGTGGTACTATTATCTAATAGAGCCTTAGAGACTAGGCTCTAGCGGTACCACTACCTGATAGGGCGATGCTAATCATAGGTGCCCTGCAAGCCAATCATGTGAGTGATGACACATGTGACTTGACACGTAGTTTTTTTATTTATTATTATATTTTTACATTTTATCATTTTATATATTATATTTTTACATTTTATCATTTTATATTGTGTGTTGTTTCAATATATTGTGATATCGATGGGTCTGTGCAATGGGAATCAGATCATGATGAGATCACGATAATGAGATTGATTCGTCTTTAAACACAGATCCTAAATAATCTCGTTTATAGGTTACTCGAGAAATACATCGAGATAACCAAATAGACTGGTGTGCTGTATACTCATCCATATGATGGATGCAGCTAGTCTCATAACTGCTTATGTAGAGACATTAGGGATATAGTATAGGTGCTCATTTAAGAATGAGTTCACTAATTGATCCGCTTACGGAATGTTGGATAGTTGATGATGCCTTATTATCATACAATGATTCTGTAGTCCCAGTGGTGTATATGGTCCTTAGACTTGAGATACCAAGGATGTCCTATATAAGTACTACATTCTTTGATACTAGACTTATAGGTCTAGAAGTTCTAGATCTAGCACAACCGGTTATCGGGAGTGGTAGCCAACCTTACAAGGAATATTGAGTGTTGATAGAGGATCATTTACTCTCGGTGTCATGAGAAGAATATCCCATGTATTCTTGCTCTGACAAATCCCTGGCCAGAGTCATTCGAATTGAGAGAGAAAGAGTTCTCGAGGGGAATCCGATTAGAGCGAGACTCGAGTAGAAACCATATGAGAATGACACCACTATGCTCGGTATATAGTCTTTGAGATATTAGATGGATGAGGGACTATAGGTATACAATAATCGAGGATAGACAGGTCCAATGGATTGGATTCCCCTGTATCATCTAGGGACTACGGCGTAGTGGCCTAGTACGTCCGTAATCGATGAGTCGAGTAAATAATTGAGGCTAGAGGGTCATATACATATGGTAGGTGTTTTAACAGGTATGACTCATAGCCAGCTCAATATTAGAGCTAGAGGGTCACATACATATGATAGGCATTGCGATGAGTAGAGGTTTAGATATGAGATATCCATCGGAGCCCCTATCTTATTGGATATCCAATAAGCTAATAAATTATTGGATTGGATCCTATGGTTGAGATCCAATAAGAGCCAATGAGAGATTATTAGATAGAGATCCACTAATCTAAGAGGCTTGGGTAGTTGGATAAAGATCCAATACCCAATAGGGCTGGATCCATTAGGGTTATGTTAATAAGGGACCTTTATAAATAGGAGGGAACTAATAGTTCATAGGCTAGAGTTTTTTTTGTGTGTCTCTCCTATTCTCCTTTTCTTCTCCTTCTCAAAGCAAACCTAGGGTTTTGAAGAGCATTGTCACAACCCTATTGTGTGGATCACCGATAGAGAGGAGGATGCTTGACCTCCTTCACCCTCTCCTAGAGATCTGTAGGGATTTAAGGATATACAATCTCCCTAGATAACACAATATTTCATATACGCAGTTTTAAGTTTTACAGTTTTTGCACACCAATCTTTGCATGATAATGAACACATATTTGGGAAATTAGGGATTTTATTTTTTAATGTTCTTTCACTGCACATGTGATGTCGCCCCCTAGATTTCCCAACAAGCGATACAATCGCCAGGCAGCATTAACTATTGGTGGTACCACCACCCAATTTGGATGGTACCATCGCTCAGACCACTTGGGAGCCTCAGCTTCAAGCGATTCCATCGCCCACCCTAGGTGGTGCCACCACTTGGCATGGCTCTAAGTGGTCGAGTGGGCCTTCCATTCGACCCAACTCAGCCCTAAATCGGGCCCAATTAGCCCCTAACTGAGTTAGTGGGATTATCTCTCAATCCTAACTAAATCTAAGTTGTAACTATGATAAATAAGGCATTAACTAAGCAAGTTTTGTCTGGTATGTCAATTATTCTTCCAACGAAGTCTCAACGAATTTCTGGTGAACTCTCGATACACTTTTGGCTGACTCCCGAAGAACCCTTAGTGAGCTCCTGACGAACTCTTGGCGAGCTCCCGACGAACTCTCAGCGAACTCCCGATGAACTCTATCCAAATCATTGACTCTAGCCCAATATTTGCTTTATCCCTTATTCATTATCATAGTTAATCATATAACACTTATCTCAATATATGGATTAGATCAATAATTTATCAATTGATTTCATCATCAAAATCCAAGATTCAATCATCTCTCCCTTTTTTATGATGACAACCAATTGATGATGGAGTTAACCTTAACTCCCCATATCTATATGCCATATTGACATAAGCAAACTTGAATTTAAAATGAATCATGACTTTTGAATTTAAGTGAAATAATTTCGATCACAAGGATCGAATGCAATATATCAAATGAAAATTTTATATGTTTGTGCATCATTATAGTTTCAAATTAAAACATGCACAATCTCAAAACCTTACTTTTCATCCTCACTTCGTGCATGATACCAAAAATAAATTAATCATCACTGTAGGCATATCATACATGATACTAAAGCATTCATGATACATCATTTTGGGCATAACATTCATGATGCTAAGACATTAAAAATTTTATCACTTCATGCATTAAATCAATATTTTGATCATGAAGCCAAACATTCATCATTTCTCCTATACATGATACTAAAGTATTCAGCATACATCATTTTGAGCATAATATTCATGATGCTAAACATTAGAAAAATTTAAGCATTTATCACTTAATGCATTAAATCAACATTTTGATTATGATACCAAACATTTATCATTTCTCCCCCTTTGTCATCAACAAAAAGGAGAATCATTCAATAATATAAGTGCTTTAAACTATTTAAGTTTTACACCAATTTATCCAAGTTAGCAAAAATTAGAAGTTAAGCAAAAACTTTACATGATAACTGCTTTTGCTTTTGAAATGGTCAAGCTAGCATTTTTGCTTTAGATGTACAAAAGCTTTTTGGTTCTTCTTGAGATGTGCAAGTTTTTTTCTTCCTTTGTCATAAAAATAAGAAGAAGAGGATGAAGAGTAAGAGAGGAATTAATTCTCCATGAAAAATTAAGAACCAAATTCATAAAAATTAAGTTTCATTGAATCAAGCTTCTACTATAGCAAAGAGAGAGGATACATCATAAAGGATCAAGATGTCCATACCAAAAAAAAAATCAAATCCCAATTCTTACAAATGATCAGCACATACTAAAAGTCCATGAATAAAAATTATTCTTTCATGAGTAGAGTGAGGAAGAATTCATGGGGAATGATCAATAAATGAAGGATCAAAAATCCATGAATCAAGGCTCTTCTTTTGCAAATAAAAAGAGGAAGGATTCATATAAGACAATCTCGATTTAAAAGGAAAATTCAAGTTATGAAAAACCAAGAAATCCAAAAAATGTATCAAGGAATTCACGTATTTAGAAGGTTTAACATGCCTAATTCTCTTCTAATAAATTTAAATTGTTCCTTATTCAATGATTTTGTAAAAATATCTGCTAATTGATGCTTTGTATCAATAAATTCTAAAGATATATCATGATTATTAATATGATCTCTAATAAAATGATGCCTAATATCAATATGTTTAGTTATAGAGTATTGAATGAGATTTTTTGTTAAATATATTACACTAGTGTTATCACATTTTATAGGTATATTTTTTAAGTGAATTTCATAATCTTCTAAAGTGTTCATCTAGATAACTTGTGCATAACATACACCTACTGTTATATACTCAGCTTTAGTTGTAAATAATGCAATCAAGTTTTGTTTCTTTGAGAAATAGGAGACAAGTGTATGACCTAAGAATTGACATATTCCAGATGTGCTTTTTTTATCTATTTTACAACCAGCAAAATTAGCATCAGCATAAGCAACTAACTCAAAGTTTTTGGAATTTGGATACTATAGCCCTAGATTATGAGTTCCTTTTAGATATCTAAAAATCCTTTTAACTGCTTTTAAGTGAGATTGCCTAGGATTAGATTGAAATCTAGCACATAGTCCAATACTAAACATGATATGGGGTGTAGTTGCTATGAGGTATGATAAACTACCTATCATACCCCTATATGACTTTTAATCAAAATATTCTCCATTAGTGTCTATATCTAGTTTTGTAGAAGTGTTTATTAGTATATTAATAGCCTTAGCATTAATAGATCTAAAGCATATGTTGTTTGACTGACAAAAATCTATCACTAAGTTGTTTGATTTGTAAATCTAAGAAAAGACTTAATTCCCCCATAAAAACTCACTTCAAATTCATGGCTCATACTATTGGCAAAAGATTCAAAAAAAACTCATTCGAATACCAAAAATGCTACACAACGTAAATTTAACTAAGAAAAATTATTTTTAAAATATTTATAAATAATTAGTATTTAGAAGGTTTAACATGCCTAATTCTCTTCTAATAAATTTAAATTGTTCCTTATTCAATGATTTTGTAAAAATATCTGCTAATTGATGCTTTGTATCAATAAATTCTAAAGATATATCATGATTATTAATATGATCTCTAATAAAATGATGCCTAATATCAATATGTTTAGTTATAGAGTATTGAATGAGATTTTTTGTTAAATATATTACACTAGTGTTATCACATTTTATAGGTATATTTTTTTAAGTGAATTTCATAATCTTCTAAAGTGTTCATCTAGATAACTTGTGCATAACATACACCTACTGTTATATACTCAGCTTTAGTTGTAAATAATGCAATCAAGTTTTGTTTCTTTGAGAAATAGGAGACAAGTGTATGACCTAAGAATTGACATATTCCAGATGTGCTTTTTTTATCTATTTTACAACCAGCAAAATTAGCATCAGCATAAGCAACTAACTCAAAGTTTTTGGAATTTGGATACTATAGCCCTAGATTATGAGTTCCTTTTAGATATCTAAAAATCCTTTTAACTGCTTTTAAGTGAGATTGCCTAGGATTAGATTGAAATCTAGCACATAGTCCAATACTAAACATGATATGGGGTGTAGTTGCTATGAGGTATGATAAACTACCTATCATACCCCTATATGACTTTTAATCAAAATATTCTCCATTAGTGTCTATATCTAGTTTTGTAGAAGTGTTTATTAGTATATTAATAGCCTTAGCATTAATAGATCTAAAGCATATTTTGTTTGACTGACAAAAAATCTATCACTAAGTTGTTTGATTTGTAAATCTAAGAAAAGACTTAATTCCCCCATAAAACTCACTTCAAATTCATGGCTCATACTATTGGCAAAAGATTCAAAAAAAAACTCATTCGAAGATCCAAAAATGCTATCATCAACGTAAATTTAAATAATGAGAAAATTATTTTTAAAATATTTAATAAATAATGTAGTATCGACCTTGCCTTTCATAAAATTATTTTGAATAAGAAAAGAACTAAACCTCTTATACCAAACCCTAGGGGCTTGTTTTAATCCATAGAGAGCCTTAGTCAACTTAAACACATGATTCAAGAAGTTAGCATTCTAAAATTCGAGAGGTTGTTTAATATAAACTTCTTCATAAATAAAGTCATTAAGAAAAATACTTTTAATATCCATTTGAAATAACTTAAAATTATTATAATTAGCACAGGCATGAAGAATCCTTATGGCTTCAAGTCTAGCCACAAAAGTAAAGATTTCTTTATAATCAATACCATCTTCTTGGTTGAAACCCTTGGCCACTAATCTAACCTTATTTCTAACCACGATACCAAATTTATCTTGCTTATTTCTAAAGACCTATTTAGAACTAATTATCAAATGGACACTAGGTCTAGGAACAAGCTTCCACACCTTATTTCTCACAAATTAATTTAATTCCTCATGTATTACAATAACCCATAGATCTCTTGTAGGCTCTCGTCAATGCATTTGGTTAAAAGGCTGTATTAACACAATTTTTTAAGAGATGAATGAGTTTGAAGACCTTTTGAAGTGTCTCTAATGATTAGCTCCTTAGGATGAGCATCTACATACTTCTAATCCTTAGGTAAGGATTCTTTGGAAGAAGATGCATCCAAGTTACTAGTGAGAGGAGAGGATTCATTCAAATTTAAAGCATCAAAATCATTTTTCTTTGATTCAGAAACCTCATTGAAAACAACATGAATAGATTCTTCTATAACTAAAGTTCTTTTATTAAAATATAAAATGCTTTAGAAGTAGAACAATAACCAAGAAAAATGCCTTCATCAGATTTTACATCAAATTTGCCTATGGTATCTTTTTCGTTTAAAATAAAACATTTACAACAAAAAACTTTAAAATATGAGACATTGGATTTTTTTGTTATTCCATAACTTATTGGGAAATCTTTGGGGGCAACATCATATGCACAGCGGAAGAACATAAAACAAGATCCCTAATTTCCAAAGATATGTTTGTCGTCGTGCGAAGATTGATGCACAAAAATCTGCAAAACTTAAAACTACATATAAGATAAATTGTGTTACCTACGGAGATCATATATCCCTAAATCCTTACAAATCTATAGGAGAGGGCGAAGAAGGTCAAGTGTCCTTCTCTCTAGCGGTGATCCACATAGCAGGGTTGCTACGACGCTTCTCAAAACTCCAAGCCTTCTCTGAAGTGGAGAGAGGGAGGAGAATAGGAGAGGCAAGTAAAGACTCTAGCCTATAAACCACTAATTCAATCATATTTATGGAGGTCTCTTATTAACTTAACCCTAATGGATCCTACCCTATTGGGTATTGGATCTCCATCCAACTACTTAAGTCTCTTAAATTAATGGATCTCTATCTAATAATCTCTCATGGGCTCTTATTGGATCTCATCCATGAGATCCAATAATTCAAGGGCTTATTGGATATCCAATAAGATAAAGGCTCTAGCAGATATCTCATATTCGAATCTCTACTCATCGCAATGCCTACCAAATGTGTGTGACCCTCTAGGTCCAATATCGAGCTGGTCATAAGTCATACCTATCAGAACTCTTTCTACCTTAGTGAATTATTTTCTTTATAATAATTCACTCGATTCATCGATTGCGGACGTACTAGGCCACCACACCACAGTCCCTAGATGATATAGGAGAATCCAATCCATTGGACTTATTTGTCCTTGGTTACCGTGTACCTATTGTCCCTCATCCATCTAATATCCCAGAGATCATATACAGAGCATGGTATTGTCAAATCCAAACAGTTTCTACTCGAGTATCGCTCTAATCGGATTCTCCCAGAAAACTCTTTCTCTCTTAATCCGAATGACCCTAGCCAGGGATTTTTCTAAGTAAGAACACATGGGATATTCCTCTCATGACATCGAGAGTGGATGATCCTCTATCAATACTCAATAGCCATTGTAAGGTTAATTGTCACTCCCAATGATTGGCTATGCTAGATCTAGGACATCCAAAACTATAAATACGATAACAAAGAGTGGAGCACTCATATAGGACATTCTTGGTATCTCAAGTCTAAGGACTAGATACACCATTGGGACTACAAAATCGCTATTTGACAATAAGGCATCTTCAACCATTCAGCATTTTGTAAGCGGATCAATTAGTGAATTCATTCTCCAATGAGCACCTATACTATATCTCTAGTATCCCCACACGAGCAGCTATGTGTTAGAACCCTTGCAAATTCTAAGCTTGTGGTTGATCTCTTTAGGGGATCAACCTCCTTGGAACTCTATAGGAGTTCCTTTCACCAAATTGCTACTCAAAGGCTGCAGAAAAGATTCATCTATTGCTTGAGAAAAGAAGATAAATAAATGGCCATTTATAGGACTTTTAAACCCCAACTCTTAATAGGACTCCTACTCAATTAGGACTCCTAATCAAGACTCCTATTACTTTACAACTTCTAATGCTTCTCTAAGAAACAACCTCCTAACCCTAGCCAGCCTCTTCACCTCTTTAATAGGGGTCGATTGGGTAGGTTTTACATGAATGCCCCTCTTAATTAAGACTATCCTAGCAAGAGTCCTAGCAGACCCGCCTTCTTCAAATCAGCCTTGTCCTCGAGGCTGACGATCTAAGAATTCTAGGAATTTTATCTTCAAGTCATTATTATTCTCCCAAGTGGCACCTTCTGCTGGTAAGTTTGCCCATTATATTAGCACTTCAGTAGTGGGTTATCGTCGTCGAATCATGATCCATCGATTAATAATAGCACTCGGCTGGGTCTAGAGTTCTCCTTGGGTAATCACCCTTTTCTACATGAAAGGACATGAAAACTATTGGTATAATCTTGAGTTCTTAAGTCTTAAAAGTGTTGTAAAAGTGAAGAGTTCTCCTCCTTCATCTCTTAGCCTTGTAACCATCCAAGAAAGAGGAGTGAGACTTGTAAGGGATGTCTCCTAAACCCGGCAAAAGGAGATAGAGCTGTAAAAGGTGGTTAGCCTTCACCGATTGAAGGAAGGCCTCTAGTGGACGCCAGAGACCTCGTCGGAGGAGAAATCCGAAAGTGGATGTAGGTCACATTGACCAAACCACTCTAAAATCTGGTTTACTTTTCATTTGTGCAATTTACATTACTACAAATCTCCTTAATCCTCTCTTGCCCTTTTACGAAAGCTTTCAAGTTCATAATCTCTCCGAAACGGATTGAATCGAAATCATTTTCGTCGGAATCAATTTTAATCAAAACGAATATTTTTCTAAAATCGAGAAATTTTCAGCTACACTAATTCACCCCCCCCCCCGCCTCTTAGTGTGCTCTTGATCCTAACACTAGCGACTCGCATGCGGGTCTAGCGTTAGCAGGCGTCGCCTATGCTCGTGGGTCCAACACCCGCAGGTACCGCCTCTGCACAATGCCCGCACGCAGGTGGTCACCGTGCTTGTAGCCCGACATATGGGCACCGTTGTAGGGGGCCTGCCTACACATGGCCGGCCATGCAGTTGCTGCTGCAAGCGACTTGCTTGCATGCAGATGGCAACGCTGCCATCTATGACGGTAGTAAGGGAAGCAATAGTTACTACACTTTCTCGCTTTTGCATCAATGATTTTGATATCAAAAGCTTCTCCAAAACACAACACATGCAGTTCAAAACCAATCTATCACATGAACAACCTGGCTCTGACACCATTGTTAGTACATCTAGGGGGCGACATTACATGCGCAACAGAAGAAGAGAAAACAAAATCTCCAATTTCCCAAAGATTTGTTTGTTGTCATGCGAAGATTGGTGCAAAAAAATCTATAAAATAGAAAACTATGTATAGTAAACATTATGTTACCTAGGGAGGTCATATATCCTTGAATCCCTACAAATCTCTAGGAGAGGGTGAAGGAGGTCAAGCGCCCTCCTCTCTAGTAATGATCCACACAGTAGGGCTGTGATGACGCTCCTCAAAACTCCGAGCTTGCTCTGAGGTGGAGAGAGGGAGGAGAATAGAAGAGGCAAGCAAAGGCTCTAGCCTATGAACCACTGATTCCCTCCTATTTATAGAGGTCCTCTTTCAAACCCTAATGGATCCTCCCCTATTGGGTATTGGATCTGCATCCAATTATCCAAGCCTATTAGATTAGTGGATCTTTATCCAATAATCTGTAATGGGCTTTTATTGGATTTTATTCATAAGATCCAATAATCCAAGGGCTTATTGGATATCCAACAAGATAGGGGCTCCGATGAATATCTCATATCTGAACCTCTACTTATCGTAACACCTACTATATGTGTGTGACCCTCTAGGCCCAATATCGAGCTAGCCATGAGTCATACCTGTTAGAACTCTTTCTGGCATAGTGAATTATTATCTCCATAATAATTCACTTGACTCATCGATTGGGAATGTTATTATCGAGCTGGCCACGATGCCGTAGTCCCCAAATGATATAGGGGAATCCAATCCATTCGACCTGTCTATCCTCAGTTACCATATACTTATAGTCCCTCATCCATCTAATATCCTAGAGACCGTATACCAGGCAATATGCTATCAGATCCATTCGGTTTCTACTCGAGTCTTGCTCTAATCGGATTCTCCTATATAACTCTTTCTCTCTCAATCCGAATGACCCTGGCCAAGGATTTCTCTGAACAATAACACATGGGACATTCCTCTCATGACACTGAGAGTGGATGATCCTCTATCGATACTCAATAGCCCTCGTAAGGTTAATTACCACTCCCAATGACCGGCTATGCTAAATCTGAGACATCCAAAACTATAAGTCCGGTATCAAAAAGTGGAGCACTCATACAAAACATCCTTGGTGTCTCAAGTCTAAGAACCAAATACACCATTGGGACTACGAAATTGCTGTTTGACAATAAGGCATCATCAACCATCCAGCATTCCATAAGCGGATTAATCAGTGAACTCATTTTCCAATTAGCACTTGTACTGTATCCCTAGTGTCCCCACACGAGCAACTATGAGACCAGTTGCATCCATCATATGGACGGGTATATTACACACCAATATGTCCGGTTATCTCGATGTCCCTCTCGAGTAATCTATGACCAGGATTATTTAGGATTTGTGTTTAAAGGTGAATCAGTCTCATTATTGTGATCTCATCACGATCCAATTCTCATTGCATAGATCCAAGGACATCACAATATATATATATATATATATATATATATATATATATATATATATATATATATATGCAACAAGCAATATAAAGTGATAAATGCCAAAATATAATATGCAAAAAGGCTATGTGTCAAGTTACATGTGTCATCACTCATGTGATTGGCTTGTAGAGCACATATGACTAGCACATATAAGAAGCAAGATCTATCAATGAATGAAAAGAAAAGTTTTAAAAATTACCCTTGTAGTGATCTCTTGAAAAGTTGAGATTGATCCTTAGATTTGTTGAAGAGAAGGGATTTCTTGGCTTTCTAGAGGAGGAGCAAGGAAAATGAGAGGTGGAGAAGGGTTTAGAGGTGTGCGGAAGAGGTCTAGGAAGGCTTGGGGGTAGTTCTACCATCAGACCTAAAAGCCCTTTTATAGGGCAAAGTTGTGGGTGGTGCTACCGCCAACTGGGTGGTGCCACCGCCTACAACTAGTGCTTGCTAGCGGTGCACTATTTTCCTCAATCTATTTATTTTCTTTATCTAGCATCATTGCTTTTCTTTTGAGATGCAGCAAGCAAGTATTCTTGCCTCCTTTCCTAAGCAAGATCATAGTCATTTTGTGGTGCAAACACTTATTTGCATAAATATCATATCAATTCATTTCAAAGTTTTAACTTTCATAAATATATAATTAGTTCAAACATATCAATGATCAGTTTAAACAAATGATCCATGGATTAGATCTCTAGTTTTGTGAATTGCAAAGAGAGGGAACAAGAGTAAACGATCTAAAAAAAAAAAGACTCAATTTTCAAAAGTCAAGAAATCCAAAAAATTATAAGAGAGAAACTCATGTATAAGAGTTCTCAAGTTTTTTTAGAAATCGAGATCAAATGTTTATCACATAATTCCAAAACATAAGATTTCAAATAATCATTGCATCATCAAGTCAACAAGCATGATCTTATTGAATATAAAGTGTCTTCAATCATTTTGTAACCGATAGTTCTAATTCTAATGATCTTTCCTTTATTGTTTTGGCTAGAGAGCTTTATGGGATATTTTGGATCTCAGTCATAAGCCTTGAACATCCACTATCAAAATATTATTTTTGCTCCTAACTTGTGATGGTAGACACTTCTACAAGAAAGGGTGATTTTTAGGCAACCACTTGACTTTGGGTGCCTCATAAATCGATATACTCAACTTATCATGTTGCATTGAGTCATTTGAGGTTTCTTTAGGAACCCAAATAAGTTTATGTAGACTATATCTCTTAAATGGACATTTATAAACAATATGTCTAAGTTTGCAACAAAAGTTGCATTTGGTGTGGGATGATATATACAACATAGGGCCTACAAAAGTGGTTGGATTTTGGTGAGAGCTACTCACAAATCCAATTTTGCCTCATCTATGAACATGGCCCTTATTAGCAAGGATCATCTTTAAGGACTTGCTACCAACCTTAAACTTTTCTAAGGTTTCTTTGAGTAGCAAGTTTTCCTTCTCAAGTATCTCTAAGTGTTTACACTTAGTGCATAGAGATAATGAAAGATTATCATGCTTAAGTTTTTCAAATTCTTTATTTAAAAGGGCATGCTCCTTTTTCAAAGAATTATACTTTTTGCTCATTATTCTACATTCATCAAACAAATCATGAAAGGCACTTAAAAGCTCATCGAAGGATAAATTTGCATCTAATGAACTACTTACCTCATCTTTAATGGCCATTAGTGCGTAGTTAGTGATTTCCTTATTGCTTTGTTCTTCGTCTTCAGAATTGCTCAAATCATCCACGTTGCTTTGAGCGTCTTCTTTTTTCTTTAGTTGTTTCTTCTTCACTTGGGGACATTTGCTTTTGAAATGTCCTGGCTTCTTGCATTCATAGCATATGACTTCTCCTTTCTTAGGTTTAATTTTATTTTTAGTATCATTTTAGATTTATTTCTTTTTATGAATTTTTTGAACTTCATGTCAAGAGTGCCAAGTCATAATCATAGTCCTCATCACTTGAATTTTCTTTCAAGTGGTCTTCATGAGTTCTTAGTGTCATATCCTTCCTATCTTTAGAAGGTTCTCAAGCTAAGGTTGTTCTCAAGCTCTTCATTAGCATTGCAAGTCATCTCATAGGTCATTAATGACCCGATAAGTTCTTCGAGAGGAAAATTATTCAAATCCTTGGCATTTTGAATGGTCATTACTTTAGGGTCCCAACATTTTGGAAGATATCTCAATATTTTATTAACAAGTTCAAAGTTTGAAAAACATTTGTCAAGAGCTTTTAAACTATTGATGACATCCATAAAATGGGTGTACATGTCAATAATAGTTTCGCTTGGCTTCATCTGAAATAATTCATAAGTATAAACTAAAGGTTTATCTTGGACTCCTTTACTCTACTAGTGCCCTCATGAGTGATTTCGAGTGTATGCCAAATATCGAAAGCCATTTCACAAATAGACACTCAATTGAACTCATTTTTATCTAAAGTATAAAACAAGGCATTCATAGCCTTTGTATTTAAAGAGAAAGTCTTCTTCTCCAACTCATTCCAATCATTTACTGGAAGAGAAGGCTTTTGAAAGCCATTTTCCATAATATTCTAAAACTCAAAATCCATAGAAATTAAAAAAATCTCTATTCTAGTCTTCCAATAGGTGTAATCCGTTCCATTGAACATGGGTGGATGTGTGATTGAGTGATCCTCTTGGTTATTGGCAAATGCTATCTCTCTTGGGTTTCAAACCAAAATGAAAGTGACCTTACTCTGATACCAATTGTTAGGATCAAGAATGACACTAAGAGGGGGGGGTGAATTAGTGCAGATAAAAAATTACGTCGATTTGAAAATCTTCATACGATAAAATACGATTCTAACGAAAACTATTTTGTTTTTCTTCAATGAGTAGAGAGGAGGGAAATGGACAGTTTATAATGAAGTAAAGTTGAATGTAGTAAAAAAATTAAGCAGTAAGGGATGAACACACCAGAATTTATAGCGGTTCAGTCATTGTGACCTACATCCACTTCTGATTCCTCCTCTATCGAGGTAACTGGCATCCACTAATGGTCTTCCTTTAATAAGCGAAGACCAACCACCTCTTTACAGCACTTTTTCCTTTTTACAAGTTTAGGAGATAACCCTTACAGGCCTCATATCTCTTCTTGGATGATTGCAAAACTAAAGAAAGAGAGGAGGAGGACTCTTGCACTTTTATAACACTTTTACACCCCAACACTTAAAAAATTTTTCACACTTAAATATCACTTTGTTGCCCTTTCATGTAGAAAAGGGTGAGATATTTATAGGCCCCAATGGTTTCAAAATTGGAGCCAAAAGGTATCTCATCTTTGATTTTTGGGGTACTGTATTGGTGGTACCACCACCTGACACTCTAACACTAGGCGGTATCACCACTTGATAAAGTCTCATATATTGAGCTATGGTGGTATTACCACTTGGTAATAATAACTACCGATGGTATGATCGCTCAGTTTGGGCAGTACCACCACCCAGACCACTTGGGAGACCGTTCCTTGGGTGGTTCCACCGCCCCAGTCTAGTGGTGCCACCATCCGATAGGGTCCAACAACCTGGTTGGGCCTTGAATCTAGTCCAAACCAATCCAATTATGGGCCTAGTTGGCCCTTAACAGGGTTAATGAGATTACCTCCCAAACCTAACCCTAATTATATGCTAACTATAATTTTTAAGTCATACAGTAAACAAAACAAGCCTGACAAGTCTAGGTTTCTTCCAACGATCTTCCGGCGGACTTCCGATGATCTCTCAGCAATGTTCTAGCGGATTCCTAGCCAGCTCTTGAACTTCATGATGATCTTCTTGGTGAGTTTTGACGAGCTTCTTTAGCAAGCTCCTGGACTTCTCGATCAATTCTGGTAGAACATCCGATGAATGTCCGGACTTTCAATGAACTCTCGAACTCCCAACAAAATCTCGATCTTGACTCTAACACTTCATTTTGCTTTATGCCTTGATCGATATTATAGTTAATCCTGCACACTTTTCTCAACATATAGATTTGATCAAATAATTTACAAATTGATTTTATCATCAAAATTCGAGATTCAACAACCTCGAGTGACTCGACCAACTTAACATACATCGAGAATTGGTCCCTACCTATAATGATAAAAGGCCACGTGGGTCAATCTAATTGCCTCATGTTTACCAACTTAATATTATAAAGAGAGGGGATTTTTTATTTCGTCTCTTAATATGACATGTCACACACATACATATTTAATATATATCTATATTGCATGTATATATATATATATATATATATATATATATATATATATAGTAGATGCATAAATAATCACATATCACATGAACAATCACACTAGATAATTCACTCACATTAAGATATATTTGTGTAGCGGTGCATCTCTATGCCCTATGATCGTCTATCTCGTCCTCGTCGATTTCGTTGGTATCTCGGCGCATCTTTATACGTCACAATTATCTATCTCAGCCTCATAGGTCCCACTATCGCTCCCGCTGCACCTCCTTGTATAATTACAATTTAATCACAGGCACGTAAGCCCAACAATAAATGAGAAATAAATTAGAGACTTGCAGACCCCAATAATAATAATAATCACATGTACACATATCATACAATGCATGATCATCCGTCCACATCATACATCATATGTAAATATCATCATTATGTAGGACTACTAGATAATAATAATAGTTAATTAAACCATTTAATTAACTAATATTTGTCTGAAATTGGGGACATGTAGGAAATTTTCTAAATTATGAAGGGCATTTTGGTAATTCAAACAAAAGGGATAGACTCGAAATTTTTAAAATTTTGAGGGGAAAAACTATCTTTTGCCCAGAAATCCCCTATTGCCCTTCTCTTCTCCTTGCTGCCTTGCCGCCACCGCCACCCTACTGGTAGCGACCACTATAGGGGGCGGGGGTGCCACCTCTACTTGCAAGCGATTCTGCCCATGGGCGACGCTGCCCCTACTGGCGGGCGGCCCTATAGGCATCGTCGCACCTATGGCCGGTTTGGCTCGTGAGCATAGCGCCCGCAGGCATTACGGCCCCGCGATGCCTTTGCTCGCAGGTGCAACGCTAGCAAGTGCCGCTAGCCCATGGCGCCGTTGCGGGTGCTACCCGCCCGCAAAGCAAGTGCCGCTAGCCCACGGCGCCGTTGCGGGTGCTGCCCGCCCTTGCGGGCAGGCAGCCAATGCGGTTGCCTGCTTGCAGACTGTAGGCTATTGGTCGCAGGTGGTCGGTTGTTGCCCATCGACCACCTTCATGCAGGTGGCCAAGCCTCAGTCGTTGCTACCCTCTCTCACCTTTTGTGCCAACAATTTTGATGATAAAAGTCTTCCTAAAACACAACACACGCAATTCAAAACCAATATTTTGCATGAACAACTTGGCTTTGATACCACTGTACGAAAATCTAGGGGTGACATCACATGCATAGTGGAAGAATAGAAAACAAAAATTCTAAATTTCTCAATATGTGTTTGTCATCGTGCGAAGATTTATATGTAAAACCTGCAACGCAGAAAACCACGTGTGAGATCGCATATCCCTGAATCTCTGCAGATCTATAGGAGAGGATAAAGGATTAGTAAGTCTCTTAGATTAGTATGTCTCTACCCAATAATCTCTTATTAGCTCTTATTGGATCTTATCCATAGGATCCAATAATTCGGGGGTTTATCGAATATCCAATAAAATAATGACTCTAACAGACATCTAATATCCGAACCTTTACTCGTCGCAATACCTACCATATGTGTGTGACCCTCTAGGCCCAATATCGAGCTATCCGTGAGTCATACCTATGAGAATTCCTTCTGGCTCAGTGAATTATTATCTCCATAATAATTTACTCGACTCATCGATTGTGGACGTACTAGGCTACTACACCGTAGTCCCCAAACGATACAGGGGAATCCAATCCTTTGGACTTATCTATACTCAATTACCATATACCTATAGTCTATCATCCATCTAATATCCTAGAGACTGTATACCGAGCATGGTGCTGTCAGACCCATATAATTTCTACTCGTCTCACTCTAATTAGATTCTCTCGGAGAACCCTTTCTCTCTCAATCCGAATGACCTTGGCCAAAGATTTGTTTAAGCAAGAATACATAAGATATTCCTCTCATGATACCGAGAGTGGATGATCCTCTATCGACACTCAATAGCCCTTGTAAGGTTGGCTACCACTCCCAATAACCGACTATACTAGATTTGAAACTTCCAAACCCATAAGTCTGATATCAAAGAGTGGAGTACTCATACAGGACATCCTTATTGTCTCAAGTCTAAGGACCAGATACACTATTAGGATTGCGGAATCGCTATCTGACAATAAGGCATCGTCAACCATCCAGTATTCCGTGAGTGGATCAATCAATAAACTTATTCTCCAATGAGCACCTGCATTGTATCCTTAGTATTCCCACACGAGCAGCTATGGGACCAACTGCCTCCATCATATGGATGGGTATACAGCATACCAATCTATTTGGTTATCTCGATGCTCTGCTCAAGTAACCTATGACCAAGATTATTTAGGGTCTGTGTTTAAAGGTGAATTGATCTCATTATCGTGACCTCACCATGATTTGATTCTTGAGGCACAGATCCATGGACATCATAATATATAAAGTATATATGCAACAAGTAATATAAAGTGATAAAATACCAAAATATAATAAGTAAAAAGAATATATATCATGTCACACGTGTCATCACTCATGTGATTGACTTATAGGGCACCTATGACTAGCAGCTTATTGTCTACATACCCTTCTTGCTTCAACTAGATCATTTAATAGAATTCTAGTTTTGCTAATACTCCTTTGGTCTAAGATCTTTGTGATGACCCTTCTTGATGTGTCTAGATGATCATCGAAGAGTGAATTACATAAGGCATCAACCACTATGTTATCCTTCTTATGGATTTGTTCAATGTGGAATGTTAGAATATTGTGTTAAGACTATTTTGGCACTAAGAGGGAGGTTGAATTTGTGCTTTCATAAAAATGATGGTTTGAAAACTCATTCGATGAAATCATATCAGAAAGTGTTTCAACTTAGAGAGAATGTTCATAAGTGTAGTGAGAGTAGTAAACAAGTAAATCTATTTGTAATATGAGAATGAAAAGTAGAATAGAAATACAAATATGAGTATACCGGATTTATAGTGGTTCTGTCATCATGACCTACGTCCACTCCTGATTCCTCTTCACTCGAGGCCATTGGCTTCCACTACCGATCTTCTTTCCAATTGGTGAAGATCGACTACCCTTATAACTCTTTTCTCCATTTCACAGGCTTAGGAGAGAATCTTTACACCTCTCTTTTAGACCTCACTCCTCCCTTAGAAACCTTCTAACTCTAGGAGGAAGAGACTCACTAATCTAGAGAGATTAAAATTTATACTTAATGATTCTTTCCCCTTTTGAAACTATATTTCATGGTTCTTCAAACAGGAATAGCTGGGGTATTTATAGACCCCAAATTGATTCAAAAATGAAGCCAAAAAATGTTTCATCCCATGGTTTCTAGGATACTGGCGATACCATCACTTGACATAGTTTGGGAGACAATGTTTGGGTGGTACCACCACTTGACAGCCTAGAAGAATATGCTCTTGACTTTTCTAGCTCCTAGGTGGTTCTATATAATCTTGGGTCACCGAATGGGCCTTCTACTTGGCCCAAAACAATCCTAACTCGGGCCCAATGGGCCCCTAATTAAGTTAGCATGGTTACACCAAAAACCAACTTAATTATGACCTAACTATGACTAATTAAGACACAACCAATTACAAAACTAGAATTCTATGTTGTTCGGCATATTATTGGTTCATCCGGTGCTTCGTCCGATCCTTCGGCGTATTGCCCAATCAGTATGTTGACCTCTCCCAACTTATTATCTCCTTGATGCGATGTCTGATCCTTCGGCTCGATGCTTGAACTCATGGCACGAAGTCCTTCCACTGACACATCGATTGATCCTCTAGCCCGACATCCAATCCTTTGACATATTCACTCCGGCCTAACGTCTGATTTTTCCTACTTTAATCGATTTGTCTTTCTTGATGGAAGTTAGTCTTGTGTCATTTATCTCAAAGCATAGATTAGATCATAACTTTAACAATTGATTTCATCATCAAAATCTAATATTTAACAATCTTTCCCTTTTTGATAATAATGACTAATTGATGATGGAGTTTAAACTTAACTCTCCTTATCAACATGCTATATTGAAATGAATTTTAACTGTAGAAAATCATTGCATGCATCATGAGTATTAAAAGAGCCAATGAAGAAGAAAAGTGCAATTATCAAGTACACCATGCATGATTTAAATTTCAAATCATCATAACTTCTCCCCCTTTATCATCAACAAAAAAGAGAAAAGTACAACTATCAAGTTTTTTGAAACATGTAAGTTTTGCATCACTTTAGAACATGCAAGCTAGCAAGTTTTAGAGATATGCAAGTTTAGCAATTTTGCTTCTACTTGAAATGTGCAAGATAGCAATTTTTACTTCTTAAGATAGGCAAGATATTAATCTTGCTTCCCTTGAGATGTGCAAGTTTTAGCAATTCTTGCTTCTCTTGAGATGTGCAAGCTAGCAATCTTTGCTTCTCTTTTGAGATGAGCAAGCTAGCAAGTTTTAAAGATGTATAAGTTTTAGCAATTCTTACTTCTCTTGATATGTGTAAGCTAGTAATTCTTGCTTCTCTTTTGAGATGTACAAGCTAGCAATTCTTTGCTTCTCTTGAGATGTGCAAGTTTAGCAATTCTTACTTTTCTTCACGATGTGTAAGCTAGCAAGTTTTTCTCCTTAAAATATGTAAGCTAGCAGATTTTACTTCTTTTTGCAATGTGCAAGTTAGCAATTTTGCTTTTCTTTGCGATGTGCATGCTAGCAAGACTTTCTCCCCCTTTGTCATTGTAAAAAAAAGAGAATAATGCAATATTGTACTTCTTTTTCCTTTACATCAATATTTCAATCATCAAAAATGAAATATCAAGTCATGGATACTGAAAGACCATGTGTCATTTTTGACATCTCTTCTTTTATAAATAGAAGGAATGATAGGAAATAATCTTGATTCAAAAAGAAAATTCAAGTCATAAAAAATGAGAAATGAAGATCATGATCCGAAAAATGTTTAAGAAGAATTTATGGATTTAGGAGATTTGACATGCCTAAGTTTAACATTCAAGCTATTACTTTTTGCTTCTCTTTGCAATGTGCAAGCTAACAAATTTTCTCTCCCCCTTTTATCATAAAAAAAATAAAAAAAAAAAAAATAAAAAAAAAAAAAAAAAAAAAAAATAAAAGAAAGAATACAATGATAAAATTTTTCCTTTACATCAATGTTCGAATCATAACATAAGATATACAAACATAAATGCCAATGAGTCATACAAAAATCATGACATGAAATATGTTAATATAAAAGATCATGAATTCCAAAAGACATGATTCATTTTGACAAGTCTCCTTTTTAGTAAATAATGAAAAGAAATCTTAGGAGATCAAAGATCTTAATTCATAAAAGAAAACCCAAGTATCAAGTTCATGATTCAGATAAAACTCATTCAAACTTAATTTGTCAAATCATCAAAATTAATTTCTTAGTTCAAGAGATTCATGAAATAGATTCATCGTTAAGAATCACTTGTTGAAAAATCAAAAAGCTTTAGAGATATTTTCAAGAAAAATGCCTTATTTTTTTAGTTTCATTTATGGATTTAGGAGATTTGACATGCCTAAGTTTAACATTCAAGAAATGATAATTTTCCTTTTACATCAATGTTCGAATCATAACATAAGATATACAAACATAAATGCCAATGAGTCATACAAAAATCATGACATGAAATATGTTAATATAAAAGATCATGAATTCCAAAAGACATGATTCATTTTGACAAGTCTCCTTTTTAGTAAATAATGAAAAGAAATCTTAGGAGATCAAAGATCTTAATTCATAAAAGAAAACCCAAGTATCAAGTTCATGATTCAGATAAAACTCATTCAAACTTAATTTGTCAAATCATCAAAATTAATTTCTTAGTTCAAGAGATTCATGAAATAGATTCATCGTTAAGAATCACTTGTTGAAAAATCAAAAAGCTTTAGAGATATTTTCAAGAAAAATGCCTTATTTTTTTAGTTTCAATTTATGTGATTTATTTCATACAAGCATGCCTTTACCTTTTATATCAAATCCATGCATCATTATTTAAAATTAAAAAATAAGTTTCGTCACAAAAGTCATCAAGATCAATAAGTAATAAATCACAAAAATCATCATTACTTCAAATAATCATGCATAATTTTAAAATATAAACTCATCAAGCATGATTTCAAATCATCATTACATCATTAAATCATCAAGCATGAATTCATTAAACATAAAGCATCTTTAATCAAAATTATATTATTTTAGCTAGTGAGCTTTGAAAAATGTGTTGGATCTCCGGTCATAAGCCTTGAGCATCCACCATCAAAATATCATTTTTGCTCCTAGCTTTAGATTTTAGAGATGTTTACAAGAATGGTGAGTTTGTTCTAGATACTCATTTAGCTTTAGGTCCCTCATAGTTTGATCTATCATTTTTAGCTTTTGGCATTAAATCATTCATGGTTCATTTAGAAACCCAAACTAATTTATGTGAGCCATACTTTTCGAATGAATATTTATTTGCAAAATGATCATGTCTACCACAAAAATTATACTTAACCTTAGGGGTAATATGCAATGTGGGTCCTTTAACAAATAAAGTTAATTTTTGTTGGGTGTTGCTACTCATAAACCAATTCCTACATTTCTATATACATGACCTTTATTGGCAAAATTCATGTTTAAAGATTTGCTATCAATTTTAATTTTTCTAATTCTTATTGTAGTAGTAAATTTTTCTTTCTATATAAATCTAATTCTTTACATTTAGTATGATGTGTTAATAAGCATTTATCATACTCATTTTTTAACTTTTCAATTTCATTAGAAAGAGAAGTATGATCCTTTTTTAATAATTTATATTTTTTATCAACTAATTTACATTCATCAAATAATTCAAGAAAGGCATTAAGTAATTCATCGTAAGGTAACTAAGATTCATTTGAGTCACTTACCTCATTGTTGAGAATAGAAGAATACCTCGGCTTCTTCTATTCATAACAAATGGTTGTCCTTTTTGAGTTTATTTTTAGATTCATATTTTATGAATTTTTTAAATTTTTTTATCAAAAGTTCTATGTCATCATCACTTGAGCTTTCGCTCGAGTTGTCTTCTATTGTTCTCAGTGTCAAATGCTAATCAGAGGTGCCCTACAAGCTAATCACGTAAGTGATAGCACATGTGACTTGACACACAATCTTTTTTCTTATTATTATTATTTGGTAGTTTAACACTTTATATTGCCTATTGCATGAAAATATTGTGATGTCAATAAATCTATACAATGGGAATCAGATCATAATGAGATCATGATAACGAAACCGATTTACCTTTAAACATAGACCCTAAATAATCCTGATCATAGGTTTCTCGAGAGCAACGTCGAGATAATCGAATAGACTAGTATGCTATATACCTATCCATATGATGGATGCAGCTAATCTCACAATTAAAGAATGAGTTTATTGATTGATCCACTCGCAGAATGCTAGATGGTTAATGATACCTCATTGTTAGATAGTGATTCCATTGTCCTAGTGGCGTACTTAATCCTTAGACTTGAGACACCAAGGATGTCCTGTATGAGTACTCTATTCTTTAATACCAAACTTATAGGCTTGGAAGTTTAAGATCTAGTACAGTCGGTCATTGAGAGTGGTATCTATCCTTACGAGGACTATTGAGTGTCGATAGAGGATCATCTACTCTAGGTATCATGAGAGGAATATCCCATGTATTCTTGCTCAAATAAATACTTGGCTAGGGTCATTCGGATTGAGAGAGAAAGAGTCCTCCGAGAGAATCCAATTAGAGTGAGACTCATGTAGAAACTATATGGGCTTAATAGCACCATACTCGGTATACAATCTCTATGATATTAGATGGATAAGGGACTATAGGTATACGATAACTGAGGACAGATAGGTCCAATGGATTGCATTCTCTTGTATCGTCTACGGACTACATTGTAGTAGCTTAGTACATTCATAGTCAATGAGTCGAGTGAATTATTATAGACATAATAATTCACTGAGTCATAAAGGGTTTTAACAGGTTTGACTCACAGCAGCTCGATATTGGGCCTAAAGGGTCACACATATATGGTAGGCACTATGACGAGTAAAGGTTCGGATATGAGATATCCGTCGGACACCCCATCTTATTGGATATCGAATAAGCCCTTAAATTATTGGATCCTATAGATAAGATTCAATAAGAGGCAATTAAAGATTATTGGATAGAGATCCACTAATCTAAGAGGCTTGGGTAGTTGGATAGAGATCCAATACCTAATACGGCAGGATCCAGTAGAGTTAAGTTGATATGAGACCTCTATAAATAGGAGAGAACCAAAGGTTCATGGGCTAAAGCCTCTTTAAGTTACTATCTCCTATTCTCCTCTCCCCTCTCCTCCTAAGATAGTAAGCTTGGAGATTTGAGGAGTATCATCGCAGTCCTGTTGTGTGGATCACTACCAGAGAGGAGGGCACTTGACTTCTTTCATCCTCTCCTACAGATTAGTAGGGATTCAGGGATATACAATCTCCCTAGGTAACATAATCTATTTCACATATGACTTTTAAGTTTTGTAAATTTTATGCACCAATCTTTGCACGACGACGAACACATCTTTGAGAAATTTAGGGATTTTATTTTTATATTCTTCCATTGTATATGTGATGTTACCTCCTAGATTTCCCTATAGTAGTATCAAAGCCAAGTTGTTCATGCGAAAGATTGGTTTTGAACTGCATGTGTTGTATTTTGGAGAAGCTTTTGGTGTCAAAATCATTGAGGCAAAAGCAAGAAAGGGCACCAACTATTGCTGCCCTTACTGCCTTCACAAATGGCAACGCTGCTATCTGCATAAAGGCGCTTGTAGGCAACGATTAGCAACCTACGGGGGCTGATAGCCCGGTGGCTCTGGTAATGGGTGCTACGCCCATGGGCAAAGGCACCGCGAGGGCAATTCCACATGTGGGCTAGGAAAAGGCATCACGGGGCAACGCCGTATGGGGGCTCTGCCCCCACAAGGGACAACGACGCATGCAGGCACTACCCCCGCAAGGGGCAACGCTTGTGGGCACTACGCTCATGAGCAAAACCGCTGACAAGGACAGTAGGGTTCACAAGGGCACCTACCCAGTGGGGTAGCACTACCTACGAAGGTGACGGTGCCCGCCCTCGGGCGCCACTCGCGGGCAGGGGCAACCCCCCCATGCAAGTTCTGTCCCTTTATCTAAATTACCAGAATACCCTTCAAAATTCAACAAAATTTCCTACATATCCCCCAATTTCAAAAGATATTAATTATCTAGTAGTCCTACATGATGATAATGTGTACATTGATGTAGGATATATGGACGGATGATCATGGACCGTATGATGTATGTATAATTATGATTATTATTATTGGGGCCTATGTGCATATGATTAAGTTATAATCACACGAGAAGATGCAGTAGGAGCGTGGAAGCGATAGCAGGACCCATGAGGCCCAAACGGATGATCGCATTGCATGGAGATGCTTCGAGATGCCGATGGAACTGATGAGGACGAGATGGACGATCATAGGATAAGGAGATGCACTGCTACACACATAGATCTTGATATGAGTGATTAGGCCCATTGGCTCGGGCCTGATCACATTAGACTATGGTCTATGATCATTTGATGTGATTACTCATGTGATGTGTGATTGCTTATATACCTACTAGATATGTATATATATTTGCATGCGATGTAGATATATATTAAATATGTATGTGTGTGACATGTCATGTTAGGAGACTAGATCAAAATCCCCTCTTTTGATAATATTAAGTCAGTAAACGTGTGCCAATTAGATTGACCCATGTGGCCTTCTATTGTTATAATTATGGACCGATTCTTGATGTAGGTTGAGTTGGTCGAGTACCTCAAGATTCACATATATTGCAATTCGCTATTTTGTCTACGACATAGAGATGTCATCGGTGACCTGAGGACATGGTATACTTGGTCGAGTCTCTTGAGGGTATATCATCGAATCATACTCAACTTGTTATGATGGTGTTGACTTAATCGAACATCATGGTTGGTCGAGTCCCTTGAGACCATGGTTGTTCGAAGGCCAAATAGGATGGGAATCACAAGAAGTTGTGATCAGCAAGAGTTGCCTACCTTTTAGTCTTAGTACGACTAGTCGAGTCTATCAAGGTTACACTAAGACATTGATTGGATCTCGATCCCCACTAGAAGTCTACCGGAGACTTCCGTTTCACGTGCTAAGGGCGTCGCGTGACTTGCTAGAAAAATAATGGGAGTAGATTAAGATAGAAGTCCATATCTTATTTATTTATTTTTCTAAAAAATCTGCATGTTATTTATTTCTGCTACATCTTCATTTTCAGAAAATTTCGCGTTCAAATCCCTTATGTGGCATACTTGATGTCAAATACCTCACTGGTCTAAATTATACCGATTAGCTCCGCAACTTAAGAATTATTTTCACAGTGGAGAAAATCATGTACATGCTTGATATAGTGATGCCTACGCTTGAGGGAGGGGCAAGCAAGGATGAGATAGCTTGACTCCACTCTTACTCAGTGTTACATGTTGGGCTCCATGACTCTTGAGTTATAGAGATAGCATGAAAAGATGGATGCCAGATCCATTCTCCTATATGTCCACAAACTGTTTGAGGAGTAGGGAAGAATCAATGATATAAAATATCCAAGAGCCTCTTTCGCGCTATGATGACTGAGAAGATACTGATTTAGAACTATGTCCTAAAGATGATTGAGTGGATAGACAAACTCATAAGTCTAGGAATGGTCCTAGAGGATAACTTATGTGTGGATCTTATGCTTCAGTCTCTACCGGATTCATTTTTATAGTTCATAATGAATTTTAATATGAACAAGTTAGAGGTGACTTACCCTGAGCTCCTTAAGATGTTGAGGAAGGCAAAAAGTATTATCAAGAAAGAGAAGCCAGTTCTCTATAGTAGTGAGAACAGAAAGAAAAAGGAAAGTAGAAAAGTCCCTTAATAAGGGCAAGGGCAAGGGCAGACCGGGTAAAGCAAAGGTTGCTAAACAAGACTCAGCAAAGGACAAAGGCCAATGCTTCCACTACGGTAAAGTTGGGCATTAGAAGAGAAACTACAAAGGGTACCTTGCAGAGAGGGCAAAATAGAAGCTTCAAGTACATTCATGATCAATCTTCATTAGTCAGACTCTTATGATAACACATGGGTATTGGATACTAGTAGTGTTTATCATATTTGTAATTCGTTGCAAGTTTTGGTAAGACCTAGGGGATTAGCGAGAGGCGAGATGGACCTCAAGATAGGCAATGGAGCAAAAGTTGTTGCAGTAGTTGTTGGCAAGGTTACCCTACATTTGCTTGGTGGAGCTATTATTGGATTGGATGCATGCTATTTTATTCCTTCTATTATCAAAAATATTATTTTCATTTCGATAGTTAGTGGATATAAATTAGTTTTTGAGGATAATAGTTATTCAATATTATTAGATGATGAGACCACCATGAGAGGAACATTGTATAATGGTTTGTTTATACTAAACACTGCTCCATATATCATGAATGTAAGTATGTCTATGAGGAAACGAGATGAGATGAACAATGCATACCTGTGGTATTATTTTTTAGGTGAACACTACATGTTATTTATATCTGAGGTGAACACTACTTTTAGGAATGCTATCTATAGTAAAGGCTTGGTTATCTAGACACTTCTCCATGAAGGACTTAGGAGAAGCATCTTATATCTTAGGGATTCAAATCTATAGAGATAGATCCAAGAGGATCCTTAACTTGTCCAATCCAAGTACATAGATACCATTATCAAAAGGTTTAGCATAAAAAATTTCAAGAGATGTCTCATACCGATAAGACATGAGATATCGCTTTTTAGGAGTATGTCCCCAAAAACTCCTAAAGAAAGGGCGAACATGGATAGGATTGTTGGGAAACCTAGGGTGGTGACATCACATGTGTAGTGGAAAAACAAAAAATAAAATCCTTAATTTTCTAAAAATTTGTTCATCATCATACGAAAACTGCATATAGTAAAAATTGTATTACCTAGGGAGATCGTATATCCCTTAATCCTTACAGATCTCTAGGAGAGGGTGAAGGAGGTCAAGCGCCCTACTCTCTAGTGGTGATCCACACAATAAAGCTGCGACGACACTCCTCAAAACTCCAAATCTACTTTGAGATAGAGAGGGGGGAGAAAATAGGAGAGGCAAGTAAAGGCTCTAGCCTATGAACTACTGAATCCCTCTTATTTATAAAGGTCCCTTGTCAAACCCTAATGGATCCTCCCCTATTGGGTATTGGATTTACATCTAATTACCCAAGCCTCTTAGATTAGTGGATCTCTATCTAATAATATGTAATGGACTTTTATTGGATCTCATTCATAGGATTCAATAATTCAGGGGCTTATTGGATATCTAATAAGATAGGAGCTCCAACGGATATCTCATATCCGAACCTCTACTCATTGTAACGCCTATCAAATGTGTGTGACCCTCTAGGCCCAATATCGAGCTGGCCTAGAGTCATACCTAACAGAACTCTTTCTGGCTTAGTGAATTATTATCTTCATAATAATTCACTCGACTCATCGATTGCGGACGTACTAGGCCATTACGCTGTAGTCCCCAAACGATATAGGGGAATCCAATCCGTTGGACCTATCTATCCTCAATTATCATGTACCTATAGTCCCTCATCCATCTAATATCCCAAAGACCGTATATTGAGCATGGTGCTATCAGACCCATACAGTTTCTACTCGATTCTCGCTCTAGTCGGATTCTCTTGGAGAACTCCTTCTCTCTCAATCTGAATGGCCCTAGCTAGGGGTTTGCCTGAGCAAGAACACATGAGACATTCCTCTCATGATACTGAGAGTGGATGATCCTCTATCGATACTCAATACCCTCGTAAAGTTGACTACCACTCCCAAT
>CM017192.1:18234505-18299429 GCA_004837865.1 Musa balbisiana
ATACATATACATACATTCATATATATACATATACATATATACATATACATATACATATACATACATACATATATATATGTATATATATATACTATACATATATATATATATAAATACTTACATATATAAATATATATATACATACATACATATATATATACATACATACATATATATATACATACTTACATATATATATATATATATATATATATATATACATACTTACATATATATATATATATATATATATATATTCTGCAGCATATTTAATTAAATTTCATTCCAACCCGTTTGTTGTCCCATATTAAAAATATAAATTGTGATCGTCTCGCACTTATACCTTAAACCCTTTTTGTACTATGACCTTGATAAAAGAATTTAATATTTGTATTTGATCAAATGTGATGTATCCGAGTATTGGTTCACGTCAACTACTAGTTGCTTTTAAAATTACATATCGTTTACTGGCTTAAGCTTTTAGACGAATCACATTGACCAAAAAAATTTAAAATAGTATCAAAGTGAATGTATTTGTACTCAAATTTCTTCCATGTCATACTTAAAAATAATTCTCTGATTAATTTCACTTATTGTGCTTAAGCCATGTGTCACCGACACGCGAGGGGAAGTATTGAGAATATAAATCAATATCATGTCTCAGGCTTAAGCTTCTACACGCAATGGGGTCCCCTTCTGTCACTTGCTAGATTATTTGTGATTAAATCAATATTCATGTCTTCTTGAGGTTGGAAGCGTGAAAAAACTGGATATGACAATACTTGTACTTCAATTAATAAAGCATCTAAATTTAATTGAGTTGACGAGTGTTCTTTGAAAAGAGAGAGAGAGAGAGAGAGAGAGAGAGAGAGAGAGAGAGGAAAGAAGAAAGGACGGGCAATGGTTTTACCATTTTCACTGGTAACGCTTAGGGTAAAGTGAGAGGGCGAGAGAGAGAGAGATTTATTTGGAGCGTGGAATGGATTCTGCTGTGATGATATATCGTCAACTGTTTAGGCTGAGATGAGTAGGTAGTACGCTCACAAAGAGATTCTTTCAGAGCTGTTGCCTAATGCGTTGCGCAAGTGCTTCTTGGCGCTTTCACCATAAAATGTAGCTCCCTAAAAAGAAGAGAAGAGTGGGCATATTCTGTGGGAGGGCCTCAGTGGATATCTCGATTCAGTGAAAGGAAGGCTCCATCGACCACCACCTTCATCCGTGTACAAGTGAATACTGGTATCATCCTGCACTGGCCTCCGACATCTTTGACCCTAGTACCGTTTCTCGCAATCCAAGTCTCACATAAGAGTGCGTTGGTGATCCTGAAGCTTGTTCTAGGGGTTCAGTACTCTTTCCAAGATCGTCTAAACGTTGGCAGGCATGCAACAGCAGTAATGTTTCATGATCATCAATGGAAAGTAATCAACATCGATCAGCCGAACAGATGAAAAATATCAACATGAAAGAGTTAAACAACAATGATGAGATGGTTGACATTCTGCTGTAAGATTGCTCACTGCCGTCAATAGAGTTTTCTTTTTCTGTTTGTAGTAGATATTGGAAAATATTGAAGTTTTGAACAAAGTCTTCCATTTTTCAATGCGACTCACGTTCAAGTACGACATAGAATATACATGAAGAGACTGAACTGGAGCAGAACTGTACTTTAGTAGCACTGGGTTAAATTTCATTCATAAATGATGATTGCACTCGTGAACTAAAATAATGGATTATGTAATTGATCATTTTGAATTTGTGTACGTAAGTCCCTTTGTTTGAAGAGTTCTTTAATCAAACGACCAATCATTTTATATTCATTTTAAATCTATTAATAGCGCAAGAATGTTAGTGACATCATTCATGTGAACGTCTCTAAATTTCCTGCTTCAAAAATGATGGATTAATCCGGTAGTACTCAAAAACATATATAAAACTAGTTGAGTTAGTCTCCATTCACTTCGATAGTGATGGATCAATCTATGTTTTATTTTCTTTACAGAAAGAAATATGTTCACTGCTTAAGATTCCTTGGTTACAAATTTTCAATGGAGACAAATGGGAGAGTCCAAATGGTTATTGAACGCCAACAAATAAAACAAAAAAGTTTGAGCTAATAGGTCAAACGACTCCAATATTTGTTCCTTCTTTTCATTAGAGAATCTCTTAGAAACTGCTCCACCACCCCTCCCACCTTAACCATTCCAAAAGTGACATACAAGAACTAGATATGCACCAGCACAAAATCAAGACCCTAAGCCAATATATCTGAACCAACTCCGATCTTTAACCAAGCTCTTTACTTCCTTAACCATGTTGGGATACTTTGAGCGGATCACAAAACTAATTGCTCCTTCATAACCATGAAGAAATAGGAAATCAAACACATCTATATGGTTTTTGCTAAAAGGGTTCTCTGGGAATTGGTATCAGAGTCGTGGTACAAAATGTTATGCTTATTTTCAAAGTGAAAAAGTACAACTAGATGTCCTAGTAAGTAAAATACTTGAACTAGGAACTTGATCATCCTGTTTGGTCACATGGTTATTATGTAGATCATGGCTGGTTCAACTAAAAAATAATGATCCAATAATTTTACAAGATTCTTCCAAGAGATGGGAAAGTATCACTAATGATCATAAAAATGATATATTCAGGATATACAGTTGATTTCAAATTTTGGAACTGAGTAGAAAAAACATACCAAGTTCAAAGCTCTCTACAACACAACAAAGGAAAGAAAACCACCATAAATAGGGAAGAGAATAGTAGTAACACAGGAGAAAGGAAATTATATAATATTGTTTTAGATTTTTTTTCTATTTTTCTTATTGATTAGAAATTAGTGGCTTCCAGTTATATAACCTGTAGAAGCTTAAAATCAAATATCCTAGACTCTGAAACATCATTTCAAG
Source organism: Musa balbisiana (assembly GCA_004837865.1). NCBI lineage: Eukaryota > Viridiplantae > Streptophyta > Magnoliopsida > Zingiberales > Musaceae > Musa > Musa balbisiana. The sequence continues at coordinate 18,237,418 of CM017192.1, forward strand.
TATACATGCTCCCCAAAAAGATGCATTTCTTGCTCTTCATACCAAATGTCTGAATTTATGGATATAAGATACATCTCATCATTTCTTGGATAAAGCTAAAATAACATAATTAAATAATGACCCAGATTGAAGTTTGAAACTAGCATTAATTTATCTGACAATTAAATTTACCTAAAGTTATTTGCTCAATCAACTTTTCCTAATGTTTGCAAAACCTAACATTCATACACAATTCAAGAAAGAAAGCAATTTTCATTCATACGCCGACCAAGAATGAATGTATGCATTGCATACTCTTGAAAAGATAAAACACAAACGATGCTTGTTTAGCAAAGGTCCGTTTGGTTGTCAACAAGATGAATGAAAATTGCAATGCATACATTCCTTCTTGGTCGGCCTACGAATGAAAATTGTTCTCGTGAATTGTGTATGAATGTTCGGTTTTGCAAACATTAGTAAAAGTTGATTGAGCAAATAACCTTAGACAACCTATAGCAAAGGTCCGTAGGAAAAGTTTTTGAAATATTTTTCATAAAAATTACATATAGGTTGTCTAAGTTGTAGGAAAAGAAAATGAAATTGCTTCCCCTTTCCTTTATATGTGCATATATTGCAGCGGAAAAGATAATTTCTATTTCTTTTTCTTTGAAAGATGTGTCCTAGGGAGAAGGTTCTCAAGTTCTCCCTTTGCTTTCTTCAAAAAATGTGTCAGAAAACTTAGTGGTTAACTTTTCCTAGAAATTTTAAACCTGTTTCTATGTAGAAATTTTCTGCAAATTTTTCTTTTCAAAACAAACATATATTTCTAGGGAAATAAATTTCTGTAAGATTTTCCATGCAACTAGCCAAGAAGAATAAAAACTCTCATGTCTTACGTACAATGAAATATAATCTAGATGAGAGCCAAGAAAGGAACAAAAAATAGTTTTTCCTCAATGCCTTATCCATATTTCAAATAAGTTTAATGTGTAATAAGTAATTTCAAACTAAAGAAAGAATCATCGACAAGCAAACCTATGCTAGATTGTATGGATGTGAACTTTACCTTATAAATATCAAACAGCATGTTGAATATAATTCATTCCTCATGCTGTCAGTACATGTTGAATATCAAATAGCTGTCAGTATGTTTGGAAAAAAAAAATTGTAACTCATATTTATAATTAAGTATTTTCTGGTTGAGTACCTTTCACATATATTGCTGCATCTTATCAGTTAAGTGTCATATTTTTGTTTCATGTAGGTGGCTCACACTGATCTATTAGGGGTATAAAATTTTAATTATTTATTTACACTTTAACAAATCCAGGATTGTGGAATGTTCAGAAATTGGATGTCAATAGATAAACAAAGACATAATTTGAATGGGCCATGTGAGAGAAACTTAATAGTGTGCAATAATAGACCTAAATGTTCACCATCTATCTACTTGAAAAATAGAGAAATATAAGCTTTTGATCTATTTTGTGAAAATTGGCCAAAGTATTTAGAAAAAGAACAAGCCGAAGAAGAAAGGATAGAAATTTTTTTTGTCTTTCATAAACAATTATTGTAAATTTCCATGAGATATGATATTTTTGAGCTTTTGATAAGATGCATACAATAATCAAAGGAAGTCAAAAGACAAAGTATCAATGTATTTCTATATATTGCATCCGATTACTACTGTATATTCAACATTCTGAATTATTCGTCAATTGTGATAGGGGTAATTAAAATATCATACAGATAAAACAAATTCTGACACCCAAGAAAATTTTAGTATCTGCTTGTGGTGTTAACAAATGGATTAAAAGACGATTTGAGTGTTTACAATTGAAGCATTGCTCGTGATTTATGCAAGATCAGATATTAAAAACCAAACATCCATAATAACTCGTGGAGAACTTTGATATCTAAAATAATTATGCAGAAGACTTCATGAAGATAGCAGTTCTTTGTTAATGATTCAACTCCCCATGTGGAGTGTAAAACTTATGTATCATTGCTATTTATGACATATAAAATTAATGCAAATATTTTAAGCCATTTATGCTCAAAAAGATAAAACAGATTTCGTAATGTGAAGAAAGGATGACATCAAGTATGCTTTCAAATCAACAAAAGCAATTTAATCAAATGACATTTCATAATTAACATGAAGAAAAGATTACATTTAAACGTGCTATCAGATAAATGAATGCAGTGTAGTCAAATAATTGATCCCTGATGAGTATTACTCAAATTCCACCGATCATGCCATACTACATAAGATTCGGACATTTGTATCTAATATTTGTAGAACATATTAGAAACTCGATAAAATATAGAGCACCATCTTTTAACATATAGGATTGCACGTAATAGAAATTTTGGTCACAAATTCTAATAAAACGAAGAAAAAGATCTACAGAGAATCACATGCACAAAACACCTGGAAAGTGCTAGGAAAAGAAAGAAAGGGTAGAATGAAGCGTGTCAAAACCATCAATCTTTAAGCAAAACAATGTGATAATCGTAAGCAACATTTCATAACCTGTTAATGGGTTTTTATTTTAACTTTTGCACCTCAAATAGCAAAAGTATATTTGCCTAGATCTATACTATTTGAATGCATGGTATTTTGAACATAACATCCCTAAGAATATTAAGAGGCGTGCCTTTCAAATCTTTTATGAAATCTAAACTTTCAAGAGGGAAGTCATGCCTGTAATGCAAATCATATAGAATATTCAGCTTAACTTTCAGTGTAGATTCTTCTACACTAAAATATATGGTAAAATTTAGCAGTCACAGCCCACTTGCTATATTACAAGAAAAGTGAGGGCTTGGAGACAATATATCCCATGACATCCTAATGCAATTAATGCCTCCATTTAGAATATTTTATTTTGCCTAATTTATGACAAGTACTCCCCTCATATAGTGGAAGCAAACAACACAAATGTGAGACACTTATCATATTATTCCTTGAAAAATGAGTCATCTTGATCAGTGTACGAAGTAAAATTAGAAGCCAAAACAGAGAGGTAGCTCCAAATCAATAAGTTTCAAGAAAAGAAAGGAAATGGAATTATAAGAAAAGTTTGCTGAGAACGAGCCTCAACGAAGGACTGAATTGATCATCATATGCTTGTTCGATGTGGACGAGCCGATTACCTGCACTGACTTACAAGATTCAACGACTACTTTACTACCACAAAAAGAAACAAGCAGAAGGCAGCGAAATAGATATGATGAGCAAATCTAAAAGCTGTCATAGTTGAGATCTCACGTACATATGAACTATCAGTTCAATGCACAGTGCAAGCTCTCGTTTAGCATTACTGACCATGAGTACGAACACTGCAACCATGTATGAGCTATCCTTACGACTCATGCTCATCTACTAACAGTATAAGCTAATAGAGTAAGCCAGCAAGAACAGCAACATAGAATAGTTCAACAATAGAAACTTGAGGGAAGTTTTAGGTTCGAAGGCACTACGCACTTACCTAGAAAATATAGATTGTACTCACATACATGCCATAAGCAAGAGTAATAAAGAAGACGGAGGTGCCTAACTGATAAGAGTGGCATATCGAATGTATTATATGTGTTTAATTACCGACAGATCAGGTGGCTGCACCTGTGGCCGGCGAGGGGCTGAGAGTGTGGGGCGGACGTGGCTGTGGTTGGGGGACTTGTGGTGGCTTCTTGCGCTTCTTCTTCTCATAGCTCACGCCCCGTGCCTTCGCCTGCATCTCCCGGATCTCACGGAGGTATAGCCGGACGGCTCGTGCTCCGAAGGGATTGGCCTCAGGCTTGCCGCCGTTCTCCTCGAACGCAGCACGGAGGCGGCCGATGAGAGCGTCGAGCGAGCCCCAAGCTTGGCGGAGCGGACATGGGCATGGCGAGGGTGGGTTCGGTTGGCCAAAGAAGGGGCACAACGGAGTATGAACCTTTGTCTTCCCGAACTGGTCCAGGTACCGAAGGAACTCAAGCACATGTGCGCCGCTGCATCTCCCTAGTGACAGCGGCGGCCGGTGATTCCTCAGGTACTGCCCGAACGTGTTCCAGTCCCGTCGCTTCTGCGACTCGTACCGGCTTAGCGACCGGGACGGCGAGGAAGATGATGAGGTAGCAGCGGCAGTTGGTGGGGTGCTGGGGCTGGTGGGGAGGCCATCGGGGGGAGGGCTCTCTGGATTGGGCATCATAGCCATGGTGACAAGAAGTTGATCTCTGCTTCTTGAAGGGGTGGAACTGTATACAAGACAAGATGAGGTAGAGCACTAGGTTAGTGTAATTTTAACTGCCTACTGCATGTATTAATTGGCATCGTAGTTGCTGATAATGATGGTGGAATGATGATTATACGACCGATCTGTGCATGTGTGTTCTAATACTGATAGATTTCTTTTACTTTTTTATATTTTGACTGACGGATTCAATTTCCTACAAGCAGATAGAGGTTGCGAGAGAGAGCGAGAGAGAGAGAGAGAGAGAGAGAGAGAGAGAGAGACCGGGCGAAGTTGTAATTCAATTGGGCGTGGGCATGCGCGCTCCTCGTTCCATTAGGGTGGTCCTGCAACTGCTGGATCTCCTTTCGGCAGGTAGCGATGCGGCTATCCGAAGGGAGCGCGATCTCCCAACAGCTCCAGAGAGCTTCTTAGCTAGCAGAGATGGAAGGTTGCCTATGAGAATTTACAGATCAGGAACTTGATGTGAGAAGAGGGGGAGGTTGTGGAGGGGGCATGTCGAATCTTACTCTTTTCTTTTCCCGATCAGGTCTCTCCTTTCACCTGCTGGTGATGGCTTCAGGAGAACATGAGATGGCCACTGATTGGTGGATTTCACGCTCTTATTCTCGGTGAACGGGAGCTCAGTCTTAGAAGTGAGTGTGTGTAGGGGTATTCTTGGAGATGACACTCGAAACCTCTGGTTAATAACATACAAGGTGGACTAAAAAAAATGTGGACTCAACGGTGGATGAGGGGAACGATCCATTGTCCGTACTTTAAACCAAGCGTCCACATAAAAATATTCATTTCTTTGGGTTGGATTGAAGTATAAATACTGGGATGTCTGCCCTAAGGAGCTCCGTTTTTAACGTACTTTTCGTGGTAGGAAGGGAGAGAAGGAGAAAAAAAGGTCTGTGAGTATTGTGGAAAAAACTTTTGACAAGGAGCTGAAAGATAGATGGTGACAGGCGAAAGCGCCAAGAAATTGTGGACTCTCTCGCAGCGTCCGTGTCGAAGCAGCAAGAGCCACCGTGGGCCCCGCGCAAGGGCACCGCATTGCTTCTTCCAATCGCTGCGCGGGTATGCGTCCGGCGGAAGCACCAATGAGACAAACTTAAGAGGAGGTCGTGCAGGTTGCAGGATCCTCTCCAATTCTAGTGTAAACTGAAACTCTCCAATTCTTGCCATCGCGGGGTTCGCCTCCATCATCTGGTCTAATCTGGACTCATTCGTGCAACCGATGCACTTGGTGGGGATCCGAACACCGTAAAATATGTTAGTGGAACGAACTGTTTATGAATGCAATCAGTGCAGGGACTCTTTTATCTAAATGACCAAAGTTTCTTCCCTCTCATAACTGAGGTTGCTGCAGCCTTTGATGACCTTCTACTATTTTGGGATTCTTGAGGACCTTTCTCCAATCAAGTACATCATGTGAATTTAGTTTAAAATTTGAACTCAAAAATAATGAAGGGCTATTCTAAAGAGTCTTGTAACTCATCATTTGTTTTTGGCATTAACAAGATATATAGGTCTTGGCACTTATGTAGTGATGTCCATTAATACAATAATAAGAGTCATATAAATCTTGATTTTATTATAAATTATCTTCACCAAATAAGAGCTGCTCTTTTCCCCCATATTGGTATTATTAGATCTTGAAAAAAAAATAAAGATCAGATCTCATTTATCACCAATAAAGATTGTATTATTATAAGGCGATGCCCTTCAAATTAAAAAATATTAATATCATCTAAGAGTAGTCAACAAGATATTTAAATAATAAATTGATAAACATATGAAGCTTATATGGATCACATGCTTGTGAAAAGTTGAATATTTGACACACAGTTGGTTTATTTAGAAGACTTTTGTAAGAATAAAAAAAACATCAAATATGGTTAAATCAATCCAAGTGTACCTTCATGTTAGTCCCAAAAAGTTTCTCGAATTTATAATCCATTAAAGAGGAATTAACATTAACCCAAAGTTTAGTATGAAGCCTTTGGCATTGCTTAAGAAAGTCCAGTAATTGATCGATTGAATTGTCACCTTGAGCCGATTCTTTCCGAAAACTAGCGATAGTGTGTTTTCTTTTCTTCCAAACCTTAAAGTGGCTAAAGGAGGTTCATTAAAGGAAACAATTGAATGAATACTTCGGCTCACCTCTGTAGCTCTCGACCCAAAGAAAGAACTATATCTTTACTTACCAATGACTCCCTTAGTAGGAGCTCGATGTTGATCCAAAAAAGCAAATCCAAAAGCCAGTCTACTCAGTTATGTAATAAAAGATGCCTAGTAGCACTACTCTAAATTTTGAAAAGTTGGTGTATATTTTGATCTTGCAGTTAAAAAACTTCGTCCTTACTTCCATGTGCATCATGTTATTGTAATAATCAATCAACCTTTGAGGCAAGTGCTCTCCAAGCTTGATGCCTTGAGCCAACTCCTCAAGTGGTCAATCGTGCTCGACAAATTTGACATCTCCTATCAACTTGGAACTGTCATAAAAGCTTATAAACTAATAGACTTTGTTTTTGAAATGACATGTACCATAAGCCCAACCACATATTCCAAACCATGGATTAAGTTTGGTGAGTGAAATCTTTGAGTATGTCTTTAGTTCAACTTTAAGGTTACTAACAACAAGGTGGAATATAAGGTTCTCCTCATCAGACTCCAACTCAACAAAAGCTTACAAGTAGTAACATAGATGTTTACAATGACATTTCTAGTAGTGAATCAAGTCAATGATGATTATGAAGCTTAAAACCCCATAATATCCAAATATCTCCTCATAAGCAACTAGTTGTCAACCTTGCATCCTCCCATATCAAGTAAGTGCAATAAGAGGCAAACACAAAGGTTGATACATTTTCAAAGTTGGTATCACAAGTGTTAGAATCGGCATGACACTACAAGGAGGGGTTGGATTAGAAATATTATAAACTTTAAGAAACTTTAAAATTTTGATCAAGTAAAGATATAAGTATTGAAAGCCAGTTTAAATAAGGAATTAGCATAAATAAAAGAATAAGCAAAGATAGAAATATAAATCAATTTTATAGTGGTTTGGCCTTCCCGACCTATGTCTACTCTTAATTCCTCTTTCCTTGAGACTACCAACTTTTATTTTTTATTTTGCTTCCAATGGGTGAAGATCAATGATCATTTACAACCTTATCCTTTCGGAGAGTTAGGAGAGAATCTTTACAATTGATCATTCTCAAGAATCTCACACTTTTTAAACTTAGTAACACAACTAGAAACTTAAGAAAGTAAAATTCAAACAAAGCTCTAAGAGAGGATTTCAACACTTGGAAGCTCAAGAATGATATCTCTCACTCATGCTTGAAGTGGGATAATAGCTCCCATAGTACCCAAAATATGAAGCAAATTAAGAAAAAAAACCCAAATAAAAGGTATTGATAGTACTATCATTGTTCTAGGTGTTACTATTGTTTTAGATGGTACAATCACCTCTAGGTAGTACCAATGCTACTTTGAGCAGTACCACCACCTCCTCTTGGTGGTACCGTTGCATATACACTAACTTGGCCTAGTAAAGGCCCAAATCCAACTCAATTTAGCCCAAATCTAGTTCATTACAATCTTAACCTATCATAGAACAAATATAGTCTAATTGAAGCCTAATTTTAACCCAAATTATCTTCAAATAGGGCTTCAAATCAATAGCTACTTTTGACATATCATGAGAGTCTTTCGATAAGTTATTCATTCTTTCAACACGTTGTCATTCTTTTGACATGTTGCTCAATCGTCCAACACATCATCTTAATATTCAACATGTCGATTTATCCTTCTTTGACATCCGACATGATGTATAATCTTTTAACATACATTCGATCCTTCATCACAATGTTCGAGCATTTTGCATAACTTCTAATCTTTCCACAATTTGGACCCTTGCTCGAAGTACACTTATACCATTTAACTTTTCACATGATTAGTTTCTTAATATCATCAATTATTTTCATTATCAAATCTAGTGCTCAATAATCTTCTCTTTTTTTATGATGATAACCAATTGATGAAGAGGTTTGAAAGAGTCCTCCATCATTAAGCAAATAGTATAAAATTACATCATGAATATTAAATTGCATTAAGTTAAAGAAATATAATGAAATATAACTTGATAGGAATCACAATAAGGTTTATAATTTTGATATTAAGATGTTATGGCATTTGTTCATAGCTTCTCCCCCTTTACCATAAGCAAAAAGAAGGAAGTATACAAGTCATGAATACAAAAGAGTAAAAAAAAAAAAACCCAAATAAAAGGTATTGATAGTACTATCATTGTTCTAGGTGTTACTATTGTTTTAGATGGTACAATCACCTCTAGGTAGTACCAATGCTACTTTGAGCAGTACCACCACCTCCTCTTGGTGGTACCGTTGCATATACACTAACTTGGCCTAGTAAAGGCCCAAATCCAACTCAATTTAGCCCAAATCTAGTTCATTACAATCTTAACCTATCATAGAACAAATATAGTCTAATTGAAGCCTAATTTTAACCCAAATTATCTTCAAATAGGGCTTCAAATCAATAGCTACTTTTGACATATCATGAGAGTCTTTCGATAAGTTATTCATTCTTTCAACACGTTGTCATTCTTTTGACATGTTGCTCAATCGTCCAACACATCATCTTAATATTCAACATGTCGATTTATCCTTCTTTGACATCCGACATGATGTATAATCTTTTAACATACATTCGATCCTTCATCACAATGTTCGAGCATTTTGCATAACTTCTAATCTTTCCACAATTTGGACCCTTGCTCGAAGTACACTTATACCATTTAACTTTTCACATGATTAGTTTCTTAATATCATCAATTATTTTCATTATCAAAATCTAGTGCTCAATAATCTTCTCTTTTTTTATGATGATAACCAATTGATGAAGAGGTTTGAAAGAGTCCTCCATCATTAAGCAAATAGTATAAAATTACATCATGAATATTAAATTGCATTAAGTTAAAGAAATATATAATGAAATATAACTTGATAGGAATCACAATAAGGTTTATAATTTTGATATTAAGATGTTATGGCATTTGTTCATAGCTTCTCCCCCTTTACCATAAGCAAAAAGAAGGAAGTATACAAGTCATGAATACAAAAGAGTAAAAAAAAAAAAATCACAAGCCATGAACACTAAGATATCGAGAAAAAGACATGTCAAAATCTTTCATAGATCATGATTGATTTCAATAAATCTTTCACTTAGTCATTATAAAAAAAGAAAGGGTCATAAGGAGATATAATAGCAAAAAATCTTTAATCATGCATTTGAAAATTTTAACATGACTAATTCTCTTCTAATAAAGTCAAATTGAATCTCACCTAAAAGCTTAGTAAAAATTTTTATAAGTTGATGCTCTGTATCAATAAATTCTGAAAATATGTCATAATCACTAATATGATCTATAATAAAATGATATCTAATATCCATGTATATAGTCTTAGAGTATTAGATAGGGTTCTTTATCAAACAAATTACGCTAGTATTATCACATTTTATAGGAATATTTTTTAAGAAGATTTCATAGTCTTCTAAGGTATGTTTTAACTATATCACTTGTGCACCACATACACCAATTGTAACATATTCCGCCTTAGCTATAATAGAGCAATAGAATTCTACTTTTTTAGAATATTAAAAAATAAATGTATGATCAAAAACTTGATGCATACCAAAAGTACTTTTTCTATCGATTTTACATTCTACAAAATCAGTATTAGCATAAGCAAGCAAATTAAAATTATTAAATTTGGGATACTATAATCCTAGAGATAATATTCCTTTTAAGTACCTAAGAGTTCTTTTTACTACTTTAAAACAAGATTATTTGGGATTACACAAAAATTTTATATAAAGACCTATTAGGATCAAGTGCACTAAGAGGGAGGGGGGGGGGTGGGGGGTGAATTAGTGTAGTAGAAAACTTTCATCGATTAAAACGACTTTCGTATAATGAAATATGTTTTCGATGAAAACCGTTTTTGAAAAGAACTTTAACTTAAGATCAAAATGGAAGTATAGTTGATGTAAAGCCACGGAGGCAGTTTGTAGTTAAGATAAAGAGCAGAATGTAAATACAAACCAGGATTTAGAGTGGTTCGGTCAATCTTGACCTACATCTACTTTTGACTTCCTCCTCCGACGATGTCACCGACGTCCACTAGAGGCCTTCCTTCAATAGATGAAGGCCAACCACCCTTTTACAGCTTTTCTCCTTTTAATAGGCTTAGGAGGCAACCCTTACAAGCACTCACACTCCTCTTACAGAATTCTAAACTTAGAGTTGGAGGAGAGAAATTCTAAAGAGATTGCAATAGCGTTTCTTTGCTTTTAGACTCTTTATGCTTGTGTATTTTACCCAGGGATGAGAGGGATATTTATAGGCTTCAAGTTGATTCAAACTTAGAGCCTAAAAACATCTCATCCCGGGTTCCCCGAGCATGGGCAGTATCACCACCTACGTTGGGCAGTACTATCGCCTAGTGTCAGTTTGGCTAAAATTGTCCTGGGTGGTACCACCACCCGGGGGCCTGTGCTGGGCGGTACCACTGCCCAAATTGATGGTACCATCACCTGATATAGTCTCGAAGACTGTGCCACGACAGTGAGACTTCTTGGAGTACTGTTTGAGCTTCTTATTGGGCCCAACACTATTCTTACATGGGCCAAACTGGCCCCTAATTGGGTTGGCTCAAATCCAAGCCCAATTATGTGCTAACTACAAAATCCTAAGACATTTGCTAAGCTAAACAAGTCCCTGTGTCTATTCTTCCAGTGAGCTTTCGGCGAACTTCCGGTGAACATCCGACGAACCCTCGGCGATGCTCCGGCGGACTCCCGGCAAGCTCCGAGACTTCTCGACTGGTTCCTCTAGAACTTCTGATGAACGTCCAGACTTCTAACGAACTCTCAAACTCCTAATGTGATCGCATCTTTGACTCCGGGACTTTATTTTGCTTCATACCTTGCTATTATAGTTAATCTTGCACATGTAAAACAAACTTCGATCTAGAAAATTAATAGTAAGCATTAATCAAGTTATCCGACATGTCATTGGTCTCTCGACGCTTCGTTCGATTCTTCAGCACATCATCATCTCTTGCGGCCTATGGCCCAATCGGCCAGTTGACTCCGAAACTCTGATATTCTTAGCGCAATGTCCGCTCTTCTTGGCTCGATGCCCAAATCCATGGCCCAAAGCCTTTTGTCAGTACATCGATTGATCCACTAGCCTGACATCTAATCTTCTAACATGTTCCTCTGGCCCAACATGATTTTTCCTGCTTTACTTATCTCATCCTAATCAAAGCATCCTGTGTCGCTCAAAATGCAGATTAAAACATAAACATATATCAATTGGTTTCATCATCAAACTCCGAGATTCAACAATCTCCCCCTTTTTGATGATGATAACTAATTGACGACGGAGTTACCTTAGCTCCCAAAGTTTAAACAAACTTCCCCTATCAATATGCCATATTGATAGAAACTCTTGGATTCAAAAATTCAAGCAACATGTCATGATCAAATCATGCATGACATCAACATACTTCTCCCCCTTTGTCATCAACAAAAAGGAGAAGTCTAACTATTCATATGTTTAGAAGTAGGAGTTCTAATCGTTGTATAATAAATATTCATGTTCTATCATCATGCAATTTTACTATCATCATAGATATGTAAGATAGCAACATACTAGCTAGCAAATTTAAAGATATGCAAGTTGGCATATTTGCTTTTCTTGAGATAGGCAAGATAGCAATTTTTGGTAATGTTCAAGATAGCAATTTTTGTCTCTTCTTGAAATGTGTAACTTAGCACACATTACTTCTCTTGAGATTTGCAAGATAGCACTTTTGCTTCTTTTGAGATAGCAACTCTTTGCTTCTCTTTAGATCACAAGCTAGCAATTCTAGCAAATTTTACATCATGCAAGATAGCAAATTTTTGTGATGTTCAAGATAGTAAGTTCTTTCTTCTCTTTTGAGAAGTGCTATTTTTTGCTTCCTTTGCAAAATGCAAGTTAGCAAAATGCAAGATAACAAGCTAGCAAGAGACAATGTTTTACATGAAGCAAACTACATGAAGTATGTTTGCATCTTCTCTTGACTTGTGCAAGCTCGCTAGCAACATTTCTCCCCCTTTTACATTGTCAAAAAGAAGAGAAGGCCCTTTACATCAATTTCTAAATCATGACAAAGGTAAGTATCAATTTTATTTATGCATCATTACATTTTCAAATTAAAACACACAATTTCAAAACCATACATTTCATTTTTCATGCATGATACAAATAAATCAATCATCATTATGAGCATATCATACATGATACTAGAACATTAAGAACTTTTAAGCATTTATCAATATTTTGATCATGATACCAAACATTCATCATTTAGAGCATTCATGATACACATCATATGCATCACATACATCATAAAAAAAATAAGTATTGCATGTATCATTCCATCACATGGAGAATATCAAGAAGAATCATGGTATGAAAAATCTTGATTCATAGAAAAATATCATGTATCAAACATCAAGAAATCAAGATGATGATGATATAGATGAAGACATTCCTATAGCAAAAAGATGTCACGTAAATGATCTCTATTCATGCATAATATGAATCATTATAATTCCAAAAAATCATGATTCATTTCGATAAATTTCAATAAGAAGATACAAGAACACATTGTAGGAGATCTTGATTCATAAATGATTTCAAGTTATAATTCATGAGAAATCAAGATCATGATTTTAATAAAAACCATTAAATTCAAATCATCAAAATCATCAAAATCTCAACATTACTTTCAAGAGATTCAAAATGGACACAAACAACTTTATCAATCTCTTAGTGAAAAATTGATAAGATAGAGAAAAAGAAATTAAAAAAATACTTTTCTCTTTTTAGTTGTTTAAATTCATATGATTTATTTAATTTATGCCAAATAAAAATGTGCATCAACGTTTAGGATCGAAAAATAAATTTCGTCATAAAAACCATCAAGACCAATAAATCACAAAAATCATCATGTATAACTTTAAAATCTCATGTATAAAATCATTAAATCATGGCATCAAAACTTCAATATTTTCATTACAACATCAAGCAAGGTTTCATTGAACATAATTTTGAATGATTCTTATAGATATCTAAAACTTCTTTAGTTTTAATTTATATGATTGACTTTATATTAGCATGCTCAAATTTTTGTTCTTACGTCAAAACCATACATTATGTTTGAAAAACAAAGATAAGGTTCATAAAAAAATATCAAGCCTTCCGTACAAAAGCTATTCATCATCATTGAAAAGAAATATGGAAATCATCAAAATACACATTCTTCCTTCTCAAGCACATACATAAGATTAATCTTACTAGGTGTACAATCATTAGATTTATATCTAACATTTTATTGCATTAACATAAAACATATAATTTTCATTATTATTTTCAAAATTACGAGCATGATTATATTTTTGTATTTTTATTTTTAAATATTTAATTTTAAAAAAAAATTAATTCAAAACTAAATTACAAAAAAAATGTATCATGAAAAGCATCATGTAATTTCGAAATAAATTAGGGGGATTTTGATTACCTCATTGTTGAAAGCGGTTAAGGCATAGTTTGCCACCTCGCCTTTCTTGATTTTCTCCTCGTATTCGAAGGAGTTCGATTCATCCCAATTTTTGTTCTTCTTTTGTGTTTAAAGCAAGTAGTTCTGTCTTTTTGTTCTTAAAGTTTTGTTTCATTAAATTTTTAAATTTCTTAGTGAGTTCAAGTTCACTATCACTTGAGCTTATGCTCGAGTGTTCTTCAAATGTTCTACGCCCCAAATCCTTCCTGTTATTTGGAAGGTGGTTTTGTTCATTATATTCATCATGTGCATTGTACACCATTTCATATGTTATTAATGAACCGATAAGTTCTTCAAGTAGAAAAATATTTAAATCTTTTGTTTCTTATATTATCGTCACTTTCGATTCCCAAGTTTTAGAAAGTGATCTTAAGATTTTGTTAACAAGTTCAAAATTCAAAAAATTTTTACCAAGTCCTTTTAGACTATTGGCGACATCCGTAAAAATGAGTGTACATGTCTTCAATAATCTCACTTGGTTTCATATGAAAAAGTTCAAAATCATGCATTAAAAAGTTGATTTTTGAATCTTTTAATCTACTTGTGCCTTCGTGAGTGGTTTCAAGAATATGCCAAATGTCAAAAGTCGTTTCACAAGTAGAAATCCGATTAAACTCATTTTTGTCTAAGGCGCAAAATAAGACATTCATAGCCTTTACATTTAGAGAAAACGTCTTTTCCAAATCATTCCAATCTTTTATTGGAAGAGAAGACATTTTAAAACCAAATTCAACTATGTGCCATAAATCGAGAGTCAATGAAAGCAAGAAAACTCTCAGTCGAGTTTTCCAATAAGTGTAGTCCGTCCCATTAAAAAAGGGAGGACGAATGAGAGAGTGACCCTCTTGAAAGCCGAAAAGAGCCATTTCTATTTGGGTATTAAACCAAATTAGAAAACCATGGCTCTGATACCAATTGTTAGGATCAAGAGCACTAAGAGGGGGGGGGGTTAATTAGAGCAGCGAAAAACTTTCGTCGATTAAAACGACTTTCATACGATGAAATCTATTTTTGATGAAAACCATTTCGGAAAGAACTTTAACTTAAGATCAAAATGGAAGTATAGTTAATGTAAAGCAACGGAGGCAGTTTGTAGTTAAGATAAAGAGCAAAATATAAATGTAAACTGAGATTTAGAGTGGTTCAATCAATCTTGACCTACGTCCACTTTTGGCTTCCTCCTCCGATGAGGTCATCGATGTCCACTAGAGGCCTTCCTTCAATAGGCGAAGGCCAACCACCCTTTTACAGCTTTTCTCCTTTTGACGGGTTTAGGAGGCAACCCTTATAAGCACTCACACTCCTCTTACAGAATTCTAAATTTAGAGTTGGAGGAGGGAAATTCTAAAGAGATTACAGCAGCGTTTCTTTGCTTTTAGACTCGTATTTTACCCAGGGATGAAAGAGGTATTTATAGGCTTCAAGTTGATTTAAATTTGGAGCCTAAAAACATCTCATCCTGGGTTCCCCGGGCACGGGCGATACCACCACCTAGTGTCAGTTTGGCTGACACTGTCCTATGCGATACCACCGCCTGGGGGCTAGTGCTGGGCGGTACCATCACCTGGCACCCTGCTAGGGGTGGTACAACCGCCCAGACTGGCAGTACCACCGCCTGACATTGTCTTGAAGATTGTGCCACGACGGTGCGACTTCTTGGGGCACTGTTTGGGCTTCTTATTGGGCCCAACATAGTTCTTACATGGGCCAAACTGGCCCCTAATTGGGTTGGCCCAAATCTAAGCCCAATTATGTACTAACTATAAAATCCTAAGACATTTGCTAAGTTAAACAAGCCCCTATGTCTATTCTTCCGGTGAGCTTCCAGCGAACTTCCAGCAAACATTCGACGAACCCTCGTTGATGCTCCGGCGGACTCCTGGCTAGCTCCTAGACTTCACAATGATCTTCTTGGTGAGTTTCGATGAGCTTCTCTAGCAAGCTCCGAGACTTCTCGGTTGATTCCTCCAGAACTTCTGACGAATGTCCGGACTTCCGATGAACTCTCGAACTCCCAACGCGATTGCATCCTTGACTCTAGGACTTCATTTGCTTCATGCCTTGCTATCGTAGTTAATCATGCACATGTAAAACAAACTTCAATTTAGACAATTAGTACTAAGCATTAATCAAGTTGTCCGGCATGTCATTGGTCTCTCGACGCTTCGTCCGATTCTTCGGCACATCGTTCTCTCTTATGGCCTATTACCCAATCGGCTAGTTGACTCCGCAACTTTGATATTCTTGGTGCAATGTCTGCTCTTCTTGGCCCGATACCTAAATCCACGGCTCGAAGCCTTTTGTCGATACGTCGACCGATCCACCGGCCCGACGTCCAATCTTCTGACGTGTTCCTCCGGCTCAACATGATTTTTCCTGCTTTAATTGTCTCATCCTGATCGAAGCATCCTGTATCACTCAAAATGTAGATTAAAACATAAATACATATCAATTGGTTTCATCTTCAAAATCCGAGATTCAATAAGACCAATACTAAATATGATATTAGGTTTAGTGATAGTAAGGTATAGTAAAGTTACCTACCATACCTCTATGTTTAATTTAATAAATATGCTCATTAGTGTGTTGATAATCTTAGAATTATCCATATGAAATATTTTCAATTGGTCAAGACTATACTTAGTTTAGCTAATAAAAATTTTATTATTTAATTATTTAATTTATAATCTTAACAAAATATTAATCACCAATTAATCTCATTTCAAACTCTTGGCTCATATTTTTAGAAAAAGATTTATATATATAGGGAAATCTAGGGGGCGATATCACATACACAACAAAAGAACATAAAATAAAAATTCTAAATTTCTACAAAAAAAAGTTCCATCGTCATGCAAAGATTGATGCACAAAAACCCACAAAACCGAAAAACTACACATACAAGAAAGATTATGTTACATAGGGATATTATACATCCCTAAACTCTTACAGTTCTGTGAGAGAGGATGAAGGAGGTCAACTGTCCTCCTCTCTAGTGGTGATCCATACGGTAGGGGCTCCGAAGATTCCCCTCAAATCATTACCCAAAATTCCATATGCCCCAAATAGGGGCTATTGGCTAAGGAGGAGAAAGGGAGAGGAGAATAGGAGGTGGCAGCTAAAAAGGCTTAACCTATGGCCCTTTGGTTTCCTTATATTTATAGAGGCCTTTTGTCAACTAAACCATAATAGATCCTACCTAATCTATCCTATTAGGTATTCGATCTCCATCTGTTAGGACTCTAGCTAGGAGAGTCCTAATTAATAGGAGCATTCATGTAAAACCTACCTAAGCCAACCCTTATTAAAGAGGTGAAGAGGTCGGCTAGAGTTTGAAGGTTATTTCTTAGAGAAGGACCAAATACCCCTCTTACAACCTTTTTATAAGTGGTTCACACTCTTATAGATTTTTCAAAGAGAAAGAGGGAGGTGAACACTTAAGCTATTGAAAACAAGACTATGTTAAAGCTTTTTCTCAATTTCTAACTTCTCAAAAAGATGTCTTCTCTGTTGAGAATTGAGAGGTATTTATAGACCCCAAGAGGATTCAAATTTGGGCTCCAAATTTGAATTACTTTTAGGTTCCCAGAGCTAGCAGTGCCACCGCCTGTCAATGTCACATTGACCGTGTACTGGCGTTGCCACCGCCTATCGGTGGCGGTGCCAACGCCTGACCTTTCAAGTTCTGGGCGGTGCCACTACCCAATCCGGTGGTACCACCGCTCGACCTTTCGGGTTCTGGGCAATGCCACCGTTCGACCTTTCGGGTCATTGGTTGGGTTCCAAATTTGGCCCAAACTAGTTCAAATTTAGGCCCAATTGGCCCCTAACCAGGTTATAGGATTAACCTTTAATCCTAACCTTAATTACATGTAAACTATAAAATTAAGACATAATCCTAAGCAAATTTTTAACCGACAATGTCGAGTTTCCTTCTAGTAAGCTTTCTGACGAACTTCAAGCGGACTTCCGATATACCCTCGGATTTCTTCCAGCGGACTCCCAACAGGCTCTCGGTCTTATGGCGAGTTCAACGAGTCTTTGGCAAGTAGCCGAACCTTCTCGGTAATCTTCACGAACCTCCGACGATCTTTTCGATGGACTTCCAAAAACTTCGACAAGTCCCTGATTCCTTCTCGGTTGGTTCTAGCAGCACTTCCGATGATTTTTCGGACTTTCGGTGGACTCTCGAACACCCATCGAATTTGATTCCGGTAGACTTGCTTTATGTCTTCAAGCTATCGTAGTTAATCCTACACACTTAACTCAATAATATGGATTAGATTAATTAACCCATCAATTGACTTCATTATCAAAATATGAGATTTAACAATCTCCCCCTTTTTGATGATAATAATCAATTGATGACGGAGTTAAACATAACTCCCCCTATCTATATGTCATATTATGAGAAGATAAAAACACTTGAATTCAATCTCTTTGAATTGAAGCCTAAACCGATAAGTTCTATCTATTGAACTTATCTTTATTCTTAATAAGCATGAGCAAATAGGAAACTTCGTATTTCTCATAATTTCAAGGCATGAAAATTATTTTTAAGTCAAATGATAAAAGATAATTATCATTTTGACAAGAAATATGAAATTTCAACATGAATCTCATGATATAAATACAAGGCATGATTTCATATAATCATGAGATGATACGACAACCAATCTAAAAACTTTCATATAAGACATTTTTCATTATAAGCTATGCAATATATATGAGTCATGCTAATTTCATATTTGTACAAGTTATCAATCTTTTGCTCATTCTTCTCCCCCTTTGTCATCAACAAAAAGGAGATGAGGTTTTAAGCAGAAAATTCATGATCATAAAAAAAAATTCAGCATTAAGATCGATCATACAAAAATCAGCATTCATAAGATCATACAAAATTTATCTCATAAGAAAAATTCAGCATTCATACAAAAAGGAGATGAGGTTTTAAGCATAAAATTCGTGATCATAAAAAAATTTAGTATTAAGATCGATCATACAAAAATCAACATTCATAAGATCATACAAAATTCATCTCATAAGAAAAATTCAGCAATCATACAAAAAGGAGATGACAAAATTGACAAAGCTTCAACTTGGCATTAAGATTGATTATACAAGGAAGACAACAAATCAAAACATGAAGGTGCCATTAAAATGTTGACAAAATTTTGGAAAGAAACATCCAATATCGCATGTCAAGGTAGCATAGAGGTTTACAATAAAAAAACACATCGATTATTCCTTAGGAGGAATTCTATAGTTCCTATACATGGCATCTACCTTTTGGTTCATCTGTCATAGTTCCCTCAAAATTTCAATTTACTGTAATTGAATTTGCTCTTGTTGTGATTTGAGTTGCTCTTGTTGTGATTTCAAAATTTCTATAGTACTTCTAAAGGTGCTGCACTAAAGGGACTAGAAGGAGGAGATTCATTTCCCCTAAAAATGGGTATGTCAGGGTGTTTTATTGGTGGGGGAATTGAATCAGTCCTTCTAGGTTGCCTAATCCATATTCCATTGCTAAAAGTGCACCTAAGTCTTCTGTTGATAGTGTTAAATCGATCGACTTAGATTATTTTTTCATCGAGTGAGACACAAATATTATGGGTAAGTATTATCGAGTGACTAACCCCCCATATGGTAACATTGTGTCTTTAGCTATTATGTCCTACATATGTTGCCGGATTAAGTATCCAAAATAATTATGTTGGCCTGTCATAATCCAATACATAGTACTTAACTTTATTTGACTAATCTCATTATGATGAAATTGTTTAGGAAGTAGGATGCTTATCATGATGTGATAAAGAAATTTAGAGTTAAAGGGCAACAAGTGCTCGCAACTTTTGGGAATCATGCCTAGGTTCGGATTTGCAAAAATAGTTTCTAAGGTTTCGGAGTAAGTTGCTCCGATTACAACGATATCCCATTTATTTCTAAAATAGCAACCCCTATCCTTTTCGGTAATTCCAATTAGCTCACATATAGTGCTATCAAAGATTTGAATATGTGTTCCTAAGAGGTAGGTAGTTAAGCTATTATTGTCTACACATAAGTTTGGGTAAAATAACCTAACCAACCTAGGATAAATTGGTTCATTGATTTGTAGAAGAGATAAGACATCTAAATGTGCAAACCATCTAATGGGTTCTAGGTTTCCGAGTTCATCTAGATCAATATGTTTGCCCTTATGTATTGTTCTTGTTTCGAAATTAGGAATCCTAAGGGCTACCTCATTAAATCTAAAGAAGATTTGGTCATAGGAATCTCCTTCCACCCTTTCCCTTTGGTTCTTGATAATCTTTTAGGAGCCATATCTAAACATACTGATAGATCAAGAGAGAATGGTAAAGAATAACCCAAATAATGAGAGGATAAAAAAAATTTCAGATCTTATCTTGTGGAGATTTTCTTGGGAGGTAGAGAGCTTGATCCAAGAAGAACTCTTAGGCTTCTAGAGGATAGAATGAGGGTGAGAGATGTTTAGAAGGTTTTGTGGGAGTTCTAGGGAGGGTTCTCACGGGTTGGGGGCGGTTCCACTGCCGACCCTAACTCACCTCTTTTTATGGTCTCTCGGGCGGTGCCACCGCCTAGGGACCGAGCGCCCAAGTGGTGCTACCGCCGGTTCTGGCAGTGCCACCGCTAGCGTGCTAAAAAAGATTTTTTTTTTTTTCAGAAGTGTTGAGTCAAGATAGGATAGTGTCTTGGATTACTCTTTAAGATGTCATTTGGAATCGAAAAAGGAAGAAGTCAGATCCACGAAAACCAAAAAGAGGATGAAAATTTTTGAAAAATATATACAATCAATCTCATTCACAAGGACAATTCAACATGCCTAATTCCCTTCTAATAAAGTCAAATTGATCTTCATTTAAGGCTTTTGTGAAAATATTTGCTAATTGATGCTTTGTATCAATAAATTCTAGAATAACATTATTATTATTGACATGATCTTGTATAAAGTGATGCCTAATGTCAATATGCTTAGTTCTAGAGTGTTGAATTGAATTTTTGGTTAGACAAATAGCACTTGTATTATCACAT
Source organism: Musa balbisiana (assembly GCA_004837865.1). Classification (NCBI taxonomy): domain Eukaryota; kingdom Viridiplantae; phylum Streptophyta; class Magnoliopsida; order Zingiberales; family Musaceae; genus Musa; species Musa balbisiana. The sequence goes on from CM017192.1 coordinate 18,258,374, forward strand.
TTTATGGGAATGTTCTTTAAGTAAATTCCATAGTCTTCCAACGTACTCTTTATCCAAACAACTTGTGCACAGCATGCACTTGCAGCTATGCATTTGGCTTCCGTCGTAGATAGTGTAACTGAATTTTGTTTCTTAGAAGTCCAAGAAACAAGTGCATGTCCTAAAAATTGACATGTTCCGGATGTGCTTTTTCTATCTATCTTACATCCACCAAAATCGGCATTTGCATAAGCTATTAAATCAATTTTCTCAGATTTCAGATACCATAATCCTAAATTAGGAGTTCCTTTAAGATATCTAAAGATTCTTTTAACACTTTAATATGAGACAATTTAGGATTAGCTTGAAACCTAGCGTAAAATCCTACACTAAACATAATATCCGATCTAGTTGCGGTGAGGTAAAGTAAACTATCAATCATTCCCCTATATGTTTTTTGATCAAAGCTTTCACCACTTTCATCCATGTCTAACTTAGTGGAAGTACTCATAGAAGTATTAATAGCTTTCGAACCATCCATGTTAAATCATTTTAACAATTCTAATATATATTTAGATTGATTAAGAAATATACCATTACTAAGTTGTTTAATTTGTAATCCTAAAAAGAAGGTTAATTCTCCCATTAGGCTTATTTCAAATTCATGACTCATACATTTGGCAAATGATTCATATAGTGATTCATCCGAAGAGCCAAAAATAATATCGTCAACATAGATTTGAATAATAATAAAATTATTTTCAAAATGTTTAATAAACAATGTAGTATCAACCTTGCCTTTTTTAAAATTATTTAAAATAAAAAAGGAACTAAGCTTTTCATACCAAGCTCTAGGAGCTTGTTTTAAGCCATAGAGAGCCTTATTCAATTTAAATACATGATTAGGAAGAAGAGAGTTTTCAAATCCAGGAGGTTGTTCAACATACACTTATTCGGAAATAAAACCATTCAAGAAAGCATTTTTGACATCCATTTAAAATAGTTTAAAACCATTACTACTAGCATAGGCAGGGAGCATCCTAATGTTTTCTAATCTTGCCACAGGAGTGAAGGTCTCTTCGTAGTCGATACCTTCTTCTTGGTTGAAACCTTTGGCCACTAGTCTAGCCTTGTTTCTAACCATGATACCGCATTCGTCTTGCTTATTTCTAAAGACCCATTTAGTACCAATGACTAAATGGTCACTAGGTCTAAGAACAAGCTTCCATACCTCATTCCTCTCAAATTGGTTCAATTCCTCTTGCATTGCAATAACCCATGAATCATCTTTTAAGGCTTTGTAAGCTTGTCAATGCATTTAGGTTCAATTTGAGAAAGGAAGGCGGCATTAGCATAAAAATTCTTGAAGGAAGAACGAGTTTGAACCTCTTTTGATGTATCTCCTATAATTAGCTCCTTTGGATGAGCATCTATATACTTTCATTCCTTGGATAAGGAAATTTTGGAAGAAGATGCATCCAAGTTGCTATTTTGAGGAGGGGGTTCATTTTAATTCAAATTATCAAAACCAAGATTATCATCAAAATTATATTTCTTTAACTCAAAATTTTCATTAAAAACTATATGAATAGGCTCTTCTATAACTAAGGTTCTTTTGTTAAAAACACGAAAAGTCTTAGAAACGGAAGAATAACCAAGAAAGATGTCTTCATCGGATTTAGCATCAAATTTTCCTAAGGCATCCTTTTCGTTCAAAATAAAGCATTTACAACTGAAAACTTTAAAATAAGAAACATTTAGTTTTTTATTATTCCATAATTCATAGGGAGTTTTTAATAGAGATGGTCTTATTAGAATCCTATTCATGACATAGCAAACCGTATTAACAGCTTCGACCCAAAAATACTTAGGTAGACTATGTTCATTTAACATGGTTCTTGTCATTTCTTGTAGATTTTTATTTTTTCTTTCAATTACTCCATTTTGTTGAGGATTTCTCGGAGTGGAGAAGTTGTGGTTATATTCATTTGATTCACAAAAACTTTGGAAGTCATGATTTTGAAATTCGCCACCATGATCACTCTGAATTGATGAAATCATGAAGCCTTTTTTCGTTTTGAGCAAGTTTACAAAATTTAGAGAAACATTTGAAACAATCACTTTTGTGAGTTAAGAAATAGGTCCAAGTGTATCTACTATAGTCATCTACAGTTATGAAGGCATATTTGCTTCCTCCTAAACTCATTGTGTCAATTGGTCCAAATAAGTCCAAATGGATCAATTACAATGGTCTAGTGGTGGTAATTTGATTTTTTTGTTTGAAACTAGTTTTTAATTGTTTTCCTAGTTGACAAGCATCACACACTTTGTCCTTAACAAATTTCATATTGAGAATCCCTCATACTAACTCTCTAGATGAAATCTTAGATATTAGTTTTATACTTGCATGGCCTAATCTCCTATACCAAAGCCAAGCATCATCATTTAAAGTAGAAAAGCATATTTCATTATTAAGTTCATTAAGGTTGATAGTGTAGACATTATTTTGTTTTAAGGCAATAATTGATATGTTATTGTTTGGTTTTTCAATAATGCACACATTAGATTCAAATCTAACGATGTAACCTTTATCGCATAATTGACTAATGCTTAAGAGATTATGTTTTAATCCATCAACTAGCAACACATCATCAATTGGAAATCTTAATTTGTTATCTATGGTTCCCTTACCAATGATTTTCCCTTTGTTGTTATCTCCGAAGATGACATACCCTTCTTCTTTGCTATTGAGCATAGAGAAATAAGATAGATCTCCGGTCATGTACCTTGAGCATCCACTATCAAGATACAATCTCTTGCTCCTAGCTTATAAGTTTGTCTACAAAAGAAGACAGTATTTAGGTACCCATTTGATTTATCTAGAGTTCCTTTAGGAACCCATATTAACTTATGTGGACTAATTTTCTTAAATGGACATTTGTAAACAATATATCCAAATTTACAACAAAAGTTACATTTTAAATGAGGTGAAACATGTGATGTGGGTCCTCTAATGAAGGTGGTACGATTTTAGTGAGATCCACTCACAAAAATAATTCCACTTCTATTTGTGACGTGACCCTTGTTTGCAAGGATCATGTCCAAGCCTTTGCTACCGACCTTAAACTTATTCAAGGTCTCTTTAAGTAGCAAATTTTTATTTTTTATTGCTTCTAAGTGTTCACACTTAGAGCATGGAGAAGTTTGAAGACTATCAAGCTTATCTTGTAGTATGGCATGCTATTTCTTTAATAGATTGAACTTCTTACTAATAGTTCCACACTCATCAAATAATTCGTGAAAAGTGATAGAAAGTTCATCGAAAGATAAATTTTCATTAATTAAATCATATACCTCTTCTCCTAAAGCCATTAGCATGAAGTTTACCTCCTCTTTGTTGCTAGCTTCTTCATTCTCGGAATCACTTGAATCATCCCAAGTCGCTTTTAAAGCTTTCTTCTTCTTCGGTTGCTTCTTCTTGGCTTAGGGCATTCATTTTTGAGGTGCCATGACTTCTTGCATTCGTAGCATATTACTTGGTCATTTTTCTATTCAAGTTTGTTTTTGGTGTTATTTTTAAATTTGTTCTTTCTTATAAATTTTTAAAATTTTTGAGTTAAAAGTGCAATGTCATCGTCATTGTCCTCATCACTTGATGTTCCTTTCAAGTGGTCTTCTTATAATGTAAGAGCCATATCCTTCCTGTTCTTTGAAAGGGGGTTCTCGAGCTCTTCATGAGCATGGCATGTCATTTCATAGGTCATTAGAGACCCAATAAGTTCTTCAAGAGGGAAACGTTTTAAGGTCCTTGGCCTCTTGAATGGCCGTAACTTTTGGATCCTAACTTTTTGGGAGGGATCTTAAGATTTTAGTTACTAGTTCAAAGTTAGAAAAATCATTACCAAGAGCTTTGAGTCCATTGATGACATCTGTGAAACGGGTGTACATGTCTCCGATGGACTCATTTGGTTTTATCTGGAAAAGTCCATAAGAATATACAAGAATGTTGATTTTGGACTCTTTTACTCAACTAGTGCCTTCATGAGTGACCTCAAGAGTTCTCTAAATATCAAAAGCTGAATCACAAATCGAAACGTGATTAAATTCATTTTTGTCAAGTGTACAAAACAATGCATTCATAGCCTTTGTGTTTAAAGCAAAAACCTTCTTCTTCGATTCATCCCATTCGCTCATTGGAAGAGAAGATTTTTGAAATCCATTTTCGATAATAGTCCAAAGCTCAAAATCCATAGAAATAAGGAAGATCCTCGTACGAGTCTTCCAATACGTATAATCCAACCCATTAAACATAGGCGGACGTGTAATAGAGTGACCCTCTTGCATGCCGGAGTAAGCCATCTCTCTTCAGTAGTAAACTAAGTATGAGAGTGAGCCTTGCTCTTATGCCAATTGTTAGGATCGGAGCAGCACTAAGAGGGGGGGGTGTGAATTAGTGTAGCGGATTGAAACTCATAAGTTTGAAATCGATTTCGTAAATGTGTAGAGATTTCAATTCGACGAAGAATGACTTAGTAAAGATAGCTTGAGTAAAGGAAGTTAAGAATAGGAAGATGAAAACCGAAAGTTTGCTGCTAAGTAAATAAATGTTTCAGAAGGTTAAACACTCACCCATTCAAGGAACACCATAATTTAAAGTGGTTCGGTCAAATGACCTACATCAACTTGCAAAGCCTTCTTCGATGAGGTTCCCAACTTCCACTAGCAAATCACTTTGAAGGGGAAGGACCAAATACCCCTCTTACAACCTTTTTATAAGTGGTTCACACTCTTATAGATTTTTCAAAGAGAAAGAGGGAGGTGAACACTTAAGCTATTGAAAACAAGACTTTGCTAAAGCTTTTTCTCAATTTCTAACTTCTCAAAAAGTATCTTCTCTGTTGAGAATTGAGGGGTATTTATAGATCCCAAGAGGATTTAAATTTGAGCTCCAAATTTCAATTACTTTTTGTTGAATCTCGGATTTTGATGATGAAGTCAATTGTCATGTTTTATCTAATCCATATGTTGAGATAAGTATGCAGGATTAACTATGAAAGCTTGAAGACATAAAGCGAGTCTACCGGAAGCAAGTTCAATGGTTGTTTGAGAGTCCGAAGATTCGTCGAAGATGCACCGGAACCAATCGAGAAGAAATTGGGGACTTGTCAGAGTTTTCGGAAGTCCGCCGAAGAGATTATCAGAGGTTCACAGAGATCACCGGGAAGGCTTGACTACTCGCTGATTTCGCCACAAGATCGGGAGCTAAGTGGGAGTCTATCGGAAGAAATCCAAGGGCGTATCGGAAGTCTGCCGAAAGATCGCCGGAAAGCTCGCCGGAACAAGACTTGAAGTTTGCCGGTTAAAAACTTGCTTAGGATTATGTTTTTAGTTACATAGTTTGTATGTAATTAAGGTTAGGATTAAGAAATAATCCTATATCTTGATTAGGGGCCAATTGGGCCCAAAATGAAACCTAGTTTGGGCCGGACTTAAAGCCCAACCAGTGATCAGTAAGGTCATGCGGTGGAATCGCCATACTGGGCGGTGGCACCTCCCAGCACCCAAGCCAGGCGGTGGCATCGCCCAGCACCCGAAGAGCTAGGCGGTGGCACAGTTGGACTAGGCGGTGGCATCGCCCAGTACACTGTCAGTACCAAAACTGACAGGCGGTGGCACCGCTAGCTTCGGGAACTGAAGAGAATTCAAATTTTGGAGCCTAAATTTGAATCCTCTTGAGGCCTATAAATACCCCTCAATTCTCAGTAAAGATTACAACTTTTGAGAAGCAATAGAGTGAAAAAAAAGGGTCTTAGCAAAGCCTTAGCAAGTCTTACTTTCAAATTGCTTGAGTGTTCACCTCCCTTTCTTTCTTGCTGAAATTTTGTCAGAGTGTGAACCACTTGTAAAGGTTGTAAGAGGGGTATTTGTCCTTCCCCTTCAAAGTGATTTGCTAGTGGAAGTTGGGGGCCTTATTGAAGAAGGCTTCGCAAGTGGATGTAGGTCATTTTGACCGAACCACTTTAAATCTGCGTGTTCCTTGATTGTGTGAGTTGTTATTTTTCTACAATCATTGTCTACATAGAAGCAAGTTTTTGTTCTTCACTTTACTCAAGTTACTATTGAACGAAATCTTCTCGCATTTTACGGAATTAGTTTCAAACCTACTAATTTTAATCCGCCGCACTAATTCACCCCCCCCCCTCTTAGTGCCGCTCCGATCCTAACACTTTTGGGTTCCCAGAGCTGACGGTGCCACCGCTTATCAATGTCATATTGACCGTGTACTGGCGGTGTCACCGCTTGTCGATGGCAGTGCCACCACCCGACCTTTTAGGTTCTGGGCGGTGCCACCACCCAGTTCGGCGGTACCACTGCCCAACCTTTCGGGTTTTGGGTGGTGCCACCGCTCGACCTTTCGAGTCACTGGTTGGGCTCCAAATTTGGCCCAAACCAGTTCAAATTCGGGCCCAATTGGCCCCTAACCAGGTTATAGGATGAACCCTTAATTCTAACCCTAATTATATGTAAACTACAAAATTAAGACATAATCCTATGTAAATTTTTAACCGGCAATGTCGAGTTTCCTTCTGGCGAGCTTTTTGGTGAACTTCAGGCGGACTTCCGATATACCCTCAGATTTCTTCCAACGGACTCCTAGTAGGCTCCCGGTCTTATGGCGAGTTCAATGAGTCTTTAGCAAGTAGCCGAACCTTCTTGGTGATCTTCGCGAACCTCCGACGATCTTTCCGATGGACTTCTGAAAACTTCGGCAAGTCCCCGATTCCTTTTCGGTTGGTTCCGGCAGCACTTCCAACGATTCTTCGGACTTTCGACGGACTCTCGAACACCCATCGAACTTGACTCCAGTAGACTTGCTTTATGTCTTCAAGCTATCGTAGTTAATCTTGCACACTCAACTCAATAATATGGATTAGATTAATTAATCCATCAATTGACTTCATCATCAAAATCCGAGATTCAACAAGACAAACCACCTCTATCATATGGATGTGTATACAGGTGTACACTAGTCTATCTGGTTATCTTGATATCCCTCTCAAGTAACCTATGATCAAGATTATTATATATATATATATATATAATATATATATATAATATATATATATAATATATATATATATAATATATATATATATATATAATATATATATATATATAATATATATATATATATATATATATATATATATATATATATATATATATATATATATATAATATATATATATAATATATATATATAATATATATATATATATATATAATATATATATATATATATATATAATATATATATATAATATATATATATAATATATATATATAATATATATATATAATATATATATATAATATATATATATATAATATATATATATATAATATATATATATATATATATATAATATATATATATATATATAATATATATATATATATATATATAATATATATATATATATAATATATATATATATATATATATATATAATATATATATATATATATATATATATATATATATATATATATAATATATATATATATATATAATATATATATATATATATATATATATATATATATATATATATATATATATATATATATATATATATATGCAATAAGCAATATAAAGTGAAAAATACCATAATAGTAATAAGCAAAAAGAGTACATGTCATGTCACATATGCCATTACTCATGTGATTGGCTTGCAGGGCACCTATGACTAGCAATCTCCCACTTGACCTAAAGTCAATCACCTATATGTCTGATCCCCATTAGACCACTATGATGCTCAAAGATAATATAAGATAATAGCTTTGTTAGTGGATCTATGATGTTATCTTTAGATGAAACTCTTTCTACTACTATATCTCCTTGGACAACGATTGTAAGGATATATAGGAGTGACATTACATGCATAGTGGAAGAAAATAAAATAAAAATCCTAAAATTTCCAAAAATGTTTAACGTCATGCATAAATTGGTGTGCAAAAACCCACAAAACTGAAAATAACATATGAGATAGTTGTGTTAAGAAGATTGTATTGTTATGATTAAGTCAACACTAAGGGGGGTGGGGGTGAATTAGTGCTTTTCGAGAACTACGTCACACATGAAAATTCATACGATAAAATCGAAATAGAAAGACGTTTAAGCTTAAAGATGTTCATAGGAGAGTGATGAAGATGTATAGTAGTTTCAAAGTAAGTAAATAGCAAAGAAGAAAAGGCACACCAATTTTATAATGGTTTGATTATTGTGACCTATGTCTACTCTCGATTCTTTTCCCATCGATGCCACTAGCATCCACTAATGCTCTTCTTTTAATGGGTGAAGACCAACCACCATCTTACAACACTTTCTGCTTTTCACAAGTTTAGGAGACAAGCTTTATAAGTCTCACATCTCTCTTAGAATGATCACAAAAAAGCTAAAGAAGGAGGAGGACGCTTAATACTTTTTCAACATTTTCACACCCCAAAATCTCAAGACTTTTGTTCATAGTTTCATCCTCTTTCATACAACAAAGAGTGGGGTATTTAAAGGCCCCAATGGAGTAAAAAATAGAGCCAAAAAGTGTCTCATCATCGGTTTCCGAGGTACTGGAGGTACCATCGTCATTATTAGGTGGTACCACTGCCTAGACTAACATTAAGCGATACCATTGCTCAATTTGGGCAGTACAATCACCTGATAGTCTCAAAGACTAGGCTTTGGTGATACCATCACCTGGCAGCAATAATTGTCGATGGTACAACCGCTTAGACCACTTGGGAGGATAAGCCTCAAGCGGTTCTACTGCTTAGTCTGGGAGATGCCACCGCTTGACGTGGCTCCAAGTGGCTAAATGGGCCATCCAACTAGCCCAATTTAGCATAATTTAGGGCCTAGTTGTCCCCAAATTGAGTTAGTAGGATTTCTCCCAAAACTAATTCAAATTAAAGTCCTAAGTACGATAGTTAAAGGTTAAAATAATTACGATACAAGTAATCTAAGTTATCTGGCACGTCAATTATTCAACCAAACTCTCGGTGAACTTCCGGCAAACTTCCGACGACATTCCAATGATCTTTTGGTGAACTTCCGGTGAGTTTTTGATGAACTCCTGGTGAACTTTCGTTGAGCTTTCGGCGAACTCCCGGTGATCTTCCAGCGAGCTTTCATTGTATCATCCAATCCTTCGATGTATCCCTTAATTTATCTGGCCCAACTTTGGTTCTTATTTAATTATTTTACCTTTCTCATGATCGTAGTTAGTTCTATATCACTTATCTTAACACATGGATTAGATCATTAATTTACCAATTGATATCATTTTCAAAATCCGAGATTCAACATGTATATCACTGAATTCCTACAAACCTATGGGAGAGGATTAATAAGGTTAAGCATCCTCCTCTTTGTTAGGACTATTTCTGTTGAATCTCGGATTTTGATGATGAAGTCAATTGTCATTTGTTATCTAATCCATATGTTGAGATAAGTGTGCAGGATTAACTACGATGAAAGTAAGACATGCAGCAGGAGTTGCGCCGAAGTCAAGACTATGATCACGTTGGGGGTTCGAGAGTTCGACGGAAGTCCGGACGGTCATCGGAGGTTCTGCGGGAACAAATCCGAGAAGTCCAGGAGCTTGCCAAAGAAGCTCATCGAAACTCGCCAAGTGGATCGTCGCAAGTCCAGGAGTTTGCCGGAAGTCCGCCGGAGCATCGCCAAGGGTTCGTCGGATGATCGCCGAAAGTTCGCCGGAAGCTCGACGAAAGAAGCGATTGACGCACCGGAGAAAGTTGCAGTAAATGTCTTGAAAAATATCATAGTTAGCAAGATGATTAAGTTAGAAATGGGAGGTGATCCCATTAACTTAATCTTGGGGCAATTGGGCCCTTGACAGACCCAAATTGGGCCGAATGGATCAGCCCATTCGGACCCAGATTCCTTGGCCGGCGGTGGCACCGCCAAGCTGCCGAGCCTTGGAGTGAGGCTGGGCGGTGGTACCGCCCCTGTCAGGCGGTGGCACCGCTTGAGCTCAGTCTCCGAGTGAGACTAGGTGGTAGCACCGCCCCTGTTAGGTAGTGGCACCGCCTGGGCTTAGTCTCCGAGTGAGACTGGGTGGTAGTACTGCCCTTGTCAGGTGGTGGTACTGCCCAAGCTCGGTCTCCGAGCTCTGTTAGGCGGTAGTACCGCTAGGACCCCAAAAACATGGGAAATGACATTTTTGAGCTCCAAATTCAAATCAGTTTGGGGCCTGTATAAACCCCACCCTTTCATGCATGAAAGGGCACCATAACTTAGCATTTATTCTGAGATTTTAAGAGCTTAAAAGTGTTGTAAAAGGCTAGAAGTTCTTCTCCCTCTTTTCTTCAAAGTTTTGATCATTCAAGAGAGGAGTGAAAAATCTGTAAGGGTTATCTCCTAAGCCCGTCAAAAGGAGTGAAACTGTAAAAGGGTGGTTGGCCTTCACCTATTGAAGGAAGGCTTCTAGTGGACGTCGGTGACCTCATCGGAGGAGGAAGCCAAAAGTGGATGTAGGTCAAGATTGACCGAACCACTCTAAATCTTGGTTTGCATTTACATTTTGTTCTCTATCTTAACTGCAACTGCTTCCGTAGCTTTACTTTAACTGCACTTTACTTGATCTTAAGTTAAAGCAATTTCTGATTTGACTTTTATACTGAAATCATTCTTATCATACGAACGTCATTTTAAATCGTCAAAAGTTTTCCGCTACACTAATTCACCCCCCCCCTCTTAGTGCTCTTGATCCTAACAATTGGTATCAGAGCGGGGTTAACTCTCAATCGGATTAAAACCCAAGAGAGATGGCATACGTCGGAAATCAAGAGGGCCACTCTATTACACGTCCACCCATGTTCAATGGGACGGACTACACCTATTGGAAGACCCAAATGAGGATCTTTCTTATTTCAATGGATTTTTAACTTTGGAATCTTGTCGAAAATGGATTTTCGAAGTCTTCTCTTCCAATGATTGATTGGAATGAATTGGAGAAGACTTTCGCTCTTAATGCAAAGGCTATGAATGCCTTATTTTGTGCACTTGATAAAAATGAGTTCAATCGTGTTTCGGTTTGTGAAACCGCATTTGATATTTGGCATACACTCGAAGTGACTCACGAAGGCACAAGTAGAGTGAAAGAGTCAAAAATCAATCTTTTGATACATTCTTTTGAACTTTTCCGAATGAAACCGAGCGAGACTATTGGCGATATGTACACCCGTTTCACGGATGTCGTCAATGGTCTAAAAGGACTCGGCAAAAGTTTTTCGGATTTTGAGCTCGTAAATAAGATTCTAAGATCCCTTACTAAGAGTTGGGACCCTAAAGTCACTGCTATTCAAGAGGCTAAAGATCTAAACAACTTCCCTCTTGAAGAATTAATGACCTACGAAATGACTTGCAAAGCTCATGAAGAGCAAGAAGAGATCCTTCCAAAGAACAGGAAGGATATGGCACTTAGAACTTTTGAAGACCACTAGAGAGAAAACTCAAGTGATGAAGACTGTGACGATGACTTGGCACTTCTAACAAGGAAATTCAAAAAATTCATTAAAAGAAACAAGTTTAAAAATGACTCAAAAAATAAATTTGAACCCAAAAAGGACCAAGTTATTTGCTACGAATGCAAGAAGCCGGGACACTACAAAAGTGATTGTCCCCAAGCCAAGAAGAGAACACCAAAGAATAAGGCGCTCAAAGCAATGTGGGATGACTCAAGCGCGTCCGAAGAAGAGGAGTCCAACACCGAGCAAGTTGCTCATTGCGCCTTAATGGCCATCCGAGATGAGGTAACAAATTTAATTGATGCAGATTTATCATTTGATGAATTACTAAATGTCTTCCATGACTTATTTGATGAATGCAAAACTATTAGTAGAAAATATAAATTGCTAAAAAAGGAGCATGATAGTCTTACTTGTAATTTTGACAAATTAGAAATTGAATATCATGATAGTTTAGCTCCATGTAAAAAATGTAATGATCTAGAAACTCTCCAAAAGGAGAACTTGCTACTTAAGGACACCTTGAAGAAATTCGAGGTTGGTAGCAAGTCTTTGAATATGATCCTTACAAATAAGGGTCATGTTCCTAAAAGAAGTGGAATCGGATTTGTGAGAAGTCCTCACCAAAATCCAACCACCTTCATTAAAGGCCCCATCTTATATGTTCGGCACCAAAGCAAATGCAACTTTTGTTGCAAACATGGACATAGAACTTATCATTGTCCATTCAAGAAAGTTAGTCCAAACAAATTGATTTAAGTTCCTAAAGGAACCACGATAAACTCTATGCAACATGATAAATAATTTAGATCAGTGTTTGAGGCACCCAAAAGTAATGGGTACCTAAAAATCATCCTTTCTTGTAGAAACATACATCATCACAAGTTAGGAGCAAGAGATGGTACCTTGATAGTGGATGCTCAAGGCATATAACCGGAGATCCATCTCAATTCTCTAAACTCATTAGCATAGACGAAGGCTATGTCACCTTCGGAGACAACAACAAGGGTAAAATCATTGGCAAAGGACCATAGGTAACAAATCCAACTTCTTTATTGAAGATATTTGTTAGTTGATGGTTTAAAACATAACCTCTTGAGCATTAGTCAATTGTGTGATAAATGATAGTCTTACTTGTAATTTGACAAATTAGAAATTGAATATCATGATAGTTTAGCTCCATGTAAAAAATGTAATGATCTAGAAACTCTCCAAAAGGAGAACTTGCTACTTAAGGACACCTTGAAGAAATTCGAGGTTGGTAGCAAGTCTTTGAATATGATCCTTACAAATAAGGGTCATGTTCCTAAAAGAAGTGGAATCGGATTTGTGAGAAGTCCTCACCAAAATCCAACCACCTTCATTAAAGGCCCCATCTTATATGTTCGGCACCAAAGCAAATGCAACTTTTGTTGCAAACATGGACATAGAACTTATCATTGTCCATTCAAGAAAGTTAGTCCAAACAAATTGATTTAAGTTCCTAAAGGAACCACGATAAACTCTATGCAACATGATAAATAATTTAGATCAGTGTTTGAGGCACCCAAAAGTAAATGGGTACCTAAAAATCATCCTTTCTTGTAGAAACATACATCATCACAAGTTAGGAGCAAGAGATGGTACCTTGATAGTGGATGCTCAAGGCATATAACCGGAGATCCATCTCAATTCTCTAAACTCATTAGCATAGACGAAGGCTATGTCACCTTCGGAGACAACAACAAGGGTAAAATCATTGGCAAAGGAACCATAGGTAACAAATCCAACTTCTTTATTGAAGATATTTTGTTAGTTGATGGTTTAAAACATAACCTCTTGAGCATTAGTCAATTGTGTGATAAAGGATATATTGTCAAATTCGAATCTAATGCTTGCATTGTTGAAAAACCACACAAAAACACATCTATGATTGCATTAAAACAAAATAACGTATACAACATTGACATCAATGATCTTTGCAATGAAAAGTGTTTCTCGGTTTTGAATGAGGATGCTTGGCTTTGGCATAGGAGATTAGGTAATGCTAGCATGAAACTAATCACTCAAATATCATCCAAAGAACTTGTAAGAGGAATTCCTCATATCAAGTTCATCAAAGATAATGTGTGTGATGCTTGTCAATTAGGAAAACAAATTAAGGGTAATTTTAAATCTAAGAATCAAATAAGCACCTCTAGGCCTTTACAATTGATCCATATGGACTTGTTTGGACCTATCTCTACATCAAGTCTAGGTGGTAGCAAATACACTTTCGTCATTGTAGATGACTATAGTAGATACACATGGACTTATTTCTTAAAACATAAAATGAATGCTTTAGATATTTTACCAAGTTTTGCAAACTTGTCCAAAATGAAAAGGGTTCTATGATTTCGTCAATTAGAAGTGATCATGGTGGTGAATTTCAAAACCGTGATTTTCAAGAATTTTATGAATTTAATGGATACAATCATAACTTCTCTACTCCAAGAAATCCTCAACAAAATGGAGTAGTAGAAAGAAAAAATAGAAATTTACAAGAAATGGCAAGAACCATGTTGAATGAACATAGCCTACCCAAATATTTTTGGGCCGAAGCCGTAAACACTGCATGCTATATTTTGAATAGAGTTCTAGTAAGACCCTTACTCACCAAAACTCCCTATGAGTTGTGGAACAACAAAAAACCCAATGTTTCATATTTTAAAGTTTTTGGGTGTAAGTGTTTTATCTTGAATGAAAAGGATGTCTTAGGAAAATTTGATGCTAAATCCGATGAAGGAATTTTCCTTGGTTATTCTTCGGTTTCTAAAGCTTTTCGTATCTTCAATAAAATAACTTTAATTATAGAAGAATCCATTCATGTTGTTTTCAATGAGATTTTCGAAATCAAGAAAAATGATTTTGATGATGATGTTAATTTTGATTCTTTGAATTTAAATGAAACCCCTTCTCCAACTAGCAACTTAGATGCATCCACTTCCGAAACATCCTTACCCAAGGATTGGAAATATGTAGATGCTCATCCTAAGGAGCTAATTCTAGGAGACACATCTAAGGAGGTTCAAACACGTTCTTCTCTTAAAGAATTTTGTGCCAACGCCGCTTTTCTCTCCCAAATTGAACCTAAATGTATTGACGAAGCCATGAAAGATGATTCATGGATTATCGCAATGCAAGATGAGTTAAATCAATTTGAGAGAAATGAGGTGTGGAAGCTTGTTCCTAGGCCAAATGACCATTTAGTTATTGGTACTAAATGGGTCTTTAGAAACAAGCAAGATGAAAATGGTATCGTGGTTAGAAACAAGGCTAGATTAGTAGCCAAAGGTTTCAACCAAGAAGAAGGTATCGATTACGAAGAAACCTTCGCTCCTGTGGCTAGATTAGAAGCCATAAGGATGCTCCTTGCCTATGCTAGTAATAATAATTTTAAGTTGTTTCAAATGGATGTTAAAAGTGCTTTTCTTAATGGCTTTATTTCCGAAGAAGTTTATGTTGAACAACCTCCCGGATTTGAAAATAATAGCCTCACTAATCATGTGTTTAAATTAACTAAAGCTCTCTATGGTTTAAAACAAGCCCCAAGGGCTTGGTATGAGAGACTTAGTTCTTTTCTTATTAAAAATAATTTTACAAAAGGCAAGGTTGATACTACATTGTTTATCAAGAATTTTGAAAATAATTTTCTCATTGTTCAGATTTATGTTGATAATATTATCTTTGGTTCTACAAACAAATCTCTTTGTGAATCCTTTGCTAAAACCATGAGTCTAGAATTTGAAATGAGTTTGATGGGAGAATTAACCTTTT
The DNA here is from genome assembly GCA_004837865.1 of Musa balbisiana. Lineage (NCBI taxonomy): Eukaryota > Viridiplantae > Streptophyta > Magnoliopsida > Zingiberales > Musaceae > Musa > Musa balbisiana. Next base: position 18,273,698 of record CM017192.1, read on the forward strand.
TCGTAGGCTTACAAATTAAGCAACTAAGAAATGACATCTTTATTAGTCAAACTAAATATGCTTTAGATTTGCAAAAGAGATTTAATATGGAAAGCTCAAAAGCTATTAACACTCCTATGAGCACATCCACTAAGTTAGATGTTGATGAAAGTGGAGAAAGCTTCGATCAAAAAACTTATAGGGGTATGATAGGAAGTTTACTTTACCTCACTGCAACTAGACCAGATATCATGTTCAGTGTAGGACTTTGTGCTAGGTTTCAATCGAACCCTAAGATATCTCATCTCAAAGCGGTTAAAATAATACTTAGATATCTTAAAGGTACCACAAATCTAGGATTATGGTATCCGAAAACCGAGAAGTTTGAGTTAATTGCTTATGCTGATGCAGATTTTGCTGGATGTAGATTAGATAGAAAAAGCACATCAGGAACATGTCAATTTTTGGGACATGCTCTTGTTTCCTGGTCATCTAAGAAACAAAACTCGGTTGCACTATCAACAACCGAAGCCGAGTATATTGCAGCTAGTGCATGCTGTGCACAAGTTGTGTGGATGAAAAACACCTTAGAAGATTATAAAGTTCATCTTAAAAATATTCCCATTAAATGTGATAACACAAGTGCTATATGTTTAACAAAGAATCCCATTCAACACTCAAGAACAAAACATATTGATATTAGACATCACTTTATACGAGATCATATCACTAATCATGATATAGTTATAGAGTTCATTGATACTAAACATCAACTAGCTGATATTTTTACAAAACCTTTAAGTGAAGAACAATTTAATTTCATTAGAAGAGAATTAGGAATGTTAATGTGTCCGAATGCTTGAACTCATTAAATCTATTTTTCGGACTTTCTTGATTCAATAATCAAATCACTCAATTGCTATGATGATTTTACATGATTACATGCCTTAATAATATGTTGGAAATTATGTGTTTTGGATATAAAAATTTCCATGATAATGAGCATGTTTTATCTTCATGATTGTATTGGAAAATCTATAGCAAAACCTTGTCCGAATGCATGAAAGTATTAAATTTTATTTTTGGATTTTCTTGATACCTTATTCTCTTTCGAACTTAATGTAGCTCTCATAAGCATATGTCATATCGAGTTTGATTCATTGATTTTTGACATGTGGAATCAATTAGCAAATGGATCTTTCATAGGCTTATAATGTGAAAAATATTTTCGAGAAATGGATTTGATAAAATGATTCCTTCTTATAATTTCCTTCTTGAAAAAAAAAAAGGGAAAATTTTTTACTTGCATGGATATCGATTCACATACATATCTTGATCCTTGTAAAAATGAAGCATGATTTAATCTTGCCTTGAGATGTTTGTATAATTGGTATCCTATCACTTATTGTTGAAAAATTACCTATCACTCACTTGTGTTTAAAATTTGCTTATATCCTTCTCCTTTTTGTTGATGACAAAGGGGGAGAAATATATGAATTGATGCTATGAGTGTCATATTTGAATTTGAATTATGTTAAAAAAAGCTTGCATCGAAATATATGGTAAATTGATGATAGAAATGCTATGATTGCTAAACACTTGAAATATTTGCATTATGTTAAGATATCAAGAACTTGCATCATAATTTAACATATTGATATCTTACCATATGATGAATTTCTACCATTACTATCATTCACATTTGAAATGTAAAACTTGAAAATGGATGTCAAGCCTTGACATCATTTTCAGAGAGATACATCATGATAGGAATCATGATGAAAGTATTGATAAGGTTAAACAATCTTAACTTATCAATATGTCTCTTGAATTCAAAGGCTTTGAATTCAAGAATGACTTATCTTGAGTATGGCATATAGATAGGGGGAGTTAAAGTTAACTCCGTTATCAATTGATTGTCATCATAAAAAAGGGGGAGATTGTTGAATCTCGGATTTTGATGATGAAGTCAATTGTCATTTGTTATCTAATCCATATGTTGAGATAAGTGTGCAGGATTAACTACAATGAAAGTAAGACATGCACCAGGAGTTGCGCCGAAGTCAAGACTATGATCACGTTGGGGGTTCGAGAGTTCGACGGAAGTTCGGACTGTCATCGGAGGTTCTGCGGGAACAAATCCGAGAAGTCCGGGATCTTGCCAAAGAAGCTCATCGGAACTCGCCAAGTGGATCGTCGCAAGTCCAGGAGTTTGCCGGAAGTCCGCCGGAGCATCGCCGAGGGTTCGTTGGATGATCGCCAGAAGTTCGTCGGAAGCTCGACGGAAGAAGCGATTGACGCACCGGAGCAAGTTGTAGTAAATGTCTTAAAAAATATCGTAGTTAGCATGATGATTAAGTTAGAAATGGGAGGTGATCCCATTAACTTAATCTTGGGGCAATTGGGCCCTTGACAGACCCAAATTGGGCCGAATGGGCTGATCCATTCGGACCCAGATTCCTTGGCCGGCGGTGGCACCGCCCAACTGCCGAGCCTCGGAGTGAGGCTGGGCGGTGGTACCGCCCCTGCCAGGCAGTGGCACCGCCTGGGCTCAGTCTCCGAGTGAGACTGGGCGGTAGCACCGCCCTTGTTAGGCGGTGGCACCGCCTGGGCTCAGTCTTCGAGTGAGACTAGGCGGTAGTACCGCCCTTGTCAGGCGGTGGTACCGCCCGAGCTCAGTCTCCGAGCTCTGTCAGGCGGTAGTACCGCCCATTTATGGCGGTAGTACTGCCAGGACCCCGAAAATATGGGAAAGGACATTTTTGAGCTCCAAATTCAAATCAGTTTGGGGCCTATATAAACCCCTCCCTTTCATACATGAAAGGGCACCGAAACTTAGCATTTATTCTGAGATTTTGAGAGCTTAAAAGTGTTGTAAAAGGCTAGAAGTTCTTCTCCCTCTTTTCTTTGAAGTTTTGATCATTCAAGAGATGAGTGAAAAATCTGTAAGGGTTGTCTCCTAAGCCCGTCAATAGGAGTGAAACTGTAAAAGGGTGGTTGGCCTTTGCCTATTGAAGGAAGGCCTCTAGTGGACGTCGGCGACCTAATCGGAGGAGGAAGCCAAAAGTGGATGTAGGTCAAGATTGACCGAACCACTCTAAATCTCTGTTTGCATTTACATTTTGTTCTCTATCTTAACTGCAACTGCTTCTGTAGCTTTACTTTAACTGCACTTTACTTGATCTTAAGTTAAAGCAATTTCTGATTTGACTTTCATACTGAAATCGTTCTTATCATACGAACATCGTTTTAAATCGTCGAAAGTTTTCCGCTGCACTAATTCACCCCCCCCTCTTAGTGCTCTTGATCCTAACAATTTTAGCACTAGGGGGGTAAATTGGTCTTTCATAAATCATATAGGTTTAAAAACTTCATTCGATGAAATTGTATTGGAAAGATGTAATTAAAAACATATGAAAGCATAGTAAGGGTAAGAAATTAGTTTGCAATATAAATGAAAAGTATAAAGTAAATACAGACTAGATTTATAGTAGTTCAGTTATTGTGATCTATATTTACTCCTGATTCCTCTTCACTCGAGGTCACTGACTTCCACTATCGATCTTCCTTCAATGGGCAAAGATCAACTACCCTTACAACTATTTCTCCTTTTCCCAGGCTCAAAAGAGAACCTTTATATCTCTGTCTTTTAGACTTAGACCTCACTTCTCCCTTTAGAAAAACTTCTAAATAATAGGAAAATGTGACTCCACATTGAAAGAGATTTATAACTTTTTCACATGGATTTTTTTCCCCTTTCTCAACTCTATTTCTTACTTTCAAGCAGGAATACTAGGGTATTTATAGACTCTAAATGACTTCAAAAATGGAGTAAAAAAATGTCTCATCCCGGGTTTCTAAGGTATTAGCGGTACCATGGCCATTACTAGGTGGTACCATCGCTATTACTAGGTGGTACCATCGTTTGCCAAACTAACAACTAGTGGTACCATTACCTATCAGTTTGACACTAAGCGGTACCACCGCCAAATCTGACACTAACATTGGATAGTACCACCGCTTGACATAGTTTGGGAGACTATATTTAGGTAGTACTAAACTTTAGTTTGGGAGACTAAAGTTCATCTTAAAAATATTCCCATTAAATGTGATAACACAAGTGCTATATGTTTAACAAAGAATCTCATTCAACACTCAAGAATAAAACATATTGATATTAGACATCACTTTATACGAGATCATGTCACTAATCATGATATAGTTATAGAGTTCATTGATACTAAACATCAACTAGCTGATATTTTTACAAAGCCTTTGAGTGAAGAACAATTTAATTTCATTAGAAGAGAATTAGGAATGTTAATGTGTCCGAATGCTTGAACTCATTAAATCTATTTTTTGGACTTTCTTGATTCAATAATCAAATCACTCAATTGCTATGATGATTTTACATGATTACATGCCTTAATAATATGTTGGAAATTATGTGTTTTGGATATAAAAATTTCCATGATAATGAGCATGTTTTATCTTCATGATTATATTGGAAAATCTATAGCAAAACCCTGTCCGAATGCATGAAAGTGTTAAATTTTATTTTCGGATTTTCTTGATACCTTATTCTCTTCCGAACTTAATGTAGCTCTCATAAGCATATGTCATATCGAGTTTGATTCACATCATTGATTTTTGACATATGGAATCAATTAGCAAATACATCTTTCATAGGCTTATAATGTGAAAAATATTTTCGAGAAATGGATTTGATAAAATGATTCCTTCTTATAATTTCCTTCTTGAAAAAGGAAGATTTTTTTTTACTTGCAAGGATATTGATTCACATACATATCTTGATCCTTGTAAAAATGAAGCGTGATTTAATCTTTCCATGAGATGTTTGTATAATTGGTATCCTATCACTCATTGTTGAAAAATTACCAATCACTCACTTGTGTTTAAAATTTGTTTATATCGTTCTCCTTTTTGTTGATGATAAAGGGGGAGAAATATATGAATTGATGCTATGAGTGCCATATTTGAATTTGCATTATGTTAAAAAAGCTTGCATCGAAATATATGGTAAATTGATGATAGAAATGCTATGATTGCTAAACACTTTGAAATATTTGCATTATGTTAAGATATCAAGAACTTGCATCGTAATTTTACATGTTGATATCTTACCATATGATGAATTGCTACCATTACTATCATTCACATTTGAAATGTAAAACTTGAAAATGGATGTCAAGCCTTGACATCATTTTCAGAGAGATACATCATGATAGGAATCATGATGAAAGTATTGATAAGGTTAAACAATCTTAACTTATCAATATGTCTCTTGAATTCAAAGGCTTTGAATTCAAGAATGACTTATCTTGAGTATGGCATATAGATAGGGGGAGTTAAAGTTAACTCCGTTATCAATTGATTGTCATCATAAAAAAGGGGGGAGATTGTTGAATCTCGGATTTTGATGATGAAGTCAATTGTCATTTGTTATCTAATCCATATGTTAAGATAAGTGTGTAGGATTAACTACGATGAAAGTAAGACATGTAGCAGGAGTTGCGCCGAAGTCAAGACTATGATCACGTTGGGGGTTCGAGAGTTCGATTGAAGTTCGGACGGTCATCGGAGGTTCTGCGGGAACAAATCCGAGAAGTCCAGGAGCTTGCCAAAGAAGCTCATCGAAACTTGCCAAGTGGATCGTCGCAAGTCCAGGAGTTTGCCGGAAGTCCGCTGGAGCATCGCCGAGGGTTCGTCGGATGATCGCCGGAAGCTCGACGGAAGAAGCGATTGACGCACCGGAGCAAGTTGCAGTAAATGTCTTGAAAAATATCATAGTTAGCATGATGATTAAGTTAGAAATGGGAGGTGATCCCATTAACTTAATATTGGGGCAATTGGGCCCTTGATAGACCCAAATTGGGCCGAATGGATCAGCCCATTCGGACCCAAATTCCCTGGCCAGCGGTGGCACCGCCTGGGTCGGCGGTGGCACCGTCTAGCTGCCGAGCCTCGGAGTAAGGCTGGGCGGTGGTACCGCTACTACTGTCAGGCGGTGGCACCGCTTGGGCTCAGTCTCCGAGTGAGACTGGGCGGTAGTACCGCCCGAGCTCGGTCTCCGAGCTCTGTCAGGCGGTAGTATCGCCCATTTATGGCGGTAGTACCGCCAGGACCCCGAAAACATGGGAAATGACATTTTTGAGCTCCAAATTCAAATCAGTTTGGGGCCTATATAAACCCCACCCTTTCATGCATGAAAGGGCACCGAAACTTAGCATTTATTCTGAGATTTTGAGAGCTTAAAAGTGTTGTAAAAGGCTAGAAGTTCTTCTCCCTCTTTTCTCCAAAGTTTTGATCATTTAAGAGAGGAGTGAAAAATCTGTAAGGGTTGTCTCCTAAGCCCGTCAAAATGAGTGAAACTGTAAAAGGGTGGTTGGCCTTTGCCTATTGAAGGAAGGCCTCTAGTGGACGTCGGTAACCTCATCGGAGGAGGAAGCCAAAAGTGGATGTAGGTCAAGATTGACCGAACCACTCTAAATCTCGGTTTGCATTTACATTTTGTTCTCTATCTTAACTGCAACTACTTCCATAGCTTTACTTTAACTACACTTTACTTGATCTTAAGTTAAAGCAATTTCCGAATCGACTTTCATACCGAAATCGTTCTTATTATTATACGAACGTCGTTTTAAATCGTCGAAAGTTTTCTGCTGCACTAATTCACCCCCCCTCTTAGTGCTCTTGATCCTAACAAAGGAATCAAAATCATGATTTGGATAAAAAATTATTTAAATTTAAATCATCAAAATCATTATCAAAGTCCAAGAGATTCGTAAGAATGATACAAATGCATTCAACAAAATCAATAAGAAAGAGAAAAATAATTTTCAGAAAAAATATGTTCCTCTTTTTAGTTGTTTCAATTCATATGATTTTATTTCATTTATGCCAAATAAAAATATTTATTAACGTTTAGGATCGAAAAATGAATTATGTAATAAAAACCATCAAGACCAATAAATCACAAAAATCATCATGTATAACTTTAAAATCTCATGCATAAAATTGTCAATCATGGTATCAAAACATTTAATATTTTCATCATTATGCATTACTTCAAATCAAACTTGATTTTATTTAATTAAAATCGAGAAATAATATGAAAATCAACATGATACACATTATTACTTCTTAACCACATATAGCATGATTTCATATGGCATTCAAAATCAAAAAAAAATTTATTAAACATGTAATTTTTATTATCATTTTCGAAATTACTTGCATGATCATAATTTTTGCATTTTCATTACATTATGTAAATATCAAAAAAATAATTTTTCTAAACTAAATAAAAAAAAATGCATCATGTAATTTCAAAATAAACTAAAGGCGTTTTGATTACCTCAACGTCGAAAGCCATTAAGGTGTAGTTTGCCACCTCGCCTTTCTTGATTTTCTCCTTGTCTTTGAAGGAGCTTGATTCATCCCAATTTTTGTTCTTCTTCTTGCGTTCTTTTTGTTCTTAAATTTTTGTTTCATTAACTTTTTAAATTTCTTAGTGAGTTCAAGTTCACCATCACTTGAGCTTATGCTCAAGTCAATTGTTCTATGTCCCAAATCCTTCCTGTTCTTTGGAAGGTGGTTTTGTTCATCATGTTCATCATGTGCATTGTGCGTTATTTCATATGTCATCAATATACTAATAAGTTCTTCAAGTGGAAAAATATTTAAATCTTTTGTTTCTTGTAAAACTGTTACTTTAGAATCCCAAGTTTTAGAAAGAGATCTTAAAATCTTGTTAACGAGTTCAAAATTCGAAAAGTTTTTATTAAGAGCTTTTAAACCATTGACGACATCCGTAAAATGGGAGTACATGTCAACAACAGTTTTGTTTGGTTTCATATGAAAAAGTTCAAAATCATACATCAAAAAATTGATTTTCGAATATTTAACTTTGCTAGTGCCTTATTGTGTAATTTCAAGAGTGTGCCATATGTCGAAAGTCGTTTTGCACATAGAAATCTGATTAAACTCAATTGTATCCAAAGCGCAAAATAGAGCATTCATAGCTCTAGCATTTAACGAAAACATTTTCTTCTCCAAATCATTCTAATCTTTCATTGGAAGAGAAGACCTTTTAAAACCGGATTCGACAATGTACCATAAATTCAAATCCAACAAAAGTAAGAAAGCTCTCATTTGAGTTTTCCAATATGTGTAGTCCATCTCATTGAAAAAGGGAGGACGAATGAGATAGTGACCCTCTTGAAAGTCAAAAAGAGCTATTTCTTTTTGGGTGTGAAACCAAATTAGAAAATGAGGCTCTGATACCAATTGTTAGGAAAGGGTTCGACACTAAGAGGGGGGGTGAATTAGTGCAGCGGTAAAAGTTACGTCGGTTCAAAAAACTTTCGTAAGATAAAAACTGTTTCCGACAAAAAATCGATTTCGGAAACTTAACTTGAAAGTGTACATAATGAATTGAAGGCAGTAAGCACTTAAGGAGGTTTGCAGTAAGGTAATAGCAAGAATAAAATGCAAACCAGAGAAAATGGCAGTTTATAGTGGTTCGGTCGTTGTGACCTACATCCACTCCTCTAATTCCTCTTTCGTCGAGGCCATTGGTATCCACTAACGGTCTTCCTTCAATAGGCGAAGATCAACCACCTTTTACACCCCTCTTATCCTTTAAACGAGTTTAGGAGATAACCCTTACAAGCACTCACTCTCCTCTCTAAACAGAATTCTAATACTTAGACTTGGAGGAGGAAAATTCTAAAGAGATTGCAGCAGCGTTTCTTTGTTTTTAGACTCTTTGTGCTTGTATGTTTTACCTAGGGATGAGAGGGGTATTTATAGGCTTTAAATTGATTCAAACTTAGAGCCTAAAACTTTCCCATCCCGGGTTCCCCGGGCATGGGTAGTACCACCGCCTACGTTGGGCGGTACCACCGCCTAGTGTTAGACTAACACTAACATTGCTCTAGGTGGTACCACCGCTGGCACCCTGCTAGGGGTGGTACAACCGCCTAGACTGGCGATATTATCGCCTGACATAGTCTCAAAGATTGTGCCACGATGGTGAGACTTCTTTGGGCATTGTTTGGGCCTCTTATTGGGCCCAACATAATTCTTACATGGGCCTAGCTAGCCCCTAATTGGGTTGGCCCAAATCCAAGCCCAATTACGTGCTAACTACAAAATCTTAAGGCATTTGCTAAGCTAAACAAGTCCCTATGTCTATTCTTCCGATGATTTTCCGGTGAACTTTTGGCAAACTTCCGACGATCTCTTGGCAATGTTTCGGCAGACTCCCGGCAAGCTCTTGGACTTCGCGGTGATCTCCTTGGCAAGTTCCGATGAGCTTCTCTTGCAAGCTCCAAGACTTCTCAGCTGGTTCCTCCAGAACTTCCGACGATCTGTCACAGACTTAGCTGGTTTTGCCTAAGTCGTGCGGCGCCCTTGTGTGTCCGTCCTCAAAGGTTAGCCTCCCCGAAACCTCCCATAGTCCCTGAGGACCTACAAAAGAGAACATAGGTTAGAGAAAGTGCCTCACTCGGGATCCACAAGCAATCATCTCCGTAAACACTTCATAAACAATGCAAATTACAAGTAGACTTTACAAGCTCAGAATAGTTGCATAACAAAGGGGCAAAATGGTCCACTATAGATCAAAAATCTCTCACAAGTGTCCACATGACATAACTTTTATTTACAAGCTTAAATTGGCCACCAAACTCAACTAAAATGGGACTATTAACCCTTCGGCCGTCCCTCTACATGCTGTGTAAAGCATGAACATACCAAAAGACATGGACATACATAAGCATTACATCAAACATCATGTTTAGAAGTTTGTCCGTGACATTCTCCCCCACTTATTCCTTCGACGTCCTTATCGAAGCCTTTTCTAACATTGCACTCTTCGCCTTTGCTGAGTCTTTAATCTTCTGCTCCAACTACAATGTGCCTCTTGGCTCCCAGTTGCTCTCCGCTGTTGTTTTTGAGTAGTCAAACCTTTGATCTGCCATGCTGCTTCAACTCGTCAATGACTCTGACTCTAGTGTGGGTTTGGCTGAATTGTGTTGATCCTTCTTGGTTCCTGCGGATCCTCCAGATGAAGGAAAAGACCATCCTTACTATACGCTAGTCTCTCAAATTCCACATGTTGCTTGATCTAGGTGGATGCTTGTTGGAGCTTTAACGAGCATCGCCTCACAAACTTCGAAAGTTTTAGGTCCTTCCTCTACAAAATTTGCTCATCAACTCTTCTTTCACTTAGTTGTCACTTCCAAGTAGATTCGTATCACTTCCGCTTTCGATTGGCATTTTGTTGGGAAATGAAGCAGATAATCTACTCTCAGTAGCACTGATCACCATTGGTGAGGATTTGACAACTATTGCCTTCTAATATCATCGAATGGTCTTTGAACCGATGTAGAGCTCCTCTACTGGATAGATAAGAGAATTGGGGTACTCGGTTTCGCCCATTCTCTTAAGAGTTAAGAAGGCAATTGTTACTTGACTTCGCCCGTCTCCTCAAGGGTTGTACTCTATGCATCGAGCTAGTTACTGGTCTTTGCCTGCTCTTTGCTCACACTTCTAAAGTACTTGAAGTGTTTACATTCCTTGTATTGAGTTAGCTACTATGATTCACCTTCTCAATACCATCGAACTTCTGGAATGCAAGAAGTTTTCACCCCAACTTGGAGTAAGTCTCTAACACTTTTGGTCGCCTCTGGGATTATACCGTTTTCTCCATCAACCCTATCGCCTACTCCACTGAGTAGCAAAGGTACCACACCACGTACTGCCTACTTTGTTCCTTGGTCATGCACTCTTGCATGACCCAAAGTCCTTCACTTTCGACTATCTTGATGAGAAGCTCGTTGACACCGGTCTTACGAAGTTCCTGGGCCTCTGCCCTTCAGCCTTGTCTCGATACTTGGAGTTTGCCTCTGCATGCTCTACCTCCTCGGCCCCTTTCACGATCAAGCGCTCTCCCTCCATGAGAGCAAGGGATCAATGACTTTCACGGAAGTCCCGCCTCTACGGTACCATGGCGCTGCCATGCCCATGGCCCTACTATCCGTCGCCTCGCATCTACCTCCTTTTTCTTCATGATTAGTAGATATGTCTCTGTGACACCCTTTCGAGTCCACCTCCATTCTAACTGATGCTTGATTTTAGGTAGCTAAGTCCCTCTGGACTCATCGTCGCTTCCTCACCCCTTTCGACCCCACTACTTCAACACCTCTATGTTCTCCAAGCAGATCTCTTTTGGTCAATGGAAAGACAGACTGCAACTCCCATCCATGGCCTCTGCCATAACATTGTAGGGTTTATACCGATTCTATTCTCCTTAGCTTCATTGGTAGCAACGTTCGCTTACTCGACCTTGTCCTCTGACTTGCTGGGCTCCCTTAAGCGAATATGGGCTCTGGAGTAGTCCAACTCTCCAGCTTGCTTCGATCATACCTCTGCATGATCAAGTCCCTCTCATGGGACTCACTGGTACTTGCATTCGAACTTTTCCCTTGGTGGAACATAGCCCCAATATGCTGATGACCAAGGCTTTCATCCGATGCAAAATTTGATGCACGCACAGAAGACCCACCTCTGCGGTACCATGGCCTTCACTCCTTGAATCCATAGCCCTTCTTGCTGTCGTGTTGTTCACCGAAGTGGAGCTGCCAGTAGCTCCTGATCATACCTCCGTATGATAAAGTCCCTCACCAGACACACCCGTGTGTATTGCATTGCCATGAACTATTCCACCACGATCCGCTGCACCATGTTGCCTCCTGGTGACATTTCCATTGCATTCTGATCCTTGTGGGATGAACTCAGATTGTGATCCCTCAATGTGTGGCCTCTGCTACCACATTGTAGGGTTTATACCGATTCTATTCTCCTTAGCTTCATTGGTAGCAACGTTCGCTTACTCGACCTTGTCCTCTGACTTGCTGGGCTCCCTTAAGCGAATATGGGCTCTGGAGTAGTCCAACTCTCCAGCTTGCTTCGATCATACCTCTGCAATGACCAAGGCTTTCATCCGATGCAAAATTTGATGCACGCACAGAAGACCCACCTTGACTGGCTACCATGGCCTTCACTCCTTGAATCAATAGCCCTTCTTGCTGTCGTGTTGTTCACCGAAGTGGGCTGCACAGTAGCTCCTGATCATACCTCCGTATGATAATCCCTCACCCGACACACCCGTGTGTATTGCATTGCCATGAACTATTCCACACGATCCGCTGCACCATGTTGCCTCCTGGTGACATTTCCATTGCATTCTGATCCTTGTGGGATGAACTCAGATTGTGATCCCTCAATGTGTGGCCTCGGCTACCACATTGTAGGGTTTTTTCTACTTTCGATTGTGTTCGCTCCTTTGGCATTGAACCTTCAGCACCCGCTCTCGGGTCACACCTAGACAAAGCACCACTCTAGGATAGTCCATCGCCTAGTAGCTCCCGAAGTCCACCGACTTCACTGGAATTCATGCACTATTGCTTGGATCCTAGGCCTCTGCCCCTACCAGCACAATCTCCGCTATGCACTGCTTCCTTCATGGCAACTTGAATGGTAACACTGTGGCATATTCTTCAAGAGTACCTGCCTCTGCATTCTCTTGCCCTGTGCTAAGGCTTTTTGAACCTAACTTCACCTCTGCAAGCTGAGTCGCCTCATTTCCTCCATCAAATGCTTCTTTGAGATAAGGTGCATATGCCCAGAAGCTCCCTTTGTCTTTGGCACTATGCAATACGAGTCCGCTCCATCAACATGAAGGACCCATGGAACAACATAATCCTGCTCTTGCCTCTGCAAGAGTTCATGTCCTTGACCTCTATCCAAAGGAAGCTCTGTGCCTCCGCTCCATGTTCCGTCTTCTATGCTAGCTCACTTTATGCGGCTTGGGTAGTTCGCTAAGTTACACCCAAGTTGCTCCGCTCCTTGTTTTTGCATTGAGTTGATGGTGGCCCTTGCACCCACCATTCCACGGGTCAGCCCTCCCTTGAGTCTAATCTCTATATCAACTCCAAGTGTGTCTTCATTTGTGTTGCTTTGGGTCACTCCCCCACTTGATCTCGCAATGCATCCACCAATGCATTCTCTCAAGCGAGATCATGTGACGACTCCTCGCCGCTTGCTTGATCCATTGAGATTTGTGGAGTTGTTGTTTTTGAGGTACTACTCCTCAACATGTGCGGTCTATTGCACGTAATTCTCTCTCTGGAGAGTCGGGACTTATCCCTCTTGGATATCTATCCCATTGGAGCAACATCACTCTTCATTTTGGAGACCACCATCCCCTTGGACTACTCCGATTTGCTAAATAAACTACGCATTGTTCTACCTCCTGCAAACATACTTGCTAGATTGAGACTTCACATCAATACAACCCCCGTTGCACCACACAAGGCCTAGCAACATGCTGAACTCGCTGCACACTTCAGCCTCCTACGAATATATCCTTCACATACCGAAGAGAAAGTTTCAATGCTCCATGACACCGAGTTTCGGTTGCCTCGGGATGGCCACGGACATTCCATCGTCCGCATACAAGCCCTTGCATGAGTACCGAATTCTTCGAGTTAGCAATTCCCCTCACATCTGTGAGCTTTGCGCAACTCTTTTGGTCGCTGAACAACTCATTCCGCCTTGCATGGTCTCACCCTTTACCAAGCGCCTCGCTTGCCTTGAGCACCATCAAGTATAGTTGCCAACGTTGAGCCATAGCTCAAACTCAACCATCCCAACCTTTGTGCACTTTGCATTCTTCCCAGCTTGCTTGTCCTCATGGTGCCTCTCACGTGAAGGGTTGGCCATTCCTCTGAATGCCAATTTCAGATGCTCGCTCCTCTAAGCGACTCCATTTCCCTACATTGCCATACCCGTTTTCCCCAAAATGGTCACGTGTGCTGGCTGCCCTCAACGTAGCCTCGCTAGGTCCCTCACGTTTACATGCCAAGTGTTTCTATGAGTGCTTGTCCTGCTCTGATACCATCTATCACAGACTTAGATGGTTTTGCCTAAGTCGTGCGGTGCCCTTGTATGTACTTCCGCAAAGGTCAGCCTCCCCAAAACCTCCCATGGTCCCTTAGGACCTACAAAAGAGAAAACGGGTTAGAGAAAGCACTTCACTCGGGATCCACAAGCAATCATCTCCGTAAACACTTCATAAACAATGCAAATTACAAGTAGACTTTACACGCTCAGAACAGTTGCACAATAAAGGAGCAAAATAGTCCACTACAGACCGAAAATCTCTCACAAGTGTCCACATGACACAACCTTTATTTACAAGCCTAAAATGGCCACCAAACTCAACTAAAATGGGACTATTAAGCCTTCGGCCGTCCCTCTACAGGCTGTGTAAAGCATGAACATACCAAAAGACATGGACATACATAAGCATTACATCAAACATCATGTTTAGAAGTTTCTCTGTGACAGAACGTCCGGACTTTCGACGAACTCTCAAACTCCCAACGTGACCTCAATTTCGACTCCGGGACTTTATTTTGCTTTATACCTTGCTATCGTAGTTAATCCTACACAAGTAAAGCATACGTCGATCTAGACAATTAATACTAAGCATTAATCATGTTGTCCGGTCATGTCATTGGTCCCTCGATGCTTTGTCCAATTCTTCGGCACATCGTCCTCTCTTGTGGCCTATTGCCTAATCGTCCAGTTGACTCCGCAACTCCGATATCCTTAGCGCAATATCCACTCTTCTTGGCTTGATGCCCGAACCTACGGCCTAAAGCCTTCTATTGATACGTTGATCGTTCCTCCGGCCCGACGTCCAATCTTCTGACATGTTTTTGCTAGTTATAGGTGCCCAGCAAGCCAATCACGTGAGTGATGGCATGTGTGACTTGACATGGAATCTTTTTATTTATTATATTTTGGCTTTTATCACTTTATATTGTCTATTGCATATATGCATGTATACATTGTGATGTCCTTGGATTTATGCAATGGGAATCGGATCATGATGAGATCACGATAATGAAACTGATTCACCTTTAAACACAGATCCTAAATAATCCCGGTCATAGATTATTCGAGAGGGACATCATGATAACCGAACAAACTGATATGCTGTATGCTTGTCTATATGATGGATACAGTTGGTCTCATAACTGCTCATGTGGGGACACTAGGGATACAGTACAAGTGCTCATTAGAGAATGAGTTCACTGATTGATCTGCTTACGGAATACTGGATGGTTGATGATGCCTTATTGTCAGACAGCGATTCCATAGTCCTAGTGGTGTATATGGTCCTTAGACTTGAGACACCAAGGATGTCATATATGAGTGCTCCACTCTTTGATACGAAACTTATAGGTTTGGATATCCTAGATCTAGTACAGCTAGTCATTGGGAGTGGTAGTTGACCTTACAAGGGCTATTGAGTGTCGATAGAGGATCATCCACTCTCGGCATCATGAGAGGAATATCTCATATGTTCTTGCTCAAACAAATCCCTGGCCAGGGTCATTCGGGATGAGAGAGAAAGAGTTCTCCAAGAGAATCCGATTAGAGCAAGACTCGAGTAGAAATCGTATGGGTCTGACAGCACCATGCTCGATATACGGTCTTTGAGATATTAGTTGGATGAGAGACTATAGATACACGGTAACTGAGGACAGACAGGTCCAATGGATTGGATTCTCCTGTATCGTCTAGGGACTACAGCATAGTGGCCTAGTACGTCCGTAGTCGATGAGTCGAGTGAATTATTACAGAGATAATAATTCACTGAGCCAGAAGGATTTCTAACAGCTATGACTCACGACCAGCTCGATATTGAGCCTAGAGGGTCACACACAAATGGTAGGTATTGCGATGAGTAGAGGTTCGGATATGAGATATCCGTCGGAGCCCCTATCTTATTGGATATCCAATAAGCCCTTGAATTATTGGATCCCATGGACGAGATCCAATAAGATCTCATGAGAGATTATTAGATAGAGATCCACTAATCTAAAAGGCTTGGGTAATTGGATGCAGATCCAATACCCACTAGGGGAGGATCCATTAGGGTTTGACAGGGGGCCTTTATAAATAGGAGGGATTTAGATCCTCATAGGTTAGAGCTTTTGCTTGCCTCTCCTATTCTCCCCCCCTCTCTACCTCAGAGTAGGCTTGGAGTTTAGAGGAGCGTCGTCGCAGCCCTGCTGTGTGGATCACCGCTTGAGAGGAGGACGCTTGACCTCCTTTACCCTCTCCTAGAGATTTAGAAGGAAATAGGGATATACGATCTCCCTAGGTAACACAATCTATTCTATATGCAGTTTGTTTCGCAGAATTTTTGCGCACCAATCTTCGCACGACGACGAACATCTCTTTGGGAATAGGGGATTTTGTTTTCTTATTCTTCCGCTGAGCATGTGATGTCACCCCCTAAGATTACCAAATAGTGATATCAAAGCTAGGTTGTTCTTGCGAAAGATTGGTTTTAAACTATGTGTGTTGTGTTTTGGAAAAACTTTTGACGTCAAAATCGTTGACGCAAAAGCGAGAAAGGGCAGAAATTATTGCTACCCTCGATTTGCATGTATGCAACCGCAGGTAGCGCAGCGCCGGCGCATGCGCATGGACAAGCACTGCCCCTACAGCAGCAAGCTTGCGACCGACAGGGCTATCAGCTCGTGGGCACTGCTTGTGGCCACAGCGCCCACAAGGGCAGACGACACCGGCAAGCAGGCCGCTTGCGCGTGGCAACTGTTGCTGCACGCAATCACAGCCATAGGCGGCCGGCCGCCCGTAGGAAGAGCCGCTTGCGGCACGCAGGCGATGACATCCGCGGGTGTTGCCCACGGGCAAGCGACCAGCAGGGGCGGCGGCTGCGGGTGCAGCCCCGTGGGTAGAACTGCCCGTGGCGGTGCCCAACCACAAGTGAGGCGTCGCCCGCATGTAGGGGCAGCACCCCTGGCCCCCGTCGCAAAGGCCACCGCTGGTAGGGTGGCGGCGGCGGTAGAAGCAGGGGAGAGGGAGAAGGGCATTAGGATTTTCTAGGCAAAAGACAGTTTTGCCCTTGGAAATTTAAGAAATTCTAATTTCTATCCTTTGACTAAATTAGGAAAATGCCCCTTAGAATTCAAAAAATTTTCTGTCCTTGATTTGAGAAAAATATTAATTAATTAAAAGGTTTAGTTGATTATTATTGTTTATTATTATCTAGTAGTCCTACATGATAATGACTTATACATGTGATGTATGATGTGTGAATGGATGATCATGGACCGTGTGATGTGTGTACTTGTGATTATTATTATTGGGGTCTACGAGCCTCCATTATATTCTCATTTATTATTGGGCTTGCATGCCTATGATTAAGTTATAATCATATGAGGAGGCACAATGGGAGCGTGGATGCGATAGGCGGGACCCACGAGACGGATGATTGCGATGTATGGAGATGCATCGAGATGTCGACAGAACCGACGAGGAAGAGATGGACGATCATAGGGCATGGAGATGCACCGTTACGCACATAGATCTTGATGTGAGTGATTAGGCCTACTGGGTCGGGCCTGATCACATTAAGTTGTGGTCAATGATCATATGGTGTGATTGCTTATACACATACTGGATATGTATATATATTTGCATGCGATGTAGATATATATTAAATATGTATATGTGTGACATGTCATATTAGGAGACCAAATCATCGAAACATCTCTCTCGATAATATTAAGTCGGGAAACGTGAGGCAATTGTTGAATCTCGGATTTTGATGATGAAGTCAATTGTCATTTGTTATCTAATCCATATGTGAGATAAGTGTGCAGGAATAACTACGATGAAAGTAAGACATGTATAGAAGGAGTTGCGCCGAAGTCAAGACTATGATCACATTGGGGGTTCGAGAGTTCGACGGAAGTCCGGACGGTCATCGGAGGTTCTGCGGGAACAAATCCGAGAAGTCCAGGAGCTTGCCAAAGAAGCTCATCGGAACTCGCCAAGTGGATCGTCGCAAGTCCACGAGTTTGCCGGAAGTCCGCCGAGCATCGCCGAGGGTTCGTCGGATGATCGCTAGAAGTTCGCCGGAAGCTCGATGGAAGAAGCGATTGACGCACTAGAGCAAGTTGCAGTAAATGTCTTGAAAAATATCGTAGTTAGCATGATGAGTAAGTTAGAAATGGGAGGTGATCCCATTAACTTAATCTTGGGGCAATTAAGCCCTTGACAGACCTAAATTGGGCCGAATGGATCAGCCCATGAGCCAGATTCCCTGGCCGGCGGTGGCACTGCCCAGCTGCCGAGCCTCGGAGTGAGGCTGGGCGGTGGTACCGCCCCTGTCAAGCGGTGGCACCGCTTGGGCTCAGTCTCCAAGTGAGACTGGGCGGTAGCACCACCCCTGTCAGGCGGTGGCACCGCCTGGGCTCAGTCTCCGAGTGAGACTGGGCGGTAGTACCGCCCCTGTTAGGCGTGGTACCGCCCGAGCTCGGTCTCCGAGCTCTGTCAGGCGGTAGTACCGCCAGGACCCCGAAAACATGGGAAATGACATTTTTTAGCTCCAAATTCAAATCAGTTTGGGGCCTATATAAACACCACCCTTTCATGCATGAAAGGGCACCGAAACTTAGCATTTATTCTGAGATTTTGAGAGCTTAAAAGTGTTGTAAAAGGCTAGAAGTTCTTCTCCCTCTTTTCTTCGAAGTTTTGATCATTCAAGAGAGGAGTGAAAAATCTGTAAGGGTTGTCTCCTAAGCCCGTCAAAAGGAGTGAAACTATAAAAGGGTAGTTGGCCTTCGCCTATTGAAGGAAGGCCTCTAGTGGACGTCGGTGACCTCATCGGAGGAGGAAGCCAAAAGTGGATGTAGGTCAAGATTGACCGAACCACTCTAAATCTCGGTTTGCATTTACATTTTGTTCTCTATCTTAACTACAACTGCTTCCATAGCTTTACTTTAACTGCACTTTACTTGATCTTAAGTTAAAGCAATTTCCGATTTGACTTTCATACTGAAATCGTTCTTATCATACGAACGTCGTTTTAAATCGTCGAAAGTTTTCCGCTGCACTAATTCACTCCCCCCTCTTAGTGCTCTTGATCCTAACAGCAATTAGATTGACCCACGTGGCATTCCATCATTATGGGTAGGAACCGATTCCCGGTGTAGGTTGAGTTGGTTGAGTCCCTCGAGGCTCACCTATATTGCGATTCGCTATCTTGCTTACGACATATAGATGTCACCGGTGACTTGAGGACATGGTGTACTTGGTCGAGTCCCTCAAGGGTATATCATCAAATCAGACTCATCTTGTAACGAAGGTGTTGACTTAGCCGAATATCATGGTTGGTCGAGTCCCTCGAGACCATGGTGATTCGGAGGCTGAATAGGACGGGAATCACAAAGAGTTGTGATCGATAAGAGTTATCTACCTTTTGGGCTTAGTGTGATTGGTTGAGTCCCTTGAGGTTATACTAAGACGCCGATTGGATCCTGATCCCCATTAGAAGTCTACCGGAGACTTCCATTTCACGTGCTGAGGGTGTCGCGTGACTCGCTAGTAAAATATTGGGAACATATTAAGATAGAAGTCCATATCTTGATTGTTTATTTCTTACAAAATCTGCATGTTATTCATTCCTACTGCATCATTATTTTCAGAAAATATCGCTTTCAAATCCCTTACATGGCATACTTAATGTCAATTGCCTCACTGGTCCAAATTATATGGATTGGCTCCGCAACTTGAGAATTGTTCTCACGATAGAGAAAATTGCATACGTCCTTGATATAGTAATGCCTACGCCCGAGGAAGGGGCAAGCGAGGATGAGATCGCTCGCTACGTGAAGTACATTGATGACTCCACTCTTGCTCAGTGCTATATGTTGGGCTCTATGACTCCTGAGTTATAGAGACAACATGAAAAGATGGATGCTAGATACATTCTCCTACATGTCCGCAAATTGTTTGAGGAATAAGGAAGGACTCAACGATATGAGATATCCAAGAGCCTCTTTCGCACTAGGATGACTGAGGGGACACCGGTTCAGAACCATGTCCTAAAGATGATTGAGTGGATGGAGAAACTCACAGGTCTAGGAATGATCCTAGAGGATAACTTGTGTGTGGACATTGTGCTTTAGTCCCTACTAGATTCCTTTTCATAGTTCATAATGAATTTTAATATGAACAAGCTTGAGGTGACTTTCCTATGCTCCTCAATATGTTGAGGGAGGTAGAGAGTACTATTAGGAAAGAGAAGCCAGTTCTCTACATTGGTGAGACTAGAAAAAAAGGAAAGTAGAAAAGTCCCTTATGAAGGGAAAGGGTAAGGGTAGACCAGGAAAAGCAAAGGTTGCTAAGAAAGACTTAGCAAAGGATAAAGGCTAGTGCTTCCACTATGGCAAAGATGGGCATTGGAAGAGGAACTGCAAAGAGTACCTAGCAGAAAAGGCAAAATAGAAGCTTGGTGAAGCTTCAGGTATATTCATGATCAGTCTCCATTTGTCAGACTCTTATGATAATATATGGGTATTGGATACCGATAGTGCTAATCATATATGCAATTCGTTGCAGGTTCTAGCAAGGCCTAGGAGCTTAGAGAGAGGCGAGATGGACCTCATGATGGGCAATAAAGCAAAAGTTGCTATAGTAGCTATTAGTGAGGTCACCCTACATCTACGTGGTGGAGCTTTTATTGCATTAGATGCATATTATTTTGTTCCTTCTATTATAAAAAATATTATCTCTATTTCATGTTTGACAATTAGTGGATATAAATTAGTTTTTGAGAACAATGTTTGTTCGATATTATTAAATGATGAGATCATCACGAAAGGGATATTGCATAATGGTTTATTTATGCTAGACACTACTCCACATATCATGAATGTAACTGTGTCTAAGAGGAAACGAGATGAGATGAACAATGCATACCTGTGGCATTGTAAGCTAGATCACATCCATGAAGAAAGGATTCAAAAGTTGCTAAATGATGGATATTTAGATCCATTCGACTATGAGTCATATACAACTTGCGAGCCTTGCCTTCGTGGAAAACTGACCAACTCTCCATTTAGTGGAACTGGAGAGAGAGCCACTGAGTTGTTGGAACTCATACATAGTGATATATGTGGACCCATGTCAACTCATGCCATTGGTGGTTACTCCTACTTCATTACCTTTATTGATGATTTCTCAAGGTATGGATATATATATACTTAATAAAGTACAAATTCGAGGTCTTTGAGAAATTCAGAGAGTATCAGAATGAGGTGGAGAACTAGACTGGAAAGAGTATCAAAACTCTTCGATCAGATCGAGGAGGTGAGTATTTAATACAGAGTTTACTTAGTTCCTCAAGGACCATAGTATATTATCCCAATGGACACCTCCTTATACACCTCAGCTCAATGGTGTGTTTGAAAGGAGAAATCGTATACTGTTAGACATGGTACGATCCATAATGAGTTTCACTTACCTACCCATCTCATTCTGGGGATATGCCCTAGAGACCATGGTTTACATTCTGAATAGAGTTCCAACTAAGTCGGTAGTGTCTACACCATATGAGATATAGAAAGGGAAGAAGCCCGATCTTAAAGTTGTTAAGATTTGGGGTTGCCCTACCCACGTTAAAAGACACAACCACGATAAGTTATAATCGAGGACAAAGTGATGCAAATTTATGGGATACCCCAAGGAAACTTGTGGGTATTATTTCTATCATCTGGATGACCAAAAAGTCTTTGTAACCAAAAGAGTAGTGTTCCTTGAGAAGGAACACATTCTTGGTAGAGATAGTGGGAGCATGATAGAGTTGAGCGAGGTTGGAGAACCAAGCTCAAGCACTATGTTAGAACCCTTTCAGATTCTAAGCTTGGGGTTGATCTCTTTAGGGGATCGGCCTCTTGGAACTCTATAGGGGTTCCTTCCTCCAAGTTGCTGCTCAAAGGCTGCAGAAAAGATTCATCTATTGCTTATCAAAAGAGGATGAATACATGACTATTTATAGGGTGTCTAAACCCTAACTCCTAATAGGACTCCTACTCAAGACTCTTACTCAATTAAGACTTCTACTCAAGACTCCTAATAGGACTCCTACTCAAGACTCCTATTCCTTTACAACTCCTAATTCTTCTTTAAGAAATAACCTTCAAACCCTAGCTGGCCTCTTCACCTCTTTAATAAGGGTCAGCTTAGGTAGGTTTTACATGATTGCCCCTATCAATTAGGACTCTCCTAGCTAGAGTCCTAACAGACCCGCCCTCTTCAAATCAGCCTTGTCCTCGAGGCTGACGATTCATGAATTTTGGGAATTTGATCTTCAAGTTGTCATAGTTCTCCCAAGTGGCATCTTTTGTTGGTAGGTTCACCCACTGTTTTAGCACTTCAGTAGTGGGTCGTCGTCGTTGAGTCACGATCCGTTGATCAATAATGACACTTGGCTGGGTCTGGAGTTCTCCTTGAGTAGTCATATTTGGTGGGTGGCTTTGGGCTGTCTCCAAGCACCTATTTATAACTTTCGTCTGGCTGTCAATTTGTGGGTGATATTGCATACTCCTTTTCAATTTAGTACCCTGCATATGGAATAACTTTGTCCAAAATCTGCTCGTGAAGATGCAAGTAGAATTTGTCATAAGCACAATGCGTCCTTTGTAGTGTAATTCTTTTGAGTCCCAATTGTAATGAGCCACGGAGCTTGATGCTTCTTCCAATTTTTTTATGATCTTACTGGTCTCTAGATCATCCTACCATTCCATCTTAATATCCTCAAGGAAGTCACTGGTTGGAAGTAAAACGACCAAAAATTCAGCTTGCTCGGGTAGTTGTGAAAGCGCATCTGCAACAACATTCTCTTTCCCCTTTTTGTAAGTTATTTCATAATCAAATCTAAGAAGTTTTGTTACCCATTTTTGCTGCTCAGGGGATAATATCTTTTGCTCCAAAAAGTACTTGAGGCTTTTATGGTCAGTTTTAATTTGAAATCGTCGACCGATCAAGTAGAGTCTCCACCTCGTTGCTGCGCGCATAATGGCGAGCATCTCCTTATCATATGTTGACATATTTTAATAGGAGGGAGATAATGCCTTGCTAGTGTATGCGAGTGGTCGACCAACTTGAATGAGAATGGTTCCAATTCTGACTCCAGATGCATTAACCTCAATAATGAAGGGTCGGCTGAAATCTAGTAGTGCTAGCACTGGCGTCGTCGTCATGGCTGCCTTAAGTTTGTCGAAGGCAGCGGAGGCTTTGTCCAACCATTGGAATAAATCTTTTTTCAGTAAGGAAATAAGTGGTGCACTGATCTTTCCATAGTTTTTCATGAACTTGCGATTGTAGCCTATTAAACCAAGAAAGCCACGTAGCAATTTTATATTCCTCGAGGTCAGCCAATTTTGCATTGCTCCAATTTTGGAGGGGTCCACTGTCACACCTTCCTCTGATATGATATGCCCAAGATATTCCACCTTCTGGTGACGAAAGCAAAAATTCGTAGTGGCCGTTGTGTCTTCAAAAGGCGATTTTCGGTATGTCTTCTTTGCACACTCATATTTGATGATACCCGGATCGAAGGTCCAGCTTTGTGAAGACTTGTGCTCTCTTTCATCTAACAATTCATCTGCTATTAGAATAGGGTATTTGTCCTTGATGATTATGCCATTGAGGGCTCGGTAATCAATCCACATTCGCCATGTTTCATCCTTTCGTACAAAGAGCACCAGTGAAAAGTAGGGGCTGCAACTTGGTCGAGTAACTCTTGTTTCGGGCATCTCTTTTATAATCCTTTCTATTTCATCCTTCTGCAGATATGAATGTTGATATAGCCAAGTATTTGCAGGAGGTTTGCCCAGAAGAGTCGGTATACAATGATTATGCCGACGGGCAAGAGGTAGGTTGCGCGGTTCGTCAAATATATCTGAAAATTCAGCAAGCAAAGGAAGTAGGTTTGGATCTTCAAATTCTATTGGCTCTCCCTTATTTTGCTGCTCAAGTTGTACCAAAAAGCCGCTGCATACTTTATGCAAAACCTTCTCCATTTCTTGTGTGCAAATCGTCATTACGTCGCCCCCATGTTTCCCGTGTAGAATCACCTGTTTCCCTTTACTGTAAAATCTCAAAATTAGTTTCATAAAATTCCAGAAAACATTACCTAATATTGTCAACCATTCAATTTTGAGCATAGCCTCATGATCATCAAGAGGGAGGAGGAAGAAATCTCCAATTATCTCTTGTTCCTGCAGTAATAGTTTCTCTTGCGGGCGCCTACGATCACACTTCAAAATCCGTCCGTCGGTGAACTTGACGTCAAACCTGCTGTAATACTCAATAGGTAAGGCCATCCGGATAACAACTTTACTATCTAGAAAGTTATTAGTGATGCCCATGTCGATGAGAACAGTGATCGATTGTTGTTGAGAAGGCTTTCAACTTTCATCGTTTGCGGGTTTGAGTAGCCAGCTAGTGCATGCACCATAACTTCGGTCGGTTGTGGCTCTTCTTCTGCATTTTCTTCTTTATTATCAAGGCTCTCTTCTTGATGTTCAATGACCTCTTCTTCTACTGGTTTAATCATAAGAAGTCTCCCTTTTCTACAGTGATGCTCGCGGCTCCACGGCTCATCGCGGTGCCAACATAACTCCTCCGTAGATCGCTCCTGAAGCTCTTCTCTTGTCATCATTTTTGGTGCAGGGACTCGGTTGATAGTAGGGGGGGTTGAGGGCTTCTGCATTGTAGGTTGAGAAGCGATCCTAGTCCTCTGAGCTTCATGGTTCAAACGCTCCTCTTGATGTCGTGCGAAAGAGATGGCTGCCATAAGCGTGTACGGTTGTCGTGCTTGAACTTCTCCCGGATCTCCGGCTTCAAGCCCTCAATAAAGGTCCCCAATAGCTGTTTTTGAGACCAATCACGAGTTTGATTAGATAACCTTTCAAACCTTGTTTGGTACTCCTGAATAGTAGAGGTTTGTCGGATCTTTGCTAGTTGTTTGTCAATGTTCTCGTAATCGGTTTGTCTGAAGCGGATCAATAGTCCTTCTTTGAACTGTCACCATAAGAGAACTCCATGAGTATATTTAAACCAGTAAAACCATTGTATGGCATCCCTATCAAGATGTATAGCTGCAATTTCTACCATAGATGCATCCGCAGTTTTATGATACCGAAAATATCGCTCCGCGCGCGAGATCCAACCAATCAGGTCTCCTTCTTCCCATCTAGGGAAGTCCACCCTCATTCGTGGATAGTTGAGATCAGTCATTGAACCTCTCCTCTCTTGGAAGTCATCTCTTCGGGCTTGGTGCGATTGGTTAGAGCTCTCTCCTGATGTGATTTCTTCGAGCTTAGTGGTCGGCCCAAACTGAGTTCGGTAAAGAGAGTCCGAATCTTATCCTCTAATTCGGCGCTCCAAGGCTTCGAATTAGCAATTGATTGCCTCCCTAGATGCCATAGAATATGCCTCCAAATCTGTGATGTTTAGATCTCTCTTTGTTGTCGGGTTAAAGGCAAGTATAGGTTGAGAGAAGTGATGGTCGAAGGGTTGGTGTATTGGTGGCTTAGGCTGCTGTTTTTAGGCTGTTTTGGTGGCATTTTGGGTGCGTTTTGAGGGTGTGGTTTGGTGGAGTTTTTAGGGTTACCGATGAGTTTTAGAGCTGTGGTAGTCAGCACAGTGTTGATAGAAATAGTGAATTGCTGCAGAATTTGTGTTTGTCATTGTAAGCAAATTGTCGTCAAAGAACAGCGTTTCTCGCCGAAATTTCACCAAAACTGATAGATTTGAGGGGGGGAATTGC
>CM017192.1:18299529-18394529 GCA_004837865.1 Musa balbisiana
AAGTCACTTCATTTGCAGGATAATGCTTCCAAATTACTTTAACCAGAGTGATGATTCTATTTCTTAAGATCTTCTCCTTTCTATCAATAATCTGAATGAGCTCTTCCTTGTAAAACAAGTCTTTCTCAATCGCAATCGGCTCATACTCAATGACATGAGAGGGATCAGGTATATACTTTGGAGCATTGACACATGAAATATATTATGGATATGACACATCGATGGTGGCAAGGCAATCTTGTAAGCGACAAAGCCAATTCTTTCGAGGATCTCAAAAGGTCCAATGAACCTTGGGTTTAACTTTCCTTTCTTTCCAAATCTTATAACGCCTTTGGAAGGGGAGACCTTTAGGAATACAAAATCCCCTACTTGGAACTCGATATCTCGTCTTCTGTTGTCTGCATAGCTCTTTTGCCGACTTTGAGCAGCCTTTAGCCTTTTTATGATAAGTTGAATCTTTTCAGTAGTCTCTTGTACTTTATCTGGTGCTAACAATTTTCTATCACCAACTTCCTCCCAACATATAGGCGGTCTGCACTTTCGCCCATACAATGTTTCATAAGGAGCCATCTGGATGCTCGAATGGAAACTATTATTATAAGTAAACTCAATAAGAGAAATATCTTTATCTCATTCACCTCTCCAATCCATAACATAGGCTCTAAGCAAATCCTCAAGTACTTGAATTGTTCTTTCAGATTGACCATCAGTCTGAGGGTGATAGGTAGTGCTAAACTTTACTTTGGTGCCTATAGAATCTTGTAATCTCCTCCAAAATCTAGAAAGAAATATGGAGTCTCTATCCGAGATGATCTCCTTCGGGACACCATGAAGTCTTACTATTTCATAAACATACAAATCTGCAAGCCTATCAAGAGAATAAGTCATATTGATTGGTAAGAAATGTGCAGATTTGGTTAACCTATCAACAATGACCCAAATAGCATCATGCTTTCTAGAGGTTCTGGGTAGCCTTGAAACAAAGTCCGTAGTAATGCATTCCCATTTCCATTCAGGAATATCTAAGGGCTGTAACAAACCTCCAGGTCTCTGGTGTTCTGCTTTGATTTGCTGACATGTAAAACACCTTGAAACATATATTGCAATCTCCTTCTTCATGCCTTTCCACCAATAATGACTTTGGAGATCTCTATACATTTTCGTGCTACCAGGATGCATGGTGTACTTTGAATTGTGACCTTCGTTTAAAATTTGGTTCTTGATATCTGGGTTATTTGGAACACATATTCTATCCCCAAATCTCAATAGGCCATCATCTGAAATTTGAAAATTCAACTTTGGTCCCTTATCAACTTCATTCCTCAAGTATATTAAATGTGGATCTCGTAGTTGTCCTTCTTTAATTTGTTGAATGAGATCAGTTTGCACCTGGATAGAGGCCATCAACATTATTGAGTCTTGCCCTTTTCTCATTACATTTGAATCATAATTTCTTTCTAATAACTTCCATTGTTTCACAACCAGACTTGCCATAAAACTTGTAGATTTTCTACTAAGTGCATCAGCTACAACATTGGCTTTACCTGGGTGATAACGGATGGTACAATCATAATCCTTTAGAAGTTCTATCCATCTTCGCTGCCTCATATTTAACTCCTTTTGCATAAAAATATATTTTAAACTCTTGTGATCAGTAAAGATATCAAATGTCCGCCCATACAAGTAATGTCTCCAAATCTTTAGAGCAAAGATGATTGCTGCCGATTCCAAATCATGAGTCGGATAGTTCAATTCATAATTCTTTAGCTGTCTTGAAGCATAAGCAATTACTTTCCCTTCTTGCATCAAAACACATCCAAGACCCTTTCTTGAAGCATCAGTATAAACTATAAATCCTTCATTACCACTCGGAATAGTGAGAATAGGGGCACTAGTCAATCTTCTTTTTAATTCTTGGAAACTTTGCTCACAATCACTACTCCATTCAAATTTCACATTCTTTTGAGTCAGTTTGGTGAGGGGATGAGCAATTTGAGAAAATCCCTCCACAAATCTCCTGTAATAACCTGCCATGCCCAAGAAACTTCTAATTTCTGTTACATTTGTTGGCACTTCCCAATTAACTACTGCTTCCACCTTTTTTGGATCAACAGATATGCCCTTTCCTGAAATCACGTGGCCTAAGAAAGCAATTTCCTTCAACCAAAATTCACATTTGCTGAACTTTGCATACAGCTTCTTTTCTCTTAGTATAGATAATACATCTCTCAAGTGTTTATCATGCTCTTGATTACTCCTTGAATATACTAATATGTCATCAATGAATACAATTACACAATTATCTAAGAGTGGCTGAAATATTCTATTCATTAGTTCCATAAAAGCTGTAGGAGCATTAGTCAAGCCAAAAGGCATTACTAAAAATTCGTAGTGACCATATCGAGTTCTAAAGGCTGTTTTTGGAATATCCTCCTTCTTGACCTTCAACTGATAGTAGCCTGATCTTAGATTAATCTTGGAGAATACTTGTGCACCCTGCAATTGATCAAACAAGTCATCAATCCTGGGTAGGGGATACTTGTTTTTGATGGTCACCTGATTCAATTGTCTATAATCAATACAAAGTCTCAATGTCCCATCCTTCTTCTTAACTAATAGCACTGGAGCACCCCATGGTGAGACGCTAGGTCGAATAAAACCCTTATCTAACAACTCTTGTATTTGCTTCTTCAATTCCTCGAGCTCAAGTGGTGCCATTCTGTAGGGAGGCTTAGATATTGGGGCTGTCCCAAGGACTAAATCAATAACAAATTCACCTTCTCTGTCTGGAGGTAGTCCAAGCAAATCCTTTGGGAATACATCAGGGAACTCTTTAGCCACGGAAATTTCATTTAGGTGAGTTTCTTTTTCTGAATGTTCCTTTACACATATAACATAACAAGAACATCCCTTCTACATAAGGCGTTGAGTTTGAAGTGCCGATATTAAGCAAGGAGGCAAATCATGCCTAATACCCTCAAAGTAGAAGATAGGCTGATTTGGTATGCAGAAAGTAATTATTTTTGTATAGCAATCAATACTAACATGATAGGAAGATAACCAATCCATACCCAGTATAGTATCAAAACCTTGGATTTCTAGGAGTATCAAATCGGCAAGGAGTTCATGTTCTCCGATAGAAATCAAACAAGATGGATAAACCAGATTTGTAGTCAAAGAATCCCCAACAGCAGTAGTTACGTGTAGCAAATAATCTAGTGGTTTAGGTTGAATGCCCAAGTGATAAGCAAAATATTGTGAAACAAAGGATAAGTTGGAACCAGGATCAAACAAAACTTTTGCATTTCTATTAGAAACATGTAGAATACCTTCAACCACTGATTTAGAGGCTCTGGAATCTTGTTCTGTGATAGCATATACTCTAGCATGGGTCGTTGGCTTAGTGGTTAGTGGCTCTTTCTTCTTGTTTAGTGGGCAGTCCCTGACTTTATGATCTAACTTTCCATAGGCAAAACAGGCTCCAGTCACCCGATAACACTCACTTGTTTCATGATTACGTCTACATTTTGTACACGATAGAGTTCTTTGTGATAGAGTTCCTTTCTCAAATCTAGGTACCTTTACCCTCTTATTACTTCTTTCTGCTTCATTTCCTCTCTTACTTTTACCAACAAACTTATCCTTGTTGTTCTTGTCCCTAATTTCTTGGATCTCCTCCAAGTCTTTTTCAAGTATGAAAGCTCTTTCTACTACATCAGTGTATACCTGGAGTTTTAAAGCTGATATCCGACTTCTTATTGCCGGCCTTAGTCCTCTTTCAAATCTTCTTGCTTTCCTATACTCATCATCGATCATATGCGTGGTAAATCTAGAGAGCTCAGTGAATTTTGACTCATATTTGGCTACTGTCAAATTTCCCTGGATGAGATTCAAGAACTCCAATTCTTTCTGCTCTCTGATACAATCTGGAAAGTATTTATCATTGAATTTTTCTGTAAATACCTTCTAAGTGATTGGCTCCTATCGAGCTTCAGAAATCCTCTTCATGGTTCGCCACCAGTGCTCAGCCTCTCCTTCTAGCATGAAGGTAGCAAGAGAAACCTTCTTATCATCTGGGCAATTTAAAACATCAAATATTTTCTCTATCCGCATCATCCATTGTTTTGCTACCATTGGATCAGGCTCACCACTAAAACTGGGAGGACTAAGCTTCTTAAACTGTTCAATCCCCAAACCAGTCTGGTTTGAATTCCCCGTTTCATCATTTCTTCCTTGTCGAACTTGTTGTTGCATTACTTGTGTCATAGCCTCTAGAGTTTTCATAATTCCACTCAATTGATCAGATGTAGATGTACCAGGAGTACCAGATGACCTCGTCATCCTTGCTTCCTAAAAAGAGCAAAAGATAACTTTTGATCAGTCTCTAAATAGAAATCACTAAATCTCAAAATTTATTATACATCTAGCATATCAAAATTCTTAGAAATCCTCAAACAATGCTCTGATACCAACTCTGTCATGCCCCCCCCGAATTTAATCCATTCAGGAGGTGTGACCCTGTCTAAAATCAATAATATTATAATTCATCATCACAAATCAATCCAGGATCCAATCTAACATTTAAGGATACTAAGAACCATTCAAATCAATATTCACAATTCATAAACCTGTACATTTCATAAATCATACTCCACTTCACCTAGAGATTCATAAAATCCAAAGGCAACTCAACTAAACATCAACCATAACACAAATCCATATTCGCAGAAATATATACCATTACAAAATTTTATTCACCATGAGTTCATATACTTATACAACATAAGCTTATCATTCCATATGAGTAGTCCTTTAAACTTTTACAACACATAAGTATTAATATATCCTTAACATTACATCAAAAGTAAAGTATACTATACAACAAAAACCTATCAACCAATAAAGATTAGTCCAAAATCTTCTAGCCTTTCAGTGCTTCAATCCAATTCTAGCTTTTCAGTGCGTGACAAGCTACCCTGAAAAAAATTTATATAGCAACGGGGTGAGCATGAAGAGCTCAGCAAGCGACTAACATATCCATGGCGATAGGAGAAGTTCAAGCAGGCTTAGTATCAAGATAACAAAAGCAGAAATACAAGTGTTCATTTGAAATCATCTTATTTGGTATTAAAATCACAAAGGGTTTCCTCATTTGAAAACAAGCGTTAGACATAACAATACGAGAAAGGAAATTGGAGCATTTCATTGGCAAAATAAGCATTTAGGCATGTATCAAATGGCACCTGAAGCATTTCAGTGTATATCAAAGGCGTAAGAGTGTTTGAGAGCATAACAATGACATACGAAACACTCCAAAGTATAACAAGTAAATCGAATAGTAAATACAAGCTTGTAAGTCATTTTTGATGTAGCATGCATTCCATTTTTATCCAAAGCATAAATATAAACTCATTAGCAAAGCTTTGGATATCATATCAAAAACATAGAGGGCGCTGTGGGACCACATACATAATGTGATTCATCCATTTCAGGATGACCACCAAGCAAAAGTCTAGAGCATCGCGGGCTCTATGCATAACTCCCTTTACCATTTCTGGCAAAGGTTCACAATATCCCACAAGACACCAGAGTACAAAAGGGTAGTATGAACAATGACATTGGCATATATCGGAAGCACATGCGGAAACAACGGAAATATGCGTGTGCCTTTATCAAACAAGGAAATGCCAACAAAACATTACATAATCAATTTCAGACATACAACAATTTCAGGATGAATAATACAAGAATTTTCAAAGGACTGCAAAATAATTTAATAGAAATCAAACTTCCAACAGAATGAGACTCGAATAGGCAAAATTCAACAAAGTTTTCAATTCTGGCAGAATTCGAATGATACATTTCCTGATTTGTTTGAGTGACCAAGCATGCTCCAATTCACCAAAAATAGGTGTCAAAAGAAAGATATGCGAATCTAGTTCACAAAGAATTAAGTTTTGCATAATTCAGAATTTTCACTAGAGAGTTATGAACAATTTAGTAACAGAAGGTCAGAATTGATCATCTCTGTTTTGCAGAATAGATAGCATCAATTTAAATAGATATTTCAGAAGGCAAACGTACTTTAAAATTTCCAAACTAGGTGTCAAAAGAAAGATGTGTGAATCTAATTTGCAAAGAATTAAGTTTAGTATAATTCAGAATTTTCACTAGAGAGTTATGAGCAATTTAGTAACAGAAGGTCCGAAATTACAGTCCCTATTTTGTAGAATCTGTAGGGTTAATTGCAATAGAGGTCATATCAGGTATTTCGACTCCAAATCATTCAATCTAGGTATCAAAATAAAGGTCTTCGAGTCTACTTTCAAACGGAACAGGTTTTGCCTAAATCAGAGTTTAATACAAAAAGTTAGGACCAAAACAATGCATGGAGGTCAGATTACCGAAAAATTACAGATTCATGGCTTTGTATCAAAACGAAAGAAATGTTTGGTTCTCAGCTGAAATCTTTCAAAATTTTGTAGAATTGAAAAGAAAACAGAGATTAGGATTCTATTGGATTGGATTAGAACACTTGCCTTAAAAAGTTTTGATTTCCAAATGTGGGGGAATTGATGCAAAACCTTAAGCTAAGATAAAACTTCTTCTTCTTCAATTCTTTCTCCTTCTCTTCTCCTTCAATTCCTTCTCCTCTTCTCAAGTTACATTGGCTGCAAAGTTTCTCTTAGTTGTGCCTTAAATTACTTAGGTTTGGCTCATGCTAAAATAATGAGGTGGCAAGCATGCATGGAGGTTTAGGTGTCAACTTTAGAATAAGTGCAAGTGGCTCATCCTTGCTAATGCCACAAGTCCTCCATATAATTTAATATTGATATAATAAACTAAACTATTAAAGTACTATATAAGCATTTTTTTTTTTTAAATGAGGGATGTTACAGAGTCCCTCCAAAGATGAGGAGAAAATCAAGAAAGGCAATGTGGCAAACTATGCCTTATCGACTTTCAACGATGAGGTAATCGAAACCCCCTTAATTTATTTTGAAATTACTTGATGTTTTCCATGATGTATTTTCTTTTTTTGAATAATTATTTTTCTTGAAAATTGCATGTTTTATGTCAATAAAATAAAATGTCAGATTTAAATCTAATGATCATTTGTATGTTTTTCTTAAGAAAAAAAAATGTGTATCTTGATGATTACCAATTTTGATTGAAACCATGCTTGATGTCTTAATGAAAATATTAAGAAGTTTAATATCATGCTTAATGATGATGCATGGCTTTTGTATGGAAAGCTAAGCATCAAAAGATAGATTAACCTAAAAAGAAAAATGCATGACTACAACAAATAACAAAATTATTTTGGTTAAAAATACCTTATGCTCAATGAAACCATGATTGATGAATATGCTTTATGTTTAATGATTTCTTTGCCTTGTATGTCCTATCATGATAAATATTTTGAAAATAAATGAAATCATGTTTGATTTGAAGTAATGCAGAATAATCATGCTTAATGAGTTTTCTTTCGAAATGATACATAATTATTTTTGTGATTTATGGAATATCAATTTTCACGATAATAAAAGTGGCTTTTTTAGTTTAAAAAAAATTAATGCATATTTTGAATCGACATAAATGAAATAGGAATGCTTATATGAAATAGTGTAAGTATCATGCTTGACGATTGTATACTTAATGATGCATAAAGTTGTAATGAAAATATTGAAATTTTGATACCATGCTTAATGAGTTTTCTTTCGAAATGATACATAATTATTTTTGTGATTTATGGAATATCAATTTTCACGATAATAAAAGGCTTTTTTAGTTTAAAAAAAAATTAATGCATATTTTGAATCGACTAAATGAAATAGGAATGCGTAATGAAATAGTGTAAGTATCATGCTTGACGATTGTATACTTAATGATGCATAAAGTTTGTAATGAAAATATTGAAATTTTGATACCATGATTTGGACGATTTTATATATGGGATTTTAAGTTATACTTGATGATTTTTGTGGTTTATTGATCTTGATGGTTTTATGATGAACTTATTTTGATCTTAAACGATTAATGATATATATATATATATATATTTTTTTTGTCACAAAAAGGACAAAGGCATGTTTGTAAAAAACAACTAAATAGAGAAAATATTTTTCTTGATAATTCTTCTTCTCTATCTAATTGACTTTTATGAATCTATTTTATCATCTTTTTATGAATCTCTTGAAAATAATTTTGATTTGATGAATTGAGTTTGAATGAGCTTTATCTTGATTTTTTGAGATTTATAACTTGAGATTTACTCTATAAAAATCGAGATCTTTTACCATCAATATCTCTTTTTGCCATCTACCATCCAAATGAATCATGATTGGTCTCATTGCTATATTTCTTCTTCTTGTCATGTACTAAAGAGGAAATTTTCCTAAATGAATCATGATTTTTTTTTCCACAATTTTTATGATTCATAATGAATTAAGAAATTTTATATGCATGAATTAATATCTTATTCTTCTACAAGATTGAATGAATTTTATCTATATCATGATCTCCTAAGAATTCCTTTCATTATTTATTTAAGAGGAGATTTGTTAAAATGAATCATGGTTTCTCTTGATTTCTCTGAATTATAGCTTGAGTATTCTTTTTTGTAAATCAAGATTGTTAATCATGATTCTCTTGTTTTATCGAAGAGAACATTTTTCAAAATGAATAATTAAGCTGTTTTCTCTTGATTTTTCGATTCCCACAATTTGAGAAAATGTACCTTGATGCTTGGAACATTTTATGCATAAATTGATTTTATTTATGATTCAATACTCCTTTGTAATTATGATATGTTTATCGCATGATATGATTGAATCAATGTTATAAAAGAAAAAGGAAATTGTTAGCTTGCTAATTGTAAAAATATATGCTAGCTTGAATGATAAAACATGAGATTGTCTATAGTGCAAATTTATTGTTCTCATGATGTGTAGATTGAAATAATGATTGGAATATTGATGTAATTATAAATGATGAATGCTTGGTATCATGATCAAAATATTGATAAATGCTATGATTCGTTACCAAAATGATGTATCATGTATGATATGCCCATAGTGATTAATTTATTTGTATAATGCATGAAGTAAGGATAAAAATGTAAAGTTTTGAAATTATGCATATTTTAATTTGAAAATATAATGATGCACAAATAAGATTGATACTTACCTTTGTCATGATTTAGAAATTGATGTAAAGGGACTTCTTTTCTTTTTGCCAATGACAAAGGGGGAGAAAGAGTTTCTAATGTGGTATCTTGAATTGATATAAAGGGTCATCTCAAGGAGAAATTAGCTAGCTTGCATAAGTCAAGAAGATGCAAAAACTTGATTGCTAGCTTGCCTATCTTAATCAGAAAAGAATGCTAACTTGCTTATTTCAAGAAGCAAAAGTTGCATTCTTGAACATCACTATCTTGCCTATCTCAAGAAGCAAAACTTACAACTTGCACATTGCAATAGGAAGCAAGAATCATGAGCTTACACAAGAAAGCTATCTTGCATTTGCTTTCGAAATTTTGCTAGCTTGTATGTAGTAAAACTTGCATAGTAAACTTGCATATCGTAAAAATTACTAGCTTGTAGTCTAAAGAGAAGCAAACAGTTGCTATCTCAAGATGCTAAACATGCTAAACTTGCACATTGCAAAGGAAGTAAAATTTGATAGCTTACAACTTGCATATTTCAAGAAGCAAGAGCTACTTTTTGAACATCTTAAAACTGCTAGCTTGCATGTTCTAAAATGTTGTAAAATGTTATGAAGAAGGACATGCTATCTTACTATCTTGCATATCTAAAACTTGATAGCTTGCATATTATAATGTGATATAGCACTTGCTAAATTTTTGCTAGCTTGCATGATGTAGCATTTGCTAAATTTTCAAGCTTACAAATTGCATGATGATAAAACTTGATATTATGTTTTTCATGCAATAAGTTGAATTCATATCTCAAACATATAGAAAGTGACACTTCTCCTTTTTGTTGATGACAAAGAGAGAGAAGTATGATCATGTTATGCATGATAACGTGTTACAAATATTCATGATGAATATTTGCAATGACTTGAATTCAAGGTTCTATCAATATGGCATATGATCATGTTATGTATGATGATGTGTTACAAATATTCATGATGAATATTTACAATGACTTGAATTCGGCTTGAATTCAAGGTTCTATCAATATGGCATATTGATATGGGGAGTTTGTTTAAACTCCGGGAGTTAAGGTTAACTTCGTCATCAAGTGGTTGTCATCATCAAAAAGGGGGAGATTGTTGAATCTCGTATTTTGATGATGAAACCACTTGATATGTATTTATGACTTAATCTGCGTTTTGAGTAATGCAGGATGCTTCGATCAGGATGAGACAATTAAAGCAGAAAAATCATGTTGGGCCGAAGTAACATGTCAAAAGATTGGACGTCGGGCCGGTGGATCGGTCGATGTATCGAAAGAAGGCTTCGGGCCGTAGTTCGGGCATCAGGCCAACAAGAGTGGAGATTGTGCCAAGAATATTAGAGTTGAGGAGTCAACTGGCCGATTGGGCAATAGGCCGCAAGAGAGGATGATGCACCGAAGAATCAGACGAAGCGTTGAGGGACCAATGACATGTTGGAGAACTTGATTATTGCTTAGTATTAATTGTCTAGATCGAAGTGTATTTTTACATGTGTAGGATTAACTACGATAGCTTGAAGACATAAAGCAAGTTTACTGGAGTCAAGCTCGATGGGTGTTCGAGAGTCCACTAAGAGTTCGAAGATTCGTCGGAAGTGCTACCGGAACCAACCGAGAAGAAATCGGGGACTTGTCGAAGTTTTCGAAATTCCGCCGGAGAGATCGTCAGAGGTTCGCGGAGATCACCGAGAAGGTTCGGCTACTTGCCAAAGACTCATTGAACTTGCCATAAGACCGGGAGCCTGCAAGGAGTCCACTGGAAGAAATCCGAGGGTGTATCGGAAGTCTATCGGAAGTTCACCGAAAAGCTAACCGGAAGGAAACTCAATGTTGCCAATTAAAAACTTGCTTAGGACTATGTCTTAGTTTCATAGTTTACATATAATTAGGGTTAGGATTAAGGGTTAATCCTATAACCCGGTTAGGGGCCAATTGGGCTCGAGTTCGGACTGGTTTGGGCCAAGTTTGGAGCCTAATCAGTGAGCTAAAATAGTCTAGGCGGTGGCACTACCAGACTAGGTGGTGGCACCGCCCAGAACTCGAGGGATCAGGTGGTGGCACCGCCGAGCACCCGAAAGGTTGAGCGGTGGCACCGCCAGTACACTGTCAGTATCAGACACTGACAGGCGGTGGCATCGGCAACATCCGGAAACCCAAAAGAATTCAAATTTGGAGCCCAAATTTGAATCCTCTTGGGGCCTATAAATACCCCTCAATTTTCAGCAGAGAGAATAACGTTTTTGAGAAGTTAGAGATTGAGATAAAGCCTTAGCAAAGTTTTTAGCAAGTTTTGTTTTCAATAGCTTAAGTGTTCACCTCCTTCTTTCTCTTTGAAAATTTGTAAGAGTATGAACCACTTGTAAAAGATTGTAAGAGGGGTATTTGTCCTTCCCCTTCAAAGTGATTTGCTAGTAGAAGTTGGGAGCCTCATCGAAGAAGGCTTCGCAAGTAGATGTAGGTCATTTGACAAAACCACTTTAAATTGGTGTGTTCCTTGAATGTGTGAGTACTTACCTTTCTGAAATCATTATTTACATAGTAGCAAGCTTTTAGTTTTCATCTTCTCAGTTTACTCGAGCTACTCTTATCAAGTTATTCATTGTCGAATCAAAATCTCTATGCATTTACGAAATCATTTTCAAACTTACAAGTTTTAATTCGCTGCACTAATTCACCCCCCCCCCCCCCCTCTTAGTGTCGCTCCGACCCTAACACTTTGGAATATTGTTGAAAATGGATTTTCAAAGTCTTCTCTTCTAATGATCAATTGAAATGAATTGGAGAAAAAAACTTTCGCTCTAAATGCAAAGGCTATGAATGCCTTATTTTGTGCACTTGATAAAAACGAGTTCAATCATGATTCAATTTGTGAAACTGCATTTGATATTTGGCATACACTCGAAGTGGCTCGCGAAGGCATGAGTAAAGTGAAAGAGTCAAAAATCAATCTTTTAGTACATTCTTATGAACTTTTTCGAATGAAACCAAGTGAGACCATATGTGACATGTATACCCGCTTTACGGATGTCATCAATGGTCTAAAAGAACTCGGTAAAAATTTTTCAGATTTCGAGCTCATTAATAAAATTCTAAGATCCCTTCTAAAGAGTTGGGACTCTAAAGCCACTGTCATTCAAGAGGCTAAAGATTTAAACAACTTTCCTCTTAAAGAATTAATCGGGTTATTAATGACCTACGAAATGACTTGCAAAGCTCATGAAGAGCATGAGGGCACCCTTCCAAAGAACAGGAAGGATATGACACTTAGAACTCAAGAAGACCACTTGAGAGAAAACTCAAGTGATGAGGACTTTGACGATGACTTGGCACTTTTAATAAAGAAATTTAAAAAATTCATGAAAAGAAACAAATTTGAAAATGACACTAAAAATAAATTTAAACCCAAAAAGGACCAAGTTATTTGCTACGAATGTAAGAAGCCGGGACACTATAAAAGTGAATGTCCCCAAGCTAAGAAGAGAACACCAAAGAAGAAGACGCTCAAAGCAACATGGGATAGCTCAAGCGAATCCAAAGAAGAGGAGTCCAACACTGAGCAAGTTGCTCATTATGCACTTATGGCTATCGGAGAGGAGGTATCAAATTTAATTGATGTAGATTTATCATTTGATGAATTATTAAATACTTTCAATAAGTTATTTGATAAATACAAAACAATTAGTAGAAAATATAAATTGTTAAAAAAGGAGCATGATACTCTTTTTAGTAAATTTGATAAATTAAAAATTGAGCATAACGATAGTTTAGTTCCATGTACGAACTGTCATGACTTAGAAATACTCCAAAAGGAGAACTTGCTACTCAAGGACACCTTGAAGAAATTCGAGGTTAGTAGCAAGTCCTTGAACATGATCCTTACCAATAAGGGTCACGTTTATAAAAGAAGTGAAATCAGATTTGTGAGGAGCTCTCACCAAAATCCAACCACCATCATTAAAGGCCCTATCTTGCATATTTCGCACCAAAACAAATGTAACTTTTGTTGCAAACATGGACATAGAACTTATCATTGTCCATTCAAGAAGATTAGTCCTAACAAATTGATTTGGGTTCCTAAAAGAACCGTAATAAATTCCATGCAACATGACAAACAATTTAGATCGATTTTTGAGGCACCCAAGATTAAATGGGTACCTAAAAATCATCATTTTTTGTAGAAACATATATCACCACAAGTTGGGAGCAAGAGATGGTACCTTGATAGTGGATGCTCAAGGGATATGATCGGAGATCCATCTCAATTCTCTAAGCTCACTAGCATAGACGAAGGCTATGTGTCACGCCCCCCGAATTTAATCCATTCAGGTGTGACCCTGACTAAAATCAATAATATTATAATTCATCATCACAAATCAATCCAGGATCCAATCTAACATTTAAGGACACTAAGAACCATTCAAATCAATATTCACAATTCATAAACCTGTACATTTCATAAATCATACTCCACTTCACTTAGAGATTCATAAAATCCAAAGGCAACTCAACTAAACATCAACCACAACACAAATCCATATTCGTAGCAATATATACCATCACAAAAATATTATTTACCATGAGTTCATATACTTATACAACGTAAGCTTATCATTCTATAAACATGAGCAGTCCTTTAAACTTTTACAACACATAAGTATCAATATATCCTTAACATTACATTAGAAGTAAAGTATACTATACAAAGAAAACCTATCAACTAACAAGGATTAGTCCAAAATCTTCTAGCCTTTCAGTGCTTCAACCCAATTCTAGCTTTTCAGTGTGTGACAAGCTACCTTGAAAAATTTATATAACAACGGGGTGAGCATAAAGAGCTCAGCAAGCGACTAACATATCCATGGCGGCAGGAGAAATTCAAGCAGGCTTAGTATCAAGACAACAAAAGCAGAAATACAAGTGTTCATTTGAAATCATCTCATTTGGTATAAAAATCACAAAGGGTTTCCTCATTCGAAAACAAGCGTTAGACATAACAATACGAGAAAGGCAATTAGAGCATTTTATTGGCAAAATAAGCATTTAGGCATGTATCAAATGGCACCTGAAGCATTTCCATGTATATCAAAGGCGTAAGAGTGTTTGAGAGCATAACAGTGACATACGAAACACTTCAAAGTATAACAAGTGAACCGAATAGTAAATACAAGCTTGTATGTCATTTTTGAGGTAGCATGCATTCCATTTTTATTCAAAGCATAAATATAAACTCATTAGCAAAGCTTTGGATATCATATCAAAAAGATAGAGGGCGCTATGGGACCACATACAAAATGTGATTCATCCATTTCAGGATGACCACCAAGCAAAAGTCTCCCACGTCTAGGAGCTCCATCCACCCACGTCTGAGTGAAGTCAATTGGGCCGGCAGAGCATTGCGGGCTCTATGTATAACTCCCTTTACCATTTCTGGCAAAGGTTCACAATATCCCACAAGACACCAGAGTACAAAAGGGTAGCATGAACAATGACATTGGCATATATCGGAAGCACATGTGGAAACAACGGAAATATGCGTGTGCCTTTATCAAACAAGGAAATGCCAACAAAACATTACATAATAAATTTTAGGCATATAACAATTTCAAGATGAATAATACAAGAATTTTCAAAAGACTGCAAAAGAATTTAATAGAAATCAAACTTCCAACAGAATGAGACTCGAATAGGCAAAATTCAACAAAGTTTTCAAATTCTGGCAGAATTCGAATGGTACATTTTCTAATTTGTTTGAGTGACCAAGCATGCTCCAATTCACTAAAAATAGGTGTCAAAAGAAAGATATATGAATCTAGTTCCCAAAGAATCAAGTTTTTTCATAATTCAGAATTTTCACTAGAGAGTTATGAGCAATTTAGTAATAGAAGGTCAGAATTGATCATCTTTGTTTTGCAGAATAGATAGCATCAATTTAAATAGATGTTTCAGAAGGAAAACATACTTCAAAATTTCCAAACTAGGTGTCAAAAGAAAGATATGCGAATCCAGTTCCCAAAGAATCAAGTTTTGCATAATTCAGAATTTTTACTACAGAGTTATGAGCAATTTAGTAACAGAAGGTCCGAAATTACAGTCCCTATTTTGTAGAATCTATAGGGTTAATCGCAATAGAAGTCGTATTAGGCATTTCGACTCCAAATCATTCATTCTAGGCATCAAAATAAAGGTCCTCGAGTCTACTTTCAAACGGAACTGGATTTGCCTAAATCAGAGTTTAGTACAAAAAGTGAGGACCAAAACAATGCATGGAGGTCAGATTACCGAAAAATTACAGATTCATGGCTTTGTATCAAAACGAAAGAAATGTTTGGTTCTCAGCTGAAATCTTTCAAAATTTTGTAGAATTGAAAAGAAAACAGAGATTAGGATTCTATTGGATGGGGTTAGAACACTTGCCTTAAAAAGTTTTGATTTCCAAATGTGGGGGAATTGATGCAAAGCCTTAAGCTAAGATAAAACTTCTTCAATTCTTTCTCCTTCTCTTCTCCTTCAATTCCTTCTCCTCTTATCAAGTTACGTTGGCTGCAAAGTTTCGCTTAGTTGTGCTTTAAATTACTTAGGTTTGGCTCATGCTAAAATAGTGAGGTGGCAAGCATGCATGGAGGTTTAGGTGTCAACTTTAGAATAAGTGCAAGTGGCTCATCCTTGCTAATGCCACAAGTCCTCCATATAATTTAATATTGATATAATAAACTGAACTATTAAAGTACTATATATGCATTTTTTTTAAAAAAATGAGGGATGTTACACTCTCCCCTCCTTAAAAGAAAATTTAGTCCTCTAAATTTGTCATACCTCTTTCGGGAAAAGATGAGGATAAGCTTTCTTCATTTCTTCCTCTAGCTCCCAAGTCGCTTCATTTGCAGGATGATGCTTGCAAATTACTTTAACCAGAGTGATGATTCTATTTCTTAAGATCTTCTCCTTTTTATCAATAATCTAAATGGGCTCTTCCTTGTAAAACAAGTCTTTCTCAATCGCAATCAGCTCATACTCAATGACATGAGAGGGATCAGGTATATACTTTCGGAGCATTGACACATGAAATATATTATGGATATGACACATCGATGGTGGCAAGGCAATCTTGTAAGCGACAGAGCCAATTCTTTCGAGGATCTCAAAAGGTCTAATGAACCTTGGGTTTAACTTTCCTTTCTTTCCAAATCTTATAACGCCTTTGGAAGAGGAGACCTTTAGGAATACAAAATCCCCTACTTGGAACTCGATATCTCGTCTTCTGTTGTTTGCATAGCTCTTTTGCCGACTTTGAGCAGCCTTTAGCCTTTTTATGATAACTTGAATCTTTTCAGTAGTCTCTTGTACTTTATCTGGTGCTAACAATTTTCTATCACCAACTTCCTCCCAACATATAGGCGTTCTATACTTTCGCCCATACAATGCTTCATAAGGAGCCATCTGGATGCTCGAATGGTAACTATTATTATAAGTAAACTCAATAAGAGAAATATCTTTATCACATTCATCTCTCCAATCCATAACATAGGCTCTAAGCAAATCCTCAAGTACTTGAATTATTCTTTCAGATTGACCATCAGTCTGAGGGTGATAGACAATGCTAAACTTTACTTTGGTGCCCATAGAATCTTGTAATCTCCTCCATAATCTAGAAAGAAATCTGGAGTCTCTGTCCGAGATGATCTCCTTCGGGACACCATGATGTCTTACTATTTCATCAACATACAAATCTGCAAGCCTATCAAGAGAATAAGTCATACTGATTGGTAAGAAATATGCAGATTTGGTTAACCTATCAATAATGACCCAAATAGCATCATGCTTTTTAGAGGTTCTGGGTAGTCCTGAAACAAAGTCCATAGTAATGCATTCCCATTTCCATTCAAGAATATCTAAGGGCTGTAACAAACCTCCAGGTCTCTGGTGTTCTGCTTTGATTTGCTGACATGTCAAACACCTTAAAACATATATTGCAATCTCCTTCTTTATGCCTTTCCACCAATAATGACTTTGGAGATCTCTATACATTTTCGTGCTACCAGGATGCATAGAGTACTTTGAATTGTGACCTTCATTTAAAATTTGGTTCTTGATATCTGGGTTATTTGGAACACATATTCTATCCCCAAATCTCAATAGGCCATCATCTAAAATTTGAAAATTCAACTTCGGTCCCTTATCAACTTCATTCCTCAAGTATATTAAATGTGAATCTCGTAGTTGTCCTTCTTTAATTTGTTGAATGAAATCAGTTTGTACCTGGATAGAGGCCATCAACATTATTGAGTCTTGCCCTTTTCTCATTACATTTGAATCATAATTTCTTTCTAATAGCTTCCAATGTTTCATAACCAGACTAGTTATAAAACTTATAGATTTTCTACTAAGTGCATCAGCTACAACATTGGCTTTACCTGGGTGATAACGGATGGTACAATCATAATCCTTTAGAAGTTCTATCCATCTTCGTTGCCTCATATTTAACTCCTTCTGTGTAAAAATGTATTTTAAACTCTTGTGATTAGTGAAGATATCAAATGTCCGCCCATACAAGTAATGTCTGCAAATCTTTTGAGCAAAAATGATTGCTGCCAATTCCAAATCATGAGTCGG
The DNA here is from genome assembly GCA_004837865.1 of Musa balbisiana. Taxonomy (NCBI): domain Eukaryota; kingdom Viridiplantae; phylum Streptophyta; class Magnoliopsida; order Zingiberales; family Musaceae; genus Musa; species Musa balbisiana. The sequence continues at coordinate 18,317,343 of CM017192.1, forward strand.
ATAATTCAATTCATAATTCTTTAGCTGTCTTGAAGCATAAGCAATTACTTTCCCTTCTTGCATCAAAACACATCCAAGACCCTTTCTTGAAGCATCAGTATAAACTATAAATCCTTCATTACCACTCGGAATAGTGAGAATAGGGGCACTAGTCAATCTTCTTTTTAATTCTTGGAAACTTTGCTCACAATCACTACTCCATTCAAATTTCACATTCTTTTGAGTCAATTTGGTGAGGGAATGAGCAATTTGAGAAAATCCCTCCACAAATCTCCTGTAATAACCTGCCATGCCCAAGAAACTTCTAATTTCTGTTACATTTGTTGGCACTTCCCAATTAACTACTGCTTCCACCTTCTTTGGATCAACAGATATGCCCTTTCCTGAAATCACATGGCCTAAGAAAGCAATTTCCTTCAACCAAAATTCACAATTGTTGAACTTTGCATACAGCTTCTTTTCTCTTAGTATAGATAATACATCTCTCAAGTGTTTATTATGCTCTTGATTACTCCTTGAATATACTAATATGTCATCAATGAATACAATTACACAATTATCTAAGAGTGGCTGAAATATTCTATTCATTAGTTCCATAAAAGTTGCAGGAGCATTAGTCAAGCCAAAAGGCATTACTAAAAATTCGTAGTGACCATATCGAGTTCTAAAGGCTGTTTTTGGAATATCCTCCTTCTTGACCTTCAACTAATAGTAGCCTGATCTTAGATCAATCTTGAAGAATACTTATGCACCCTGCAATTGATCAAACAAGTCATCAATCCTGGGTAGGGAATACTTGTTTTTGATGGTCACCTGATTCAATTGTCTATAATCAATACAAAGTTTCAATGTCCCATCCTTCTTCTTAACTAATAGCACTGGAGCACCCTATGGTGAGACGCTGGGTCGAATAAAACCCTTATCTAACAACTCTTGTATTTGCTTTTTCAATTCCTCGAGCTCAAGTGTTGCCATTCTATAGGGAGGCTTAGATATTGGGACTGTCCCAGGGATTAAATCAATAACAAATTCACCTTCTCTGTCTGGATGTAATCCAAGCAAATCCTCTAGGAATACATTAGGGAACTCTTTAGCCACAGAAATTTCATTTAGGTGAGTTTCTTGTTCTGAATGTTCCTTTACACATATAACATAACAAGAACATCCCTTCTGCATAAGGCGTTGAGTTTGAAGTGCCGATATTAAGCAAAGAGGCAAATCATGCCTAATACCCTCAAAGTAGAAGATAGACTGATTTGGTATGCAGAAAGTAATTATTTTTGTATAGCAATCAATACTAGCATGATAGGAAGCTAACCAATCCATACTCAGTATAATATTAAAACCTTGGATTTCTAGGAGTATCAAATCGGCAAGGAGTTCATGTTCTCCGATAGAAATCAAACAAGATGGATAAACCAGATTTGTAGTCAAAGAATCCCCAACAACAGTAGTTACGTGTAGCAAATAATCCAATGGTTTAGGTTGAATGCCCAAGTGATAAGCAAAATATTGTGAAACAAAAGATAAGTTGGAACCAGGATCAAACAAAACTTTTGCATTTCTATTAGAAACATGTAGAATACCTTCAACCACTGATTTAGAGGCTCTGGAATCTTGTTTTGTGATAGCATATACTCTAGCATGGGTCGTTGGCTTAGGGGTTAGTGGCTCTTTCTTCTTGTTTGGTGGGCAGTCCCTGACTTTATGATCTAATTTTCCACAGGCAAAACAGGCTCCAGTCACCCAAAAACACTCACTTGTTTCATGATTACGTCCACATTTTGTACACGATAGAGTTCTTTATGATAGAGTTCCTTTCTCAAAACTAGGTACCTTTACCCTCTTATTACTTCTTTCTACTTCATTTTCTCTCTTACTTTTACCAACAAACTTATCCTTATTGTTCTTGTCCCTGATTTCTTGGATCTCCTCCAAGTCTTTTTCAAGTATGAAAGCTCTTTCTACTACATCAGTGTATACCTGGAGTTTAAAGTTGATATCCGACTTCTTATTGTCGGCCTTAGTCCTCTTTCAAATCTTCTTGCTTTCCTATATTCATCATCAATCATATGCGTGGCAAATCTAGAGAGCTCAATGAATTTAGACTCATATTTGGCTATTGTCAAATTTCCCTGGATGAGATTCAAGAACTCCAATTCTTTCTGCTCTCTGATACAATCTGGAAAGTATTTATCATTGAACTTTTTTGTAAATACCTTCCAAGTGATTTGCTCCTGTCGAGCTTCAGAAATCCTCTTCATGGTTCACCACCAGTGCTCAGCCTCTCCTTCTAGCATGAAGGTAGCAAGAGAAACCTTCTTATCATCTGGGCAATTTAAAACATCAAATATTTTCTCTATCCGCATCATCCATTGTTCTACTACCATTGGATCAGGCTCACCACTAAAACTGGGAGGACTAAGCTTCTTAAACTGTTCAATTCCCAACCCAGTCTGGTTTGAATTCCCCGTTTCATCATTTCTTCCTTGTCGAACTTGTTGTTGCATTACTTGTGTCATAGCCTCTAGAGTTTTCATAATTCCACTCAATTGATCAGATGTAGATGTAACAGGAGTACTAGATGACCTCGTCATCCTTGCTTCCTAAAAATAGCAAAAGATAACTTTTGATCAGTCTCTAAATAGAAATCACTAAACCTCAAAATTTATTATACATCTAGCATATCAAAATTCTTAGAAATCCTCAAACAATGCTCTGATACCAACTCTGTCATGCCCCCCGAATTTAATCCATTCAGGAGGTGTGACCCTGTCTAAAATCAATAATATTATAATTCATCATCACAAATCAATCCAGGATACAATCTAACATTTAAGGATACTAAGAACCATTAAAATCAATATTCACAATTCATAAACCTATACATTTTATAAATCATACTCCACTTCACTTAGAGATTCATAAAATCCTAAGGCAACTCAACTAAACATCAACCACAACACAAATCCATATTCGTAGAAATATATACCATTACAAAAATATTATTCACCATGAGTTCATATACTTATACAACGTAAGCTTATCATTCCATAAACATGAGTAGTCCTTCAAACTTTTACAACACAAAAGTATCAATATATCCTTAACATTACATCAGAAGTAAAGTATACTATACAACAAAAACCTATCAACTAACAAGGATTAGTCCAAAATCTTCTAGCCTTTCAGTGCTTCAACCCAATTCTAGCTTTTCAGTGCATGACAAGCTACCCTGAAAAATTTATATAACAACGGGGTGAGCATAAAGAGCTCAGCAAGCAACTAACATATCCATGGCGGTAGGAGAAATTCAAGCAGGCTTAGTATCAAGACAACAAAAGCAGAAATACAAGTGTTCATTTGAAATCATCTCATTTGGTATAAAAATCACAAAGGGTTTCCTGATTCGAAAACAAGCGTTAGACATAACAATATGAGAAAGGAAATTGGAGCATTTTATTGGCAAAATAAGCATTTAGGCATGTATCAAATGGCACCTGAAGCATTTCCATGTATATCAAAGGCGTAAGAGTGTTTGAGAGCATAACAGTGACATACGAAACACTTCAAAGTATAACAAGTGAACCGAATAGTAAATACAAGCTTGTATGTCATTTTTGAGGTAGCATGTATTCCATTTTTATTCAAAGCATAAATATAAACTCATTAGCAAAGCTTTGGATATCATATCAAAAACATAGAGAGCGCTATGGGACCACATACATAATGTGATTCATCCATTTCAGGATGACCACCAAGCAAAAGTCTCCCACGTCTGGGAGCTCCATCCACCCACGTCTGAGTGAAGTCAATGGGGCCGGCAGAGCATCGCGGGCTATATGCATAACTCCCTTTACCATTTCTGGCAAAGGTTCACAATATCCCACAAGACACCAGAGTACAAAAGGGTAGCATGAACAATGACATTGGCATATGTCGGAAGCATATGTGAAACAACGGAAATATGCGTGTGCCTTTATCAAACAAGGAAATGCCAACAAAACATTACATAATAAATTTCAGGTATACAACAATTTCAGGATGAATAATACAAGAATTTTCAAAGTACTGCAAAAGAATTTAATAGAAATCAAACTTCCAACAGAGACTCGAATAAGCAAAATTCAACAAAGTTTTCAAATTCTGGCAGAATTCGAATGGTACATTTCCTGATTTGTTTGAGTGACCAAGCATGCTCCAATTCAGTAAAAATAGGTGTCAAAAGAAAGATATATGAATCTAGTTCCCAAAGAATCAAGTTTTTTCATAATTCAAAATTTTCACTAGAGAGTTATGAGCAATTTAGTAATAGAAGTTCAGAATTGATCATCTCTGTTTTGCAGAATAGATAGCATCAATTTAAACAGATGTTTCAGAAGGCAAACGTACTTCAAAATTTCCAAACTAGGTGTCAAAAGAAAGATATGCGAATAGTTCCCAAAGAATCAAGTTTTGCATAATTCAGAATTTTTACTACAGAGTTTTGAGCAATTTAGTAACAGAAGGACCGAAATTACAGTCCCTATTTTGTAGAATCTGTAGGGTTAATCGCAATAGAAGTTATATTAGGCATTTCTACTCCAAATCATTCAATCTAGGCATCAAAATAAATGTCTTCGAGTCTACTTTCAAATGGAATAGGTTTTGTGTAAATCAGAGTTTAGTACAAAAAGTTAGGACCAAAACAATGCATGGAGGTCAGATTACCGAAAAATTACAGATTCATGGCTTTGTATCAAAACGAAAGAAATGTTTGGTTCTCAGCTGAAATCTTTCAAAATTTTGTAGAATTGAAAAGAAAACAGAGATTAGGATTCTGTTGGATGGGGTTAGAACACTTGCCTTCAAAATTTTTGATTTCCAAATGTGGGGGAATTGATGCAAAGCCTCAAGCTAAGATAAAACTTCTTCTTCTTTAATTATTTCTCCTTCTCTTCTCCTTCAATTCCTTCTCCTCTTCTCAAGTTACGTTGGCTGCAAAGTTTCCTTTAGTTGTGCCTTAAATTACTTAGGTTTGGATCATGCAAAAATAGTGAGGTGGCAAGCATGCATGGAGGTTTAGGTGTCAATTTTAGAATAAGTGCAAGTGCCTCATCCTTGCTAATGCCACAAGTCCTCCATATAATTTAATATTGATATAATAAACTGAACTATCAAAGTACTATGTAAGCATTTTTTTTTTTTAAATGAGGGATGTTACACTATGTCACCTTCGGAGACAACAACAAGGGTAAAATCATTGGCAAAGGAACCATAGGTAACAAATCCAACTTCCTTATTGAAGATGTTTTGTTAGTTGATAGTTTAAAACATAACCTCTTGAGCATTAGTCAATTGTGTGATAAAGGATATATTGTCAAACTCGAATCTAATGCTTGCATCATTGAAAAACCACAAAAAAACACATCTATGATTGCATTAAAACAAAATAACATATACACCATTGATATCAACGATCTTTGTAATGAAATGTGTTTCTCGATTTTGAATGACGATGCTTGGCTTTGGCATAGGAGATTAGGTCATGCTAGCATGAAATTAATCACCCAAATTTTATCCAAAAAACTTGTAAGAGGAATCCCTCATATCAAGTTCATCAAAGATAATGTGTGTGATGCTTGTCAATTAGGAAAACAAATAAATGTTAGCTTCAAATCTAAGAATCAAATAAGCACCTCTAGACCTTTGCAATCGATCCATATGGACTTATTCAGACCAATCTCTATATCAAGCCTAGGAGGTAGCAAATACGGTTTTATTATTGTAGATGATTATAGTAGATACACATGGACTTATTTCTTGAAACACAAAAGTGAATGCTTTAGATATTTCACCAAGTTTTGTAAACTTGATCAAAATGAAAAAGGTTCCATGATTTCATCAATTCGAAGTGATCATGGTGGTGAATTTCAAAATCATGATTTCCAAGAATTTTGTGAATCTAATGGATACAACCACAACTTCTCTACTCCAAGAAATCCTCAACAAAATGGAGTAGTAGAAAGAAAGAATAGAAATTTACAAGAAATGACAAGAACCATGTTGAATGAACATAGGCTACCCAAATATTTTTGGGTCAAAGCCATAAACACTGCATGCTATATTATGAATAGAGTTCTAGTAAGACTTACTCACCAAAACTCCCTATGAGTTGTAGAACAACAAAAACCCAATGTTTCATATTTTAAAGTTTTTGGGTGTAAGTGTTTTATCTTAAATGAAAAAGATGCCTTAGGAAAATTTGATGCTAAATCCGATGAAGGAATTTTTCTTGGTTATTCTTTGATTTCTAAAGCATTTTGTATCTTCAAAAAAAAAACTTTGATTATAGAAGAATCCATTCATGTTGTTTTCAATGAGATTTCTGAAATCAAGAAAACGATTTTGATGATGATGTCAATTTCGATTCTTTGAATTTAAATGAAACCCCTTCTCCAACTAGCAACTTGGATGCATCCACTTCCGAAACATCCTTACCCAAGGATTGGAAGTATGTAGATGCTCATCCTAAGGAGCTAATCATAGGAGACATATCTAAGGGGGTTCAAATATGTTCTTCTCTTAAACATTTTTGTGCCAATGCTACTTTTATCTCCTAAATTGAACCTAAATATATTGACAAAGCCATGAAAGATGATTCACGGATTATCGTAATGCAATATGAGTTAAATCAATTTGAGAGAAATAAGGTGTGGAAGCTTGTTCCTAAGCTAAATGACCATTTAGTTATTAGTACTAAATGGGCCTTTAGAAACGAAACAAGCAAGATGAATCTGGTATCATGGTTAGAAATAAGGTTAGATTAGTGATCAAAGATTTCAACCAAGAAGAAGGTATCGATTACGAAGAAAACTTTCGCTCCTGTGGCTCGATTAGAAGCCATAAGGATGCTTCTTGCCTATGCTAGTAGTAATAATTTTAAATTATTTCAAATAGATGTTAAAAGTACTTTTCTTAATGATTTTATTTCCAAGGAAGTTTATGTTGAACAACCTCCCAGATTTGAGAATAATAGTTTCCCTAATCATGTGTTTAAATTAACTAAAGCTCTCTATGGTTTAAAACAAGCCCCAAGAGCTTGGTATGAGAGACTTAGTTCTTTTCTTATTGAAAATAATTTCTCTAAAGGCAAGGTCGATACTACATAGTTTATCAAAAATTTTAAAAATAATTTTCTCATTGTTTAGATTTATGTTGATAATATTATCTTCGGTTCTACGAATGAATCTCTTTCTAAATCTTTTGCTAAAACTATGAGCCTTGAGTTTGAAATGATTTTGATGGGAGAATTAACATTCTTTTTAGGCTTACAAATAAAGCAACCAAGCAATGACACCTTTATTAGTCAAACTAAATACCCTTTAGATTTGCTAAAATGATTTAATCTGGATAGCTCAAAAGCTATCAACACTCCTATAAGCACCTCCACTAAGTTAGAAATTGATGAAAGTGGAGAAAGCTTTGATAAAAAAATTTATAGGGGTATGATAGAAAGTTTACTTTACCTCACTACAACTAGACCGGATATCATGTTTAGTGTAGGACTTTATGCTAGATTTCAATCGAATTCTAAGATATCTCATCTCAAAGCGGTTAAAAGAATACTTAGATATCTTAAAGGTACCATAAATCTTGGATTATAATATCTAAAATTCGAGAATTTTGAACTAATTGCTTATACTGATGTGAATTTTGCTAGGAGTAAACTAGATAGAAAAAGAACATTATGAACATGTCAATTTTTGGGACATGCACTTGTTTCTTGCTCATCCATGAAACAAAACTCAGTTGCACTATCTACAACCGAAGTTGAGTACATTGCAGCTAGTGCATGCTGTGCACAAGTTGTGTGGATGAAAAACACCTTAGAAGATTATAAAATTCATCTTAAAAATATTTCCATTAAATGTGATAACACAAATGCAATATGTTTAACAAAGAATCTCATTCAACACTCAAGAACAAAACATATTGATATTAGATATCACTTTATACAAGATCATGTCACTAATCATGATGTAATCCTAGAGTTCATTGATACTAAACATCAATTAGCTGATATTTTTACAAAGCCTTTAAGTGAAGAACAATTTGATTTCATTAGAAGAGAATTAGAAATGTTGATTTGTCCGAATGCAAGAATTTGTTAAATTTCATTTTCGAACTTTCTTGATTCTATGATCAATCACTTAAAAACTCAATGCTGAAAATCTTATAAATTTTATATGATTATATGCTTTAATAACATGTTGGAAATTGTATGTCTTGATGCAAAAAAATTTCCATGATGATAAGCATGTTTTACCTTCATGATTGTGATAAAAAAGCTATAACAAAACATTATCCGAATGCATGATTTTGTACTTCTCTTCCAGACTTAATGTATTTCTTAAATGGAGCTTTAATGAGCCTATGTCATATTAACTTTATTTCATATCAATGCTCCATGATTTTTGACATATGGAATTAATTAACAAATGCATCTCTCATGGATTTATCTTTTGGATTTTTAATCGAGAAATAGATTTAATGTAATGATTCTTTCACATGAAAACATTCTTGATGAAGGAAGATTTTTTTTTAGATGAATACTTGCAAGGATTTAATTTCACATGTATATCTTGATCCTTATAAAAATGAAGCATGATTTAATCTCATATCGTTTTTAACTTCATTCAAAGTAGTTCATAATGGCTTTCCTCCTGCATGCAAAACATTAATAACAAAGGAAGAAGTATTGAAAGCTATCTCCTTAATAAACGTTTGAATGATACCATGTCATGATTGCTTGAAAAATAATTTATATGAATGGTATCTTACCACTTATTGTTGAAAAATGACATGAATCTTTACCACACTTATTACTATACTTGACTTGAAATACACTTGAATTATTCTCCTTTTTGTTGATGACAAAGGGGGAGAAATATATGGTAAATTGATGATAGAAGGAATTGCTATACACTTGAAATATTGTGCATTAATGATAAGATATCTAGAGCTAACATTGCAATTTTACAAATTGATATCTTACCATATGATGAATTGCTATAATTGCCATATTTGCATTATATTGAGATATCTAGAGCTCAATTTACAATTTTACAAATTGATATCTTACCATATGATGAATTGCTATGATTTCTATCCTTCACATTTGAAATATAAGACTTAAAAATGGATGTCTTGCCTTGACATCATTTTCAGAAAGATATATCATGAAAGGAATCATGATGGGGGTATTGATAAGTTTAAATGAACTTAACTTATCAATATGTCTCTTGAATTCAAAGGTTTTAAATTCAAGAATAACTTATCTCAAGTATGGCATATAGGGGGAGTTAAGGTTAACTCCGTCATCAATTGATTGTCATCATAAAAAAGGGAGAGATTGTTGAATCTCATATTTCGATGATGAAGTCAATTGTCATTTGTTTATCTAATCTATATATTGAGATAAGTGTACAAGATTAACTACGATGGTAGTAAAACATACAGTAAGTGTTAAGCCAGAGTCAAGACCATGATCACGTTGAGGGTTCGAGAGTTCGTCGGAAGTCTGGACGGTCGTCGGAAGTTTTGCGGGAACAATCTGAGAAGTCCAGGAGCTTGCTAAAGAAGCTCATCGGAACTTGCCAAGAGGATCGTCGCGATGTCTAGGAGTTTGCCGAGAGTTCATTCATCATCGAGGGTTCGTCGAATGTTCGCTGAAAGTTCGTCGGAAGCTCGTCAGAAAAAAGCGATTGACGCACCAGAACACGATTTGCAGTATTGATGTATTAATTATTGTACTTAGCATATAGATTAAGTTAGGATTGGGAGGTGATCCCATTAACTTAATCTGGGGCCAACTGGGCCCTTAACAGACCCAAATTGGGTCGAATGGAATAACCCATTCGGACCCAGAATTCCTGGCTAGCGGTGGCACCACCTAGGAGACTCGGTCTCCTAGGAATTCTGGGCGATGGTACCACTAGCAATTATTACTGCCAGTAGTGGTACCACCAAAGCTCGGTCTCCGAGCTATGCCAGGCGATGGTACCGCCCAAACTGAGTGGTAGTATCGCTCAATGACAGATGACAGGCGGTAGTACCGCCGAGTTATAGCGGTGGTACCGCCAGGACCCCGAAAATTCGGGAACGGACACTTTTGAGCTCCAATTTCAAACTGATTGGGGCCACTGATTGGGGCCTATATAAACCCCACCTCTAAGTATTTAGGAGCTTAAAAGTGTTGTAAAAGGCTAAAGTTCTTCTCCCTCTTTTCTTTCTAAGTGTTGATCATTCAAGAGAGGAGTGAAAAATTGTAAGGGTTGTCTCCGAAGCCCATCAAAAGGAGAAAAGCTATAAAAGGGTGGTTGGCCTTGGCCTATTGAAGGAAGACCTCTAGTGGACGTCGATGACCTCGTCGGAGGAGGAAGCCAAAAGTGGATGTAGGTCAAGATTGACCGAACCACTCTAAATCTCGGTTTACATTTACATTCTGCTCTTTATTTTAATTGCAAACTGCCTTCATTGATTTACATCAACTACACTTCCACTTACTCTTAACTTTAAAGATCTTTCCGAAATGGTTTTTGTACGAAAGTCTTTTTAACCAATGAAAGTTTTCCGCTGCACTAATTCACCCCCCCCCACTCTTAGTGCTCTTGATCCTAATAAAGGCAGCAAAAGAGGGAGGTCTGGATGAAGAAGTTCATCACATATCTAGAAGTTGTGCCAGGAAGCAAGGAGCTGATTCCTAATATTGTGACAACTGTGGCGATTACTCAAATAAGGGAATCCGGGTCTCATCAGAAGTGTTTTGAGGAGGATCCAGCTTATTAAAGAGAACATTGTTAGGATCGGAGCAGCACTAAGAGGGGGGGGTGAATTAGTGCAGCAAAAGTAATGAGGAAGTACTTAACTTGAAAGCGTGTTCGTAAATGTGTGCAGCAAAAGTAATGAGGAAGTAAAGAACTTATAAAGATTTGTAGAAAGGTAAAGCGCAATAAATAAATGCAAACCAGTTAACACGCCAATTTTAAAGTGGTTCGATCAAAATGACCTACATCCACTTGCGAAGCCTTCTTCGATGAGGCTCCCAACTTCCACTAGCAAATCACTTTGAAGGGGAAGGACAAATACCCCTCTTACAACTTTTTACAAGTGGTTCACACTCTTACAAAGTTTCAATGAGAAAGAAGGAGGTGAACACTCAAGAAATTGAAAACAAGACTTGCTAAAGACTTTCCTAAGGCTTTTATCTCAATCTATTGCTTTTCAAAAGTTGTTATCTCTACTGAGAATTGAGGGGTATTTATAGGCCTCAAGAGGATTCAAATTTGGGCTCCAAAATTTGAATTTTCTTCGGTTCCCGAAGCTAACGGTGCCACCGCCTGTCAGTTCTGACACTGATAGTGTACTGGGCGGTGCACCACCTAGTCCAGTGGTGCCACCGCCTAGCTCTTTGGGTGCTGGGCGGTGCCACTGCCCAAACCGACGGTACCACCACCTGATACTTCAGGCTCTAGGCGGTGCCACCGCCCAATCTAGTGGTTCCACTGCCCAACCTTTTGGGTTCTGGGTGGTGCCACCACCTAATCTGGCGGTGCCACCGCCTACACTATTTCAGCTCACTGGTTGGGCTCCAAACTTGGCCCAAACCAGTCCGAACTCGGACCCAATTGGCCCCTACTTGGGTTATAATATTAACACCTAATCCTAACTCTAATTAGCATGCTAACTATGAATTTAAAGACATTTCCTAAGCTATTACAAAGTCCATAAGTCAAGACTTCTTCCGGTGAACATCCGGCGGTCTTCCGATAAACTCTCGGAAACCATTCTGCGGACTCTCGGCAAGCTCCTAGACTTTACGATTTGATCTTGGCGAGTTCCGACGAGCTTCTTCGGCAAGCTATGATCTTTCTCGGTGAGCTCCGCGAACTTCTGATGTACCTTCCGACGAGCTTCCGAAAACCCTTCGGCAAGCTACCTACTCATTCTCGGCTAGTTCCGACAGCATTCCCGACGAACCTTCGGACTTCCGTCGGACTCTCGAACTCCCAACGAATCCTTCGCGCTTGACTTCGGCACTTTATTTCACTTTATGTCTTCATCGTTATCATAGTTAATCCTAAACACACAAGCCAAAACTCTACTCCGATCTAGACAATTATTACAATGCGAATTGACATTCTATTGCTTGGCAGGTCATTGGTTGGCGCTTTGTCCGATTCTTCAGCGCATCGTTCTCTCTTGCGGCTTGTTGCCCAATCGACAGTTGACCTCCGTAACCCCAATATCCGTAGTGCAATTCCGCTCTCCTTGGCCCAGTGCCTGACATCTGATGCGTTCTGCCATCCAATATTCTAATGTGATCTCCTCTAGCGCAATGTCAATTCCTCTTGCATCAACTGTCTAATCCTAATCGAGTAGACCTGCATCACTCAAAATGCAGTTAAACATCTAAACACAATCAATTAGTTTCATCATCAAAATCCGAGATTCAACAATCTCTCTCTTTTTGATGATGACAACTAATTAATGACTACCGGAGTTAACCTTAACTCCCCGGAGTTTAACCAAACTCCCCCTTTCAATATGCCATATTGATAGAACCTTGAATTTAAGCCGAATTCAAGTCATTGCAAATATTCATCATGAATATTTGCAACACATCATCATGGATAACATGATCATACTTCTCCCCCTTTGTCATCAACAAAAAGGAGAAGTGTCACTTTCTATATGTTTGAGATATGAATTCAACTTATTGCATGAAAAATATAATATCAAGTTTTATCATCATGCAATTTGTAAACTTGAAAATTTAGCAAATGCTACATCATGCTAGCTAGCAAAAATTTAGCAAGTGCTATATCACATTAGAATATGCAAGCTATCAAGTTTTAGATATGCAAGATAGTAAGATAGCATGTCCTTCTTCACAACATTTTACAACATTTTAGAACATGCAAGCTAGCAGTTTTAAGATGTTCAAAAAGCATCTCTTGCTTCTTGAAATATGCAAGTTGCAAGCTATCAAATTTTACTTCCTTTGCAATGTGCAAGTTTAGCATATTTAGCATCTTGAGATAGCAACTATTTACTTTTCTTTAGACTACAAGCTTTGCAATTCATTGGTAGTGTTCAAGATAGCAAGTTCTTTCAATGAAATGATCGAGCTAGCAAATTTTCCTTCCTTTGAAATATGCAGGCTAGTAAACTAACTCCCCCTTTATCATTATCAAAAAGAAGGGAGAAATCAATGTCAAAAAAATTTTTAATCATTATACAAGCCATATTACAAAATCATGTCATGATATCAAGAAAATTCAAGAAGGACATGATTCATTCGACAAATCATTTTAATAGAGCAAAAAAATTATACAACCAAGGATCATGATTAAAATATATCAATATCATAGATCAAGTCATGATTCGTGATTCATCATAAAGCAAATTAATTTTCAATCATCACATAAGGCATTTAAAGAACTTTTGAAACATAGGAGAATGATTAATTTAAGCATGTAATGTTTCAATCAAATTCAAGTCCTAAATACTAATACTTTCATATTGTGAGTATCAATTCATGAATACCAAAAGATATTATTTGTGATTCCAATTTTGCAAGATCAAGATTATGATTTAGATAAAACTCATTCAAATCAAATCGTTAACTTGAAACTCATAATCAAGTCATCAAAATCAATTTCGAGATTCACAAAATATCATGAAATCATTAATCTCGATCATATGGGAAAAGCATTTTTTAAGTGATTCTTTTTCATCTAAGCATGCCTTAGTCTTTATATGTCAAATCAAGATAAGCATGAAAGTTCAAGACGTAAAGGCAAAATCTTATAAAACAACTCATCAAGCAAGATTTTAAACATCTATTTTCAAGCCATATAAAGAGTAAGTCAAATATTCAATTATCTCATGTCATGAATTCCAACAGGCATCTCAAATTATCAACATCATATTAAAAAGATATTTCAAAAAGATATATCGATAAGTGATTCATTTGTATCATTTCATTCATTCGGAAGATTCTCCTCTTTGGTAAATAAATCTAGGAAAACAAAATGAATTAAGGGAGATATAACATGATTGAAGCATTGAACATGATTCATATTTAAAACGTGTCTCATGTCATAAGTATGAATCAAGCATTTGTGTAATCCGAAATCATCCTCAAAGTCACATTCAATAAATTCATACATGACAAGCATAGATTTATTGAAAAGTCGATAAGATAGAGGATCGCATTTCATTTTTATAAATTTCTATTCATGTGATTTGCTTTTTATAAGCATGCCTTTACCTTTAATAAAACAAGTGTCAACATTTAAGACGAAAAGGTAAATTTCATAAAACAAATCATCAAGCATGATTCCATGATAACATCCTTTTAATATCTTGATATTCATCATCAAGTATGATTTCAAAAAGTATGTTCAAGAGAAATCATTAAGACCAAATGCATGATACACTCATTTATTTTCAAAATATTCATCATGTTTATTTTCATGAGATTCACAAGATTGGTAAAATAAATTCATAAATCTCAATAGGATAGAAAATTCATTTCCATTTCATACAATTGATTTCATGTAAGGGTATTCAAGTCTTTTTGTGAAAACATGTATCATCATTTAAAATTGAAACATAAGTTTCGTCATGAAGCCATCAAGACCAAACACATCATGATATCACATCTATCATCAAAAGACTATCAAGAAATTCATACATAGATGTACATGCACTATGTCATCTTAATATGTCATGAGAATGTCATCTTAATTTGTCATAAAAATGATTAGACCAAAAATATGTTTATCTAAAATGAGAGTTTCAAATCAACATTTACTTCAAAAACTCATGCATGACATAAAATCATCAAGATACACATGCATGGATTAATCCTCAGCATTATCACATATCATATAATTATCATCCCTAATATTGCATACATCATTCGACATTTCAAAACATAACATGCATGAAACCTTAGCAATATACTTTTCATGATCAAATTTTTTAATTTTTCAAAGATGCTAACAAGAAAAACATGATATAATTTTTAAAAGACAATTTTTTATTTCCTATTCCTACTATCTAAATTAAGCACTCATGAAAAACTTCAAGTAATTTCAAAATAATTCAAGAGAGTTGAGTTACTTACCTTGTAATCGAAGCCCGTCAAAGCCCAATTCGCCGTTTCACCTTTGGAAGTTCTTGATTCATTCTTGGTTGCCTTCCTCTTCTTTGGCCTCTTCCTCCGTTCAAGTTCATTTTTTATTTTAGATTTTTGTTTAATAAACTTATTAAGATTTAGTGTTGGAAGTTCAAGTTCATCATTGTCCTCATCACTTGAGTCATCGCTCAAGTGGTATTCATTTGTCCGGAGTTCCAAATCCTTCCTATTCTTTGGAAGGTGGTTCAAGTGCTCATCAGGTTCAAAATGTTCCAAAAGTGTCATTTCATAGGTCATTAATGACCCGATTAATTCTTCTAATGGAAAATCATTTAAATTTTTTGTCTCTTGTATTATGGTTATTTTAGGATCCCACCATTTTGGAAGGGATCTTAAGATCTTGCTTACAAGATTAAAATTCGAAAAATATTTACCAAGAACTCTTAGATTATTGATGACATCCGTGAAATGGGTGTACATGTCACCTATAGTCTCGCTTGGTTGCATTTGAAAAAGCTCAAAATCATGCAATAAAATGTTAACTTTCGAGTCTTTAACTCTACTAGTTCCCTCGTGCGTGATTTCAAGTGTTCGCCAAATATCAAAAGCCGTTTCGCACATAGAAATCCGATTGAACTCATTTTTGTCCAAAGCGCAAAATAAGGCATTCATAGCCTTTACGTTTAAAGAAAAATACTTCTTCTCCAAATCCGACCATTCATTCATTGGTTTAGAAGGAAGTTGAAAATTATTTTCAATAATATTCCATAAATCCAAATTCATAGAAATCAAGAAAACTCTCATTCGAGTTTTCCAATAAATGTAGTCCAATCCGTTAAACAACGGTGGACGAACAACCGAAAAGCCCTCTTGAAAGCCATGAAAAGTCATTTCTCTCAGGTGTAAATCCAAAATGAGAAATACCGGGCTCTGATACCAATTGTTAGGATCAGAGTGGCACTAAGAGGGGGGGGTGAATTAGTGCAGCGGATTAAAATGTCAGTTTTGGAAACTTTTTCGTATGATAAAAACTGAACTCGAAAGTGCTTAACTTGAAAACGTGTTCGTAAATGTGTGCAGCAAAAGTAATGAGGAAGTAAAGCACTTATAAAGATTTACAGTAAGGTAAAGTGCAATAAATAAATGCAAACTAGTGAATACACCAATTTTAAAGTGGTTCGATCAAAATGACCAACATCAACTTGCGAAGCCTTCTTCGATAAGGCTCCCAACTTCCACTAGCAAATCACTTTGAAGGGGAAGGACAAATACTCATCTTACAACTTTTTACAAGTGATTTACACTCTTACAAAGTTTCAACGAGAAAGAAGGAGGTGAACACTCAAGCAATTGAAAACAAGACTTGCTAAAGACTTTGCTAAGGCTTTTATCTCAATCTATTACTTCTCAAAAGTTGTTATCTCTACTGAGAATTGAGGGGTATTTATAGGCCTCAAGAGGATTCAAATTTGGGCTCCAAAATTTGAATTCTCTTTGGTTCCTGAAGCTAGCGATGCCACTGCCTGTTAGTGGCGGTGACACTGCCTATTAGTTCTGACACTAACAGTGTACTGGGCGGTGCCACCGCCTAGTCCAGCGGTGCCATTGCCTAGCTCTTCGGGTGCTGGGCGGTGCCACCGCCCAAACCAACAATACCATCGCCTGATACTTCAGGCTTTGGGCGGTGCTATCACCTAATCTGGCGGTGCCACTGCCTACACTATTTCAGCTCACTGGTTGGGCTCCAAACTTGGCTCAAACCAATCCGAACTCGGGCCCAATTGGCCCCTACTTGGGTTATAAGATTAACACCTAATCCTAACCCTAATCAACATGCTAACTACGAATTTAAAGATATTTCCTAAGCTATTACAAAGTCCACAAGTCAAGACTTCTTCCGTTGAACATCCGGCGGTCTTCCGATAAACTCTCGGAAACCATTCTGCGGACTCTCGACAAGCTCCTAGACTTCATAATTTGATCTTGGCGAGTTCCGACGAGCTTCTTCGGCAAGCTACGATCTTTCTCGATGAGCTCCACGAACTTCTGACGTACCTTCTGGCGAGCTTCCGAAAACCCTTCGGCAAGCTCCCTACTCATTCTCGGCTAGTTCTGGCAGCATTCTCGACGAACCTTCAGACTTCTGTCGGACTCTCGAACTCCCAACGAATCCTTCGCGCTTGACTTTGGTACTTTGTTTCACTTTATGTCTTCATCATTATCGTAGTTAATCCTGCACACACAAGCCAAAACTCTACTCCGATCTAGACAATTATTACAACGCGAATTGACATTCTGTTTCCTGGTACGTCATTGGTTGGTGCTTCGTCTGATTCTTCAGTGCATCGTCCTCTCTTGCGGCTTGTTGCCCAATCGGCAGTTGACCTCCGCAACCCCAATATCCTTAGTGCAATTCCGCTCTCCTTGGCCCGATGCCTGACGTCTGAAGCGTTCTGCCGTCCAATATCCTCATGTGATCTCCTCCAGCCCAACGTCAATTCGTCTTGCATCAACTGTCTAATCTTGATCGAGTAGACCTGCATCACTCAAAATGCAGTTAAACATCTAAACACAATCAATTAGTTTCATCATCAAAATTCGAGATTCAACAATCATGACCCGAGGAGATATAGTAGTGGAAAGAGTTCTATCCAAAGATAATATTGTAGATCCACTAACAAAACTGTTATCTCGGATTATCTTTGAGCGTCATAGGGGTCTGATAGGGATCAGACACATGGGTGATTAACTTTTGGTCAAGTAGGAGATTGCTAATTATATGTGCCATGTAAGCCAATCACGTGAGTGATGGCATGTGTGACTTGACACGTAGTCTTTTTGTTTATTATATTTTGGCATTTATCACTTTATATTACTTGTTGCATATATGTATATATATTATGATGTCCTTGGATTTGTGTAATAGGAATCAGATCATGATGAGAGTACGATAATGAGACCGATTCACCTTTAAACACAAATCCTAAATAATCCCGGCCATAGGTTACTCAAAAGGGACATCGAGATAACTGGATAGACTGGTGTGCTGTATACCCGTCCATATGATGGATGTAGATGGTCTCATAGTTGCTCATGTGGGGACAATAGCGATATAGTACAGGTACTCATTGGAGAATGAGTTCACTAATTGATCCACTTACGGAATGCTGGATGGTTAATAATGCCATATTATCAGACAACGATTCTGTAGTCCCAATGGTGTATCTGGTCCTTAGATTTGAGATACCAAGGATGTCATGTATGAGTGCTGAACTCTTTGATATCAGACTTATAGGTTTGGATGTCCTAGATCTAGTACAGCCAGTTATCGGGAGTGACAATCAACCTTATAAGAGCTATTGAATGTCGATAGAGGATCATCTACTCTCGATGTCATGAGAGGAATATCTCATATATTCTTGGTCAAACAAATCCCGGGCCAGGGTTATTCGGATTGAGAGAGAAAGAGTTCTCCGGGAGAATCTGTTTAGAGCGAGAGTCAAGTAGAAACCATATAGGTCTGAGAGCACCATACCCGGTATACGATCTCTAGGATATTAGATGGATGAGGGACTATACGTACATGGTAACTGAGGACAGACAAGTCTAATGGTTTGGATTCTCCTGTATCGTTTGGGGATCGCGGCGTAGTGGCCGTACGTTTGCAGTCGATGAGTCAAATGAATTATTATAGAGATAATAATTCATTGAGCCAGAAAGAGTTCTGATAGGTATGACTCATAGCTAGCTTGATATTAGGCTCAGAGGGTCACACACATATGGTAGGCATTGCGATAAGTAGAGGTTCAGATATAAGATATCTACCGGAGCCTCTATCTTATTGGATATCCAATAAGCCCTTGAATTATTGGATCCTATGAATGAGATCCAATAAAAGCCCATGGTAGATTATTGGATAGAGATCCACTAATCTAAGAGGCATAGGTAATTGGATGCAGATCTAATACCCAATAGGGGAGGATCCATTAGTGGCTGCTGGTGGCCTCGACGGAAGAGGAATCGGTGGAGTGGATGTAGGTCACAACGACCGAACCACTATAAAAATATGGTTTGCTTTTCCTTTGTGTAAATTACATTATTTCAAACCACTTTACTTACTGATTGCCTTTCACTACATATACGAACGAGATTTCAAGTTATCTTTCGAGTTTGGTTTTCAACGTACAAAAGAATTTTTCAGAACTGACTTAATTTTACCGCTGTACTAATTCACCCCCCCCTTTAGTGTCGACTGCTTTCCTAATAATTGGTATCAGAGCCTTGTAATTTCTTATTTGGATTAACACCCAAGATAAATGGCTCTTTTCGGCTTTCAAGAGGGACTTTCCCTCATTCGTCCTCCTTTGATCAATAGGACGGACTATACATATTGGAAAACTTGAATGAGAGTTTTCTTACTTTCTTTGGATTTAAATTTATGGAATATTATTGAAAATAGATTTGAAAGGTCTTCTCTTCTAATGAACCATTGGAATGATTTGTAGAAGAAGACTTTTACTTTAAATGCTAGAGCTATTAATGCTTTATTTTTTGCCTTAGACAAAATTGAATTTAATTAAGTTTCTACTTGTGAAACAACTTTTGATATTTGGCACATTCTTAAAATCACACACGAAGGCACTATTGAATCTTAGATTTTGATGATGAAGTCAATTGTCATTTGTTATCTAATCCATATGTTGAGATAAGTGTGCAGGATTAACTACGATGAAAGTAAGACATGCAATAAGAGTTACGCTAGAGTTAAGACTATGATCACGTTGGGTGTTCGAGAGTTCGACGGAAGTCCGGACGGTCGTCGAAGGTTCTGTGGGAACAAATCCGAGAAGTCCAGGAGCTTGCCAAAGAAGCTCATCGGAACTAGCCAAGTGGATCATCGCAGGTCCAGGAGTATGCCGAAAGTCCGTCGGAGCATCGCCGAGGGTTCATCGGATGTTCGCCGGAAGTTCGTTGGAAGCTCGCCGGAAGAAGCGATTGACACACCGGAGCAAGTTGCAGTAAATGTCTTGAAAATATCGTAGTTAGCATGATGATTAAGTTAGAAATGGGAGGTGTTCCCATTAACTTAATCTTGGGGCAATTGGGCCCTTGACAGACCCAAATTGGGCCGAATGGATCAACCCATTCGGACCCAGATTTCCTAGCCAACGGTGGCACCGCCCAGGAGCCGAGTCTCCTAGGAAAGCTGGGCGGTGGAACCACCCATGTCAGGTAGTGGTACCGCTTGGGCTCGGTCTCCGAGTGAGGCTGGGTGATGGTACCGCCCGAGCTCGGTCTCTAAGCTCTGTTAGGCGGTAGTACCGCCTAGTTATGGCGGTAGTACCGCCAGACCCTGGAATTCTGAGAGATAACACTTTTGAGCTCCAAATTCAAACCAGCTTGGGGCCTATATAAATCCCACCCTTTCATGCATGAAAGGGCACCGAAACTTAGCATTTATTATGAGATTTTGAGAGCTTAAAAGTGTTGTAAAAGGCTAGAAGTTCTTCTCTCTCTTTTCTTCTAAGTTTTGATCATTCAATAAAGGAGTGAAAAATCTGTAAGGGTTGTCTTTTAAGCCCGTCAAAAGGAGTAAAGCTGTAAAAGGGTGGTTGGCCTTCGCCTATTAAAGGAAGGCCTCTAGTGGACGTCGGTGACCTCGTCGGAGGAGGAAGCCAAAAGTGGATGTAGGTCAAGATTGACCGAACCATTCTAAATCTCGGTTCGCATTTATATTCTGCTCTCTATCTTAAACTGCAAACTGCCTCCATTACTTTACTTCAACTCTACTTACGCTTAATCTTAAGTTGAAGTACTTTCCGAATTGGCTTTCGTATTGAAATCATCTTTATCGTCCGAGTGTCGTTTTAAACCGTCGTTATCTTACCGCTACACTAATTCACCCCCCCCCCCCATCTTAGTGCCGACCTTTGACTCTCAATCCTAAAAGGCACTAGTAGAGTAAAAGTTTTGAAGATTAATCTTTTAATGCATGATTTCAAATTGTTTCATATGAAACCAAGCGAAACCATTGGAGACATGTACACCCATTTTACGGATGTTGTTAATGGTTTAAAAGCACCTGGTAAAAGTTTTTTGGATTTTGAACATATAAACATAATTTTACGTTCTCTCAATAAGAGTTGGGATCCGAAAGTAACCGCAATACAAAAGGCAAAAGATCTTAATAAATTTTCAATTGAAGAACTTATAGGGTCTTTGATGACCTATGAAATGACGTGCAATGCACGTGAAGAACTCAAGAACAACCTTCTAAAAAACAAGAAGGATTTGGGACTTAGAACAATTGAAGACCACTCGAGCATAAGCTCAAGTGATGGTGAATTTGAACTTCTCATGAAATTTAAAAAGTTCATTAAACAATAATAAAAAATAAACAAACTTAAAAAGAATACAAATTGGAACAAAACGAGTGCATCCGAATACGAGGAGCAAATCGATGAAGACAAGGTGGCAAACTACGCCTTAATGGCTTTCGTTAACAAGGTAAACAACTCAAACGAAACTCCTTTACTGTATTTTGAAATTACTTGATGATTTTTCATGAGTTGTTTTAGTTAGGAAACATAAAAATAAAAAATACAAAAATTAGATCATGCTTTTCTTTTTCTAGCTAATTTTGAAAATGATTATGAAAATTACATGTTTAATGATGTATTGGAAATATTAAATGTTTTTGATACCATAATTAATGGTTTTATTTTATGCATAATGATCATGCTTAATAAATTTATATTTTAAAATTATGCATGATGATTTTTGTGATTTATAGCTTATCGGTTTGTACCATAATGAGCGTGGCTTTTTCGATTTTGAAAATGATGCATGTTTTGATTTGAAATAAATAAAAAAGACATACTTATATGAAATAATAGAAGTACTATGCTTGACAATTTTATCATGCATAATGGTTTGAAATAATAATGATTTTTGGGTATGATTTCTATAATGAGATTTGCTCTTTCGATTTTAAACTATGATGTATGATTTTCATACGAAAAACTTGGGCATACTTATTTGAAATCAATCACTTAAAATGAAATACATAAAAAGGAAAATATATTATCATTGAAACTTTTTTTGTCTTGATGGCTTTTATGATGAAATTTACTTTTCAATCCTAAACGTTAATGCATATTTTTATTTGGCATAAAAAGACAAAGGCATGCTTGTATGAAACAAACAACTTCAAATGAAACACATAAAAAGGAATACATTTTCTATCTCTATCTTATTGATTTTTTGATAAAAGATTAATGAATCCATGTATATTATGCTTTTGTGAATCTCTTGAAAATGATTTTGATTTGACGATTTGAATTTGAATGAGATTTATCTTGACTTTCAGAATTAAAACTTGAGAATTCTTTTTATAAATCAAGATTGTTTACTAAGATTCCTTCTTTTCGCTGTTTGAGTTATCAAAAAAGAATCATAATATGTCCCTTGATATTCATAATTTGTCTTCATTATTTGTGATTGGATGTAATGTAATTTGAAAAAATTAGTACTATCATGATATGAAATATTTTTTATTTGAAATAATGAATGCAATACTTATGATTTTTTTTATAATGATGTACATGATGTATTTCATATGATGTGAATTATGATTAAAATTGCATTGACTTGAATTAAATTTAAATTCAAGGTTTATCTCAATTATGATATATTGAAATAAGAATGACACTTTACCTTTGTCATAATTTGAAAATTGATATAAAGGTTCTTCCCTTCTTTTTGCCAATAACAAAGGGGGAGAAAGAATTGATAGACCCCCGCACATATAGCAAAGGAGAAGCAATATTGCACATCTCAAAGGAGAATCGAAGCTTGCATATTTCAAGAAGCGAAAATTGCTTTCTTGAACATCTCAAATATTGCTAGCTTATATTTTGATGTAAAAATTTGCTAGCTTGCATGATGTAAAACTTGCTATCTTGAACATCACCAAGACTTGCTAGCTTGCAATCTCAAGAGAAGCAATAGTGCTATCTTGCCTATCTCAAGAAGCAAAATATGCTAAACTTGCATATATAGCAAAATTTACAAACTTGTAAAACTCAAAATTTTTGCTAGCTTGCATGATGATAAAACTAAGTATTATATTTATAATGCAATGATTTGAACTGTAGTATGTCTAAAAACTTGATAGTTGCACTTCTCTTTTTTGTTGATGACAAATGGGGAGAAGTTATGATGACAATCATGCATGGAATGATGTATTGAATGATTTGATTATGCATGATTTTATGATGACATGTTGTAAATATCTATGATTAATTTACCATAACTTGAATTCAATTTGAATTCAAGAGTTCTCTCAAATATGCCATATTGATAGGGGGACTTTGTTTAAACTTCGGGAGTTAAGGTTAACTCCGTCATCAATTGGTTGTCATCATCAAAAAGGGGGAGTTTGTTGAATCTCAAATTTTGATGATGAAACCAATTATAGTGTTGATCTAATATGCATTTAAGTGACGTAGGGCTAACATCAATTAAAAGAGGTAAATTGATTAAAACAGGAGAAATCAGACGTTGGGCCAGAGTGAACATGTTAGAATATTAGATGTCGGGCCGGAGGAATTGTCAACCTGTCAGCAAAAGGCTTCGAGCCAAGAATTTGGGTATCGGGCCTAAAAGAGTGGATATTACGCTAAGGAGATCGGAGTTGCGGATGTTAATATGCCGATTAGGCAAAAGCCGTAAAAGAGGACGATGCATCGAAGGATTGAACGAAGCGCCAAAAGAACCAATGACATGTCAGAAAACACATGATTAGTACTTGTAATAATTTGCCTAGATCGAGTTAGGTTGAGTCGGTTTAGAATGTAATTAGACCAACTTAATTAGGGGCCAACTAGGCCCAAAATATGATTGTTTTGTGCTAAGAGAGAGGGCCATTCAGTGACCCAAGTTTGGACTATGTTAGGCCAAGTGGAAGGCCCAAATAGTGACCCAAGAGGTGATACCATTGTGGTATAGTCTCCGAGACTATGTCGGGCAGTGGTATCACTAGACTGGGTAGTGGTACCACCCAGATACAGCCTCCGAGAGGCTACAAGTGGTGGTACCGCTAGTTTGGGTAGTGGTACCACCCAAAGCAGTGTCAGTGTCAGACTAACACTAGCGGTGGTACCACCTATGCCCAAGAAACTCGGGATGGGAAATTTTTAGGCTCCAAGTTTGACTCAACTTGAGGCCTATAAATACCCCTCTCATACCTAGTTCACATACATAGGCATAGAGAATTTAAAAGTGAGAAAATGCTACTGTAATCTCTTGAGAAATTCTCTCCTGCACTCAAAGTTTAGAATTCTATTTAAGAGAGGAGTGAGTGCTTGTAAGGGTTGTCTTCTAAACCTATGAAAAGAAGAAGAGGGGTATAAAAGGGTAGTTGATCTTCACCCATTGAAAGAAGATCAATAGTGGATGCCGGTGGCCTCGATGGAAGAGGAATCGGTGGAGTGGATGTAGGTAACAACGACCGAACCACTATAAAAATATGTTTGCTTTTCCTTTGTGCAAATTACCTTATTTCAAACCACTTTACTTGCTTACTACCTTTCACTACATATACGAATGAGATTTCAAGTTATCTTTCAATTTTCAACGTACAAAAGAATTTTTCAGAACCGACGTAATTTTACCGCTGCACTAATTCACCCCCCCCTCTTAGTGCCGATTGCTTTTGTAACATCCCTCATAAAAAAAAAAAAATAATAAAAAAAATGCTTATATAGTACTTTAATAGTTCAGTTTATTATATCAATATTAAATTATATGGAGGATTTGTGGCATTAGCAAGGATGAACCACTTGCACTTATTCTAAAGTTGACACCTAAACCTCCATGCATGTTTGCCACCTCACTATTTTAGCATGAGCCAAACCTAAGTAATTTAAGGCACAACTAAGGGAAACTTTGCAGCTAACGTAACTTGAGAAGAGGAGAAGGAATTGAAGGAGAAGAGAAGGAGAAAGAATTGAAGAAGAAGAAGTTTTATCTTAGCTTAAGGCTTTGCATTCAATTCCCCCACATTTGGAAATCAAAACATTTTAAGGCAAGTGTTCTAATCCAATCCAATAGAATCCTAACCTCTGTTTTCTTTTCAATTCTACAAAATTTTGAAAGATTTCAGCTGAGAACCAAACATTTCTTTCGTTTTGATACAAAGCCATGAATCTGTAATTTTTCGGTAATCTGACCTCCATGCATTGTTTTGGTCCTAACTTTTTGTACTAAACTCTGATTTAGGCAAAACCTATTCCGTTTGAAAGTAGACTCGAAGACCTTTATTTTGATACCTAGATTGAATGATTTGGAGTCGAAATACCTGATATGACCTCTATTGCAATTAACCCTACAGATTCTACAAAATAGGGACTGTAATTTCGGACCTTCTGTTACTAAATTGCTCA
Organism: Musa balbisiana; assembly: GCA_004837865.1. Lineage (NCBI taxonomy): Eukaryota > Viridiplantae > Streptophyta > Magnoliopsida > Zingiberales > Musaceae > Musa > Musa balbisiana. Next base: position 18,342,978 of record CM017192.1, read on the forward strand.
TAACTCTCTAGTGAAAATTCTGAATTATGCTAAACTTAATTCTTTGCAAATTAGATTCACACATCTTTCTTTTGACACCTAGTTTGGAAATTTTGAAGTACGTTTGCCTTCTGAAACATCTGTTTAAATTGATGCTATCTATTCTGCAAAACAGAGATGATCAATTCTGACCTTCTGTTACTAAATTGTTCATAACTCTCTAGTGAAAATTCTGAATTATGCAACACTTAATTCTTTGTGAACTAGATTCGCATATCTTTCTTTTGACACCTATTTTTAGTGAATTGGAGCATGCTTGGTCACTCAAACAAATCAGGAAATGTATCATTCGAATTCTGCCAGAATTGAAAACTTTGTTGAATTTTGCCTATTCGAGTCTCATTCTGTTGGAAGTTTGATTTCTATTAAATTATTTTGCAGTCCTTTGAAAATTCTTGTATTATTCATCCTGAAATTGTTGTATGTCTAAAATTGATTATGTAATGTTTTGTTGGCATTTCCTTGTTTGATAAAGGCACACGCATATTTCCGTTGTTTCCGCATGTGCTTCCGATATATGCCAATGTCATTGTTCATACTACCCTTTTGTACTCTGGTATCTTGTGGGATATTGTGAACCTTTGCCAGAAATGGTAAAGGGAGTTATGCATAGAGCCCGCGATGCTCTAGACTTTTGCTTGGTGGTCATCCTAAAATGGATGAATCACATTATATATGTGGTCCCACAGCGCCCTCTATGTTTTTGATATGATATCCAAAGCTTTGCAAATGAGTTTATATTTATGCTTTGGATAAAATGGAATGCATGCTACCTCAAAAATGACATACAAGCTTGTATTTACTATTCGGTTCACTTGTTATACTTTGGAGTGTTTCGTATGTCATTGTTATGCTCTCAAACACTCTTACGCCTTTGATATACACTGAAATGCTTCAGGTGCCATTTGATACATGCCTAAAATGCTTATTTTGCCAATGAAATGCTCTAATTTCCTTTCTCGTATTGTTATGTCTAACACTTGTTTTCAAATGAGGAAACCCTTTGTGATTTTTATACCAAATAAGATGATTTCAAATGAACACTTGTATTTTTGCTTTTGTTATCTTGATACTAAGCCTGCTTGAACTTCTCCTATCGCCATGGATATGTTAGTCGCTTGCTGAGCTCTTCATGCTCACCCCGTTGCTATATAAATTTTTCAGGGTAGCTTGTCACGCACTGAAAAGCTAGAATTGGGTTAAAGCACTGAAAGGCTAGAAGATTTTGGACTAATCTTTGTTGGTTGATAGGTTTTTGTTATATAGTATACTTTACTTCTGATGTAATGTTAAGGATATATTGATACTTATGTGTTGTAAAAGTTTAAAGGACTGCTCATGTTTATGAAATGATAAGCTTATGTTGTATAAGTATATGAACTCATGGTGAATAATATTTTTGTGATGGTATATATTTCTACGAATATGGATTTGTGTTGTGGTTGATGTTTAGTTGAGTTGCCTTTGGATTTTATGAATCTCTAAGTGAAGTGGAGTATGATTTATGAAATGTACAGGTTTATGAATTGTGAATATTGATTTGAATGGTTCTTAGTATCCTTAAATGTTAAATTGGATCCTGGATTGATTTGTGATGATGAATTATAATATTATTGATTTTAGACAGGGTCACACCTCCTGAATGGATTAAATTCGGGGGGCGTGATAGAGTTGGTATCAAAGCATTGTTTGAGGATTTCTAAGAATTTTGATATGCTAGATGTATAATAAATTTTGAGATTTAGTGATTTCTATTTAGAGACTGATCAAAAGTTATCTTTTGCTATTTTTAGGAAGCAAGGATGACGAGGTCATCTGGTTCTCCTGTTACATCTACATCTGATCAATTGAGTGGAATTATGAAAACTCTAGAGGCTATGACACAAGTAATGCAACAACAAGTTCGACAAGGAAGAAATGATGAAACAGGGAATTCAAACCAGACTGGTTTAGGAATTGAACAGTTTAAGAAGCTTAATCCTCCCAGTTTTAGTGGTGAGCCTGATCCAATGGTAGCAGAACAATGGATGATGTGGATAGAGAAAATATTTGATGTTTTAAATTGCCCAGATGATAAGAAGGTTTCTCTTGCTACCTTCATGCTAGAAGGAGAGGCTGAGCACTGGTGGCGAACCATGAAGAGGATTTCTGAAGCTCGACAGGAGCCAATCACTTGGAAGGTATTTACAGAAAAATTCAATGATAAATACTTTCCAGATTATATCAGAGAGCAGAAAGAATTGGAGTTCTTGAATCTCATCCAGGGAAATTTGACAGTAGCCAAATATGAGTCTAAATTCACTGAGCTCTCTAGATTTGCCACGCATATGATCGATGATGAGTATAGGAAAGCAAGAAGATTTGAAAGAGGACTAAGGTCGGCAATAAGAAGTCGGATATCAGCTTTAAAACTCCAGGTATACACTGATGTAGTAGAAAGAGCTTTCATACTTGAAAAAGACATGGAGGAGATCCAAGAAATCAGGGACAAGAACAACAAGGATAAGTTTGTTGGTAAAAGTAAGAGAGAAAATGAAGCAGAAAGAAGTAATAAGAGGGTAAAGGTACCTAGATTTGAGAAATGAACTCTATCACAAAGAACTCTATCGTGTACAAAATGTGGACGTAATCATGAAACGAGTTTTTTCGGGTGACTGGAGCTTGTTTTGCCTGTGAAAAGTTAAATCATAAAGTTAGGGACTGCCCACTAAACAAGAAGAAAGAGCCACTAACCACTAAGCCAACGACCCATGCTAGAGAATATGCTATCACAGAACAAGATTCCAGAGCCTCTAAATCAGTGGTTGAAGGTATTCTACATGTTTCTAATAGAAATGCAAAAGTTTCGTTTGATCCTGGTTCCAACTTATCTTTTGTTTCACAATATTTTGCTTACCACTTGGGCATTCAACCTAAACCACTGGATTATTTGCTACACGTAACTACTGCTGTTGGGGATTCTTTGACTACAAATCTGGTTTATCCATCTTGTTTGATTTCTATCGGAGAACATGAACTCCTTGCCGATTTGATACTCCTAGAAATCCAAGGTTTTGATATTATACTGGGTATGGATTGGTTATCTTCCTATCATGCTAGTATTGATTGCTATACAAAAATAATTACTTTCTGCATACCAAATCAGCCTATCTTCTACTTTGAGGGTATTAGGCATGATTTGCCTCTTTGCTTAATATCGGCACTTCAAACTCAACGCCTTATGCAGAAGGGATGTTCTTGTTATGTTATATGTGTAAAGGAACATTCAGAACAAGAAACTCACCTAAATGAAATTTCCGTGGCTAAAGAGTTCTCTGATGTATTCCCAAAGGATTTGCTTGGACTACCTCCTGGCAGAGAAGGTGAATTTGTTATTGATTTAGTCCCTGGGACAGCCCCAATATCTAAGCCTCCCTACAGAATGGCACCACTTGAGCTCGAGGAATTGAAGAAGCAAATACAAGAGTTGTTAGATAAGGGTTTTATTCGACCCAGCGTCTCACCATGGGGTGCTCCAGTGCTATTAGTTAAGAAGAAGGATGGGACATTGAGACTTTGTATTGATTATAGACAATTGAATCAGGTGACCATCAAAAACAAGTATCCCCTACCCAGGATTGATGACTTGTTTGATCAATTGCAGGGTGCACAAGTATTCTCCAAGATTGATCTAAGATCAGGCTACTATCAGTTGAAGGTCAAGAAGGAGGATATTCCAAAAACAGCCTTTAGAACTCGATATGGTCACCACGAATTTTTAGTAATGCCTTTTGGCTTGACTAATGCTCCTGCAGCTTTTATGGAACTAATGAATAGAATATTTCAGCCACTCTTAGATAATTGTGTAATTGTATTCATTGATGACATATTAGTATATTCAAGGAGTAATCAAGAGCATGATAAACACTTGAGAGATGTATTATCTATACTAAGAGAAAAGAAACTGTATGCAAAGTTCAGCAAATGTGAATTTTGGTTGAAGGAAATTGCTTTCTTAGGCCATGTGATTTCAGGAAAGGGCATATCTGTTGATCCAACGAAGGTGGAAGCAGTAGTTAATTGGGAAGTGCCAACAAATGTAATAGAAATTAGAAGTTTCTTGGGCATGGCAGGTTATTACAGGAGATTTGTGGAGGGATTTTCTCAAATTGCTCATCCCCTCACCAAACTGACTCAAAAGAATGTGAAATTTGAATGGAGTAGTGATTGTGAGCAAAGTTTCCAAGAATTAAAAAGAAGATTGACTAGTGCCCCTATTCTCACTATTCCGAGTGGTAATGAAGGATTTATAGTTTATACTGATGCTTCAAGAAAGGGTCTTGGATGTGTTTTGATGCAAGAAGGGAAAGTAATTGCTTATGCTTCAAGACAGCTAAAGAATTATGAATTGAATTATCCGACTCATGATTTGGAATTGGCAGCAATCATCTTTGCTCTAAAGATTTGGAGACATTACTTGTATGGGCAAACATTTGATATCTTTACTAATCACAAGAGTTTAAAATAATTTTTACGCAGAAGGAGTTAAATATGAGGCAGCGAAGATGGATAGAACTTCTAAAGGATTATGATTGTACCATCCGTTATCACCCAGGTAAAGCCAATGTTGTAGCTGATGCACTTAGTAGAAAATCTACAAGTTTTATGGCTAGTCTGGTTGTGAAACAATGGAAGCTATTAGAAAGAAATTATGATTCAAATGTAATGAGAAAAGGGCAAGACTCAATAATGTTGATGGCCTCTATCCAGGTGCAAACTGATCTCATTCAACAAATTAAAGAAGGACAACTACGAGATCCACATTTAATATACTTGAGGAATGAAGTTGATAAGGGACCGAAGTTGAATTTTCAAATTTCAGATGATGGCCTATTGAGATTTGGGGATAGAATATGTGTTCCAAATAACCCAGATATCAAGAACCAAATTTTAAACGAAGGTCACAATTCAAAGTACACCATGCATCCTAGTAGCACGAAAATGTATAGAGATCTCCAAAGTCATTATTGGTGGAAAGGCATGAAGAAGGAGATTGCAATATATGTTTCAAGGTGTTTGACATGTCAGCAAATCAAAGCAGAACACCAGAGACCTGGAGGTTTATTACAGCCCTTAGATATTCCTGAATGGAAATGGGAATGCATTACTATGGACTTTGTTTTAGGACTACCCAGAACCTCTAGAAAGCATGATGCTATTTGGGTCATTGTTGATAGGTTAACCAAATCTGCACATTTCTTACCAATCAATATGACTTATTCTCTTGATAGGCTTGCAGATTTGTATGTTGATGAAATAGTAAGACTTCATGGTGTCCCGAAGGAGATCATCTCGGACAGAGACTCCAGATTTCTTTCTAGATTATGGAGGAGATTACAAGATTCTATGGGCACCAAAGTAAAGTTTAGCACTGCCTATCACCCTCAGACTGATGGTCAATCTGAAAGAACAATTCAAGTACTTGAGGATTTACTTAGAGCCTATGTTATGGATTGGAGAGGTGAATGGGATAAAGATATTTCTCTTATTGAGTTTACTTACAATAATAGTTACCATTCGAGCATTCAAATGGCTCCTTATGAAGCATTGTATGGGCGAAAGTGCAGAATGCCTATATGTTGGGAGGAAGTTGGTGATAGAAAATTGTTAGCACCAGATAAAGTACAAGAGACTACTGAAAAGATTCAGGTTATCATAAAAAGGCTAAAGGCTGCTCAAAGTCGGCAAAAGAGCTATGCAGACAATAGAAGACGAGATATCGAGTTCCAAGTAGGGGATTTTGTATTCCTAAAGGTCTCTCCTTCCAAAGGCGTTATAAGATTTGGAAAGAAAGGAAAGTTAAACCCAAGGTTCATTGGACCTTTTGAGATCCTCGAAAGAATTGGCTCTGTTGCTTACAAGATTGCCTTGCCACCATCGATGTGTCATATCCATAATATATTTCATGTGTCAATGCTCCGAAAGTATATACCTGATCCCTCTCATGTCATTGAGTATGAGCCGATTGCGATTGACAAAGACTTGTTTTACAAGGAAGAGCCCATTCAGATTATTGATAAAAAGGAGAAGATCTTAAGAAATAGAATCATCACTCTGGTTAAAGTAATTTGGAAGCATCATCCTGCAAATGAAGCAACTTGGGAGCTTGAGGAAGAAATGAAGAAAGCTTATCCTCATCTTTTCCCGAAAGAGGTATGACAAATTTAGAGAACTAAATTTTCTTTTAAGGAGGGGAAAGTGTAACATCCCTCATAAAAAAAAAAAAAAAAAAAAAAAAAGCTTATATAGTACTTTAATAGTTCAGTTTATTATATCAATATTAAATTATATGGAGGATTTGTGGCATTAGCAAGGATGAGTCACTTGCACTTATTCTAAAGTTGACACCTAAACCTCCATGCATGTTTGCCACCTCACTATTTTAGCATGAGCCAAACCTAAGTAATTTAAGGCACAACTAAGGGAAATTTGCAGCTAACGTAACTTGAGAAGAGAAGGAAGTGAAGGAGAAGAGAAGGAGAAAGAATTGAAGAAGAAGAAGTTTTATCTTAGCTTAAGGCTTTGCATTCAATTCCCCCACATTTGGAAATCAAAAATTTTTAAGGCAAGTGTTCTAATCCAATCCAATAGAATCCTAATCTCTGTTTTCTTTTCAATTCTACAAAATTTTGAAAGATTTCAGCTGAGAACCAAACATTTCTTTCGTTTTGATACAAAGCCATGAATCTGTAATTTTTCGGTAATCTGACCTCCATGCATTGTTTTGGTCCTAACTTTTTGTACTAAATTCTGATTTAGGCAAAACCTATTCCATTTGAAAGTAGACTCGAAGATCTTTATTTTGATACCTAGATTGAATGATTTGGAGTTGAAATACCTGATATGACCTCTATTGCAATTAACCCTACAGATTCTACAAAATAGGGACTGTAATTTTGGACCTTCTGTTACTAAATTGCTCATAACTCTCTAGTGAAAATTCTGAATTATGCTAAACTTAATTCTTTGCAAATTAGATTCACACATCTTTCTTTTGACACCTAGTTTGGAAATTTTGAAGTACGTTTGCCTTCTGAAACATCTGTTTAAATTGATGCTATCTATTCTGCAAAACAGAGATGATCAATTCTGACCTTCTGTTACTACATTGTTCATAACTCTCTAGTGAAAATTCTGAATTATGCAAAACTTAATTCTTTGTGAACTAGATTCGCATATCTTTCTTTTGACACCTATTTTTAGTAAATTGGAGTATGCTTGGTCACTCAAACAAATCAGGAAATGTATCATTCGAATTCTGCCAGAATTGAAAACTTTGTTGAATTTTGCCTATTCGAGTCTCATTCTGTTGGAAGTTTGATTTCTATTAAATTATTTTGCAGTCCTTTGAAAATTCTTGTATTATTCATCCTGAAATTGTTGTATGTCTGAAATTGATTATGTAATGTTTTTTTGGCATTTCCTTGTTTGATAAAGGCACACGCATATTTCCGTTGTTTCCGCATGTGCTTCCGATATATGCCAATGTCATTGTTCATACTACCCTTTTGTACTCTGGTGTCTTGTGGGATATTGTGAACCTTTGCCAGAAATGGTAAAGGGAGTTATGCATAGAGCCCGCGATGCTCTAGACTTTTGCTTGGTGGTCATCCTAAAATGGATGAATCACATTATGTATGTGGTCCCACAGCGCCCTCTATGTTTTTGATATGATATCCAAAGCTTTGCAAATGAGTTTATATTTATGCTTTGGATAAAAATGGAATGCATGCTACCTCAAAAATGACATACAAGCTTGTATTTACTATTCGGTTCACTTGTTATACTTTGGAGTGTTTCGTATGTCATTGTTATGCTCTCAAACACTCTTACGCCTTTGATATACACTGAAATGCTTCAGGTGCCATTTGATACATGCCTAAAATGCTTATTTTGCCAATGAAATGCTCTAATTTCCTTTCTCGTATTGTTATGTCTAACACTTGTTTTCAAATGAGGAAACCCTTTGTGATTTTTATACCAAATAAGATGATTTCAAATGAACACTTGTATTTTTGCTTTTGTTATCTTGATACCAAGCCTGCTTGAACTTCTCCTATCGCCATGGATATGTTAGTCGCTTGCTGAGCTCTTCATGCTCACCCCGTTGCTATATAAATTTTTCAGGGTAGCTTGTCACGCACTGAAAAGCTAGAATTGGGTTGAAGCACTGAAAGGCTAGAAGATTTTGGACTAATCTTTGTTGGTTGATAGGTTTTTGTTATATAGTATACTTTACTTCTGATGTAATGTTAAGGATATATTGATACTTATGTGTTGTAAAAGTTTAAAGGACTGCTCATGTTTATGGAATGATAAGCTTATGTTGTATAAGTATATGAACTCATGGTGAATAATATTTTTGTGATGGTATATATTTCTACGAATATGGATTTGTGTTGTGGTTGATGTTTAGTTGAGTTGCCTTTGGATTTTATGAATCTCTAAGTGAAGTGGAGTATGATTTATGAAATGTACAGGTTTATGAATTGTGAATATTGATTTGAATGGTTCTTAGTATCCTTAAATGTTAGATTGGATCCTGGATTGATTTGTGATGATGAATTATAATATTATTGATTTTAGACAGGGTCACACCTCCTGAATGGATTAAATTCGGGGGGCGTGACAGCTTTCCTAACATTAATTACAAGCGATTCCTTGTTGTCTGGCATGTCCTTGGTTCATCCGGAGCTTCGTTCGATCCTTCGGCGTATCATCCTCTTTTGCAACCTTTGCTCAATCGGCATGTTGACTCCGCAACTCCGATCTTCTTAGCGTAATGTCTGCTCTTCTAGGCCCAATGCCCGAATTCACGTCCCGAAGCCTTCCGTTGACACGTCGACCGTTCCTTCGGCCCGACGTCCAATTTTCTGACATGTTCACTCCGGCCTAACATGATTCTTTCTACTTTAATCAAGTTGCCTCTCTTGATTGACATTAGCCCTGCATTACTCAAATGCACATTAGATCGAAAACACATCAATTGATTTCATCATCAAAATCTAAGATTCAATAATCTCTCCTTTTTTGATGATGACAACCAATTGATGACAGAGTTTAAACTAAACGCCCCCTATTAATATGCCCTATTGATAGAACCTTGAATTCAAAAATTCAAGCACCATGTTATCATAAAATTATGCATAATATATCATTATCATACTTCTCCCCCTTTGTCATCAACAAAAAGGAGAAGTACATCATCCAAGCAACATGTTTTTAGAGATATGCAAGTTTTGCAAGATACATGCTAGCAAATTTTTATTTCATTTTAGAGCATGTAAACTAGCACTATTTGCGACATAATTTCAAATCATTGCATAATTTCAAGTTTTTGAAATATGATTGCATATATCATCACTAGCAAGTTTTAGAGATGTGAAAGTCAAGCATGTTTGTTTTGCAAAGTTCAAGCTAGCAAGTTTTTGGAAAAAAAAAGAAGCAAGTTTTACAACATACAAGCTAACAACAATTTTGAGTTGTGCAAGTTTGCAAATTTAGCTTTTTGAGATATGCAAGATAGTATTTTTGCTTCTCTTGAGATTGTAAAGTAGCAATTCTTGGTGATGTTCAAGATGGTGAGTTCTTTCTTCTCTTTTGAGAAGTGCAAGCTAGCAATTTTGCTTCCTAACAAGTTTTTCTTATTGCAATTTGTAAGCTAGCAAATTTAGCAAGTGTTACATCATATTAGAGTATGCAAGCTAGCAATATATATATATATTATTTTTCCCTTTATAATAATTTTCAAATTATGACAAAGGTAAAGTATCAATATAATTTCAATATGTATGTTTGTGCATCATTATAGTTTCAAATTAAAACATGCACAATTTCAAAATCTTACATATCATCGTTACTTTATGCATGATACTAAAAATAAATCATCACTATAGGCATATCATACATGATACAAAGATATTAAAATCTTTAAGCATTTATCACTTCATACATTAAATCAATCATATTGAATATGATACCCAACATTTATCATTTTTCTCATGCATGATACTAAAGCATTCTAGATACCAATCATTTCTGTCAAGCATGATACTAAAACATTCATGATACCAAATATTAAATCAATATTTTTAAATCATCATATAAAGAATAACAAGAGAAATTTTGGTGATGAGATATACTTCATGAATATAAGGAATTTATTTATATATATGAAAGTTAGCAAAAATTTTACATCTTTGAGATGTGCAAGATAGCCTAATTTTGCATCTACTTGAAATGTGTAAACGTAGCAAACATTGCTTCTATTTGTGATGTACATGCTAGCAATTTCTCATGCTAGCAATTCTTTCTCCCCCTTTTTCATTGGCAAAAAGGAGGCAAGAATATAATTTTATAATTATTTTTTCCCTTTATAATAATTTTCAAATTATGACAAAGGTAAAGTATCAATATAATTTCAATATGTATGTTTGTGCATCATTATAGTTTCAAATTAAACATGCACAATTTCAAAATCTTACATATCATCGTTACTTTATGCATGATACTAAAAATAAATCATCACTATAGGCATATCATACATGATACAAAGATATTAAAATCTTTAAGCATTTATCACTTCATACATTAAATCAATCATATTGAATATGATACCCAACATTTATCATTTTTCTCATGCATGATACTAAAGCATTCTAGATACCAATTACTAAACATTCATGATACCAAATATTAAATCAATATTTTTAAATCATCATATAAAGAATAACAAGAGAAATTTTGGTGATGAGATATACTTCATGAATATAAGGAATTATAAAAATCATATATAAGATCATGTGAATACCAAAAGACATGATTCATATAGTAAATCTCCTCTTTAAATAAAATATCAAGAAAAATTTTAGGGGTAAAATGAAGAGATCTTGATTAAGCAAAAAAATCTCAAGTAATTCTAAGAAAACAAGACCATGATTTGAATAAAACTCATTCAAATTCAAATTATCAAGTCATCAAAATTATTTTCAAGAGATTTAAAATGACATTAATTAATTTATCAATCTCTTGATATGCCATCGATTTTCTTTCTCCCTTTTGTCATTGTAAACAAGAATGAAGAAGGGAAATGCATAACAAAACTCAAGTAATAAATTTTCAAGATGTCAAGTAGCATGTCATGGTTTGTTAGGATAAGTCTACCTCACTTTTTTTTTTTGTGAATAGGAAAAAGAAATAAGGAGAAAATGATCTTAATTTATAGAAAGATTTCAAGTATCACAAATAGAGAAATTAAGACCATGAATTCGATTATTTTCCTCTTTAGTAAATGGCAAAGAGAAACATAAGAGAACAAATAAGAAATCTTGATTCATAAAAGAAAATCCCAAGTTATAATTTCAAAAAATCAAGATCATAATATAGACAAAATTCATTCAATTTCAAAATATGAAATCAACAAAATTACTTTCAAGAGATTCAAAATGGCATAAATGACTTTATCAATCTCTTAGTGAAAAGTCAATAAGATAGAGAAAAAAAAAATTTCAAGAAAAATGTTTTCCTCTTTTAAGTTGTTCCAATTTGTATGATTGACTTTATATTAGCATAGCCAAATATTTGTTCTTATATCAAAATCATGCATCATATTTAAACTCGAAAACCAAGGACAAGATTCATCACAAAAATCATTAAGCCTTCCATACCAAAGCCATCATATATAACTTCAAAATCTCATGCATAGAATAAAGTCATCAAGCATTGTACCAAAACTTTTATTAAAACAATAAGCATAATTTCATTGAGCATTTTCAATCAAAGTCAGAAATCAATACAGAAATCAATATGATACACATTATTGTTTCTTTAGACAAAAGATTTGATTTATGATTTGATTTTTCTTTTTATATGTTTCATTTTATGTGATTGATTTCATATAAGTATGCTCAAAATTTTCATATGAAGACCATCCAACAAAACTTGAAAAGCAATACAAAATCATCACAATGCACTAGATTTAATTCTAACATTTTGTTGTATTTTCATAAAACATGCAATTGTCATTATCATTTTCAAAATTACTAGAAAGATAAGCATGATCCTAAAACTTTGAACATTTTCATCACATTATTAAACATGTAATAAAAAAATTATATAATTTTTCTAAACTAAATTAAAAATAACTCATGAAAAAAAAACATCAAGTATTTTTGAAATAAAGCAAAGGGGTTTTGGTTACCTCATTGTCGAAAGCCGTTAAGGCGTAGTTTGCCACCTCGTCTTCATTGGTTTGCTCCTCATCATCAGATGACCTCAATTCATCCCAAAGTGCTTCTTTCTTCTTGCGTTCATGGCAAGTAATTACATTCTTTTTAAGTTTATTTTTTTTCTTTGATTCTTGTTTTAAGAATTTTTTAAGATTGAGAAGTTCAAGGTCATCATCATCATCACTTGAGTCATCACTCAAGTGATATTCTATTATTCGAAGTGCTAAATCCTTCCTATTCTTTGGAAGGTGGTTCTCGTGTTCGTCAAGTGCATCATGAGTCATTTCATAGGTCATCAAGGACCCGATAAGTTCTTCAAGTAAAAATTTATTTAGATCCTTTGTTTCTTTTATTGCCGTCACTTTCAATTCCCAATTTTTTGAAAGAGATCTTAAGATCTTGTTAATGAGTTTAAAATTAGAAAAGCATTTGCCAAGAGCTTTTAAACCATTGACTTCATCCATAAAACAAGTGTACATGTCAAAAATGGATTCACTTAGTTTCATTCAAAAAAGTTCAAAATCATGCGTTAAAAGAATTATCTTAGAATCTTTTACTCTACTAATACCTTCATATATATCAAAAGCCTTTTCGCAAGTAGAAACCTGATTAAACTCAGTTTTATCCAAAGTGCAAAATAGAACGTTCATAGCTCTAGCATTTAAGGAAAAAGTTTTCTTCTCCAAATCATTCAATTCTTTTATTGGAGTAGAAGACTTTTGAAAACCACTTTTGATAATATTCCATAAATTCAAATCCATAGAAAGCAAGAAAATTCTCATTCGAGTTTTCCAATAAATATATTCCGTCCCATTGAACATGGGAAGACGAATAAGAGAGTGACCCTCTTGAAAGCCGAAAAGAGCCATTTCTCTTTAGGTGTTAAACCAAATGAGAAAAATGAGGCTCTGATACCAACTGTTAGAAACGAGTCGACACTAAGAGAGGGGGGGGGGGGGGGGTGAATTAGTGCAGTAGTAAAATTACGTTGATTTCGGAAAACTCTTTTGTTCGATAAAACCGATCTCAGAAGATGTTAACTAAAAAATACTTTCGTAAGCATGTAATGAGGAAGTAGAGCAGTGAGAGTAAAGAAGGGCAGTTTACAGTAAATGTAAATTGCAAGAAGTAAATGCAAACCGAGTTATAGTGGTTCGGTCGTCGTGACCTACATCCACTCCACCGATTCCTCTTCCGTCAAGACCACCGGCATCCACTAATGATCTTGCTTTAATAGGCAAAGATCAACCTCCTTCTTACAACTCTATTCTTCTTTTGCAGGCTTAGGAGAGAACCTTTACACTCCCTTTTTACAAAGCTTCTCTCACACTCTCCCTTAGAATGATCTCTAAACTTTAGAAGGAGGGACTCTATACTTTATAAGGGTTTTCAACTCTAAAAACACAGAGTTTTTGTTCACTTTTCTTATGACTCTATGCAAGAATAGCTGGGGTATTTATAGGCCCCAAATGGATTTAAATTTGGAGGCCAAAATTGAAACCCCTAAAATTTTAGGGTATGGGCGGTACCACCACCTGCAACCTGACACTGGGCGGTACCACTGCCCAGTCTAGTGGTACCACCACTTCAGAGACTATCTTTGGGTGGTACCACTGCCCAGACTAGCGATACCACCACTTGACAGCCTCATAGACCGAGTTTTTCGAGTTTTTCAATTCACAAGCAGTTCCACCACCTATTCTGGTGATGCCACTGCTTGACCCAACTTTTGGGTCATTGAATGGGCCTCCTAATGAGCCCAAATCAATCTTAATGAAGGCCTAATTAGCCCCTAATTGATTTAGCCTAATTCCAACCCAATTACGCTTGAAACCTACTTCGATCAAGACAATTGATTACAAGCGAATCCTTGTTGTCTGGCATGTCCTTGGTTCATCCGGCGCTTCATTCGATCCTTCGGCATATCATCCTCTTTTGCAACCTTTTCCCAATCGACATGTTAACTCCGCAACTCCGATCTTCTTGGCATAATATCCGCTCTTCTAGGCCCGATGCCCGAATTCACGTCCCGAAGCATTTTGTCGACACGTCAACCATTCCTCCGGCCTGACGTCCAATCTTTTGACATGTTCACTTTGGCCCAACATGATTCTTCTTGCTTTAATCAATTTGCCTCTCTTGATCGACATTAGCCTTGTGTCACTCAAACGCACATTAAATCGAAAACACATCAATTGATTTCATCATCAAAATCTAAGATTCAACACTATTATGTGCTTTTCAAGATTTATTTGATGAATGTAAATTAATTAGTAAAAAATATAAATTATTGAAAAAGGAGCATGCTTCTCTTGTTAGTGATTTAGATAGATTACAAGTTGAGCACAATAATAGTTTAGCTCCATGTATGAAATGTGATGAACTAGAAATACTTCAAAAAGAAAACTTGCTACTCAAAGAAATCTTAGAAAAATTTGAGGTTGGTAGCAAATCCTTGAACATGATCCTTGCCAATAAGGGTCACAGCCATAGGAGAGGTGGAATCAGATTTGTGAGTAGCTCTCACTAAAATCTAATCACCTTTGTTAAAGGCCCTACCTTGCATGTATCACCTCACACCAAATACAATTTTTGTTGCAAATTTGGATATGTTGCCTATAAATGTCCACTCAAGAGATATAGTCCACATAAATTGATTGGGTTCCTAAAAGAACATCAAATGACTCAATACAATATGATAAGCTATGTAGATCGATTTTTGAGGCACCCAAGGTCAAATGAGTACCTAAAAATTATTCTTTTTTATAGAAAAATATACCATCACAAGCTAGGAGTAAGAGATGATACCTTGATAGTGGATGCTCAAGGCATATGACTAGAGATCCATCTCAATTCTGTAAGCTCACTAGCCTAGACGAAGGATATATCACCTTCGGAGACAACAACAAGGGTAAAATCATTGGCAAAGGAACCATATGTAACAAATCTAACATTTTTATTTAAGATGTGTTGTTGGTTGATAGCTTAAGGCATAACCTTTTGAGCATTAGTCAATTGTGTGATAAAGGATATATTGTTAGATTTGAATCTAATGGTTGCATTATTGAAAAGCCACACAAAAACACATCTATGATTGTCATACAACAAAATAATATGTACACTATCAACATTGATGATCTTTGTAATGAAATATATTTTTCAATTTTAAATTATTGAGAAATCATGGAGGCGACATCACATGCACAGCGAAAGAACAACAACAAAATCCCTTATTCCCAAAGAGATGTTCGTTATCATGCAAAAATTGGTGCGCAAAAAATCCATGAAACAAACTGCGTATAGAATAGATTATGTTACCTAGGGAGACCGTATATCCCTGTTTCCTTGCAGATCTCTAGGAGAGGGTGAAGGAGGTCAAGCATCCTCCTCTCTAGCGATGATCCACATAGCAAGGCTGCGACGATGCTCCTCAAAACTCCAGGCCTGCTTTGAGGTGGAGAGGGGGAGGAGAATAGGAGAGGAAAGCAAAGGCTCTAGCCTATGAACCACTGAATCCCTCCTACTTATAGAGGTCCCCTATCAAACCCTAATGGATCCTCCCTTATTGGGTATTAGATTTGCATCCAATTACCCAAGTCTTTTGGATTAGTGGATCTCTATCCAATAATCTGTCATGGGCTCTTATTAGATCTTGTCCATAGGATCTAATAATTCAGGGGCTTATTGGATATCTAATAAGAGAAGGGCTCCGGCGGATATCTCATATCCGAACCTCTACTCATCGCAATACCTACCATATGTGTGTGACCCTCTAGGCTAAATATCGAGCTGGCCGTGAGTTATACCTGTCAAAACTCCTTCTGGCTCATTGAATTATTATCTCCATAATAATTCACTCAACTCATCGACTATGGACGTACTAGGCCACTATACCGTAGTCCCCAAACGATACAGGGGAATCCAATCCATTGGATATGTCTATCCTCAGTTACCATATACCTATAGTCTCCCATCCATCTAATATCCTAGAGACCGTATATTGGGCATGGTGTTATCAGACCCATACAGTTTCTACTCAAGTCTCGGTCTAATCAGATTCTCTTGGAGAACTCTTTCTCTCTCAATTCGAATAACCCTGGCTAGGGATTTGTCTGAGCAAGAACACATGGGATATTCCTCTAAAGACGCCGAGATTGGATGATCCTCTATCGACACTTAATAGCCCTCGTAAGTTCGACTGCCACTCCTAATGACCAGTTTTACTAGATCTAGGACAGCCAAACCTATAAGTCTGGTGTCAAAGAGTGGAGCACTCATACAGGACATCATTGGTATCTCAAGTCTAAAGACTAGATATACCACTAGGACTACGGAATCGCCGTCTGAAAATAAGGCTTCATCAACCATCCAACATTTTATAAGCGGATCATTAACCATCCAATAAGCACTCGTACTGTTTCCCTAGTGTCCCCACATGAGTAGCTATGAGACCAACTGCATCCATCATATGGACGGGTATACAGCAAACTAGTCTATCTAGTAATCTCAATGTCCCTCTCGAGTAACCTATGACCGGGATTATTTAGGATCTGTGATTAAAGGTGAATCGGTCTCATTATCGTGATCTCATCACGATCCAATTCCTATTACACAAATCTAAAGAAATCACAATATATATAGACATATTTGCAATAGTCAATATAAAGTCATAAATGCCAACATATAATAAGCAAAAAGATTCTGTGTTAAGTGACACGTGTCATCCCTCACGTGATTGGCTTGTTGGGCACTTATGACTAGCAATTTCCTACTTGACCTAAAGCCAATCAGCTATGTGTCTAATCCCCATGAGAGCCCTGTGACACTCAAAGACAATCTAAGACAACAGCTTTGTCAATGGATCTACAATGTTATCTTCGGATGGAACTCTTTTCACTACTACATCTCCTCGGGTCATGATCTCTCTAATAAGCTGGAACCCCTTCGGAACACTTCTGATGAGACCCTGGTTCCCTTATTTAAGTAATCGCCCTGTAGTTGTTGCAATATAAAGAATCAACTCCTCGCTACTTGGCCCGACTCCTAGATTTGTAATGAATTTCTTCATCTAGACTCCCTCCTTTGCTGCCTTTGCTACAGCAATATACTCCACCTCTATGGTTGAGTCAGCAGTAGTATCTTGCTTGGAACTCTTCCAGCATACTGCTCCTTCATTCAATGTGTACATATACCCCGAATTTGACTTGCTATCATTGACATTAGACTGAAAACTCGAGTCTGTGTATCCTTCAACCTTAAGTCTACTACCTCCATATACTAGTAAAAAATCCTTAGTCCTTCTCAAGTATTTAATGATACAATTTACAGCTTTCTAGTACTCCAAGCTTGGATCCGCCTGATACCTGCTCGTGACACTCAGAGCATACGCTATATCAGGCCTAGTACATAGCATGGCATACATGATAGACTCTATCACTAAGGCATAAGGTATCATATTCATGTTTGCCCTTTCTTCAGGAGTCTTTGGGGACATACTCCTAGAAAGTGATATCCCATATCTCATCTGTATGAACATCTCTTAGAATTTTCCATGCCAAACCTTTTGACAATGGTTTCTATGTACCTGGATTGGGACAAACCAAGCATCCTCTTGGATCTATCTCTATAGATCTGAATCCCTAAGATATAGGATGCTTCCCCTAAGTTTTTCATGGAGAAGTGTCTATATAACGAAGCCTTTACTGTTGATAGCATTCCTACGTCATTCCCAATGATCAAGATGTTATCCACATATAATACCAAAAATGTGATAATGCTCTCACTTACCTTCCTGTACACATAATGCTCATCTTCATTCTTAATGAGTCATAAGATCTGATTACTTCATCAAATATTATGTTCTAACTTCGAGAAGCTTATTTTAGTCCATAAATAGATCTAAGCAACCTACACACCTTATCTGAACAATCCTTATGAATCCCTCGGGTTGTATTATATACACCTCCTTCTCGAGGTTCCCATTAAGGAATGCAGTTTTCACATCCATCTATCAAATCTCATAATCATAGTGTGCTACAATAGCCAATAGAATTTAGATGGATTTTAGCATTGCTATGGGTGAGAAGGTTTCATTATAGTCAACACCTTGCCTTTGACGATACCCCTTAGCCTCTAGCCTTACTTTATAGGTCTCTATCTTTCCATGTACTTTAATCTTTTTCTTAAAGATCTACTTGCAATTGATTGGTATAATACCGTCGAGTGCATTAACTAGGTTCCAAACCTTGTTGGAGTACATAGAATCCATCTCAGAATTCATGGCTTCTTACCACTTCCTGGAGTCTATACTCATAATAGCCTCCTCGTAGGTTTAAGGATCAATATTCTCAACATCCTCTCCTTTAATATGTCCCATATATCTCTCAAGAGGATGAGATACTCTATCGAACCTATGTAAAGTTGGAACTTGTGTATTAGGTACCTGAACAGACTTGGGCCATAGGGTGGTGCTTGAGTTAGGTTCTCCAACCTCGCTCAACTATATCATGCTCCCACTGTCTCCACCAAGAATGTGTTTCTTCTAAAGGAATACTTCTCTCTTGGCTACAAAGACCTTTTGGTTCTTGAGATGATAAAAATAATACCCACTAGTTTCCTTGGGGTATCCCACGAACTTGCACTACTCTGTCCTCGATTCTAATTTATTGTGGTTGTGTCTTTTAACATGGGTAGGGCAGCCCCAAATCTTAACAACCTTAAGATCAGGCTTCTTCCCTTTCCATATCTCATATGGTGTAGACACTACCGACTTAGTTGGAACTCCGTTCAGAAGATAAGCTATGGTCTCTAGGGCATATCCCCATAATAAGATGAGTAGGTCAACGAAACTCATCATGGATCGTACCATGTCTAATAGCATATGATTTCTCCTTTCTGATACACCATTGAGCTGAGGTGTATAAGGAGGTGTCTATTGGGATAATATCCCCTAGTCCTTAAGGAACTGAGTCAACTCTATACTTAAGTACTCACCTCCTCGATCTAATCGAAGAGTCTTAATACTCTTTCCAGTCTGGTTCTCCACTTCATTCTTATACTCTCTGAATTTCTCAAAGGCCTTGGACTTGTACTTCATTAAGTACACATATCCATACCTTGAGAAATCATCAGTAAAGGTAATAAAGTAGGAGTAACCACCAATGGAATGAGTTGACATCGGTCCACATACATCACTATGTATGAGTTCCAGCAGCTTAGTGGCTCCCTCTCCAATTCCACTAAATGGAGAGTTGGTCAGTTTTCCACGAAGGCAAGTCTTGCAAGTTGCATATGACTCATAGTCGATCTAGATATCCATCCTTTAGCAACTTTTGAATCCTTCCCTCATGGATGTGACCTAGCCTACAATGCCACAGGTATGCATTGTTCACCTCATCTTGTTTTTGCTTAGACACACTTATATTCATGATATGTGGAGTAGTGTCTAGCATAAACAAACCATTATACAATGTTCCTTTCATGATGATCTCATCATCTAATAATATCGAACACCCATTGTTCTCAAAAACTAATTTATATCCATTAACTGTCAAACATGAAATGGAGATAATATTTTTGATAATTGAATGAACAAAATAACATGCATCTAATATAATAAAAGCTCCATTAGGCAAATGTAGGGCGACCTCGCCAACAACTACTACAGCAACTTTTGCTCCATTACCCATCTTGAGGTCCATCTCGCCTCTCTCCAGTCTCCTAGGCCTTACCAAAACCTTCAACGAATTGCATATATGAGAAGCACTATCGGTATCCAATACCCATGTGTTATCATAAGAGTCTGACAAATGGAGACTGATCATGAATGTACCTGAAGCTTCTCTAAGCTTCTGTTTTATCCTCTCAGCAAGGTACTCTTTATAGTTCCTCTTCCAGTACCCATCTTTGCCATAGTGGAAGTACTGGCCTTTGTCCTTTGATGGGTCTTCCTTAGTAACCTTTGTTTTACCTGGTATGCCCTTGCCCTTGCCCTTCTTAAGGGACTTTTCTGCTTTCCTTTTTTTTCTAGTCTTACTAGTGTAGAGAACTGGCTTCTCTTTCTTGATAGTAATCTCTGCCTCTCTCAACATTGAGGAGTTCTAAGAGAGTCACCTCAACCTTGTTCATATTAAAATTCATTATGAACTATGAAAAAGAATCTGGTAGGGACTGAAACACAATGTCTACACATAAGTTATCCACTAGGACCATTCCTGGACCTGTGAGTTTCTCTATTCACTCAATCATCTTTAGGACATGGTTCTGAACCGGTGTCCTCTCAGTCATCCTAGTGCGGAAGAGGCTCTTGGATATCTCATATCGCTGAGTCCTTCCTTGTTCCTCAAACAATTTACGGACATGTAGGAGAATGGATCTGGCATCCATCTTTTCATATTGTCTCTATAACTCATGAGTCATAGAGCCTAACATATAACACTGAGCAAGGGTGGAGTCATAAATGTACTTCACGTAGTGAGCGATCTCATCCTCACTTGCCCTTTCCTCGGGCGTAAGTATCACTATATCAAGGACGTACACGATTTTCTCCGCTATGAGAATAAATCTCAAGTTGCGGAACCAATCCGTATAATTTGGACTAGTGAGGCGGTTGACATCAAGTATGCCACATAAGGGATTTGAAAGTAATATTTTCTGAAAATAAACATGCAGCAGAAATGAACAACATGCAGATTTTGCAAGAAATAAACAATCAATATATGGACTTCTATCTTAATATGCTCCCATATTTTACTAGCGAGTCACGTGACACCCTCAGCACGTGAAACAGAAGTCTCCAGCAGACTTCTAGTGGGGATTAGGATCCAATCAGCATCTTAGTGTAACCTCGAGGGACTCGACCAATCACACTAAGCCCAAAAGGTAGACAACTCTTGCCGATCACAACTTCTTGTGATTCCCATCCTGTTCGGCCTCTAAATCACCATGGTCTCGAGGGACTCGACCAACCATGATGTTCGGTTAAGTCAACACCATCATTAAAAGATGAGTCTGGTTTGATGATATACCCTCGAGGGACTCGACCAAGCATACCATGTCCTCAGGTCACCGATGACATCTCTATGTCGTAGGTAAGATAGCAAATCGCGATATAGGTGAGCCTCGAGAGACTCGACCAACTCAACTTACATCGGAAATCGGTTCCTACCTATAACGATGGAAGGCCACATGGGTCAATCTAATTGCCTCACATTTACCGACTTAATATTGTCGAGAGAGAGGTTTCTATAATTTGGTCTCCTAATATGATATGTCAGATATATACATATTTAATATATATCTACATCGCATGCAATATATATATATATATATATATATATATATATATATATATATATATATATATATATATATATATATATATATATATATATATATATATATATATATATATATATATATATATATATATATATATATATATATATATATATATATATATATATATATATATATATATATATATATATATATATATATATATATATATATATATATATATATATATATATATATATATATATATATATATATATATATATATATATATATATATATATATATATATATATATATATATATATATATATATATATATATATATATATATATATATATATATATATATATATATATATATATATATATATATATATATATATATATATATATATATATATATATATATATATATATATATATATATATATATATATATATATATATATATATATATATATATATATATATATATATATATATATATATATATATATATATATATATATATATATATATTATATATATATATATATATCCAGTATGTATATAAGCAATCACACCAGATGATCATAGACCACAACCTAATGTGATCAGGCCCGAGCCAATAGACCTAATCACTCACATCAAGATCTATATGTGCAATGGTGCATCTTCATGCTCTATGATCGTTCATCTCGATGCATCTCCATGCAACATGATCGTTTATCTTGTGGGTCCCGCTATCGCTTCCTCGCTCCCGCTACGCCTCCTCGTATGATTACAACTTAATCATAGGCACACAGGCCCAATAATAAACGAGAAATATAATGAAGACTTGCAAGCCCCAATAATAATAATCACAAATACACACATCACACGGTCCATGCTCTTCCGTCCACACATCATACATCACATGTCTAAACCATCATCATGTAGAACTACTAGATAATAATTAAAAATAATAATCAATTAAACTATTTAATTAATTAATATTTTCTAAATTCAGGGACATGTAAGAATTTTTTGAATTCTCAGGGGTATTTTTGTAATTTGGACAAAAGGATAGAATTAGAATTTCTCAAATTTCGAGGAGCAAAATTGTCTTTTGCCCAGAAAACCCTAACTCCCTTTCTCCCTTTCCCTTGCTGCAGCCACCACCGTCGCCACCTTGTCGGCGGTAGGCTATGTAGCGGAGGGTAGGGCGTCGCCCTCACCAGCAGGCGGCACGCCCGCTGGAGGCGCTCCCCCTGTAGGTGGGCACCCCTACGGGAGGTTCTGCCCGTGGGTCCAACACCCATAGGCACCGCCCTTGTGCACCATTACTGTAGGCGGCCTGCCTACATGAAGATGGCAGCAAGCAAGCAGCCATCTTCGAGCGCAGCAAGGGCAACAATAGTTGCTGCCCTTCCTCGTCTATCGCATCAATAATTTGACGTCGAAATTCTTCCTAAACACAACACACGCAGATCAAAACCAATCATTCGCACGAACAACCTAACTATTATACCACTGTTGGGAAATCTTGGGGGTGACATCACATGCACAGTAGAAGAACAAAAACAAAATCTCATATTCCCATAGAGATGTTCATCATCATGCAAAGATTGGTGCATAAAAAATCCAGGAAGTAAACTGTGTATAGAATAGATTGTGTTACCTAGGGAGATCGTATATCTTTGTTTCCTTGCAGATCTCTAGGAGAGGGTGAAGGAGGTCAAGCGTCCTCGTCTCTAGCGGTGATCCACATAGAAGGGCTGCGACGACGCTCCTCAAAACTCCATGCCTATTTAGAGGTAGAGAGGGGGAGGAGAATAGGAGAGGCAAGCAAAGGCTCTAGCCTATGAACCATTGAATCCCTCCTATTTATAGAGGTCCTCTGTCAAACCCTAGTGGATCCTCCCTTATTGAGTATTGGATCTGTATCCAATTACCCAAGCCTCTTAGATTAGTGGATCTCTATCTAATAATCTATTATGGGCTCTTATTGGATCTTATCCATATGATCTAATAATTCATGGGCTTATTGGATATCCAATAAGATAGGAGCTCCGGTGGATATCTCATATCCGAACCTCTACTCATCGCAATACCTACCCTATGTGTGTGACCCTCTAGGCCCAATATTGAGCTGGCCATGAGTCATACCTGTTAGAACTCCTTTTGGCTCAGTGAATTATTATCTCCATAATAATTCACTCGACTCATCGACTATGGACGTATTAGGCCACTACGCCGTAGTCCCTAGACGATACAAGGGAATCCAATCCATTAGACCTATATGTACTCAGTTTTCGTGTACCTATAGTCTCTCATCCATATAATATCTCAGAGACCGTATACCATGTATGGTGCTGTCAAACCCATACGGTTTTTACTCAAGTCTCGCTCTAATCGGATTCTCTCAGAGAACTCTTTCTCTCTCAAACCGAATGACCCTGGCTAGGAATTTGTCTAAGCAAGAACACATGGGAAATTCCTCTCATGATGCCGAGAGTGGATGATCCTCTATCGACACTCAAAAGCCATCGCAAGGTCGATTACCACTCCCAATGACCGGTTGTACTAGATCTGGGACATCCAAACCTATAAGTCTGGTATCAACGAATGGAGTAGTTATACAGGACATCCTTGGTGTCTCAAGTCTAAGGACCAGATACACCACTGGGATTACGGAATCGCTATCTGACAATAAGGCATCATCAACCATCCAACATTCTATAAGCGGATCAATCAATAAACTCATTCTCCAATGAGCACATGTACTATATCCCTAGTGTCCCTACATAAGCAGCTATGAGACCAGCTGCATCTATCATATGGATGGATATACAGCACACTAGTCTATCCGGTTATCTCTATGTCCCTCTCGAGTAACCTATGACCGGGATTATTTAGGATCTGCATTTAAAGGTGAATCGGTCTCATTATCGTGATCTCATCACGATTCAATTCCCATTGCACAGATCCAAGGAAATCATAATATATATATATATATATATATATATATATATATATATATATATATATATATATATATATATATATATATATATATATATATATATATATATATATATATATATATATATATATATATATAATTTTTTTTTTTTTTTTTTTTTTTTTTTTTTTTTTTTTTTTTTTTTTTTTTTTTTTTTTTTTTTTTTTTTTTTTTTTTTTTTTTTTTTTTTTTTTTTTTTTTTTTTTTTTTTTTTTTTTTTTTTTTTTTTTTTTTTTTTTTTTTTTTTTTTTTTTTTTTTTTTTTTTTTTTTTTTTTTTTTTTTTTTTTTTTTTTTTTTTTTTTTTTTTTTTTTTTTTTTTTTTTTTTTTTTTTTTTTTTTTTTTTTTTTTTTTTTTTTTTTTTTTTTTTTTTTTTTTTTTTTTTTTTTTTTTTTTTTTTTTTTTTTTTTTTTTTTTTTTTTTTTTTTTTTTTTTTTTTTTTTTTTTTTTTTTTTTTTTTTTTTTTTTTTTTTTTTTTTTTTTTTTTTTTTTTTTTTATATATATATATATATATATATGTAATAATCAATATAAAGTGATAAATGCCAAATATAATAAGCAAAAAGATTCTGTGTTAAGTCACACGTGCCATCACTCGCGTGATTGGCTTGCTGGGCACCTATGACTAGCATAAATGACAATGCTTGGCTTTAACATAGAAGATTAGGTCATGCTAGCATGAAACTATTCTCTCAAATCTCATCTAAAAGACTTGTAAGAGGAATTCCTCACATTAAGTTCGTAAAAGATAATGTGTATGATACATGTCAACTAGGAAAACAAATAAAAGGTAGTTTCAAACTAAAGAACCAAATAAGCACCTCTAGACCATTGCAATTGATCCATATGGACTTGTTCGAACCAATTGCTACATCAAGCCTAGGAGGTAGCAAATACGCATTTGTCATCGTGGATGATTATAGTAGATACACATGGACTTACTTTTTGGCACACAAAAGTGATTGCTTTAGGTATTTCTCTAAGTTTTGTAAACTTGTTTAAAATAAAAACGATTTTATGATTTCATCAATTCGAAGTGATCATGGTGGAGAATTTCAAAACCGTGATTTCCAAGATTTTTGTGAATCCAATGGATACAACCATAATTTCTCCACTCCAAGAAATCCTCTAGAAAATGAAGTAGTAGAAAGAAAAAATAGAAACTTACAAGAAATGGCAAGAACCATATTAAATGAACATAGCCTACCCAAATATTTTTGGGCCGAAGCCGTAAATACGACATGCTATTTCATGAATAGGGTTCTAGTAAGACCATTACTTTCGAAAACTCCTTATGAGTTGTGGAACAATAAAAAACCTAACGTTTCATATTTTAAAGTCTTCGGGTGTAAATGTTTTATCTTGAATGAAAAAGATATCTTAGGAAAATTTGATACAAAATCTGATGAAAGAATTTTTCTTAGCTATTTTTCTATCTCTAAGTCTTTCATATTTTTAACAAAAGAACTTTAGTTATAGAAGAGTCTATTCATATTGTTTTTAATGAACTTTTCGAAGTTAAGAAAAATGAGTTTGATGATGATCTTAATTTTGATGCTTTAAATTTAAATGAAACCCTTTCTCCATTTAGCAACTTGGATGCATCTTCTTCTGAAACATCCTTACACAAGGAATGGAAGTATGTAGATGCTCATCCTAAGGAGCAAATCATAGGAGACATATCAAAAGGGGTTCAAACTCATTCTTCTCTTAAGAATTTTTGTGCTAACGCCGCTTTTCTCTCCCAAATTGAACCTAGATGCATTGATGAGGCCTTGAAAGATGATTCATGGGTTATCGTAGTGCAAGAAGAGTTGGATCAATTTGAGAGAAATGAGGGGTGGAAGCTTGTTCCAATGCCAAATGACCATTTAGTTATTGGTACTAAATGGGTCTATAGAAACATGCAAAATGAATTTGGTATCGTGGTTAGAAACAATGCTAAATTAGTGGCCAAAGGTTTCAACCAAGAAAAAGGTATCGATTATGAAGAAACTTTCGCTCTTGTGGCACGATTAGAAGCTATAAGGATGCTCTTTGTCTATGCTAGTAGTAATAATTTTAAGTTGTTTCAAATGGATATTAAGAGTGCTTTTCTTAATGGCTTTATTTCCGAAGAAGTTTATATTCAACAACCTCTCAGATTTGAGAATAATAATTTTCCTAATCATGTGTTTAAATTGACTAAAGCTCTCTATGGATTGAAACAAGCCCCAAGGGCTTAATATGAGAGACTTAGCTCCTTTCTTATTCAAAATAATTTCTCTAAAGGCAATGTCGATATTACATTATTTATTAAAAATTTTGAAAATAATTTTTTTATTACTTAAATTTATGTTGATGACATTATTTTTGGTTCCACAAATAAATCCTTATGTGAATCGTTTGCCAAAAGCATGAGTCAAGAATTTGAAATGAGCCTAATGGGTGAAGTAACTTTCTTTTTAGGCTTACAAATCAAACAACTTAGTAATAGTATTTTTCTTAGGCAAACAAAATATGCATTAGACTTGCTAAAATGGTTTAATATGGATAGTTCAAAGGCTATTGTTAGAACCCTTGTAGATTCTAAGCTTGGGGTTGATCTCTATAGGGGATCGACCTCCTTAGAACTTTATAGGGGTTCCTTCCTCCAAATTACTACTCAAAGGTTATAGAAAATATTCATCTATTGCTTATCAAAAGAGGATGAATACATGATTATTTATAGGGCTTCTGAACTCTAACTCCTAATAGGACTCCTACTCAAGACTCATACTCAATTAAGACTCCTAATAAGACTCCTACTCAAGACTCTTATTCCTTTACAACTCCTAATGCTTCTCTAAGAAATACTCTCCTAACCCTAGCCACCTCTTCACCTCTTTAATAGGGGTCGGCTAGGTAGGTTTTACATGAATGCCCCTTTCAATGAAACTCAATTTGGGACTCTCCTAGTTAGAGTCCTAACAGACCCACCCTCTTCAAATCAGCCTTGTCCTCGAGGCTGACAATTCATGAATTTTGGGAATTTGATCTTCAAGTCGTCATAGTTCTCTAAAGTTACATCTTCTATTGGTAGGTTTGCCCACTGTATTAGCACTTCAATAGTGAGTCATCATTGTCAAGTCATAATTCATTGATCAATAATGACACTTGGCTACTGAAAATTCTCTTTCACCTTTGTATTGATCATATTGTTGTTTCATCCTTGCTTGAGCTGCAGTGAGATTATTTTTTAGTGACTTTAGCATTTTGTCTCTATCTTATAGTTCCCTCTTAATATCCTCAAGGAAGTCGCTGGTCGAAAATGAAATGGCCGAAAATTCATCTTGCTCGGATAGTCATGAAAGCGCATCTGCAATAACATTTTCTTTCCCCTTTTTATAAGTTACTTCATAATCATATCCAAGAAGCTTTGTTACCCGTTTTTATTATTCAAGGGAAGATATCTTCTGCTCCAAGAAATATTTTAGGCTTTTGTTATCAGTCTTGATTTGAAAGTGTCGCTCGATCAAGTATGGTCTCCATTTGGTCACCGCATACACAATCGCGAGCATCTCCTTGTCATAAATAGTCATCTTGAGATGGGAAGGAGAAAATGCCTTACTGGTATAAGTGAGGGGGCAGCCATCTAGCATTACTATAGCACCAATTCCGACTCCGGAGGCATCGACTTCAATAACAAAAGTCTTATCGAAGTCGGGTAGCGCTAGTACGGGTGTTGTTGTCATTACAGCCTTAAGTTCATCGGAGGTGGTGGTGGTTTTGTTCGACCATTAGAAAGCATCTTTTTTTCATAAGGAAGTAAGGAGTGTGCTGATCTTTCCATGGTTTTTCATGAACTTGTGGTAGTAGCCTAATAAACTGAGAAAGTCGCGTAGCGATTTTATGTTCCTCAAGGTTGGCCAATTCTGCATTGCTTTAATTTTAGAGGGGTCCATTGCCACACCTTCCTCTGATATGATATGCCCTAGATATTCTACCTTCTACTGAAGAAAGCTACACTTTGATTTTGTGACAAAAAGAACATGTTCTTGCAAAATCATTAAAACAAGTCGTAAGTGCTGAAAATGACTTTTAAGAGAAGGGCTATAAATAAGGATATCGTCGAAGAAAACTAACACAAACTTACGAAGATAATTCCGAAAGATATCATTCATAAGGCTCTGGAAGGTGGAGGGAGCATTGGTGAGACCAAAGGGCATTACTAAAAATTAATAGTGGTCATTGTGTGTTTGAAAGATAGTTTTCGATATGTCTTCTTTGCACACTCGTATTTGATGATACCCAGATCGAAGGTCTAGCTTTGTGAAGACTCATGTTCCATTTAATTCATCAAGCAATTCATTTACTACTGGAATAGGATATTTGTCCTTGACAGTTCTACTATTGAGAGCTCGATAATCAACACACATTCACCATATTCCATCCTTCTTTCATATGAGGAGCATCGGTGAAGAGTAGGGGCTGCAATTTGGTCGAATAATTTATGTTTCAAGCATCTCTTCTACAATCCTTTCTATTTCATCCTTTTAGAGATATGGATATCGATATAGCTGAGTATTTATTGGAGGTTTGCCCAGAAGAATCGATATAGAATGATCATATCGACGGGTAGGAGATAGGTTGCACGATTCGTCAAATATACCTAAAAATTCAGCAAGCAAAGGAAGTAGGTTTGGATCTTTAAATTCCGTTAGCTCTCCCTTAGTTTGCTGCTCAATTTGTACCAAAAACCCACTACTTGCTTTGTGCAAAACCTTCTCAATTCGTTGTGTACAAATCATTATTGCGTCGCCCCCACGTTTCCCATGCAATATCACTTGTTTTCCTTTACTGTAAAATCTCATGATTAGTTTCATAAGGTTCCAAGAAACATCACCTAATGTCATCAGCCATTCGATGTCGAGCATGGCCTCATAATCATCAAGACGGAGGAGGAAGAAATATGCAATTATCTCTTAGTTCTATAGCAATAGTTTCACTTGTGGGCACCTACGATCACACTTCAAAATCCATCCATTGGTGACCTTAATGTCTAACCTATTAGGAAAAGATTGGCACTAAGAGGGGAGGGTGAATTAGTGTAGTGGATAAATTTGTCGATTTTGGAAAAACTCTTCGTATGATTAAAACCAATTTCGAAAAGATAGCTTGAAAGCGTGTGAAAGAGTATAAGGCAGTTGAGCAGTGAGCAAGTAAGATGATTAGCAGTAAATGTAAATCGCTCAAAATAAATGCAAACTAGATTTTTATAGTGGTTCGGTCATCGTTGCCGACATCCACTCCATCAATTCCTCTTTCGTCGAGACCACCGGCATCCACTAAAGATCTTCTTTCAATGGGCGAAGATCAACTACCCTTTTACAAGCACACACTAGACGAGGGATCTCTCAAGAAATTTAACCAGCGTTTTCTCACTTTTAAGTTCTCTGTACTTATGTATGTTAGACTGGGATGAGAGGGGTATTTAGAAGCCTCAACTTGATTCAAACTTGGAGCCTAAAAATATCCCATCTCAGGTTTCCTGGGTACGGGCGGTGCCATTACCAGTGCTGGGTGGTACCACCGTTAGTGTCAGTCTGACACTAACACTGTACTGGACGGTACCACCGCTTGACACAGTCTCGGAGACTGTGCCATGACGGTGCCACCTGTTGGGTAACTGTTTGGACCTTTCATTGGGCCCAACGTAGTCCTTACATGGGCCCAACTAGCCCCTAATTGGGTTGGCCCAAATCCAATCCCAATTATGTGCTAACTACGATTTCTAAGACATTTACTTAGACAAGTCCGTAAGTCTAGTTTTCTTCTGGCGAGCTTCCGACGATCTTCTAACGAACTTCCGACGATCTCTTGGCAATGTTCCAGTGGACTTCCGGCAAGCTCCTGGACTTCACAACGATCTTCTTGGTGAGTTCCGACGAGCTTCTTTGGCAAGCTCTAGGACTTCTCGGTTGGTTCCGATAAAACTTCCGACGAACGTTTGGACTTCCGACGAACTCTCGAACTCCCACAAAATCGTGTTCTTGACTCTAGAACTTCATTTTGCTTTATACCTTGCTATCATAGTTAATCCTACACATGTAAAACATACTTCGATTTAGACAATTATTACCAAGCATGAATCATGTTGTCCGGTATGTTATTGGTCCATCGACGCTTCGTCCGATTCTTCAACACATTGTCCTCTCTTGCGGCCTATTGCCCAATCGGCCAGTTGACCTCTACAACTCCGATTTTCTTAGTGCAATATCTGCTCTTCTTGGCTCGATACCTGAACTCATGGCCCGAAGCCTTTTGTCGATACGTCGACTGATCCTCCGGCAGTTTGCAATTAAGATAAAGAGCAGAAAGTAAATGCAAACCGAGATTTAGAGTGGTTCGATCAATCTTGACCTACATCCACTTTTGGCTTCCTCCTTCGATGAGGTCACCGACATCCACTAGAGGCCTTCCTTCAATAGGCGAAGGCCAACCACCCTTTTACAGCTTTTCTCCATTTGACGGGCTTAGGAGGCAACCCTTACAAGCACTCACACTCCACTTACAGAATTCTAAACTAGAGTGGTGGAGGGAATTTCTAAAGAGATTGCAGTAGCTTTTTCTCACTTTTTAATCCTTTGTACTTGTGTATTTTACCCAGGGATGAGAGGGGTATTTAGAAGCCTCAACTTGATTCAAACTTGGAGCCTAAAAATATCCCATCTCAGGTTTCCTGGGTACGGGCGGTGCCATTACCAGTGCTGGGTGGTACACCGTTAGTGTCAGTCTGACACTAACACTGTACTGGACGGTACCACGCTTGACACAGTCTCGGAGACTGTGCCATGACGGTGCCACCTGTGGGTAACTGTTTGGACCTTCATTGGGCCCAACGTAGTCCTTACATGGGCCCAACTAGCCCATAATTGGGTGGCCCAAATCCAATCCCAATTATGTGCTAACTACGATTTCTAAGACATTTACTTAGGACAAGTCCGTAAGTCTAGTTTTCTTCTGGCGAGCTTCCGACGATCTTCTAACGAACTTCCGACGATCTCTGGCAATGTTCCAGTGGACTTCCGGCAAGCTCCTGGACTTCACAACGATCTTCTTGGTGAGTTCCGACGAGCTTCTTTGGCAAGCTCTAGGACTTTCTCGGTTGGTTCCGATTAAAACTTCCGACGAACGTTTGGACTTCCGACGATCGAACTCTCGAACTCCCACAAAATCGTGTTCTTGACTCTAGAACTTCATTTTGCTTTATACCTTGCTATCATAGTTAATCCTACACATGTAAAACATACTTCGATTTAGACAATTATTACCAAGCATGAATCATGTTGTCCGGTATGTTATTGGTCCATCGACGCTTCGTCCGATTCTTCAACACATTGTCCTCTCTTGCGGCCTATTGCCCAATCGGCCAGTTGACCTCTACAACTCCGATTTTCTTAGTGCAATATCTGCTCTTCTTGGCTCGATACCTGAACTCATGGCCCGAAGCCTTTTGTCGATACGTCGACTGATCCTCCGGCAGTTTGCAATTAAGATAAAGAGCAGAAAGTAAATGCAAACCGAGATTTAGAGTGGTTCGATCAATCTTGACCTACATCCACTTTTGGCTTCCTCCTTCGATGAGGTCACCGACATCCACTAGAGGCCTTCCTTCAATAGGCGAAGGCCAACCACCCTTTTACAGCTTTTCTCCATTTGACGGGCTTAGGAGGCAACCCTTACAAGCACTCACACTCCACTTACAGAATTCTAAACTAGAGTGGTGGAGGGAATTTCTAAAGAGATTGCAGTAGCTTTTTCTCACTTTTTAATCCTTTGTACTTGTGTATTTTACCCAGGGATGAGAGGGGTATTTAGAAGCCTCAACTTGATTCAAACTTGGAGCCTAAAAATATCCCATCTCAGGTTTCCTGGGTACGGGCGGTGCCATTACCAGTGCTGGGTGGTACCACCGTTAGTGTCAGTCTGACACTAACACTGTACTGGACGGTACCACCGCTTGACACAGTCTCGGAGACTGTGCCATGACGGTGCCACCTGTTGGGTAACTGTTTGGACCTTTCATTGGGCCCAACGTAGTCCTTACATGGGCCCAACTAGCCCCTAATTGGGTTGGCCCAAATCCAATCCCAATTATGTGCTAACTACGAAATTCTAAGACATTTGCTTAGCTAGACAAGTCCGTAAGTCTAGTTTTCTTCTGGCGAGCTTCCGACGATCTTCTAACGAACTTCCGACGATCTCTTGGCAATGTTCCAGTGGACTTCCGGCAAGCTCCTGGACTTCACAACGATCTTCTTGGTGAGTTCCGACGAGCTTCTTTGGCAAGCTCTAGGACTTCTCGGTTGGTTCCGATAAAACTTCCGACGAACGTTTGGACTTCCGACGAACTCTCGAACTCCCACAAATCGTGTTCTTGACTCTAGAACTTCATTTTGCTTTATACCTTGCTATCATAGTTAATCCTACACATGTAAACATACTTCGATTTAGACAATTATTACCAAGCATGAATCATGTTGTCCGGTATGTTATTGGTCCATCGACGCTTCGTCCGATTCTTCAACACATTGTCCTCTCTTGCGGCCTATTGCCCAATCGGCCAGTTGACCTCTACAACCTTTTGTCGATACGTCGACTGATCCTCCGGCAGTTTGCAATTAAGATAAAGAGCAGAAAGTAAATGCAAACCGAGATTTAGAGTGTTCGATCAATCTTGACCTACATCCACTTTGGCTTCCTCCTTCGATGAGGTCACCGACATCCACTAGAGGCCTTCCTTCAATAGGCGAAGGCCAACCACCCTTTTACAGCTTTTCTCCATTTGACGGGCTTAGGAGGCAACCCTTACAAGCACTCACACTCCACTTACAGAATTCTAAACTAGAGTGGTGGAGGGAATTTCTAAAGAGATTGCAGTAGCTTTTTCTCACTTTTTAATCCTTTGTACTTGTGTATTTTACCCAGGGATGAGAGGGGTATTTATAGGCTTCAAGTTGATTCAAACTTGGTGCCTAAAACATCTCATCCCAGGTTCCCCGGGCACGGGCGGTACCACCGCCTAGTGTCAGTTTGGCTGACACTGTCTTGGGCAATACCACCGACCAGGTCTAGCGGTACCATTGCCTGGGGGCCAGTGCTGGGTGGTACCACCACCTGGCACCCTGCCAGGGGTGGTACAACTGCACAGACTAGCAGTACCACTGCTTGACACAGTCTCGAAGATTGTGCC
This sequence comes from Musa balbisiana, assembly GCA_004837865.1. Taxonomy (NCBI): domain Eukaryota; kingdom Viridiplantae; phylum Streptophyta; class Magnoliopsida; order Zingiberales; family Musaceae; genus Musa; species Musa balbisiana. The sequence goes on from CM017192.1 coordinate 18,376,777, forward strand.
ACGACGGTGAGACTTCTTTGGGCACTGTTTGGGCTTCTTATTGGGCCCAACACAGTTCTTACATAGGCCTAGCTGGCCCCTAATTTGGTTGGCCCATTTCCAAGCCCAATTACGTGCTAACTATGAAATTCTAAGACATTTGCTTAGCTAGACAAGTCCCTATGTCTATTCTTCTAGTGAGCTTCCGGCGAACTTCCAGCGAACATCTGATGAACCCTGGGCGATGCTCCAGCGGACTCCCGGCAAGCTCCTGGACTTCACGACGATCTTCTTGGTGAGTTCTGACAAGCTTCTCTTGCAAGCTCCGAGACTTCTTGGCTAGTTCCTCCAGAACTTCCGACGAACTCTTGAACTCCCAACATGGTCGTGTCCTTGACTCCGAGACTTCATTTTGCTTCATGCCTTACTATCGTAGTTAATCCTGCACATGTAAAATAAACTTCAATCTAGACAATTGATACTAAGCATTAATCAAGTTGTCTGGCATGTCATTGGTCTCTTGACGCTTCGTTCGATTCTTCGGCACATCGTCCTCTCTTGTAGCCTATTGCCTAATCGGCCAGTTAACTCTGCAGCTCCGATATTATTGGCGCAATGTCCTCTCTTTTTGGCCTGATGCTCGAATCCATGGCCCGAAGCCTTATATCGATACATCGACCAATCTACCGACCTGACGTCTAATCTTCTAACATGTTCCTCTGGCCCAACATGATTTTTCCTGCTTTAATTGTCTCATCCTGATCGAAGCATCATACATCACTCAAAATACAAATTAAAACATAAACATATATCAATTGGTTTCATCATCAAAATTCGAGATTCAACAATCTCCCTCTTTTGGATGATGACAACCAATTGACGACGGAGTTAACCTTAACTCCCAGAGTTTAAACAAACTCCCCTTATCAATATGCCATATTGATAGAAACTCTTGGATTCAAAAATCCAAGCAACATGTCATGATCAAATCATGCATGACATCAACATACTTCTCCCCCTTTGTCATCAACAAAAAGGAGAAGTCCAACTATTCATGTGTTTAGACATAATAGTTTCAAATCGTTGCATATTACACATAATTTCCAAATTGATCATCATGCAATTTTGCTATCATCATATATATGCAAGGTAGTAAGATAGCATGCTCTACTTCATACAAGCTAGCAAATTTGATAACATTTTAGAACATGCAAGCTGGCAACTTTGAGATGTTCAAGAAAGCAACACTTGCTTCTTGAAATATGCAAGTTGGAAGCTAGCAAACTTTTGCTTCCTTTGTAATGTTTGAGCTAGCAATTTTGCTTCCGTTGCAAAGTGCAAGTTAGCATGTTTTGCATCTTGAGATAGGCAAGATAGCACTTTTGGTAATGTTCAAGATAGCAAGTTCCACATCATGTAAGCTAGTGAATCTTGCAACATTTTAGAAAATACATAATCACCAAATCATCATAAATTTTAATGATGTGGAAAATTACAAATTTTGCAAATTTGCATTTGTGCGTCTTGAGATTCGCAAGATAGCACTTCTTGCTTCTCTTTTGATATGAGCAAGCTAGCAAGTTTGCTTCTTTTGCAATGTGCAAGTTTTCAAATTTTGCATCTTGAGCTAGCAATATATTTTCCCCTTTGTCATTGTAAAAGAAAGGAAGACCCTTTACATCAATTTTCAAATTATGACAAAGGTAAATAACAAAGATGAAAAGTTAAGTCATGAATATCAAAACAATTTTTCATCATGAATATTTTATCATTGCATGTATCATTATCATAAGTGTTTCATGTATTCATATCATCACATGAAGAATATCAAAAAGAAAATAATTTGGTGATAAGATAAACATTTTATAAATATAAGGAATTGCATCATATCATTTCAAACCATGATGGTATCAATTTTGTCAAATTATATCTTACCATGTATGATCAAACCTTCTCCCTGTTTTATCATTGTAAATAAGAAAGAAGAAGAGAAGAACATAAAAGTGTAAAATATTTCAATCATTTCAAGGCATACAAGTCATAAATACAAAGACATCATGTCATGAAGGATAAAATCACTTGAACACCAAAAGACATGATTCATATAGTAAATCTCTTCTTTAAATTAAATACCAAGAAAAATAATAGGAGTACAAAGAAGAGATCTTATTTTAAAAGAAAATCAAGTAATAAATCCAAGAACTCATAAGAAGAATCATGATTCATTAGAAAATCTCCTCTTAAGAAAATACCAACTAGAATCGTAGGAGAACGATTAATAAAAAGTGTTGATTCATAACAAATCTTTCGAGTTATAATCGATTCATGAATACCGAAAGAATATTCATGATTCATTTGGATATTTTTTCTCTTTTGTAAATGACAAAAAGAAGCATAGGAGATAAAAGATTTTGATTCATAAATCTCAAGAATATATGAAAGATTTGGATAAAGGGTCATTCAAATTTAACACATCAAAATCGTTTTAAGAGATTGATAAAGGTGGTATAAATAGATTCATTAATCTCCTTTTTGAAAAAATCGAGAAAGTAGGAAAAATAAATTTTTCTAGGAGAAACCTTTTCTCTTTTTAGTTATTTCAATTTATGTGATTTATTTCATTTATGCCAAATAAAAATGTGCATCAACGTTTAGGATCAAAAAATGAATTTCGTCATAAAAACCATCAAGACCAATAAATCACAAAAATCATTATGTATAACTTTAAAATCTCATGCATAAAATCATCAATCATGGTGTCAAAACATTTAATATTTTCATTACATCATTATGCATTACTTCAAGTCAAACATGATTTCATTTAATCAAAATCGAGAAATAATATGGAAATCAACATGATACACATTATTACTTCTCAACCACATATAACATGATTTCATAAGGCATTTTTATTCAAGATCAATTTTTTTTATTAAACATGTAATATTTATTATAATTTTCGAAATTACTAGCATGATCATAATTTTTGCATTTTCATTACATTATGTAAATTTTAAAAAAATAATTTTTCTAAACTAAATAAAAAAAAATGCATCATGAAAAATATCATGTAATTTCAAAGTAAACTAAAGGCTTTTTGATTACCTCAATGTCAAAAGCTGTTAAGGCGTAGTTTGTCATCTCGCCTTTGTTGATTTTCTCCTCGTCTTCGGAGGAGCTCGATTCATCCCAATTTGTATTCTTCTTCTTGCGTTCATAGTAAGTAGTTCCATTCTTTTTATTTTTTAATTTTTATTTCATGAACTTTTTAAATTTCTTAGTAAGTAATTCATGTTCACCATCACTTGAGCTTATGCTCGAGTGGTCTTCAAATATTCTAAGTTTGAAATCCTTCCTATCCTTTGGAAGGTTGTTCTTGAGTTCTTTACGTGCATTGCACGTCATTTCATAGGTCATCAAGGACCCTATTAGTTCTTCGAGTGGAAAACGGTTCAAATCATTGTCCTCTTGTATGGTCATTAATTTAGAGTCCCAAGTTTTATTAAGAGAATGCAAAATCTTGTTTACGAGTTCAAAATCCGAAAAACATTTGCCAAGAGCTTTTAAACTATTGATGACATCCGTAAAATGGGTGTACATGTCTTCAATGGTTTCACTTGGTTTTATATGAAATAATTCAAATCGTGCATCAAAAAGTTGACTTTAGAATCCTTAACACTACTTATGCCTTCGTGTGTGATTTCAAGAGTGTGCATATGTCGAAAGCCGTTTCACACATAGAAATCCGATTAAACTCAGTTTTATCCAGGCGCAAAATAGAGTATTCATAGCTCTAGCATTTAACGAAAACATCTTCTTCTCCAAATCATTCCAATCTTTCATCGTAAAAGAAGACCTTTTAAAACCGGATTCGACAATGTTCCATAAGTTCAAATCCAAAGAAAGCAAGAAAAATCTCATTTGAGTTTTCCAATATGTGTAGTCCATCCTATTGAAAAACGGAGGACAAATGACCCTCTTGAAAGTTGAAAGGAGTCATTTCTATTTAGGTGTTAAACCAAATTAGAAAAACATGGCCCTAATACCAATTGTTAGGATCAAGAGCACTAAGAGGGGGGGGGGGGTGAATTAGTGCAGTAGAAAACTTTCGTCGGTTCAAAAGACTTTCGTACGATAAAATCTGATTTTGATGAAAACCATTTCAAAAATATCTTTAAGTTGAGAGCATGCAGAAGTATAGTTGATGTAAAGAAATAAAGGCAGTTTGCAATTAAGATAAAGAGCAAAAAGTAAATGCAAACCGAGATTTACAGTGGTTCAGTCAATCTTGACCTACATACACTTTTGGCTTCCTCCTCCAATGAGGTCACCGACATCCACTAGAGGCTTTCCTTCAATAGGCGAAGGCCAACCACCCTTTTATATCTTTTCTCCTTTTGACGGGATTAGGAGGCAACCCTTACAAGCACTCACACTGCTCTTATAGAATTCTAAACTTAGAGTGGAGGAGGAAATTTCTAAAGAGATTGCAGCAGCATTTTCTCACTTTTTAATCCTCTATGATTGTGTATTTTATGCAAGGATGAGAGGGGTGTTTATAGGCTTCAAATTGATTCAAACTGGGAGCCTAAAAATATCTCATCCCGGGTTCCCCGGGCACAAGCGGTGCTACCGCCTAGTGTCAGTTTGGTTGACACTGTCCTGGGCGGTACCACCACCCAAGTTTGGCGGTAGCACCGCCTGGGGGCTAGTGTTGGGCAGTACCACTGCCTAGACTGGCAATACCGGAGACCTCAAGTGGACACCAGAGACCTTGTCGGAGGAGGAATCCGAAAGTGGATGTAGGTTATGTTGACCGAACTACTCTAAATCCTGATTTACATTTTATTTGAGCAATTTACATTATTGCAAATCTCCTTAATCCTCTCTTGCACTTTTACGAAAGCTTTCAAGTTCTTAATCTCTCCGAAATAGATTGAATCGAAACCATTTTCGTCGAAATCGGTTTTAAACAAAACGAATAATTTTCTAAAATAGTGAAAGTTTTTCACTGTACTAATTCACCCCCCCCTCTCTTAGTGCTACTCTTGATCCTAATAATTGGTATCAGAGTGAAGTTCACTCTCATCTGGTTTTAAACACAAGAGAGATGACATTTGCTGACAACCTAGAGGGCTATTCAATTACACATCCGACCATGTTCAATGGGACGGATTATACATATTGGAAGACTAGAATGAGGATCTTCCTAATTTCAATGGATTTCAAACTTTGGAATATTGTAGAAAATAGATTTCAAAAGTCTTCTCTTCCAATAAACGATTGGAATGAGTTGGAGAAGAAGACATTTCTTTAAACACAAAGGCTATAAATGTCTTGTTTTGTGCCTTAGATAAAAATGAGTTTAATCATGTGTTCATTTGTAAAACGACATTTGATATTTGGCACACTCTCAAAATGACTCATGAAGGCACTAGTAGAGTGAAGGAATAAAAAATTAATCTCTTAATGCATTCTTATAAGTTGTTTCGAATGAAACCGAGTGAAACCATTGGAGACATATATACCCGATTTATGGATATTGTCAATGGTCTAAAAGGACTTGGTAAAGGTTTCTCGAATTTTGAACTTGTTAATAAGATTTTAAGATCTCTTCCAAAAAATTGGGATCCTAAAATAACAGTCATTCAAGATGCCAAAGATCTAAATAATTTTCCTCTTGAAGAAATAATTAGGTCACGTATGACCTATGAAATGACATGTAAAACTCATGAAGAGCATGATGACACTCTTCCAAAGAACAAGAAGGATATAGGACTGAGAACACAAGAAGACTACTTGAGATAAAACTCAAGTGATGAGGACCTTGATGAAGACCTAGCACTATTAACAAGAAAATTTAAAAAATTTATAAAAAGAAATAAATTCAAAATTGATATTAAAAAAAAAATTGAACCAAAGAAAGAACAAGTGATATGCTATGAATGCAAGAAGCTAGGACATTACAAGAGTGAATGTCCCCAAATAAAGCGGAGGTAACCAAAGAAGAAGGCTCTCAAAGCTACATGGGACAACTCAAGTGCTTCCGAAGAAGAGGAGCCAACCAACATGAAGCAAGTTGCTCACTATGCGCTAATGGCTATTGGAGATGAGGTAACAAGTTCATTAGACACAAATTTAATTTTCGATGAGCTTTCAAGTGCTTTTTATGAATTATTTGATGAATGTAGAATTTTAAGTAAAAAGTATAATTCTTTGAAAAAGGAACATGCTTCTCTTATTAGAGATTTTGATATAGTAAAGATTGAGCATGAAAATATCTTAGTTCCCTACACAAAATGCCATGATTTAGAAATACTTCAAAAGGAAAACTTGCTACTCAAATATACCTTGAAGAAATTTGAGGTTGGTAGTAAGTCCTTGAACATGATCCTTACCAACAAGGGTCACGTTCATCAGAAAGACGAAATTGGATTTATGAGTAGCTCTCACAAAAATCCAATCACCTTTATTAAAGGCCCTACCTTGCATGTATCACCTCACATCAAATGCAACTTTTGTTGCAAACTTGGACATGTTGCATATAAATGTCCATCAAGAAATATAGTCCACAAATTGATTTGGGTTCCTCAAAGAACCTCAAATGACTCAATGCAACATGATAAATCAATTTTTGAGGCACCCAAGGTCAAATGGGTACCTAAAAATCACCCTTTTTTGTAGAAAAATGTATCATCACAAGCTAGGAGCAAGAGATGGTACCTTGATAGTGGATACTTAAGGCATATGTCCGGAGATCCATCTTACTTCTCTAAGCTCACTAGCCTAGACGAAGGATATGTCACCTTCAGAGACAAAAACAAGGGTAAAATCATTTGCAAAGGAACCATAGGTAACAAATCCAACCTTCTTATTGAAGATGTATTATTAGTTGATGGTTTAAAGCATAACATTTTGAGTATTAGTCAATTATGTGATAAAGGATATATCGTTACATTTGAATCTAATGCTTGCATTCTTGAAAAACCATACAAAAACACATCTATGATTGCACTAAAATAAAATAATATATACACTATTGACATTAATGATTTTTGTAATTAAATGTGTTTTTCGATTTTGAATGATGATGCTTAGCTTTGGCATAGGAGATTAGGTCATGTTAGCATGAAACTAATCTCTCAAATTTTATTTAAAGAACTCATAAGAGGAATTCCTCATATCAAATTCGTCAAAGATAATGTGTGTGATGCATGTCAATTAGAAAAATAAATAAATGGTAGCTTCAAACCTAAGAACTAAATAAGCACCTCTAGACTTTTGCAATTGATCCATATGGACTTGTTCGGACCAATTGCTACATCAAGCTTAGGAGGTAGCAAATATGTATTCGTCATTGTGGATGACTTTAGTAGATACACATGGACTTACTTCTTAACACACAAAAATGATTGCTTTAGTTGTTTCTCTAAGTTTCGTAAACTTGTTCAAAATGAAAAAAGTTTTATGATTTCGTCAATTCAAAGTGATCACGGTGGTGAATTTCAAAACTGTGATTTCCAAGAATTTTGTGAATCTAATGGATACAACCACAACTTCTCTACTCCAAAAAATCCTCAACAAAATGGAGTAGTATAAAGAAAAAATAGAAACTTACAAGAAATGGCTAAAACCATGTTAAACGAACATAGTCTACCCAAATATTTTTGGGCCGAAGTTGTAAATACGGCATGCTATGTTATGAATAGAGTTCTAGTAAGATCATTACTTTCCAAAACTCCTTATGAGTTGTGGAACAACAAAAATCCCAATGTTTCATATTTTAAAGTTTTCGGATATAAATGTTTTATATTGAATAAAAAAGATACCTTAGGAAAGTTTAATTCAAAATCCGATAAATAAATTTTTCTTGGTTATTCTTTCATTTCTAAGGCTTTTTGTATCTTTAACAAAAGAACTTTGATTACAGAAGAATCAATTCATATGGTTTTTAATGAAATTTGTAAAGTTAAGAAAAATGATTTTGATGATGATCTTAATTTTGATGCTTCGAATTTAAATGATTCCCCTTCTCCATCTAGCAACTTGGATGCATCTTCTTCCGAACCTTCTTTACCGAAGGAACAGAAGTATGTAGATGCTCATCCTAAAGAGCTAATTATAGGAGACATGTCGAAAGGGGATCAAACTTGTTCTTACCTTAAAAAATTTTTTGCCAACGCCACTTTTCTCTCCCAAATTGAACCTAAAAGCATTGACGAGGCTATGAAAGATGATTCATGGGTCATTGCAATGCAAGAAGAGTTAAATTAATTTAAGAGAAATGAGGTGTGAAAGCTTGTTCCTAGGCCAAATGACTATTTAATTATTGGTACTAAATGGGTCTTTAGAAACAAGCAAGATGAACTTAGTATCATGGTTAGAAACAAGGCTAGATTAGTAGCCAAAGGTTTCAACTAACAAGAATGTATCGATTATGAAGAAACCTTCGCTCTTGTGGCATGACTAAAAGCCATAAGGATGCTCCTTGCCTATGCTAGTAGTAACAATTTAAGTTATTTCAAATGGACATTAAAAGTGCTTTTCTTAATGGCTTTATTTCCGAAGAAGTTTATATTGAACAACCTCCCAGCTTTGAAAATGATAATCTCCCAAATCATGTATTTAAATTGACTAAAGCTCTTTATGGATTGAAACAAGCCCCAAGGGCTTGGTATGAGAGACTTAGTTCACTTCTTATCGAAAATAATTTTCTAAAGGCAAGGTCGATACTACATTGTTTGTCAAAAAATTTGAAAATAATTTTCTTATTATTCAAATTTATGTAGATGATATTATTTTTTATTCCACAAATGAATCTCTATGTGAATCATTTGCTAAAAGTATGAGTTTTGAATTTGAAATGAGTTTAATGGGGGAATTAACTTTCTTTTTGGGTTTACAAATCAAACAACTAAGTAATGATATTTTTCTTAGTCAAACAAAATATATTTTAGATTTGCTAAAAAGGTTTAAGATGGATAGCTCAAAGGTTATCAATACTCCCATGAGTACCTCCACTAAGTTAGACATTGATGAAAGTGGAGAAAGCTTTGATCAAAAAACTTATAGGGGTATGATAAGAAGTTTACTATACCTCACCGCAACTAGACCGGATGTCATGTTTAGTGTAGGTCTTTGTGTAAGGTTTCAATCTAATCCTAAGATATCTCATCTTAAAGCAATTAAGAAAATTCTTAGATATCTTAAAGATACCACTAATCTAGGATTATGGTATCCAAAATCCGAGAACTTTGAATTAATTATATATGCGGATACAGATTTTGCTGGATATAGATTAGATAGAAAAAGCACATCCGGAACATGTCAATTCTTAAGACACACACTTGTTCTTGGTCTTCCAAAAAATAAAAGTCGGTTGCACTATCTACAACCGAAGCCGAGTACATTGCAGCAAGTGCATGTTGTGCACAAGTTGTATAGATGAAAAACACTTTAGAGGATTATAAGATTCATCTTAAAAACATTCCCATAAAATGTGATAACACAAGTGCAATATATTTAACAAAAAATCTCATTCAACACTCTAGAACAAAACATATTGATATTAGGCATCACTTTATACGAGATTATGTCAATAATAATGATGTAATCTTAGAGTTTATTGATACAAAACATCAATTAGTCGATATCTTTACAAAATTCTTAAATGAAGAATAATTTGATTTCATTAAAAGGGAACTAGGAATGCTAAATTGTCAAAATGTATGAATTTCATTTTCAGACTTTTTCGATTTTTTTTATCTTACAAGTTTGCTCACTTGAATCATGAACTTATAGTATGTATTTTTACGTGTTTTGATACAATGAATTAATATGAATCATGAACTTATGATATGCATTTTACGAGTTTTGACAAGTTGATATGAATCATAAGTATCTACAAGTTTTATATGAGGTTTAGATATGAATCGTTGTAATAAATCATTGCGTTAATATGAATCGTGAATGTATGGTATGCATTTATGAAAATTTTGATATGAATATGAATGAGTGAGCAGTGCTCACTGCCTGTAGGCGGTGGCACCAACCTAGTTGGCAGTAGCACTGCCCAGCTGGCGTTAGCATCGTCAGCAATCAAGTGTTGCAAGCGGTAGTACCGCCCGCAACCTGCCCCCTTTATAAAATCAAGTTAGGGCCGGCGGTAGAACCGACCCTAACTCATTCTCCACTCCCCCAAACAGCTCCAAATCAATATTCTCCACTCCTTTGAACACTATTCTCTCCCTCTAGCTGCCCAAAAATCCTTATTTCCTACTAGATCAAGGATCGATCTCCTACATCCTCTTGAAGATCACAACTCAGGTATTCTCTAAATGGCATTGATTTCTCTTTTGTTTTATCTACTCTTGCTCATTATCTATCTTCATAATAGCAGTCTTTATGGGTTCTAGAAGATCCTCTAGGGACAAAGGAAAGAGGAGATTAGAAGAAAATTATAACTCCCTACTTTTCGATTCTAATCAACATATCCTAAATTTTTTATCCATAGAGTTTAGGCATGTTCATAAGGGGAAATATGTTAATTTAGATAAATTAATTTAGAACCCATTCAATAGTTTGCTAATCTAGATATTCTCCCAATCCTTCAAATTAGTGAACCCATCTACCCTAGGCATGTTAAACTATTTTACAACAATCTACATGTAGATGAAAATGAAAGGGTATTAACCCATCTTTTAGGACATCATACAACTATTATGGATGAGATGATTTGTAACCTTATAGGAATTGCGGTGAAGAAAAGTTGTTATTTTAGAGGACAATGGGATGAAGAATTAATTGGAACCACTTATGTTGATCCCTTAGGAACAATTTTTTGTAATCCTATCTTATCTATTGTTCCACAAAGCTTTGAATATTTACTACCGTTTAGCACTAAAATGCTTCATCATATTTTGATAAGTATCATTCTCCCTAAACAATATCATGATGATGAGGTAAGTCAAATAGAATTAGGTACCATGTATTGGATTATGAAAGGACACAATAACTGTTTTGGTTACCTAATCCAACAAAACATGATTGAAATATCAAAAAGGGAAATGATACTTCCATATGGTAGCCTAATCACTAGATTTATTCATGCTTATGACATAGCTATCTCACTTAACAAAGAGATTATGAAACTAGTTAGATTTAGTGTCATAAATAAAAACCTACTTCCATGATTGAGGTGTATGTTTAGAAATGGGATATGGGTTAGACTGCCTAGAAGGACTAATCTCCTGTCACCCGAATCAGAACCGAAAACACCAATCTTCAGGGGTAATCAATATCCTCCACCTAGTCCCTTTTAGGCGACACCTCCAAAAGAGCATCCACCTCCCTCATCTATTGATGATATCGGGACTCATATGGATCGATTTGAACAACGTCAAGATCGACTTGAACAATGCTAAGATCATATTTTAACTGAGTTGTAGCAGTTTCATCAGCAACTAAATGCCTTGTTTAGACACTATAACTTTCCACCACCTGAATGACTTTTGTATATGACTTTTTGCTGATGACAAAGGGGGAGAAGGATGAAATCCCTCTTGTGTACTTTGATGTCATAATCTTGTGCCTATCTTGATGTTGTATTCTTGTGTTTACATTAGTGTTATAATCTTATGATTTGCATAAAGTTATGATACTAAGCATTACTAATGTGATCTCTTTAAATATGGTATTTTTATGATGCTGAAATTTTTTTTATCACATTATAATGTAGCAATATGTGCTAAATTCAAATTGTGTATCAAATTTTTAATATTATCAACCTTTGAATGTAGTAAGCATTAATAATGATATTTCATGCAAATAGTGATAAAAAGCTATGATGAAATATTTTATTATATATGAAGTGATTGTGCATTTGATATCTTGATAACTTGATGATGCACAAATTTTGATCAAAGCTTCAATTCATGGTTATGAATTCAAGTTTATATTCTCTCAAAATACGACATGTAAATAGAGGGAGTTATGATTAACTCCTTCACCAATTGGTTGGTTGTCATTATCGAAAAGAGAGAGATTGTTTAATCTCGAATTTTGATGATGAAATCAATTGGTAAAATATTTGATCTAATCCTTTTCTGAGATATATGTGCAGGATTAACCAAGATTTCAGTAAGACATAAAGCAAGTGCTGTGCCGGAGTCAAGATCAAGATCACGTTGGGAGTTTGAGAGTTCGTCGGAACTTCGGACGTTCATCAGAACTCGCCAAGAAGATCATCGTAAAGTCCAAGAGCTTGCCAGGAGTCCATCGAAACATTACCGAGAGTTCAATGGATATTTGTCGGAAGTAAGCCGGAAGCTCACCGAAAGAGCAATTGACGCACCGGAACAAGATGCATTGTAATCTGTCAAGTGGTAGTACCGCCCAGTAATGGCGGTGGTACCACCAGTACCCCCGAAATCCGGGATGAGACCCTTTTTTGCTCCATTTTTGAAAGCCATTGGGGCATATAAAAACCCCACCCTTTTTTGTATGAAAGGGCACGAAAATACTGAGATAATCTTGAGTTATTGGGGTGTAAAAGTGTTGTAAACAAGTGCTAGAGTCCTCCTCCCTTTCTAAGTTTTGAGATCATTCAAGAGAGGTGTGAGACTTGTAAGGGTTCTCTCATAAACCCATGAAAAGGAGAAAGTATTGTAAAAGAGGTGGTTGGTCTTCACCTATTGAAGGAAGGCCTTTAGTGGACATTAGAGACCTCGTCGAAGGAGGAATCCGAAAGTGGATGTAGGTCACGTTGACCGAATCACTCTAAATCCTGGTTTGCATTTCATTTGAGCAATTTACATTACTACAAATCTCCTTAATCCTCTCTTGCACTTTTACAAAAGCTTTTAAGTTCTTAATCTCTTTGAAACAGATTGAATCGAAACCATTTTCATTGAAATCAGTTTTAAACGAAACGAACAATTTTTTGAAATAGTAAAAGTTTTCTACTACACTAATTTACCCCCCTCTTAGTGCCACTCTTGATCCTAATAATATATTGAGAAAAGTGTGCAGGATTAACTATGATAGCAAGAACACATAAAGTAAATGTTATACCGGAGTCAAGATCGAGATTTCGTTGGGAGTTTGAGAGTTCGTTGGAAGTCCGGACGTTCATCGAAAGTTCTGTTGGAACCAACTGAGAAGTCCACAAGCTTGCCAAAGAAGCTTGTTAGAACTTACCAAGAATATCGCCGTGAAGTCCAAGGGCTTGCCAAAAGTCCATCGTAACATTGTCGAGAGATCATCGGAAGTTCACTGAAAGATCGTTGGAAGAACAATTGAAGTATCAAAACTAGAATACTTTGTTATGTGTCTTAATTATCGTAGTTAGTTTGTAGATTGAGTTAGAATTGGGAGGTGATCCCTCTAACTCAGTTAGGGGTCAATTGAGCCCTTAATAAGGCTAAATTGGGCCGGATTGAACAGCCTATTTAGCACCTGAATTCAGGGCCGGCGGTGGCACCGCCTAGTGACCTAGTCTCCCGGGAGTTCTGGGCGATAGTACCACCCAGTGTCAGGTGTTAAGCAGTAGTACCGCCCAATAATGGCGGTGGTACCGCTAGTACCCCGAAATTAGAGGATGTGACACTTTTTAGCTCCAATTCTGAAGTCATTAGGGCCTATCTATAAATACTCCATCCTTTTCTATGTGAAAGGGCACAAAAGTATTGATATAATCTTGAGTTCTTGAGGTGTTAAAAGAGTTATAAAAGTACAAAGAGTTCTCCCCTCACTCTCTTAGCTTTGTAACCATCTAAGAAAGAGGAGTGAGGCTTGTAAGGATTATCTACTAAACCTTGTAAAAGGAGAAAGAGCTGTAAAAGGTGGTTGGTCTTCACCTATTGAAGGAAGGCAATTAGTGGATGCCGGTGATCTTAACGGAGGAGGAACCCGAAGTGGATGTAGGTCACAATGACCGAACCACTCTAAATTCTGGTTTGCATTTTGTCTTGAGCAATTTACCTTCACTACAAACTACTTTACCTTCTTATTAATTTCTCTATGCTCCCACACACGTTCAAGTTAATATCTTTATGAAACCGTTTTCGCCGGAATCAGGTTTAATCGAAATGAAAACTTTTGAAATCGACGATTTTCCGCTACACTAATTCAAACCCCCCCCCCTCCACCCTCTTAGTGCCGCTCTTGATCCTAACAATTGTATCGATGAAAAATACTTTGAAAATTATAAAATTTATTTTAATAATATTTCCATAAAATGTGATAACACAAGTGCAATATGTTTAACAAAAAATTCTATTCAACACTCTAGAACTAAACATATTGACATTAAGCATCATTTCATAAGAGATCATGTTAATAACCATGACATATCTTTAGAGTTTATTGATACTAAATATCAATTAGTCGATATCTTTACAAAACCTTTAAATGAAGAATAATTTAATTTTATTAGAAGGGAGTTAGGGATGTTAAATTGTTCGAATGTATGAATTTGTTGTATTTCATTTCCGGACTATCTTCATCTTAATTATTTCCTGAATAGAGCTTTCATGAATTCATTTCATCTTTATCTTTCTCTTAACTTAGTATCAAATTTACTTCATACCCTTGCTCCATCACTTAATATTTTTTTTTTATACACTTAATTACATCACTCATGGATTTTATCGATAAATACATCTCTCACAGATTTTACTCTTGTGAATTTTTAATGAAAAACGGATTTGATTTATGAAGTTTTGTTCATGAATTTCTCTTTATCCTTTCCCATGAATTCATCCTTACTCTTCTCATGAAAGAAGAATTTTATGAATTTTTAGTGTATAATGATCACTTGCAAGAATGGCAATTTGTTTTCATATAGATATCTTGATCCTTTTCATGAATCCCTTCTCTTTGTTAAAATTGAAGCATGATTTAATGAAACTCATTTATTGTTTTGAATTTGACTTGGTTCAAATTCTTTCATGAATTTAGTTCTTGATGAATTTTTTTTCTTACCCTTCCTCATTTATTCTTATGACAAAGGAAGAAAGAAACTTGCACGTCTAAAGAAGAACTAAAAAGCCATTGAGTAAAAATGTTAGCTTATCCAAAAAGAAGTTATCGTGCAAAATTTTTGCTTACCTTCATTTATTGCTTGGATACATTGGTATAAAACTTGCTCAAATTTTTATCACACTTACATTGTTGAATTGTTCCCCTTTTTGTTGATGACAAAGGGGGAGAAATGTGGCTAATTGGTTGTTATTATCAAAAAGGGGGAGATTGTTGAATCTTGAATTTTGATGATGAAATCAATTAGTAAAATATTTGATTTAATCTATATGTTGAAATAAGTGTGCAGGATTAACTATGATAGTGGTAAGGCATAAAGCAGATGTTGGGCTGATGTCAAAGATCAGACGATACATCGAAGATTCGATCGATGTACAAAGTTTGTCGAAAGCATGCCAAGAGTTCATCGGGAGCTCGCCAAGAGTTCGTCGAAAGTTCGCCAAGAGTTCATTAGGTGTTCATTAAGAGTTCATCGGGAGTTCAACGGAAGCTTGTTGGAAGTTCGCCAGAGGATCACCGGAAGAACAATTGACATATCAGACCAAGAATGCTTTGTTAAGTGTCTTAATTATTATAGTTAGACCTTAAGTTTAGTTAGGATTGGGAGGTAATCCCACTAACTCAGTTAGGGGCCAACTATACCCTTAACAGGGCTGAATTAGGCTGGTTGAATAAGCCCATTCAACACCTGAAGTCACAACTAGCGGTTGCACCACCAAGGTCGGTGGTGGCACCGCTTGGGACTCGGTCTTCTAGGTGGTCTGGGCGATGGTACTACCCAGACTAGGCAATGGTATCGCCGACAGTTAATGCTATCAGGTGGTGGTACCGCTAGAGCTTGGTCTCCGAAACACTATCAAACGATGGTACTACCCAGACTGAGTGATGGTACCGCCCAATGTTAGTATGCAGGTGGTAGTACCACTCAATAATGGCGGTGGTACCACCAGTATCCTGAATTCTGAGAATATGACACTTTTTGACTCCAATTCTAAAGTCATTGGGGCCTATAGATACCCTACCCTTTTCTACATGAAAGAGCATGAAAGTGTGAACAATATCTTGAAATCTTTGGGTGATAAAAGTATTGTAAGAGTGCTAAGAGTCCTCCAATTCTAAGTTTTTTGATCATTCAAGAGAGGTGTGAGACTTATAAGGATCATCTCCTAAACCCGTGAAAAGGAGAAAGCGCTATAAAGAGGTGGTTGGTCTTCCATATTGAAGGAAGATCATTAGTAGACACCGATGACCTTAACGAAGGAGGAATCAGAAGTGGATGTAGGTCACAACGATTGAACCATTATAAATTCTAGTGTGCTCATTTCCATTTTGCTTTTCATTACTGTCTTTACTTTCTAAGTTAATTGCTAGTTCATTTACTTTAAAGTCAAGTACTTTCTGTGATCGGTTTTCAACGAACAAATTTCTTTCAAAACCGATGATTTTTCTGTTGCACCAGTTCACCCCCCCCACCCCTCTCTTAGTGCCACTTTTGATTCTAACAGATGGTACCACTAAGCCTAAGTGATTGTATCACCTAAGTCAATTGATAAGCATTATTTGTGCTTTGTTAACTTTTTCAATGGTGGTACCACCTATGGTGACGGTAGTATTGCTTGGGGTGTCGATAGTACCATCTAAAATTTAAAATATAGTAGTAGTACCATTAGAGTTTAGAATTATAATTGTGTCAAAAGTTACGAAGGTAGTATTGCCCAATGCTGATAGTAGTACTGCTCATATCTCGAAATTTTAAAGATTTAAATTTTTAGCTTTATTTTTAAAGCCTTTTGGGGCATATAAATACCCCACTCAAGCTTGATTGATGGAGTATCCATTCCTGAGCAATTGAAGTATTATAAGCTCTCATTTTTTCAGTATAGTTTGAGTCTCCTCCTCATGAGTTTGGTTGAAATTCTAGGTTATATGAGGTGAGAGATCACTTGCAAAAAGAGAGTGTAAAAGTTCTCTCTTAAGCTTGAAAAAAAAAGTCTTTACTTTCTAAGTTAATTGCTAGTTCATTTACTTTAAAGTCAAGTACTTTCTGTGATCGGTTTTCAACGAACAAATTTCTTTCAAAACCGATGATTTTTCTGTTGCACCAGTTCACCCCCCCACCCCTCTCTTAGTGCCACTTTTGATTCTAACAGATGGTACCACTAAGCCTAAGTGATTGTATCACCTAAGTCAATTGATAAGCATTATTTGTGCTTTGTTAACTTTTTCAATGGTGGTACCACCTATGGTGACGGTAGTATTGCTTGGGGTGTCGATAGTACCATCTAAAATTTAAAAATATAGTAGTAGTACCATTAGAGTTTAGAATTATAATTGTGTCAAAAGTTACGAAGGTAGTATTGCCCAATGCTGATAGTAGTACTGCTCATATCTCGAAATTTTAAAGATTTAAATTTTTAGCTTTATTTTTAAAGCCTTTGGGGCATATAAATACCCCACTCAAGCTTGATTGATGGAGTATCCATTCCTGAGCAATTGAAGTATTATAAGCTCTCATTTTTCAGTATAGTTTGAGTCTCCTCCTCATGAGTTTGGTTGAAATTCTAGGTTATATGAGGTGAGAGATCACTTGCAAAAAGAGAGTGTAAAAGTTCTCTCTTAAGCTTGAAAAAAAAAAGTTATAAAAATAATAGTTAATATTTACTCGTTAGAAAGAAGATCGATAATGAAAGTCGATGATTTTAATGGAAGAGGAATCAGAAGTGGACATACATCGC
>CM017192.1:18399529-18556302 GCA_004837865.1 Musa balbisiana
TTAAAATTTTTAATATTTATAAATATTTCTCTTGTAAATGAATAAAATATCTGTACGTTAGAATGTGAACAGTCGCACAGAATTGTCTTTTTAGACTAACCTTCACATTTCCAAAGATTCATCTTTGGTCAACACAATCATTTACTTATTTCAAAAGAAAATTATATTATGATTTCAAAGTTCCGCAAAAACTTTCATCCAACGCTTTTGTAGCCGGGACAAGAATAAAATATCTGTACGTTAGAATGTGAACAGTCGCATAAATTTGTCTTTTTAGACTAACCTTCACATTTCCAAAGATTCATCTTTGGTCAACACAATCATTTACTTATTTCAAAAGAAAATTATATTATGATTTCAAAGTTTCACAAAAAAACCCATGAAGGTCATCCTGTAAAAGCATAGACAATTCTCTGTACATTTAGACTGGGAACAGTCGCATAAATTTGTCTTTTTAGACTAACCTTCACATTTCCAAAGATTCATCTTTGGTCAACACAATCATTTACTTATTTCAAAAGAAAATTATATTATGATTTCAAAGTTCCGCAAAAACTTTCATCCAACGCTTTTGTAGCCGGGACAAGAATAAAATATCTGTACGTTAGAATGTGAACAGTCGCACAGAATTGTCTTTTAAGACTAACCTTCACGTTTACAAAGATTCATCTTTGTTCAACACTATCATTTATTTTTTTCAAAAGAAAATTATATTATGATTTCAAAGTTTCACAAAAAAACCCATGAAGGTCATCCTGTAAAAGCATAGACAATTCAGGAGTATGGATTCCACCGAGGAAGGTGATTCCACACATATGAAGAAGATTAATCTATGAGATTACTACTTGCATCTTTCTTTTACTATTTATAATTTTATTTAAAATTTTTAATATTTATAAATATTTCTCTTGTAAATGAATAAAAATATCTTCTCCTTCTTCCCCCTCCTTTTCTTCTTCATCTTTCTCCTCTTCCTCTTCTTCTTTCTTTATGGAGGATGGCCATGAGAGGGAAGCAAATGGGGTTAGATGACATCAGTGACGACGAGCAATGTTGATGACAAGTGGCATTGGTGAGGGAGAGCATTGGTGTCGATAGGAAGCATGAGGCAGTGATGGCAAGAAGCATAGGGTTGTGTAGAAGAAAAAAAAAATGGTAATACTAGGATTGTAAATAGTAAAATAATATATTTTTTAAAGATTATAAATAGTAAAAATGGACTTTAAATAGTAAGTTTCTTGATCTATCTTAGTTTTTCTAATAGGCAATTAGCTGACTTGATTACATTCCTGATAACAATGTAAAAAAGTATAAGACTAGTTATTATATAAGTTGCTTGATATGCATAGCGATGAGGCGGATACACGGAGGAAGGTCACGTACTCTTACAAATACATCATATAGAATTGAAAAATCAGTCTCTATTTGGAAGCAGCCCAATCCTAAATCCAAAGCAAAGAGTAGGTCTGCTACGATAGATAAGGCCTCAAGTTGTATATCTATTTTGTTAAGAACATATATTTGTCTATCTCTAAAGTAAACTCTCACATGGTTACATAACACGAAACCATGTCCTTCATACTGCAAAGAGGAAGAATTGTTGGTATTAAATATTACCCAGCCCTCTAGAGATCGTTGCCATTGCAACCTTAGAGAATTGATCATTTGGATGCCTTCACTTATGATAGATTTAGCATAGTAGTTAGTGTGAGTAAGAGTTTGACCCAGACCCACCAGGCAGAGGTTGCTTATTATTAAACAAAGTCATTCATTACCTAGAACCAAAACTGGTTTGCAATTACAACCAATAGAGGAAACCATAGCCCTTGTAGAACCACTCTTTTAGCCAATCTCCCTAGGGCCAAGTGGGTTTGAACAAGAAAGTTAAGGTGAGGCTATGCTCCCAATAAGCCCAAATGTGTAGGGAGAAAGAACAACGAAAGAATAGATATTGTATAGATTTAGGCGTAGGTTCATATCGTTAAACTTGTTAGAGGTGGGGGAGCTTTTGGTGGAGCAGCTTCGAACAGAATAGTTGAATGCGAGAGGCTGCAAATATTCTTCAAAGATTAAGTCAGTCATATTAGCTTTGTTGTATTAGGATATTAATAAGACTAAATATAATAATATTTTAAATTAATTTTAAAATTGATTAAAAAATTAATATATTACAAATGCTTAATTGATTAGATTAAAGTTGCTAGTGAAGAGAATAAGACTGAGTCATAAGTAAAGAGTAAGCACACAGAGATAACCAATTTATATTGGTTCGTTTTTTTCGACTTGCATCTACTCTCGATTCTTCTACCTTTGAAGTCATCGGCTTTCACTACTGATATTTTTTCCAACAGACAAAGATCAACTACCTTTACAACTTTCATTTATTTTAGGCTTAAGGGATAAATTTTATACTCACTTTTTATAAAAGATTTTCCATCTCTTACAACTTTGTGTTACAATTAAATTCAAGATGAGATAGAGACTTAAACTATACTCAAAATGATTCCTCTTCTCTTAAGGTTATCACTACTAGATAGATTATTTTGGTGGTAGTACCACCAATCCAATGGTGCTATAGTCGGACCTTTTTTTTTCAACCTGTGTATAAAATAATATAAAAAATTATTTATACAGGAATAATATGTCTAATTTTCTTTTAATAAAATCAAATTGTCCCTTACTCAATGGTTCAGTAAAAATATTCATTAACTTATATTTTGTATCAATGAAACAAAAGATATATCATGATTGCTTATATGATCGTGTTATGATCCATTTATTTTCTAAGCTTTGAATAAATTTTTTATTGAGTCGGTCTAGTCTAATAAAAGTCGGATAGAGGTTTCTTTGATATTTATTTATTTATCAAGAGTCCAAGTCTTAGTGGACTCTGAGTGAAACTTTATAAATAGGGATGTATCTATTTCTTTTTAACAAGCAATGAAATATTATTTAGTCTTTTGACAAACCTTCGGAGGTTGATCCCTTTGAAATGATCGAGGTCGATCCCCTCGAAGTGATCATCCATTTTTCTCTCTTTTCTTCTATGGTAAAACCCTAAGGTATTATCATTTGATATTAGAGTAGCGATCATCAACGTTCTTACTACAATTTCACACATACCTTCACTGTAGATATCATCATCTCAAAATAAAAAAGAGAGAGAGAAAAGGGGTGAAGCCAGCAACCATGCCAATCCTTCTCAATCGAGAAAGAACCCCTACTTCCTAGCCAGCAATCACCACTTTGTTGAATCTCAGATTTTGATGATGAAACCAATTGATAGTGTTTATGATTTGATATGCGTTTTGAGTGATGCAGGAAGCTTCGATCAAGATGAGACAATTAAAGCAGAAAGAATCATATTAGGTCGTTGAAAAACATGTCACAAGATTGGACATCGAGTTGAAAGATCGATCGACGTATCGATAGAAGGCTTCAAGCCATGGATTCGGGCATTGGGCCAAGAAGAGCGGATATTACACTAAAGAAATCGGAGTTGCGGAGTCAACTGGCCGATTGGGCAATAGGCCGCAAGAGAGGACGTTACACCGAAGAATCGGATGAAGCGTCGATGGACCAATGACATACTAAACAATATGATTTATGCTTAGTAATAATTGTCTAGATCAAAGTATATTTTATATATGCAAGATTAACTAAGATAGCAAGACATAAAATAAAATGAAGTCCCAAAGTCAAAAACGCGATTTTGTTGGGAGTTCGAGAGTTCGTTAGAAGTTCGGACGTTCGTCGAAAGTTCTGCCAGAATTGATTGAGAAGTCTAGGAGCTTACTAAAGAAGCTTATCAAAACTCGCCAAGAAGATTGTTGTGAAATCTAGGAGCTTGCCGGGAGTCCGTTGGAATATTGCCGAGAGATCATTGAAAGTTCGCCGGAAGCTCACTGGAAGAAACTTGACTTATAGACTTGTTTAGCTTAGAAAATGTCTTAAATTTGGTAGTTAGCACATAATTGGGATTAGAATTGGGCCAACCTAATAGGGGCCAGTTGGGCCCATGTAAGGTCTATGTTGGGCCCAATGAAAGGCCCAAACAATGACCCAAGAGGTGGCATCGTCATGGCACAATCTCCAAGACTATGTCAAACAGTGGTACTACCTAGACACAGTCTCCGAGAGACTGTCAGACAGTGGTACCACCAATCTGGGTGGTGGTACCACCCAGTGGCAGGTTGCCAGGTGATGGTACCACTCAATGCAGTGTTAGTGTTAGATTGACACTAGCGGTGGTACCGCTCAGCAAAAGCGGTTGTACCGCTTGTACCCAGGAGACCCAGGATGAGATGTTTTTAGGCTCTAAGTTTGAATCAACTTGGGGCCTATAAATACCCCTCTCATCCCTAGTTAACATACAAAAAAGCACAGAGAACTTAAAAGTGGGAAAATGCTATTGCTATCACTTGAGAGATCCCCTCCTCTAGTCAAAGTTTAGAATTCCGTTTAGGAGGAGTGAGTGCTTGTAAAGGTTATCTCCTAAACCTATGAAAGGGAGAAGAGGGGTTTAAAAGGTTGTTGGTCTTCGCGTATTAAAGGAAGACCGATAGTGGATGTCGATGGCCTCAATGGAAGAGGAATCGGCGAAGTGGATGTAGGTCACGATGACCGAACAACTATAAAAATCTGGTTTGCGTTTCTCTTAAGTAATTTACTTTAACTGCAAATCACTTTACTTGCTTTACATCCACTATGGTTTTCCGTATGCTTTCAAACTTAATACCCTTACGAAATGGTTTTTCGTCGGAAATAGATTTAATCAAAACGAAGTTTTGAACCAACGTAATTTTTACCACTGCACTAATTCACCCCCCCCCCCTCTTCTTAGTGCTGACTCATTCATAACAATTAGTATTAGAACCTCGTAATTTCTCAATTGGTTTAACACCCAAGAGAAATGACTCTTTTTGGCTTTCAAGAGGATTACTCTCTTATTCATCCTCCCATGTTCAATGGGACAGACTACACATATTAGAAAACTCGAATGAGAGTTTTCTTACTTTCTTTGGATTTGAATTTATAGAACACTATCGAAAGTGGTTTTCAAAGGTCTACTCTTCCAATAAACCATTGGAATGATTTGGAGAAGAAGACTTTTTCTTTAAATGCTAGAGCTCTGAAAGCTCTATTTTGTGCTTTAGATAAAAATGAATTCAATCGGATTTCTACTTACGAAACAACTTTTAACATTTGACACACACTCGAAATCACACACGAAGGCACTAGTAGAGTTAAAGACTCTAAAATTAATTTTTTGATGCACGATTTTGAGTTATTTCGAATGAAGCCAAGCGAGACTATTTGAGATATGTATACCCGTTTTACGAATGTTATCAATAGTCTAAAAGTACTTGGCAAATTTTTTTGAATTTTGAACTTGTTAATAAAGTTTTACATTCACTTTCTAAAAATTGGGATTCAAAAATAATGACAATACAAGAATAAAAAAACTTGAACTATTTTTCGATTGAAGAACATATCGAGTCTTTAATGGCCTATAAAATGAGTTGTATGACACAAAATGAATATGAGAACAACCTTCCAATGAACATGAAGGATTTTGCACTTAGAACAATTGAAGATCACTCGAGCAAAAGCTCAAGTAATGGTGAACTTGAACTCCTCACTATGAAATTTAAAAAGTTTATGATACAAGAATTAAAGAACAAAAATAAAAAGAACACAACTAATTTCTATGAATGCAAAAAGAAGGAAGCACTTTGGGATGAATTGAGCTCATTCGAAGAGGAGGAGCAAACTAACAAATGTGAGGTGGCAAACTACGCCTTAACAGCTTTCGACGATAAGGTAATCAAAATCCCCTTAGTTTATTTCGAAATTACATGATACTTTTCATGAGTTATTTTAATTATTTTTCTTAAAAATTACATATTTAATAATGTAATGAAAATGCAAAAAATTGGGATCATGCTAGTAATTTTGAAAATGATAATAAAAATTAAATGTTTTATGATAAAGGAATAAAATGTTAGATTTAAATCTAATGATAATCCTATGTATGTTTTTTTTAAGAAGAAATAATATGTATCTTGATGATTTTCGATTTTGATTGAAAATGTGTTATGAAACTATGCTTGATGATGTAAAGAAAATTTAAAAAAAAAACTTGAACCATGTTTTGATATCATGCCCAAAGTAATGATGCATAATGATCATGCTTAATAAGTTTATATTTTGAAATTATGTATGATGATTTTTGTGATTCATGGCTTATTGATCTTTGTCTCAATGAATGTTGCTTTCTAAGTTATAGACAAGATGGGTGGTTTTATGATGAAATTTATTTTTCGATTCTAAACGGTGATGCATGTTTTTATTTGACATAAAAAAATAAAGGCATATTTATATGAAACCAACTTAAAATGAAACATTTCTATCTTATTGATTTTTTGATAAAAGATTAATGAATCTATGTATATTACACTTTTATGAATCTCATGGATTATAAAAATGATTTAAATTGAATAGGTTTTATCGAAATCATGATCTTGATTTCTTGGAATTACTTGAGATTTTTTCTTAATCAAGATATCTTCTTTTTACCCCTATAAATTTTCTTGTTAATTTATTTAAAAAGGATATTTACTATATGAATCATGTCTTTTGGTATTTATATGATCTTATCTCTCATGATATGATTTATTTTTGTATAACTCCTTATATTCATTTAGTGTATATCTTATCGTCCAATTAATTTTTTTTGATATTCTTCATGAGATGAAATGAATATGATGAAATGAAATTATGCATGAACTACTCATGAGAAGTTATGATCATGCATGATAAGATGTAATGTAATTTAACATTTAGATACCATCATGATTTGAAATACTATGATTTGTTGCTAAAATGATGTATTATGAATGCTTGAGTATCATGTATGATATGATGATTGATTTATTTTTAGTATCATACATGAAGAAAGAATGAAATGAAAAGTTTTAAATTATGCATGTTTTAATTTGAAACTATAATTATGCACAAACATATTGAAATAAGATTGATACTTAACCTTTATCATTATTTGAAAATTATTGTAAAGGGAAAAAAAAATTACAAAATTATTTTTCTTCCCTTCTTTTAGACAATGACAAAGGGGGTGAAAGAACTAGCTTGCATGTTCTAAAATGATGTAAAATTTGCTAGCTTGCATGGTGCAAAATTTGTTAACTTGCTTGATGTAAAACTTACTATCTTGCAAACTTACTTCAAAGAGAAGTAACACTTGCCAAATTGCTAGCTTCCATGTTGTAAAAATTTTGTTAAGCTTGCGCATTGCAAAGGAAGCAAAAAATTGCATTTCTCAAAAGAGAAGAAAATGCTATCTTGAACATCACAAAAATTGCTAGCTTGCCTATCTTAAGAAGCAAAAATGCAAACATGCAAAATTTGCAATCTTGCAAATTTTTAAAACTAATGTTGATTTGGTGATTATGCATGTTGTAAAGTAATTTGCTAGCTTGTATGTTGTAAAACTTGCATATCGTAAAAATTACTAGCTTATAATCTAAAGAGAAGCAAAAAGTTGCTATTTCAAGAAAAGCAAACATGCTAAACTTGCACATCTCTAATTTTGCTAGCTTGCATGATGATAAAACTAAAGAGTATGTTTATTATGCAATGAGTTGAAATTATATCTCAAACACGTGATAGTTGGATTTCTCCTTTTTGTTGATGACAAAGGGGGAGAAGTATGATGATGTTATGCATAATTTTTTGATAACATGTTGCTTGGATTTTTGAATCCAAAAGTTCTATTGATATGACATATTGGTAGGGGGAGTTTGGTTAAACTCCGAGAGTTTGTTTTAACTCCGTCATCAATTGGTTGTCATCGGAAAAAAGGTGGAGATTGTTAAATCTCGGATTTTGATGATGAAACTAATTGATAGTGTTTATGATTTGATATGTGTTTTGAGTGATGCAGGAAGGTTCGATTATGATGAGACAATTAAAGTCAGAAGAATCATGTTGGGCCGGTGAAAAACATGTCAGAAGATTGGACGTCGAGCTGAAAGATCGGTCGACGTGTTGACAGAATGCTTCGGGCCATGGATTCGGGCATTGAGCCAAGAAGCACAATATATGTGCTAAGGAAATTGGAGTTGTAGAGTCAACTGGTCGATTGGGCAATAGGCCGTAAGAGAGGACGTTGCACTGAAGAATCGGACGAAGCATCGATGGACCAATGACATGCCAAACAACATGATTCATGCTTAGTAATAATTGTCTAGATCGAAGTGTGTTTTAATATGTGCAGGATTAACTACGATAGCAAGGCATAAAGCAAAATAAAGTCTCGGAGTCAAGAACGCGATTTCGTTGGGAGTTCGAGAGTTCATCGGAAGTTCAGACATTCGTTGGAAGTTCTGTTAGAATTGATCGAGAAGTCTAGGAGCTTGCTAAAGAAGCTCATCGGAACTCAGCAAGAAGATCGTCGTGAAATCTAGGAGCTTGCCGGGAGTCTACTAGAATATTGTCGAGAGATCGTCGGAAGTTCCCCGGAAGCTCATTGGAAGAAACTTGACTTACGGACTTGTTTAGCTTAGAAAATGTCTTAAATTTGATAGTTAGCACATAATTAGGATTGGAATTGGGCCAACCTAATTAGGGGCCAGTTGGGCCCATGTAAGGACTGTGTTGGGCCCAATAAAAGGCCCAAACAATGACCCAAGAGGTGATACAGTCGTGGCACAATCTCCGAGACTGTGTCAAGCGGTGGAACCACCCAGACACAATCTCCAAGAGACTATCAAGCAATGGTACCACCAGTCTAGGTGGTGGTACCGCCTAGTGGCAAGGTGCTAGGCTGTGG
Source organism: Musa balbisiana (assembly GCA_004837865.1). Lineage (NCBI taxonomy): Eukaryota > Viridiplantae > Streptophyta > Magnoliopsida > Zingiberales > Musaceae > Musa > Musa balbisiana. Next base: position 18,408,381 of record CM017192.1, read on the forward strand.
TACCACTAGTCTAGGTGGTGGTACCGCCTAGTGGCAAGGTGCTAGGTTGTAGTACTACCCAGTGCAATGTTAGTGTCAGACTGATACTGGTGGTGGTACTGCCCAACAGAGGTAGTGGTACCACCCGTACCCAGGAGACCTAGGATGAGATTTTTTTTTGGCTCCAAGTTTGAAACAACTTGGGGCCTATAAATACCACTCTCATCCCTAGTTAACATACAAAAAAGCACAGAGAGATTAAAAGTGGGAAAACACTATGACAATCACTTGAGAGACCTCCTCTTCTAATCTAAGTTTAGAATTTTGTTTTAGAGGAGTGAGTGCTTGTAAAGGTTGTCTCCTAAACCTGTGAAAAGGAGAAGAGGGGTATAAAAGGTGGTTGGTCTTCTCCTATTGAAGGAAGACCGATAGTGGATGTCGGTGGCCTCAACGGAAGAAGAATCGACGAAGTGGATGTAGGTCACAATGACCAAACTACTATAAAAATCTGGTTTGCATTTCTCTTGAGCAATTTGCTTTAACTGCAAACCACTTTACTTGCTTTACATCCACTACTCTCTTTCATATGCTTTCAAAGTTAATACCCTTATGGAACGGTTTTTCATCGGAAACAGATTTAATCATAGCGAAGTTTTGAACCAATATAATTTTTACCACTGCACTAATTCATCCCCCCCCCCTTAGTGCTGACTTATTCCTAATGCGCTTCCACTTCTCTAGTGTCATCATTGCTTCTCGGCCAACAACCTGTGACTTGTCATTGAATCTTTTTGCTTATTATATTTTGGTATTTATCATTTTATATTAACTATTGCTCATATGCATGTATATATTGTAATATCCTTGGATCTATGTAATGGGAATCTGATCATGATGAGATCATGATAATAAGATCGATTTGTTGAATCTTGGATTTTGATGATGAAACTAATTGATAGTGTTTATGATTTGATATGTGTTTTGAGTGATGCAGGAGGTTCGATTATGATGAGACAATTAAAGTCAGAAGAATCATGTTGGGCCGGTGAAAAACATGTCAGAAGATTGGACGTCGAGCTGAAAGATCGGTCGACGTGTTGACAGAATGCTTCGGGCCATGGATTCGGGCATTGAGCCAAGAAGCACCATTAAGTGCTAAGAAATTGGAGTTGTAGAGTCAACTGGTCGATTGGGCAATAGGCCGTAAGAGAGGACGTTGCACTGAAGAATCGGACGAAGCATCGATGGACCATGACATGCCAAACAACATATTCTGCTTCGTAATAATGTCTAGATCGAAGTGTGTTTTAATATGTGCAGGATTAACTACGATCGCAAGGCATAAAGCAAAATAAAGTCTCGGAGTCAAGAACGCGATTTCGTTTGGGAGTTCGAGAGTTCATCGAAGTTCAGACATTCGTTGGAAGTTCTGTTAGAATTGATCGAGAAGTCTAGGAGCTTGCTAAAGAAGCTCATCGGAACTCAGCAAGAAGATCGTCGTGAAATCTAGGAGCTTGCCGGGAGTCCTACTAGATATGGGGGGGGGGGGGGGGGGGGGGGGGGGGGGGGGGGGGGGGGGGGGGGGGGGGGGGGGGGGGGGGGGGGGGGGGGGGGGGGGGGGGGGGGGGGGGGGGGGGGGGGGGGGGGGGGGGGGGGGGGGGGGGGGGGGGGGGGGGGGGGGGGGGGGGGGGGGGGGGGGGGGGGGGGGGGGGGGGGGGGGGGGGGGGGGGGGGGGGGGGGGGGGGGGGGGGGGGGGGGGGGGGGGGGGGGGGGGGGGGGGGGGGGGGGGGGGGGGGGGGGGGGGGGGGGGGGGGGGGGGGGGGGGGGGGGGGGGGGGGGGGGGGGGGGGGGGGGGGGGGGGGGGGGGGGGGGGGGGGGGGGGGGGGGGGGGGGGGGGGGGGGGGGGGGGGGGGGGGGGGGGGGGGGGGGGGGGGGGGGGGGGGGGGGGGGGGGGGGGGGGGGGGGGGGGGGGGGGGGGGGGGGGGGGGGGGGGGGGGGGGGGGGGGGGGGGGGGGGGGGGGGGGGGGGGGGGGGGGGGGGGGGGGGGGGGGGGGGGGGGGGGGGGGGGGGGGGGGGGGGGGGGGGGGGGGGGGGGGGGGGGGGGGGGGGGGGGGGGGGGGGGGGGGGGGGGGGGGGGGGGGGGGGGGGGGGGGGGGGGGGGGGGGGGGGGGGGGGGGGGGGGGGGGGGGGGGGGGGGGGGGGGGGGGGGGGGGGGGGGGGGGGGGGGGGGGGGGGGGGGGGGGGGGGGGGGGGGGGGGGGGGGGGGGGGGGGGGGGGGGGGGGGGGGGGGGGGGGGGGGGGGGGGGGGGGGGGGGGGGGGGGGGGGGGGGGGGGGGGGGGGGGGGGGGGGGGGGGGGGGGGGGGGGGGGGGGGGGGGGGGGGGGGGGGGGGGGGGGGGGGGGGGGGGGGGGGGGGGGGGGGGGGGGGGGGGGGGGGGGGGGGGGGGGGGGGGGGGGGGGGGGGGGGGGGGGGGGGGGGGGGGGGGGGGGGGGGGGGGGGGGGGGGGGGGGGGGGGGGGGGGGGGGGGGGGGGGGGGGGGGGGGGGGGGGGGGGGGGGGGGGGGGGGGGGGGGGGGGGGGGGGGGGGGGGGGGGGGGGGGGGGGGGGGGGGGGGGGGGGGGGGGGGGGGGGGGGGGGGGGGGGGGGGGGGGGGGGGGGGGGGGGGGGGGGGGGGGGGGGGGGGGGGGGGGGGGGGGGGGGGGGGGGGGGGGGGGGGGGGGGGGGGGGGGGGGGGGGGGGGGGGGGGGGGGGGGGGGGGGGGGGGGGGGGGGGGGGGGGGGGGGGGGGGGGGGGGGGGGGGGGGGGGGGGGGGGGGGGGGGGGGGGGGGGGGGGGGGGGGGGGGTCTCCAAGAGACTATCAAGCAATGGTCCACCAGTCTAGGTGGTGGTACCGCCTAGTGGCAAGGTGCTAGGCTGTGGTACCACTAGTCTAGGTGGTGGTACCGCCTAGTGGCAAGGTGCTAGGTTGTAGTACTACCCAGTGCAATGTTAGTGTCAGACTGATACTGGTGGTGGTACTGCCCAACAGAGGTAGTGGTACCACCCGTACCCAGGAGACCTAGGATGAGATTTTTTTTTTTTTTTTTTTTTTGGCTCCAAGTTTGAAACAACTTGGGCCTATAATACCACTCTCATCCCTAGTTAACATACAAAAAAGCACAGAGAGATTAAAAGTGGGAAAACACTATGACAATCACTTGAGAGACCTCCTCTTCTAATCTAAGTTTAGAATTTTGTTTTAGAGGAGTGAGTGCTTGTAAAGGTTGTCTCCTAAACCTGTGAAAAGGAGAAGAGGGGTAGAACAAGGTGGTTTGTCTTCTCCTATTGAAGGAAGACCGATAGTGGATGTCGGTGGCCTCAACGGAAGAAGAATCGACGAAGTGGATGTAGGTCACAATGACCAAACTACTATAAAATCTGGTTTGCATTTACTTCCTGCTATTATCTTACTGCAAAACACTTTACTTGCTTTACATCCACTACTCTCTTTCATATGCTTTCAAAGTTAATACCCTTATGAACGGTTTTTCATCGAAAAAAAAAAAAAAAAAAAAAAAAAAAAAAAAAAAAAAAAAAAAAAAAAAAAAAAAAAAAAAAAAAAAAAAAAAAAAAAAAAAAAAAAAAAAAAAAAAAAAAAAAAAAAAAAAAAAAAAAAAAAAAAAAAAAAAAAAAAAAAAAAAAAAAAAAAAAAAAAAAAAAAAAAAAAAAAAAAAAAAAAAAAAAAAAAAAAAAAAAAAAAAAAAAAAAAAAAAAAAAAAAAAAAAAAAAAAAAAAAAAAAAAAAAAAAAAAAAAAAAAAAAAAAAAAAAAAAAAAAAAAAAAAAAAAAAAAAAAAAAAAAAAAAAAAAAAAAAAAAAAAAAAAAAAAAAAAAAAAAAAAAAAAAAAAAAAAAAAAAAAAAAAAAAAAAAAAAAAAAAAAAAAAAAAAAAAAAAAAAAAAAAAAAAAAAAAAAAAAAAAAAAAAAAAAAAAAAAAAAAAAAAAAAAAAAAAAAAAAAAAAAAAAAAAAAAAAAAAAAAAAAAAAAAAAAAAAAAAAAAAAAAAAAAAAAAAAAAAAAAAAAAAAAAAAAAAAAAAAAAAAAAAAAAAAAAAAAAAAAAAAAAAAAAAAAAAAAAAAAAAAAAAAAAAAAAAAAAAAAAAAAAAAAAAAAAAAAAAAAAAAAAAAAAAAAAAAAAAAAAAAAAAAAAAAAAAAAAAAAAAAAAAAAAAAAAAAAAAAAAAAAAAAAAAAAAAAAAAAAAAAAAAAAAAAAAAAAAAAAAAAAAAAAAAAAAAAAAAAAAAAAAAAAAAAAAAAAAAAAAAAAAAAAAAAAAAAAAAAAAAAAAAAAAAAAAAAAAAAAAAAAAAAAAAAAAAAAAAAAAAAAAAAAAAAAAAAAAAAAAAAAAAAAAAAAAAAAAAAAAAAAAAAAAAAAAAAAAAAAAAAAAATTTGATTGTGTTTAGATGTTTAACTGCATTTTGAGTGATGCAGGTCTACTCGATCAGGATTAGACAGTTGACGCAGGAGGAATTGACGTTGCGCCGGAGGAGATCACGTCAGGATATTGGATGATAGAATACTTCGGACGTTGGGCATCGGGCCAAGGAGAGCGGAATTGCACCAAGGATATCGTGGTTGCGGAGGTCAACCGCCGATTGGGCAACAAGCCGCAAGAGAGAACGATGCACTGAAGAATCGGACGAAGTGCCAACCAATGACGTGCCGGGCAACAGAATGTCAATTCGCGTTGTAATAATTGTCTAGATCGGAGTAGAGTTTTGGCTTGTGTGTGCAGGATTAACTACGATAACGATGAAGACATAAAGCGAAACAAAGTGCCGGAGTCAAGCGCGAAGGATTCATTGGGAGTTCGAGAGTTCGACGGAAGTCCGAAGGTTCGTCGGGAATGCTGTCGGAACTAGCCGAGAATGAGTAGGGAGCTTGCCGAAGGGTTTTCGGAAGCTCGCCGAAAGGTTCGTCGGAAGTTCGCGGAGCTCACCGAGAAAGATCGTAGCTTGCCGAAGAAGCTCGTCGAAACTCGCCAAGATCAAATCGTGAAGTCTCGGAGCTTGCCGGGAGTCCGCAGAATGGTTTCCGAGAGTTTTTCGGAAGACCGCCGGAAGTTCGCCGGAAGAAGTCTTGACTTGCGGACTTTGTAATAGCTTAGGAAATGTCTTTAAATTCGTAGTTAGCACATTAATTAGGGTTAGGATTAGGTGTTAATCTTATAACCCAAGTAGGGGCCAATTGGGCCCAAGTTCGGACTAGTTTGGGCTAAGTTTGGAGCCCAACTAGTGAGCTAAAAGAGCCAGGCGGTGGCACCGTCGGTCTGGGCGGTGGCACCGCCCAGCACCCGAGAGCCAAGCGGTGGCACCGCCAGTCTGGGCGGTGGCATCGCCCAACACCCGAGAGCTAGGCGGTGGCACCACTGGACTGGGCGGTGGCACCGCCTAGTACAATGTCAGTGTCAAAACTGACAGGCGGTGGCACCGCCACTGACAGGCGGTGGCATCGCTAGCTTCGGGAACCAAAGAGAATTCAAATTTTGGAGCCCAAATTTGAATCCTCTTGAGGTCTATAAATACCCCTCTATTCTCAGCAGAGAAACAACCTTTTGAGAAGCTAGAAGTTGAGAAAATCTTTAGGAAAAGTCTTGTTTTCAATAGCTTGAGTGTTCACCTCCTTTCTTTTCATTGAAATCTTTGTAAAAGGGTGAACCACTTGTAAGAGGTTGTAAGAGGGGTGTAAGAAGGAGGTTGATCTTTGCCTAGTAAAGGAAGATTGTTAGTGGATGCCGGTGACCTCGACGAAAGAGGAATCAGAGAAGTGGATGTAGGTCACGATTGACCGAACCACTATAAACTATCGTCTTCTCTGGTTTGCATTTACTTCCTGCTATTATCTTACTGCAAACCCCTTCAATAGCATACTGCCTTCAATACTTTTCCCTACGCTTTCTATCTAACCATATTTCCGGAATCGGTTTTCAACATACAAAGAAATTTTAGAAATCGACGTAGTTTTTACCGCTGCACTAATTCACCCCCCCCCTCTTAGTGCCGCTCCGATCCTAACAATTGGTATCAGAGCCCGGTATTTCTCATTTTGGATTTACACCCGAGAGAAATGACTCTTCATGGCTTTCAAGAGGGCTTTTCGGTTTTTCGTCCACCGTTGTTTAACGGATTGGACTACACTTATTGGAAAACTCGAATGAGAGTTTTCTTGATTTCTATGAATTTGGATTTATGGAATATTATTGAAAACGGTTTTGAACTTCCCTCTAAACCGATGAATGAATGGTCAGATTTGGAGAAGAAGTATTTTTCTTTAAACGCAAAGGCTATGAATGCCTTATTTTGCGCTTTGGATAAAAATGAGTTCAATCGGATTTCTATGTGCGAAACGGCTTTTGATATTTGGCGAACACTTGAAATCACGCACGAGGGAACTAGTAGAGTCAAAGACTCGAAAGTTAACATTTTATTGCATGATTTTGAGCTTTTTCAAATGCAACCAAGTGAGACTATAGGCGACATGTACACCCATTTCACGGATGTCGTCAATAATCTAAGAGTTCTTGGTAAATCTTTTTCGAATTTTGACCTCGTAAGTAAGATCTTAAGATCCCTTCCAAAAAGGTGGGATCCTAAAATAACCGCAATACAAGAGACAAAAAATTTAAATGATTTTCCATTAGAAGAATTAATCGGGTCATTAATGACCTATGAAATGACACTCTTGGAACATTTTGAACCCAATGAGCACTTGAACCACCTTCCAAAGAATAGGAAGGATTTGGAACTCCGGACAAATGAATACCACTTGAGTGATGACTCAAGTGATGAGGACAATGATGAACTTGAACTTCGAACACTAAATCTTAATAAGTTCATTAAACAAAAATCTAAAATAAATAATGAACTTGAACGGAGGAAGAGGCCAAAGAAGAGGAAGGCAACCAAGGATGAATCAAGAACTTCCATAGGTGAAACGACGAATTAGGCTTTGACGGGCTTCGACTACAAGGTAAGTAACTCAACTCCCTTAATTTATTTTAAAATTACTTGAAGTTTTTCATGAGTGCTTAATTTAGATAGTAGGAATAGGAAATAAAAAATCGTTTTTAAAAAAAATTTATATCATGTTTTTCTTTTTTAGCATCTTTGAAAAATTAAAAATTTTGATCATGAAAAGTATATTGCTAAGGTTTCATGCATGTTATGTTATGAAATGTTGAATGATATATGCAACATTAGGGATGATAATTATGTGATATGTGATAATGCTTAGGATTAATCCATGCATGTGTATCTTGATGATTTTATGTCATGCATGAGATTTTGAAGTAAATGTTGATTTGAAACTCTCATTTTAGATTAACATGTTTTTGGTCTAATTGTTTTTATGACGAATTAAGATGACATTCTCATGACATATTAAGATGACATAGTGCATGTACATCTATGTATGAATTTCTTGATAGTCTTTTGATGATAGATGTGATATCATGATGTGTTTGGTCTTGACGGCTTCATGATGAAACTTATGTTTCGATTTTAAATGATGATACATGTTTTCACAAAAGACTTGAATACCCTCACATGAAATCAATTGTATGAAATGGAAATGAATTTTCTATCCTATTGAGATTTATAAATTTATTTTACCAATCTTGTGAATCTCATGAAAATAAACATGATGAATATTTTGAAAATAAATGAGTGTATCATGCATTTGGTCTTAATGAATTCTCTTGAACATACTTTTTGAAATCATACTTGATGATGAATATCAAGATATTAAAGGATGTTATCATGGAATCATGCTTGATGATTTGTTTTACAAAATTTACCTTTCCGTCTTAAATGTTGACACTTGTTTTATTAAAGGTAAATGCATGCTTATAAGAAGCAAATCACATGAATAGAAATTTATAAAAATGAAATGCAATCCTCTATCTTATTGGCTTTTCAATAAATCTATGCTTGTTATGTATGAATTTATTGAATGTGATTTTGAGGATGATTTCGGATTTCACAAATGCTTGATTCATACTTATGACATGAGACACATTTTAAATATGAATCATGTTCAATGCTTCAATCATGTTATATCTCCCTTAATTCATGTTGTTCTCCTAGATTTATTCCGAATGAATGAAATAATACAAATGAATCACTTATTGATATATCTTTTTGAAATATCTTTTTAATGTGATATTGATAATTTGGGATGCCTGTTGGAATTCATGACATGAGATAATTGAATCCTTGACTTACTCTTTATATGACTTGAGAATAGATGTTTAAAATCTTGCTTGATGAGTTGTTTTATAAGATTTTGCCTTTATGTCTTGAACTTTCATGCTTATCTTGATTTGGCATATAAAGACTAAGGCATGCTTAGATGAAAAAGAATCACTTAAAAATATTTTTCCCATCTGATCGAGATTAGTGATTTCATGATATTTTGTGAATCTCGAAATTGATTTTGATGACTTGATTATGAGTTTCAAGTTAACGATTTGATTTGAATAAGTTTTATCTAAATCTCATCTTGATCTTGCAAATTGGGATCACAAATAATCTTTTGGTAATTCCATGAATTGATACTCACATATGAAAGTATTGGTATTCATGACTTGAATTTGATTGAAACATTGCATGCTCAATTAATCATTCTCCTATGTTTCAAAATTCTGTAATGCCTTATGTGAGGATTGAAAATTAATTTGCTTAGGATAAATCTTTGTATACCATTTTGAATATCTTGAAAGTAATTTTGAGATTTTGATGAATTTGATGAGTTGGTATTATGCAGGCAATACTTTAACGTATGATAAGGATGCATGCAATGATGAAATATTCTTGATAAAATTATTGTTTTGATATTCATGACTTGAATCTTCCTTCTTTTTGCCAATGACAAAGGGGGAGAAGGTTTGCTATGTGTTATCTTGAATTAATGTAAAGGGTCATCTTCAAAGAGAAATTAGCTACTTGCACAAGACAAGAAAGGCAAAAAACTTGCTTACTTTCGTGCACATCTAAAGAGAAGATGCAAATGTAGCTCTTGCCAAACTTGAATATCTTTTAAAATAGCTAGAGCTACTTCTCCTTTTTGTTGATGATATAGGGGGAGAAAGATTGCTAGCTCAAGGCAAATGCTGGCTAGCTTATACTCTTCCCTACTTTTCGACAAAAACAAAGGAGAGAAAGCTTTTGCTAGTTAGAACATGCAAAGAAAAGCAAAGTGCAATCTTGCACAAGAAGCAAGTGTTGAATTGCCACGATTGAACTTAAGAATTTTACTATGCTTTTGTGCTTCTATGTTGTGATGAAAATCTAGCTTCACATTACAAAAACTTGAATATCTTTTAAAATAGCTAGAGCTACTTCTCCTTTTTGTTGATGATATAGGGGGAGAAAGATTGCTAGCTCAAGGCAAATGCTGGCTAGCTTATACTCTTCCCTACTTTTCGACAAAAACAAAGGAGAGAAAGCTTTTGCTAGTTAGAACATGCAAAGAAAAGCAAAGTGCAATCTTGCACAAGAAGCAAGTGTTGAATTGCCACGATTGGATTGAACTTAAGAATTTTACTATGCTTTTGTGCTTCTATGTTGTGATGAAAATCTAGCTTCACATTACAAAAACTTGAATATCTTTTAAAATAGCTAGAGCTACTTCTCCTTTTTGTTGATGATATAGGGGGAGAAGTATATTGATGACTTCATGCATTGAATTGAATATTTTATATATTTGCATGATTGTTTAAATGTTTTTCATAATATGTGATGAATGTTGGTTGGAATTGGGATAATCCAAGTGTTCTATCAATGGCATATTGATAGAGGGAGTTTGGTTAAACTCCGGGGAGTTAAGGTTAACTCCCGTAGTCATCAATTAGTTGTCATCATAAAAAAGGGGGAGATTGTTGAATCTCGGATTTTGATGATGAAACTAATTGATTGTGTTTAGATGTTTAACTGCATTTTGAGTGATGCAGGTCTACTCGATCAGGATTAGACAGTTGACGCAGGAGGAATTGACGTTGCGCCGGAGGAGATCACGTCAGGATATTGGATGACAGAATACTTCGGACGTTGGGCATCGGGCCAAGGAGAGCGGAATTGCACCAAGGATATCGGGGTTGCGGAGGTCAACCGCCGATTGGGCAACAAGCCACAAGAGAGAACGATGCGCAAAAGAATCGGACGAAGTGCCAACCAATGACGTGCCGGGCAATAGAATGTCAATTCGCGTTGTAATAATTGTCTAGATCGGAGTAGAGTTTTGGCTTGTGTGTGCAGGATTAACTACGATAACGATGAAGACATAAAGCGAAACAAAGTGCCGGAGTCAAGCGTGAAGGATTCATTGGGAGTTCAAGAGTTCGACGGAAGTCCGAAGGTTCGTCGGGAATGCTGTCGGAACTAGCCGAGAATGAGTAGGGAGCTTGCCGAAGGGTTTTCGGAAGCTCGCCGAAAGGTTCGTCGGAAGTTCACGGAGCTCACCGAGAAAGATCGTAGCTTGCCGAAGAAGCTCGTCGAAACTCGCCAAGATCAAATCGTGAAGTCTCGGAGCTTGCCGGGAGTCCGCAGAATGGTTTCCGAGAGTTTTTCGGAAGACCGCCGGAAGTTCGCCGGAACCTCGCCGGAAGAAGTCTTGACTTGCAGACTTTGTAATAGCTTAGGAAATGTCTTTAAATTCGTAGTTAGCACATTAATTAGGGTTAGGATTAGGTGTTAATCTTATAACCCAAGTAGGGGCCAATTGGGCCCAAGTTCGGACTAGTTTGGGCTAAGTTTGGAGCCCAACTAGTGAGCTAAAAGAGCCAGGCAGTGGCACCGCCGGTCTGGGCGGTGGCACCGCCCAGCACCCGAGAGCTAGGCGGTGGCACCGCTGGACTGGGCGGTGGCACCGCCCAGTACAATGTCAGTGTCAAAACTGACAGGCGGTGGCACCGCCATTGACAGGCGGTGGCACCGCTAGCTTCGGGAACCGAAGAGAATTCAAATTTTGGAGCCCAAATTTGAATCCTCTTGAGGCCTATAAATACCCCTCTATTCTCAACAGAGAAACAACCTTTTGAGAAGCTAGAAGTTGAGAAAATCTTTAGGAAAAGTCTTGTTTTCAATAGCTTGAGTGTTCACCTCCTTTCTTTTCATTGAAATCTTTGTAAAAGGGTGAACCACTTGTAAGAGGTTGTAAGAGGGTTGTAAGAAGGAGGTTGATCTTCACCTAGTAAAGGAAGATCGTTAGTGGATGCCGGTGACCTCGACGGAAGAGAAATCAGAGAAGTGGATGTAGGTCACGATTGACCGAACCACTATAAACTATCGTCTTCTCTGGTTTGCATTTACTTCCTGCTATTATCTTACTGCAAACCCCTTCAATAGCATACTGCCTTCAATACTTTTCCCTACGCTTTCTATCTAACCATATTTCCGGAATCGGTTTTCAACATACAAAGAAATTTCAGAAATCGACGTAGTTTTTACCGCTGCACTAATTCACCCCCCCCCCCTCTTAGTGCCGCTCCGATCCTAACACGATTTACCTTTAAACACAGATCCTAAATAATCCCGGTCGTAGGTTACTTGAGAGGGACATCAAGATAACCAGACAGATTGGTGTGCTGTATACCCATCCATATGATGGATGCAGTTAGTCTCAAAGCTGCTCATGTTGGGACACTAAGGATACAGTACAGGTGCTCATTGGAGAATGAGTTCACTGATTGATCCGCTTACGGAATGCTGGATGGTTGATGATGCCTTATTGTCAGATAGCGATTCCGTAGTCCTAGTGGTGTATCTGGTCCTTAGACTTGAGACACCAAGGATATCCTGTATGAGTGCTCCATTCTTTAGTACTAGACTTATAGGTTTGGATATCCCAGATCTACTACAGCCGGTCATTGGGATTTATAGTCGACCTTGCGAGGGCTATTAAGTGTCGATAGAGGATCATCCACTCTCGGCATCATGAGAGAAATTTCTCATGTGTTCTTGCTTAGACAAATCCCTAGCCAGGGTCATTCGGATTGAGAGAGAAAGAGTTCTCTGAGAGAATTCGATTAGAGCGAGACTTGAGTAGAAAACATATGGGTTTAACAGCACTATACATGGTATACGGTCTCTTAAATATTAGATGGATGAGAAACTATAGGTACACGGTAATTGAGGACAGATAGGTCTAATGGATTGGATTCCCTTGTATCGTCTAGGGACTACGACGTAGTGGCCTAATTCATCCATAGTCGATGAGTCGACTGAATTATTATGGAGATAATAATTCACTGAGCCAAAAGGAGTTCTAACAGGTATGACTAATGGCCAACTCGATATTAGGCCTAGAGGGTCACACACATAGGGTAGGTGTTGCGATGAGTAGAGATTCGAATATAAGATATCCGTCGGAGCTCTTATCTTATTGGATATCCAATAAGCCCATGAATTATTAAATCATATGGATAAGATCCAATTAGAGCCCATAATAGATTATTAGATAGAGATCCACTAATCTAAGAGGCTTGGGTAATTGGATGCAGATCCAATACCCAATAAAGGAGGATCCATTAGGATTTGATAGAGGACCTCTATAAATAGGAGGGATTCAATGGTTCATAGGCTAGAGCCTTTACTTGCCTCTCCTATACTCCTCCCCCTCTCCACCTCAAAGCAGGCCTAGAGTTTTAAGGAGCATTATTATAGTCTTATTGTGTGGATCACCGTTAGAGAGGAGAACGCTTGACCTCCTTTGTCTTCTCCTAGAGATCTGTATGGAAATAGGGATATACGATCTCTCTAGGTAACACAATTTATCTTATACGCAGTTTTATGTTTCATAATTTTTGCGAACCAATCTTCACACAATGACGAACATCTCTTTGGGAATAGGAGATTTTGTTTTCTTATTCTTCTGCTATGCATGTGATGTCGCCCCCAAGATTTTCCAACACGACCACCCCCCTTATTACGCCGCAGCCACCCTTCAGCCACACACACCCTATCCTACTCAATCGAGAAAGGTGTTAGAACTAAAATCGATACTAAAAAGGGGGGGGAGGGGTTGAATTATTGCTTACGATAAAACTTCAATGGTTTGAAAAATATTCATTTGATAAAAAATTGTATTAGAAATGTTAAAAGTATACTTGACTTAGAAGAAATGCAATAAGAAATTAAAGCAATATCAATCATAATGAAAAGTAGAACATAAATGCAAACCAAGTTTTATAGTGGTTTGGTCGTTTTGACCCATGTCCACTCTTGATTCCTCTTCACTCGAGGCCACCGGCTTCCACTAGCAATCTTCTTTCAATGAGCAAAGACCACCTACCCTCTTACAACCATTTTCTCATTTTCACAAGTTTAGGAGATAACTTTTATAAGTCACTCACCTCTCTCTTAAACTGAAATCAATACTTAGAGCTATCGAGGAATTCTCAAGGAATTGTAGTAGAGTTTTCACACTATTTTGTTCTCTATTTTGTGTGTTAATCAAGAAAGGATGAATGGAGTATTTAGAGGATCCAGATAGATTCAAATTTGGAGCCAAAATGGTCTCATCCTGGGTTTTTTCGATCTTGGCAGTACAACCACCTGTGCTAGACAGTACTTGTTGAGAATTCTTGGGGGTGACATCACATGGGCAATAGAAGAACAACCAACAAAAATCCTCAAATTTTTCATAAATTGTGTTTGTCATCGTGCGAAGGTTAGTGCACAAAATTGAAAATTGCATATATGAAAGATTGTGTTTTACCTAAGGAGATCATATATCCTAAAATCCCTACAGATCTATCGGAGAGGATGAAGGAAGTCAAGCACCCTCCCCTCTAGTAGTGATCCACATAGTAGGGCTGCGATGACACTCCTCAAATCTCCAGGCCTGCTATCTGAGGAAGAGAAAAGAAGAGGGGAATAAGAGGTAGCAACTGAAAACCTCTAGCCTATGAGCCTTTGGTTCCCTCCTATTTATTTATAAAGGTCCCCTGTCAACTTAACCCTAATGAATCCTGCCATATTGGATATTAGATCTTCATCCAACTACCCAAGCCTCTTAGATTAGTAGATCTCTATCCAATAATCTCTCATTAGCTCTTATTGAATCTCATCCATAGGATCCAATAATTCAAGGACTTATTGGATATCGAATAAGATAAGGGCTTCGATAGATATCTTATATCTGAACCTCTACTCATCGCAATGCCTACCACATATGTGTGACGCTCTAGGCCTAATATGTAGGGAAATCTTGGGGGACATTACATGTGTAGCAGAAGAATAGAAAACAAAATCCCCAATTTCCTAAAGATGTGTTCATCGTTGTGTGAAGATTTGTGGGCAAAAACCCGCAAAACTTAAATCCACGTGTGAGATAGTGTTTTACCTAGGGAGATCATATATCCTTGAATCCCTGCAGATCTATAGGAGAGTGTGAAGGAGGTCAAGCGTCCTTCTCTCTAGTGGTGATTCACATAATAGGGTTGCAATGACGCTCCTCAAATCTCCAAGCCTACTATCTGAGGAGGATAAGAGGAGAGGATAATAGGAGATGACAACTTAGAGAGGCTTAAGCCTATGAACCATTGGTTCCCTCCTATTAATAGAGGTCCCCTATTAACTTAACCCTAATGGATCTTGCCCTATTAGATATTGGATCTCTATCCAACTATCCAAGCCTATTAGATTAGTAGATCTCTATACAATAATCTCTCATTGGCTTTTATTGGATCTCATCCATAAGATCCAATAATTTAGGGGCTTATTGGATATGCAATAAGATAGGGGCTCCAACGGATATCTTATATCCGAACCTTTACTCATCGCAATGCCAACCCTATATATGTGACCCTCTAGGTCTCATATCAAGCTGATCATAAGTCATACCTATCACAACTCCTACCTCAGTGAATTATTATCTCCATAATAATTCACTCGACTCATTGACTACGGATGTATTAGGCCACTACACCGCAGTCCCTAGACAATATAGGATAATCCAATCCATTGGACTTATCTGTCCTTAGTTATCGTATACTTATAGCCCCTCATCCATCTAATATCCCAGAGACCATATGTCGGGCATGATGCTGTCAAACACATATGGTTTCTACTCGAGTCTTGCTCTAATCAGATTCTCCTTAATAACCTTTTCTCTTTCAATCCGAATGACTCTAGCTAGGGATTTATTTGAACAAAAATACATGGGATATTTCTCTCATGACACTAAGAGTGGATGATCCTCTATCGACACTCAATAGTCCTCATAATATTGGCTACTACTCCCAATGATCGATTACGCTAGATTTAGAACTTCTAGACCTATAAGTTGTTTATCAAAAAATAGAGTACTTATATAGGACATCCTTAGTGTGTCAAGTTTAAGGACTAGATATATCACTAGGACTACAGAATCACTGTCTGATAATAAGGCATTATCAACCATCAAGCATTTCGTAAGCGGATCAATTAGTGAATTCATTCTCTAATGAGCACTTATACTGTATCTCTAGTGTCGTCACATGAGTAGCTATGAGACTAGCTGCATCCATTATATGGATGAGTATACAACACATCAGTCTGTTAGGTTATCTTGATGTCTCTCTTAAGTAACCTATGACCGGATTATTTAGGATCTATGTTTAAAGACGAATCGATCTCATTGTTGTGATCTCATCATGATTCGATTCTCGTTGCACAAATCCATGAACATCACAATATATTCAAGCAATAAGCAATATAAAGTGATAAATTACCAAATAATAATAATAAGCAAAAAGACTGCGTGTCAAGTGACACGTGCCATCACTAGTGTGATTAGCTTACAGGGCACATTTGACTAGCAATTTCCCACTTAACCTAAAGCCAATCACCTATGTGTCTGATTCCCATCAGACTTTTATGATGCTCAAAGATAATCTGAGACAATTGCTTTGTTAGTGGATATGTAATATTATCTTTAGCTGGAATCCTTTCCACTAATACATCTCCTCGGGTCATGATCTCCCTAATTAGGTGGAACATTCTCAGAATGTGCTTAGACTTTTGATGGGACCTAGATTCCTTTGATTGAGTAATTGTCTCATTGTTATCACAATATAAGGGAATTGGCTCTTCATTGCTCGACATGACTCCTAGATCTTTGATGAACTTCTTCATCCAGACTCCTTCCTTTGCTACAGCACTCTGCCTCTATGGTCAAGTTAGTAGTAGTAACTTGTTTGAAACTTTTCTAACACACTGCTCATCCATTCAGGGTATACACATACCCCAAATTTAACTTATTATCATCCATTCAGGGTGTACTTAAGGATACACTTTACTACTTTCTAGTGCTCCAAGCATGGATCCACCTGATACTTGCTTGTGACACTCAGAGCATACGCTATATCAGGCCTGGTATATAGAATGACATACATGATAGACACTATCGCTGAGGTATAAGGTATTCTATTTATGTTCGCCCTTTCTTCAGGAGTCTTTAGGAATATACTTCTAGAAAGCGATATCACATATCTCATCGGTATAAGACCACTCTTGGAATTTTTCATACTACACATTTTGATAATGGTGTCTATGTACCTAAATTGGGACAAGCCAAGTATCCTGTTAGATTTATCTCTATAGATCCGAATCCATAAGATATAGGATGCTTCCCCTAAGTCCATCATGGAGAAGTGTCTAAATAACCAAGCCTTTACTATGGATAATATTTCTACATCATTCCCAATGATCTATATGTCATCCACATATAACACCAAGAAGGTGATAGTACTCGCACTTACCTTCCAATATACACAGGGCTCATATTCATTCTTAACGAAGTCATAAGATCTGATTGTCTCATCAAATCTATGCTCCAACTTCGGAAAGCTTGCTTTAGTTTATAAATGGACCTAAGCAACCTATACACCTTATCTTGGTCATCCTTGGACATAAATCCCTCAAGCTATATCATATATACCTCATTGAGGTTGCCATTGAGGAATGTAGTTTTCGTGTCCATCTGCTAGATCTTATAATCATAGTGTACCACAATAGCCAATAGAATTCAGATGGATTTTGGCATGGCTACGAGTGAGAAGGTTTTATCATAGTTAACACCTTGCCTTTTACGATACTCAGCCACTAGTCTTGCTTTGTAGCATTGGGAAATCTTAGAGGTGACATTACATACGCAGCGAAAGAATATAAAACAAAATCTCCAATTCCCAAAGATATGTTCATCGTTGTGCGAATATTGGTGCGCAAAAATCTGTAAAATAGAAAACAATGTGTGAGATAGATTGTGTTATCTAGGGAGATCGTATATCACTAAATCCCTACAGATCTCTAGAAGAAGGTGAAGGAGGTCAAGCGCCCTCCTCTCTAGCGGTGATCTACGCAACAGGGCTGCGACGACGCTCCTCAAAACTCTAGGCCTGCTCTAAGGTGGAGAGAGTGAGGAGAATAGGAGAAGCAAGCAAAGGCTCTAGCCTATGAACCACTGATTCCCTCCTATTTATAGAGGTCCCTTGTCAATTTAACCCTAATGGATCCTACCATATTGGGTATTGGATCGCCATCCAACTACCCAAGCCTCTTAGATTAGTGGATCTCTATCCAATAATCTCTCATAGGCTCTTATTGGATCTTTTCCATAGGATCCAATAATTCAGGGCCTTTTTGGATATCTAATAAGATAAGAGCTCTAGCAGATATCTCATATTCGAACATTTACTCATCGCAATGCCTACCATATGTGTATAACCCTCTAGGCCCAATATTGAGTTGGCTATGAGTCATACCTGTCATAACTCCTTCTAGCTCAATGAATTATTTGTTAGGATCGGGGTCGACACTAAGAAGGGGGGTGAATTATTGCAGTGGTAAAAATTACATCGGTTCAAAACTTCGTTATGATTAAATCCGTTTTCGATGAAAAACTATTTCATAAAGATATTAACTTTGAAAGCATACGAAAGAGTGTAGTGGATATAAAGCAACTAAAGTGGTTTACAGTAAAGTAAATTGCACAAGAGAAACGCAAACCAGATTTTTATAGTGGTTCGGTCGTCATTGCACTTTGCTAATTCCTCTTCTGTTGAGGCCACCGGCATCCACTATCGGTCTTCTTTCAATGGATGAAGGCCAACTACCCTTTTACACCCCTCTTTTCCTTTTCACAGGTTTAGGAGACAACCTTTTACAACCCTTTTTTACAAGGTATCCCTCTCACATCTCCCTTAGAACTCTCTCTAAGCTTTGGAAGGAGGAAACTCAATTTTCTAAGGTTTACAACTTTAGAATCATAGGATTTTGCTCGATATTTCTTGCTAATCTATGTAGAAATAGCTGGGGTATTTATAGGCCCCAAATGGATTCAAATTTGGAGCCCAAAATTCAAACCCCTAAAATTTAAGGGTACGGGCGGTACCATTGCATGTTCTGGGCGGTACCACCACCTGTAGTCTGACACTGGGTGGTACCACCAACTAGAAGACTGTGCTGGGTGGTACCATTGCCCAAACTAGTAGTACCATCGCTTGACATAGTTTGGAGACTGTGCCACGATGGTTTCAACTGTTTGGTCACTATTTGGGCCTTTCTCTTGCCCCAACCAGCCCAAACTTGGGCCCAACTGTCCCCTAATTGGGTTGGCCCAATTCTAATCTCAATTATGTACTAACTGCAAATTTTAAGACATTTACTAAGCTAAACAGAGTTCGTAAGTCAAGTTTTCTTCCGACGAGCTTTCGACGATCTTTTCGGTGAACTTTCGATGATCTCTCGGCAATGTTCCAGTAGACTCCTAACAAGCTCCTAGACTTTATGATGATCTTCTTGGCAAGTTCTGATGAGCTTCTTTGGCAAGTTCTAGGACTTTTCAGTTGGTTTTGGTAGAACTTTCGACGAATGTCCGGACTTCCGACGAACTCTCAAACTCCCAACGAAATCGCATTCTTAACTCCAGAACTTCATTTTGTTTTATGTCTTACTATCGTAGTTAATCCTACACATGTAAAAACACACTTTGATCTAGACAAGTAATACTAAGCATGAATCATGTTGTCCGACATGTCATTGGTCCATCGACGCTTCATCCGATTCTTCGGTGCATCGTCCTCTCTTGCGGCCTATTGCCTAATCGACTAGTTGACTCCGTAACTCCGATATCCTTGGTGCAATATATCCTTCTTGGCCCGATGCCCAAACTTATGGCCCAAAGCTTTCTGTCGATACATCGACCGATCCTCTGACTCGACGTCCAATCTTCTGACATGTTCCACCGGCCCAACATTATTCTTCCTACTTTAATTGTCTCAACTTGATCGAAGCATCCTACGTCACTCAAAATGCAAATCAAATTATAAACACTTATCAATTGGTTTCATCATCAAAATACAAGATTCAACAATCTCCCCCTTTTTGATGATGACAACCAATTGATGACGGAGTTAACCTTAACCACCCCTATCAATATGTCATATTGATAGAACCTTGAATTCAAGCTAAATTCAAGTCATTACAAATTTCATCATGAATATTTGCAACACGTCATTATGCATAACATGATCATACTTCTCCCCCTTTGTCATCAACAAAAAGGAGAAGTGCAACTTTCAAGTGTTTGAGATATTACACTTCAAATCATTGCATAATAAATCTCATGTTTAATCAACATACAAGCTAGCAAATTTTATATTATTTTAGAGCATGTAATTTATAACAATATTTGACACATGAGGTTAAGTAAGATTTTTCTTCTCTTTCTGATATGCAAGCTAGCAAAATTAGAGATGTGCAAGTTTAGCATATTTGCTTTCTTCTTATATTGTGCAAGCTAGCATCTTTTATCTCCCCCTTTGTCATCAACAAAAAGGAGAAGTGCAACTTTCAAGTGTTTGAGATATTACACTTCAAATCATTGCATAATAAATCTCATGTTTAATCAACATACAAGCTAGCAAATTTTATATTATTTTAGAGCATGTAATTTATAACAATATTTGACACATGAGGTTAAGTAAGATTTTTCTTCTCTTTCTGATATGCAAGCTAGCAAAATTAGAGATGTGCAAGTTAACATTTTCGCTTCTTGAGATTGCAAGCTAGCAAATCTTGGTGATGTTCAAGATAGCAACTTCTACATCATATTAGAACATGTAAGCTAGCAAATTTATGATATGCAAGTTTTACAACATACAAGCTAGCAAATTTTATATTATTTTAGAGCATGTAATTTATAACAATATTTGACACATGAGGTTAAGTAAGATTTTTCTTCTCTTTCTGATATGCAAGCTAGCAAAATTAGAGATGTGCAAGTTTAGCATATTTGCTTTCTTCTTATATTGTGCAAGCTAGCATCTTTTATCTCCCCCTTTGTCATTGTAAAAAAGAAGGGAAGACCCTTTATATCAATTTTCAAATTATGACAAAGGTAAAGTAACAAAGATGAAAAATCAAGTCATGAATGTCAAAATAATTTTTTGTCATTAATGTTTCATCATTGCATGCATCAAAATAATATCATGAGGGTTTTATGTATTCATATCATCACATGAAGAATATAAAAAAGAACTTGGTGATTATTGAATCTCGTATTTTGATGGTGAAACCAATTGATAATTGTTAATGATTTAATCTGCGTTAAGAGTGACGCAGGATGCTTCGATCAGGATGAGACAATTAAGTTGGAAAAATCATGTTGTGCCAGAGGAAAACATATCAGAAGATTGGATATCGAGCTGGAGGATCGGTCGACATATTGACAGAAGGCTTCGGGCCATGGATTCGAGCATTGGGCCAAGAAGAGCGGATATTACGCCAAGGATATTGGAGTTGCGGAGTCAACTAGCTGATTGGGCAATAGGCCGCAAGAGAGGACGATGCGTCGAAGAATCGGACGAAGTATCGAGGGACCAATGACATGCCGGACAATATGATTAATGCTTAGTATTAATTGTCTAGATTGAAGTGTGTTTTTACATGTGCAGAATTAACTATGATAGCAAGACATAAAGCAAAATGAATACCCGGAGTCTAAGACGTGATTTCGTTGGGAGTTCGAGAGTTCGTCGGAAGTCCAGACATTCGTCGGAAGTTCTACAGGAACCAACCGAGAAGTCCAGGAGCTTGCCAGAAGAAGCTCGTCGGAACTTGCCAGGAAGATCATCGTGAAGTCCAGGAGCTTGCCGGGTGTCCGCCGGAACATTGCCGAGAGATTGTTGGAAGTTCGTCGGAAGAAACTAGACTTGCAGACTTGTTTTGCTTAGAATATGTCTTAGGAATCATAGTTAGCATGTAATTAGGTTTGGATTTGGGCCAACCCAATTAGGGGCCAGTTGGGCCCATGTAACGAGTGTGTTGGGCCTAATGAGAGGCCCAAACAATGACCAAAGAGGCAGCACCATCGTGGCACAGTCTTCGAGATTGTGTCAGGCGGTGGTACCATCGATCTAGGCGATGGTACTGCCCAAACACAGCCTCCGAGAGACTATAGGTGGTGATACTTCCCAGTACAGTATCAGTGTCAGATAAACACTAGCGGTGGTACCGCCCATACCTAGGAAACCCGGGATGGGAAGTTTTTAGGCTTCAAGTTTGAATCCACTTGAAGCCTATAAATACCCCTCTTATCCCTGGTTAAAGAACACAAGCACAAAGAGTTTTAAAGTGAGAAAACACTGTAGAAATCACTTGAGAAATCTCTCATCTAGCTTAAACTTAGAATTCTGTTTAGAGAGGAGTGTGAGTGCTTGTATGGGTTATCTCCTAAACCCGGTAAAAGGAGAAGAGGGGTGTAAAAGGTGGTTGACCTTCGCCTATTGAAGGAAGACCAATAGTGGATGCCGGTGGCCTCGACGGAAGGGGAATCAGTAGAGTGGATGTAGGTCACGACGATTGAACCACTATAAAATTGGAATGTTCTCTGGTTTGCATTTCTATTATTGCCATTTACATATTGCAAACTAAATCTTTACTTGCTACTGCATTCACTTCATATAAGAACGGTTTCAAAGTTATTACCTTTACAAAACGATTTTTCATCGGAATCGGTTTTAATCGAAATGAAGTTTTGAATCACCATAATTTTATCGCTGTACTAATTCACCCTCCCCTCTTAGTGCCGACCCCGATCCTATCAGTGATGAGATGTACTTCATAAATTCAAAGAATTTTACATAATAAAATTCAAGTCATAAACCTTAAAAGATGTCATGATAGAACACATAAACGATCTTGATTCATATATAATATATTTCAATTCACTATGAATCATAAAGATTATAATTCTGAAAAATCATGATTCATTTGGACAAAAAGATTATCGATTCATGCATTTGAATAAATATTTTAAAATCATCACTTCGACTCATCATGCATAATGTCAACATGTAAAATCATCAAACATGATACAATCATTTATTTTTAAAATATTAATCATTATTTTCAACTCATTCAATTTGTCAAATCAACATAATATCATGAGTATTGCATGATTTTATATTATCACATGAATGGATAGCAAGAAAAATTGGTGATGAGATATACAAATCATAAAGACAAATTGTGAATACTAAGAGACATATTATGATTCTTTTTAGATAACTCAAATAGTGAAAAGAAAGAATCATAGTAAACAATCTTGATTTATAAAAAGAATACTAAAGTTATAATTATGAGAAATCAAGAGAAATTGTGATTCATTTTAACAAATCTCCTCTTAAATAAATAACGTAAAGAATTCTTAGGAGATCATGAAAAATCTTGATTCATATAAAAGATTTCATGAGAAATTATGATTTCAATAAAACTCATTCAAATTCATCAAATCATTTTCATAGTCCAAGAGATTCACAAAAGCATAATATACATGGATTCATTAATCTTTTATTGAAAAATCAATCTTTTATTGGTTTCATACAAGTATTCCTTCATCTTTTTATTGCAAATAAAAACATGCATCAACTTTTAGGATTGAAAAATAAATTTCATCATAAAAATCATCCATCTTGTTTAAAACTAAAAAAGCAACTTTTGTTGTGACAAAGATCAATAAGCCATAAATCACAAAATCATTATGCATCGTTTTGAAATTGATTTTATCAAACATAAAGTATTTTCCATCAAGATCATTTTGTTTGTTGTAGTCATGCATTTTTCTTTTATAATCGGAAGGCAATATGAAAATCATTAAGATACACATTGTTACATCATTAAAACATCTAGCATGATTTCATAAAGCATTTTCAATCAAAATTGGAAAGCATAATTTGATACACTTTAATGCTTCTTAAAAATATACATTTTGTTTCTTTATCATAAAGCATGCAATTTTCATGATTATTTTTTAAATCACTAGAAATGTAAGCATAATCCAATTTTATTTTTGAATTTTCATGACTTCATATGCAATTCAAAAAATATATATAATTTTCTCATACTAAAACATAATTCATGAAAAGCATTATGTAATTTCGAAATAAATTAAGGGCATTTTGATTATCTCATCGTCGAAAGCCGTTAAGGAGTAGTTTGTCACCTCGCCTTTGTTGATTTTCTCTGCGTCTTCGGATGAGCTCGATTCATCCAAAGGTGCTTCATTTTTCTTGCGTTCATAGCAAGTAGTTGTGTTCTTTTTAAGTTAATTTTTGTTTTTTGATTGTTGTTTCATGAACTTTTTAAATTTCATGATGAGTTCAAGTTCACCATCTCTTGAGCTTATGCTCGAGAGGTCTTCAATTGTTCTATGTCCCAAATCCTTCATGTTCTTTGGAAGGTTGTTCTTGAGTTTTTTACGTGCATTGCACGTCATTTCATAGGTCATCAAAGACCCTATAAGTTCTTCAATTGGAAAATGGTTCAAAGCTTTTGATTCTTGTATTGTCATTACTTTTGATTCCTAATTTTTAGAAATTGATCTTAAGATCTTGTTAACGAGTTCAAAATCCGAAAAAGTTTCACCATAAGCTTTTAAACCATTGATGACATCCGTAAAATGGGTGTACATGTCTCCAATGGTTTCACTTGGTTTCATATGAAAAAGTTCAAAATCATGCATCAAAAAATGAACTTTATACTCTTTAACTCTATTTGTGCCTTCGTGTGTGATTTCAAGGGTGTGCCAAATATCGAAAGCCATTTTGCAAGTAGAAATCCGATTAAATTTGGTTTTATCTAAGGCGCAAAATAGAGCATTCATAGCTCTAGCATTTAAAAAAACGTCCTCTTCTCCAAATCATTTCAATAGATAATTGGAAGAGAAGACCTTTGAAAACTATTTTCCACAATACTCCATAGATTTAAATCCAAAGAAAGTAAGAAAACTCTCATTTGAGTTTTCCAATAAGTGTAATCTATCCCATTAAACAAGGGAGGACGAATGAGAGAAAGTCCCTCTTGAAAGCCGAAAAGAGCCATTTCTCTTCGGTGTTAAACCAAATGAGAAATACGAGGCTCTGATACCAATTGTTAGGAAATGAGTCGACACTAAGAGGGGGGGTGAATTAGTGTAGCGGTAAAAATTACGTTGGTTCAAAACTTCGTTGAGATTAAATCCGTTTCCAACGAAAAATCATTTTGTAAAAGTATTAACTTTGAAAGCATATGGAAGAGTGTAGTGGATGTAAAGCAAGTAAAGTGATTTATAGTAAAGTAAATTGTACAAGAGAAACACAAACCAGATTTTTATAGTGGTTCGGTCGTCGTGACTTACATCCACTTCACCGATTCCTTTTCCGTCGAGGCCACCGGCATCGACTATTGGTTTTATTTCGATGGGCGAAGACCAACTATCCTTTTACACCCCTCTTCTCCTTTTTACTGGTTTAGGAGACAACCTTTTACAACCCTCTTTTATAAGGTATCTCTCTCACACCTCCCTTCGAACTCTCTTTGAGCTTTGGGAGGAGGGAACTCAACTTTCTAAGGTTTACAACTTTAGAATCATAAGGTTTTGCTCAATATTTCTTGCTAATCAATGCAAGAATAGCTGGGGTATTTATAGGCCCCAAATGAATTCAAATTTGGAGCCCAAAATTTAAACCCCTAAAATTTTAGGGTACGGGCGGTACCACTGCCTGTAGTCTAACACTGGGTGGTACCACCACCTAGAAGACTGTGATAGGTGGTACCATCGCCTGACACAGTCTCAGAGACTTTGTCACGATGGTTTCACCTGTTTGGTCACTATTTGGGCATTTCTCTTGGCCCAACCAGCCCAAACTTAGGCCCAATTGTCCCCTAATTTGGTTGGCCCAATTCTAATCTCAATTATATACTAACTATAAATTTTAAGATATTTGCTAAGCTAAATAGAGTCCGTAAGTCAAGTTTTCTTTCGGCGATCTTTTCGACGAACTTCCGATGTTCTCTCAGCAATGTTTTAGCAAACTCCTGGCAAGCTCCTAGACTTCATGATGATCTTCTTGGTGAGTTTCAATGAGCTTCTTTGACAAGTTCCAGGACTTCTCGATTGGTTTTGGCAGAACTTTCGACGAACGTCCGGACTTTGGACGAACTCTCGAACTCCTAACGAAATCACGTTCTTGACTCTAGGTCTTTATTTTGCTTTATATCTTACTATCGTAGTTAATTCTGCAAATGCAAAAACACACTTCAATCTAGACAATTAATACTAAGCATGAATCATGTTGTCCAGCATATCATTGGTCCATCGACGCTTCGTCCGATTCTTCAGTGCATCGTCCTCTTGTGCGGCCTATTGCCCAATCGGTCAGTTCACTCCGCAACTCCGATATCCTTGGCGCAATATCTGCTATGTTTAGCTTGATGTCCGAACTCATGGCCTCCTTAGAACCCTTGTTGATTCTCCTTTTTGTTGATGACAAAGGGGGAGAAATGTGGGCAAATTGATGACAAATTGGCATGCATTGTATCGTAAATGCTTGAATGTCTTGCGAATGCTTGAAAAATGATTAAATATGATTGGTATCGTCAAATATATACTTGAAAAATATATATCAAAATGTTTGCTTGAAACATAGAGAAATATGGCATGATGACTCGTAAATATATTATTCCTAGTATCATGCTTGAATTCGTATCATTTTAATAAATATCTTTCATTATGATAACGATCATGAGCTTAACTTGCTATTTACAATTAATATCTTGCCATAGAATAATGAATTTTCATCTGCTAAATTTCATATTCGAAATTCATAGCATATTTGAAAATAATGACAAAGGGGAGAAATGTGGGCAAATTGATGACAAATTGGCATACATTTACGTAAACGCTTGAATTCTGTGAATGCTTGGTTGGGCAAATTGATGACAAATTGGCATACATTGTATCGTAAACGCTTGAATGTCTTGTGAATGCTTGAAAAATAATTAAATATGATTAGTATCGTCAAATACATACTTGAAAAATATGTATCAAAATGTTTGCTTGAAACATAGAGAAATGTGGCATGATGACTTGTAAATATATTATTCTTAGTATCATGAATTTGTATCATTTTAATAAATGTCTTTCATTATGATAAGGTATCATGAGCTTAACTTGCTATTTACAATTAATATCTTGCCATGGAATGATGAATTGTCATCTTGCTAAATTTCATATTTGAAATTCATATCATATTTGAAAATGATGATTGTTTATTATCAT
Source organism: Musa balbisiana (assembly GCA_004837865.1). Classification (NCBI taxonomy): domain Eukaryota; kingdom Viridiplantae; phylum Streptophyta; class Magnoliopsida; order Zingiberales; family Musaceae; genus Musa; species Musa balbisiana. The sequence continues at coordinate 18,434,969 of CM017192.1, forward strand.
TGGACTTGAAAATGGATATCATGCATTGACATCATTTTGACAAATACGTAGTATCATATTTAGAAGTGGTAAATCATGATAAGTATCATGATGTGCATGTTGATAAGTTTAAATAACTTATCGGTTTGATGCTTGAATTCGAGAATGTATTTTCTCAAGAATGGCATATAGATAGGGGGACTTAAGGTTAACTCTGTCACCAATTGATTGTCATCATCAAAAAGGGGAGATTGTTGTATCTCAGATTTTGATGATAAAATCAATTAATAAACTATTTGATCTAATCTATATGTTGAGAAAAGTGTACAAGAACTATGATAGCAGTAAGATATAAAGCAAATGTTGTGCCGGAGTCAAGATTGAGATTTCGTTGGGAGTTCAAAAGTTCGTCGGAAGTCCGAACATTCATTGGAAGTTCTACCGGAACCAACCAAGAAGTCTAGGAGCTTGCTAAAGAAGCTCATCGGAACTTGCCAAGAAGATCATTGTAAAGTCCAAGAGCTCGCCGGATGTCGGCCAGAATATTACCGAGAGATCGTCAGAAGTTCGCCGAAAGAACGCTAGAAGCTCGTTGGAAGAACAAATGATGTATAGGAAATAGAATGCTTTGTTAAATGACTTAATTATTGTAATTAAACCACATATTGAATTAGGATTGAGAGATGATCCCACTAACTTAGTTAGGGGCTAACTGGGCCCTTAACAGGGTTGAATTGTGTCGGATTTAATAGCCCATTTAGCACCTGAAATCATGACTGGTGGTGGCACTGCTAGGATCGACGGTGGCACTACTTGGGACTCAGTCTCCCAAGAGTTCTAACCGGTGGTACCAGCCCTGTCAAGTGGTGGTACCACCAAAGCTGGATCTTCGAGCTCTGTCAAACAATCGTACCGCCCAAATTGAGTGGTAGTACTGTCTAGTATTAGTCTGCAGGTGGTAGTACCACCCAATAATAGCGGTGGTACTGCCAATACCCTGAAATCCGGGGAAGTGACACTTTTTGGCTCCAATTCGTAAGTCATTGGCGCCTATAAATACCCCACCCTTTTCTTCATGAAAGGGCATGAAAATTGTTAGTATAATCTTGAATTTTAGGGTGTTAAAGTGTTGTAAAAGTGATAGAGTTCTCCTCCTCCCTTTCTAAGTGTTGAGATCATTCAAGAGAGGCGTGAGACTTGTAAGGGTTATCTCCTAAACCCGTGAAAAGGAGAAAGCATTGTAAAGAGGTGGTTGATCTTCGCCTATTGAAGGAAGACCATTAGTGGATGTGATGACCTCGATGGAGGAGGAATCAGAAGTGGATGTAAGTCACAATGACCAAACTATTCTAAATTCTGGTTTGCTTTTCTATTTGTGTAATTTTCATTATTGCAATCTTCTTTAACCTTCTCTTTATACTCTTATGAAAGCTTTCAAGTTCAATATCTTTTTCGAAACGGATTGAATTGAAATGAATATTTTTTGAAATCAACGATTTTTCCGCTACACTAATTCACCCCCCCCCCCTTTTAGTGCCACTCTTGATCATAATAGTCCAATACATCATACCTAATTCCATTTGGCTAACTTCATCATGATGATATTGTTTTGGGAGTAATACTTATCAAGATATGATAAAGTAATTTGGTATTGAAGGGTAGTAAATGTTTATAGTTTTTTGGAAGGATGCACCATATGGAAGTATCATGTCCTTTTTTGATAGTTTGAATATGTTTTGTTGTATTAGGTAACCAAAACAATTGTTATGTTCCTTCATAATCCAATACATCATACCTAATTCCATTTGGCTAACTTCATCATGATGATATTGTTTTGGGAGTATAATACTTATCAAGATATGATAAAGTAATTTGGTATTGAAGGGTAGTAAATGTTTATAGTTTTTTGGAAGGATAGACAAGTTTGGATTACCAAAAGTTGTACCTAAGGCATTAGAATAAGTGGTCCTAACTGATTCTTCATCCCATTGTCCTCTAAAGTAACAAACTCTCATTTTCTTAGTAATTCCTATGAGGTAGCAAATTACGCTATCCATAATGGGTATATGATGTCCTAAGAGATAAGTGTTGACCCTATCATGTTCATCCATATGCAAGTTGTTATAAAACAACCTAACAAGTCTAGGATAGTTAGGTTCACTTATTTGAAGGATTGGGAGGATATCTAGGTTAACAAACCATTAAATTAGTTTCAAATTACTCAAATCCTCTAAATCTATGTATTTTCCTTTATGAACATTTCTAGACTCTATGGTTGAAATTTTAAAGGCATGTTGAGGAGAATCGAAAAGTAGGGAGTCATAGGTTTCATCTAATCTCCTCTTTCCTTTGTCCCTTGAAGATCTTCTACAAGTCATGGAGACTATATTTATTAAGAACAAATGAGAGGTAAGAATAAGTAAGGCAAAGAAAGAAACAATTTGGTTTAGGGATTACCTTAGTAGTTTAACCTTCTTGTGATCACCAAAGGGGGGTTTGAGATTGATCCTTGATTTAGTAGAGGATGAGGATTCTTTTGAGTTACTAGAGGGAGAGCAATTAGGGATTTGGGACTCTTTGGAGAGGTGTAGAGTGAGTTCGGGTCGATTCTACCGCCGACCCTAACTTGTCTTTATATAGGACAAGTTGCTGGTAGTGCCACCACCAGTTGGGCGGTGCTACCACCTACAAGCAGTGAGCACTGGCGGTGCCACCACCTATAGGCAATGAGCACTGACTGTATTGTGGTGTGGTGCAAATTTGTGTGGTGTTGACATTGTGTGGTTCCAACGCACAAGATCTTTATCATTATGTGGTGCACACACTTATTTACACAAACATCATATAAGATTTTTGAAGTTCTACTTTTGTAAGAAGAGAAAATTTGTATAGAAAACTTCATATGGCTCATTAAACATACCATAAATCTATGATTCAAATCTTATCTCAAGTGAAGAAATAATAGCGAATGATCTCGAAAATGAAAACTTAGTTAAGAAAATCTGAAGAAAAATTTAAAGAGGAGCTTATATATTAGAAAAATTTAACATACCTAATTCTCTTTTTAAAAAATCAAATTATTCCTCAATCAAGGGTTTTGTAAAAATATCAGTTAATTGATGTTTTGTATCAATAAATTCTAGAGATATGTCATGGTTGTTAATATAATCTCGTATAAAGTGATGCATAATATCAATATGTTTAGTTCTAGAGTGTTAAATAGGATTTTTTATTAAGCATATTGCACTTGTATTATCTCACTTTATAAGTATGTTTTTTAGGTGAATTTCATAATCCTCTAAAGTATTTTTCATCCATATAAGTTGAGCATAGCATGCTCCTACGACTATGTACTCAGCTTCAGTTGTAGATAATGCAACCGACTTTTGTTTCTTAGAAGACCAAGAGACAAGTTTGTGTTCTAAAAATTGACATGTTCCAGATGTGCTTTTCCTATCGATTTGGTAGCCAATAAAATCAATATTGGCATAACCAAGTAATTCAAAGTTTTTAGATTTTGGATACCATAATTCTAGTTTAGGAGTTCCTTTTAGGTATCTAAAAATCCTTTTAATAGCTTTTAAATGAGATTGCTTAGGGATAGATTAAAACCTAGCACAAAGTCCTATACTAAACATGATGTCTGGTCTAGTTGCGGTTAGGTATAGTAAACTACCTATTATACCCCTATAAGTTCTGATCAAAGCTTTCTCCACTTTTGTTAATGTCTAACGTAGTGGAGGTACTCACGAGTATTAATAGCCTTTGAACTATCCATATTAAACCATTTTAGCAAGTTTAATGCATATTTTGATTGACTAAAAAAAATACCATCACTAAGTTGTTTGACTTATAAGCCTAAAAAGAATGTTAGTTTTCCCATTAAACTCATTTCAAACTCTCGACTCATACTCTTGGCAAACGATTCACAAAAAGATTCATTTGTAGAACCAAAAATAATATCATCAACATAAATTTAAACAATAAGAAAGTTATTTTAAAAATTTTTAATAAAAAATATAGTATCTATTGAATCTTGTATTTTGATGATGAAACTAATTGATAAGTGTTTATGATTTGATTTACGTTTTGATTTGAGCTGGTGGAACATGTTAGAAGATTGGACGTCGAGTCGGAGGATCAATCGACATATCAACAGAAGGCTTCGGGCCATGAGTTCTGACATCGGGCCAAGAAAAGCCGATATTACATTAAGAATATCAGAGTTGGGGAGTCAACTGGTCGATTGGGCAATAGGCCACAAGAGAGGACGATGCACCAAAGAATTGGACGAAGCATTAATGGACCAATGACATGCCGGACAACATAATTCATGCTTAGTATTAATTGTCTAGATTGAAGTGTGTTTTTACATGTGCAAGATTAACTATGATAGCAAGGCATAAAGCAAAATAAAGTTTTGGAGTCAAGAACGTGATTTCGTTGGGAGTTCGAGAGTTTGTCGGAAGTCCAAACGTTTGTCGGAAGTTCTACCGGAACCAACCGAGAAGTCCTAGAGCTTGCCAAAGATGCTCGTTGGAACTCGCCAAGAAGATCATCATGAATTCCAAGAGCTTGCCGAGTGTCCACTACAACATTGCCGAGAGATCATCGGAAGTTCATCGAAAGATCGCTGGAAGCTCGCCGGAAGAAACTTCACTTACGAAAATTTTAGCTTAGAAAATGTTTTAGAATTCGTAGTTAGGACAAAATTGGGATTAGATTTGGGCCAACCCAATCAGGGGCCAGTTGGGCTCATGTAAGGACTGTGTTGGGCCCAATGAAAGGCCCAAATAATGACCCAAGAGGTGACATTGTCGTGGCACAATCTCCGAGATTGTGTCAAGTGGTGGTACCGCACAAACACAACCTCCGAGAGGTTGCAGGTAGTGGTACCACCCATCACAGTCTCCCAAGTGATGGTACCGCCAGTCTAGATGGTGGTATCGCCCAGTGGCAGAGTGCTAGGAGGTGGTACCATCCAGTGCAGTGTTAGTGTCATATTGACACTAGCGGTGATACCGCCCAACACAGGCAGTGGTACCGCCCATACCTAGGAGACCCAGGATGAGATGTTTTTAGGCTCCAAGTTTGAATCCACTTGAAGCCTATAAATACCCCTCTTATCCTTAGTTAAGAGAGACAAGCATAGATAATTTAAAAGTGAGAAAACGCTACTACAATCTCTTGAAAAATTCCCTCCTCCACTCTAAGTTTAGATTTCTGTTTAAGAGAGGAGTGAATGCTTGTAAGGGTTGTCTCCTAAACCCATGAAAAGGAGAAGAGGGGTGTAAAAGGGTAGTTAATTTTTGCCCATCGAAAGAAGATCAATAGTGGATGCCTGTAGCCTCAATAGAAGTGGAATTGGCGGAGTAGATGTAGGTCACGACGACTGAACTACTATAAAAATCTGGTTTGTATTTTCTTTGAGCAATTTACTTTAAATCACAAACCACTTTACTTGCTTACTACATTCAATACTTTTACGAACTCGCTTTTAAGTCAAGCATATTTTCGAAATCAGTTTTCAACGAACAAGAAAATTTTAGAACCGACGTAGTTTTTACCACTGCACTAATTCACCCCCCCCCCTCTTAGTGCTGATATTTTACTAAAAATTGGTATCAAAGCCTCGTTATTTCTCATTTAGTTTAACACCCAAGAGAAATGGCTCTTTTCGAATTTCAAGAGGGTTTTTCTATTTTTCGTCCTCCCATGTTCAATGAGACAAACTACACTTATTGGAAAACTCGAATGAGAGTTTTCTTACTTTCTATGGATTTAAACTTATGGAATATCATTGAAAACAGATTTCAAAAGTCTTCTACTCCAATGAATCAATGGAATGATTTAGAGAAGAAAACATTTTATTTAAATGCTAGAGCAATGAACGCTCTATTTTGTGCCTTAGATAAAACTAAGTTTAATCAAATTTCTATGTGCAAACCGGCTTTCGATATTTGGCACACTTTTGAAATTACACATGAAGGCACTAGCAAAGTTAAAGATTCGAAAATCAACTTTTTGATACATGATTTTGAACTTTTTCATATGAAACCAAGTGAAATCATTGGAGACATGTACACCCGTTTTACAAATGTCGTCAATAGTTTAAAAGCTCTTTGTAAAACTTTTTCGAATTTTGAACTTGTTAGTTAAGTTTTACGATCACTTTCTAAAAATTAGAATTCGAAAGTAATAGCTATTCAAGAATAAAAAAATTTGAATACTTTTTTGATCGAAGAACTAATTAGGTCTTTAATGACCAACGAAATGACCAATATGGCACAAAATGAATTTGAGAATAATTTTCTAAAGAATAGGAAGGATTTTGGACTTAGAACAATTGAAGACCACTTAAGCATAAGCTCAAGTGATGGTGAACTTGAACTCCTCACTATGAAATTTAAAAGGTTCATGAAACAACAATCAAAAAATAAAAATAAACTTAAAAAGAACACAAATTAGGACGAAACGAGCTCATCCGAAGATGAAGAACGAATCAACAAAAGCAAGGTGGCAAACTATGCCTTAACGGCTTTCGTCGATGAGGTAATCAAAATCCCCTTAGTTTATTTTGAAATTATATGATGCTTTGCATGAATTGTTTTTAATTTAGTTTAAAAAAATTATATAATTTTTTTAATTGTATATTTAATGATGTAATGAAAATGCAAAAATAAAATGGGATCATGCTTACCTTTATAGTGATCATAAAAATTACATATTTTATGATAAACAAACAAAATGATTTTGATTAAAAATACCTTATGAAATCATGCTATATGTGTTTAAGAAGTAATAATGTGTATGTATCATGTTGATTTCCGTATTGTTTCTCAATTTTGATTAAATGATGCATAATGATGTAATAAAAATATTAAATGTTTTGATACCATGATTGACGATTTTATGCATGAGATTTTAAAATTATGCATAATGATTTTTGTGATTCATGGATTATTATTTTTTACCGTAATGAAAGTGGCTTTTTCGGTTTTAAAAATGATACATATTTTTGTTTGGTAAAAAGATAAAGGCATACTTGTATGAAACTAACAACTTAAAATGAAACATCTCTATCTTATTGATTTTGATGAATCTATATGTATCATTTTTATGAATCTCCTAAATATGACTTTGTTGATTTAACAAGTTGAATGATTTGAAGATAAATGATGATTTTTCTCTTGATTATAACTTGTGATATTTTTTTTCATAAATCATCATCTTGATTTCTCGATATTTAATACAAGAGATTTCTTTATGAATCTAGATTTCTTTTAATCGTTCTCCTATGATTCTACATGCTATTTTCTTAAGAGGAGATTTTCTAAATGAATCATGATTTTTCTTATGAGTTCTTGGATTTATTACTTTAGATTTTTTAATCAAGATATTTTCTTTGTACTCCTACATTATTTTTTGGTTTTTTATTTAAATAGGAGATTTACCATATGAATCATGTCTTTTGGTATTTATATGGTCTTATCTTTCATGACATGATTTCTTTGTATTTATGGCTTGTATGTCTTGAAATGATTAAAATATTTTATACCGTTATGTTCTTCCCTTCTTCTTTCTTGTTTACAATGATAAAATGGGGATAAGTTTTGATCATGCATGGTAGGATATAATTTGACAAAATTGATACCATCATGATTTGAAATGCTATGATTTGTTACCAAAATGATGTATCACGAATGCTTGAATATCATGTATGATATGCCCATAGTGATTAATTTATTTGTATAATGCATGAAGTAAGGATACAAATGTAAAGTTTTAAAATTATGCATGTTTTAATTTGAAACTAGGATGATGCACAAACATATTGAGAAAGAATTAATACTTTACCTTTGTCATAATCTAAAAATTGATATAAAGGGTCTTCCCTTCTTTTTGACAATGACAAAGGGGGAGATAAAAGATGCTAGCTCACATAATTCAAGAAGAAAGAAAAAATTGCACTTCTCAAAAAAGAAGAAAGAACTTGCTTTTTGAATATCTCAAATTGTTAGCTTCCATATTGTAAAATGATGCAACATTTTGTTAGAAAATTAAAGTAGGAAGAATCATTTTGGGCCGATGGAACAAGTCAGAAGATTGGACGTTGATCCAAAGGATCAGTCAACGAATCGACAGAAGGCTTTGGGCCATGAGTTCGAGCATCGGGCCAAGAAGAGCGAATATTACGCCAAGGATATTGGAGTTGCAGAGTCAATTGGACGATTGGGCAATAGGTCGCAAGAGAGAACAATGCGTCGAAGAATCGAACGAAGGGTCGATGGACTAATGACATGCCAGACAATATGATTCATGCTTAGTATTAATTGTCTAGATCAAAGTAAGTTTTTACATGTGTAGGATTAACTATGATAGCATGGCATAAAGCAAAATGAAGTTCCGGAGTCAAGAACACGATTTCGTTGGGAGTTCGAGAGTTCGTCGGAAGTCTAGACATTTATCAGAAGTTCTGTCGGAACAAACCGATAAGTCCTAGAGCTTGCCAAATAAGCTCGTCAGAACTTGCCAAGAAGATCATCGTGAAGTCCAGGAGCTTGTTGGGCGTCCACTGCAACATTGCCGAGAGATTGTCGAAAGTTCATCAGAAGTTCACTGGAAGCTCGCTAGAAGAAACTTCACTTACGAACTTGTTTAGCTTAGAAAATGTCTTAGAATTCATAGTTAGCACATAATTGGGATTGGATTTGGGCCAACACAATTAGGGGCCAGTTGAGCCCATGTAAGGACTGTGTTGGGCCCAATGAAAGGCCCAAACAGTGACCCAAGACGTGACACCGTCGTGGTATAGTCTCCGAGACTGTGTTAGGCGATGGTATTGTTGGGAAATCTTGGGGGTGACTGTTGGAAAATCTTGGGGGCGACATCACATGCACAGATGAAGAACAAGAAAAACAAAATCCCCGATTCCCAAAGAGATGTTCGTCATCGTGCGAAGGTTGGTGCGCAAAATCCACGAAACTTAAAACTACGTATAGAGTATATTGTGTTACCTAGGGAGATTGTATATCCCTGTTTCCTTACAGATCTTTAGGAGAGGGTGAAGGAGGTCAAGCGTCCTCCTCTCTAGCGGTGATCCACACAACGGGGCTACGACGACGCTCCTCAAAACTCCAGGCCTACTCTGAGGTGGAGAGGGGAAGAGAATAGGAGAGGTAAGCAAAGGCTCTAGCCTATGAGGCTTTGAATCCCTTCTATTTATAGAGGTCCCCTGTCGAACCCTAATGGATCCTCCCCTAGTGGGTATTAGATCTGTATCCAATAAGACAAGGGCTCCTTCAGATATCTCATATCCGAACCTCTACTCATCGTAATGCCTACCATATGTGTGTGACCCTCTAGGCCCAATATCAAGCTAGCCATGAGTCATACCTATCGGAACTCCTTCTAACTTAGTAAATTATTATCTCTGTAATAATTCACTCGACTCATCGACTACGGACGTACTAGGCCACTACGCCGTAGTCCCCAAACGATACAAGGGAATCCAATCCATTGGACCTGTCTGTCCTCAGTTACCGTATACCTATAGTCCCTCATCTATCTAATATCCCAGAGACCGTATATCGAGCATGGTGCTGTCAGACCCATACGGTTTCTACTCGAGTCTCGCTTTAATCGGATTCTCCCGGAGAACTCTTTCTCTCTCAACCCGAATGACCCTGGCCAGGGATTTGTTTGAGCAAGAACACATGGGATATTCCTCTCATGATGCCGAGAGTAGATGATCCTCTATCGACACTCAATAGCCCTCGTAAAGTCGACTACCACTCCTAATGACCAGTTGTACTAGATCTGGGACAGCCAAACCTATAAGTCTAGTATCAAAGAGTGGAGCACTTATACAGGACATCCTTGAATCTCAAGTCTAAGGACCAGATACACCACTAGGACTACGGAATCGCTGTCTGACAATAAGGCATCATCAACCATCCAGTATTTTGTAAGCGGATTAATCAGTAAACTCATTCTCCAATGAGTACCTGTATTGTATCCCTAGTGTCCCTACACGAGTAGCTATGAGACCATCTGCATCCATCATATGGACGGGTATATAACACACCAGTCTATCTGGTTATGACGATGTCCCTCTCGAGTAACCTATGACCGGGATTATTTAGGATCTGTGTTTAAAGGTGAATCGATCTCATTATCGTGATCTCATCACGATCCGATTCCCATTGCACAAATCCAAGGACATCACAATATATATATGCATATATGAAATAGTTATAAAGTGATATATGCCAAAATATAATAAGCAAAAAGATTTTGTATCAAGTCAAACGTGCCATCACTCACGTGATTGGCTTGCTGGGCACCCATGACTAGCAGTGACATCACATGCGCAATGGAAGAACAAGAAAAACAAAATCCCCAATTTCCCAAAAAGATGTTTGCCGTCGTGCGAAGATTGGTGCACAAAAATCTATGAAACAATTTGTGTATAGAATAGATTGTGTTACCTAGGGAGATCGTATATCCTTGTTTTTTTGCAGATCTCTAAGAGAGGGTGAAGGAGGTCAAGCGTCCTCCTCTCTAGCGGTGATCCACACAGCAGGGCTGCGACGACGCTCCTTAAAACTCCAGGCCTACTCTGAGGTGGAGAGGGGGAGGAGAATAGGAGAGGCAAACAAAGGCTCTAGCCTATGAGGCGCTGAATCCCTCCTATTTATAGAGGCCCCCTGTCAAACCCTAATAGATCCTCCCCTAGTGAGTATTGGATCTGCATCCAATTACCCAAGCCTTTTAGATTAGTGGATCTCTATCCAACAATCTCTCGTGGGCTCTTATTGGATCTCGTCCATGAGATCCAATAATTCAGGGGCTTATTGAATATCCAATAAGATATGGGCTCCGGTGGATATCTCATATCCGAACCTCTACTCATCGCAATGTCTACCATATGTGTGTGATGTTGAATCTTGTATTTTGATGATGAAACCACTTGATATCTGTTTATGATTTAATCTGTGTTTTGAGTGAAGCAGGAAAATCATGTTGTGTTGGAGGAACATGTCAGAAGATTGGAGGTCGAGCCAGTGGATCGGTCGACGTATCAACAGAAGGCTTCGGATCGTGAATTAGGGCATCGAGCCAAGAAGAGCGGACATTGCGCCAAGAATATCAGAGTTGCGGAGTCAACTGGCCGATTGGGCAATACGCCGCAGGAGAGGACGATGTGCCAAAGAATCAGACGAAGCGTCGAGAGACCAATGACATGATGGGACAATGTGATTAATGCTTAGTATTAATTGTCTAGATTAAAGTATGTTTTACATGTGTAGGATTAACTATTATGGCAAGACATGGAGTAAAATGTAGTCCGAGAGTCAAGGACGCGATCACGTTGGGAGTTCGAGAGTTCGTTGGAAGTCCGTACATTTGTCGAAAGTTCTGTGGGAACCAACCGAGAAGTCGTAGAACTTGCCAGAGAAGCTTGACAAAACTTGCCAAGAAGATCATCGTGAAGTCTAGGAGCTTACCGGGAGTCTATTGGAACATTATCGAGAGTTCATCGGAGGTTCGCCGAAAGATCGCCGGAAGAATTGACATAGGGATTTGTTTATCTTAGAATATGTCTTAGGAATTGTAGTTAGCACGTAATTGGGCTTGGATTTCGGCCAACCCAATTAGGGGCCAGCTAGGCCCATGTAAGAACAATGTTGGGCCCAATAAGAAGCCCAAATAGTGTCCAAAGAAGTCTCACCGTCATGGCACAGTTTTTGAGATTATGTCAAGCGATGGTACCGGTAGTCTGGGCGGTTATACCACCCCTGGCAGGGTGCCAAGTGGTGGTACCGCCAATCTGGGTGGTGGCACCGCCCAGCATAGAACCCTAGGCAATGGTACCGCTAGACCAAGTGTTAGTCAAACTGACACTGGGCGGTGGTACCGCCCATGCCCGGGCAACCCGGGATGGGAAATATTTAGGCTCCACGTTTGAATCAACCTGAAGCCTATAAATACCCCTACCATCCCTGGTTAAAACACACAAGCACACAGCATTCAAAAGTGAGAAAACTCTACTGTAATCTCTTTAGAATCCTCCTCCTTGAGTATAAGTGTTATTATAGCTTAAGAGGAGAGTGAGTGCTTATAAGGGTTATCTCCTAAACCCAATAAAAGGAGAAGAGGGGTGTAAGAAAGAGTTGGTCTTCACCTATTGAAGGAAGACCTCTAGTGGATGCTGGTGGCCTTGGCGGAAGAGGAATCGAAGGAGTGGATGTAGGTCACGATTGACCGAACCACTATAAATTGCCGTCTTCTCTAGTTTGCATTTATTCTTGCTTTTATCTTTACTACAAACCTTTTCAATAGCTTACTGCCTTCTATTCATTCACGAACATGTTTCAAAGTTAAGTTTCAGAAATCGGTTTTATGTCGGAAACAATTTTTATCGTAAGAAAGTTTTAAACCGACATGATTTTACTGCTGCACTAATTCCCCCCCCCCCCCCCCCTCTTAGTATCGACTCCGATCCTAACAATTGGTATCAGAGCCAAGTTTTTTACTTTGGTTTAACACCCAAATAGAAATGACTCTTTTCGGCTTTCAAGAGGGTCACTCTCTCATTCGTCCTCCCTTTTTCAATGGGATGGACTACACTTATTGGAAAACTTGAATGAGAGTTTTCTTGCTTTCGTTGGATTTAAATTTATGGAATATTATCGAGAACAATTTTCGAATGTCTTCTCTTCCAATGAACCATTGGAATGATTTGGAGAAGAAGACGTTTTCTCTAAATGCTAAGGATATGAATGCCTTATTTTGCGCCTTAAATAAAACAGATTTTAATCGGGTTTCTTTGTGTGAAACGGCTTTTGATATTTGGCGCACTCTTGAAATCACACATGAAGGCACAAGTAGTGTAAAAGATTCTAAAGTAAATTTTTTGATGCACGATTTTGAAATGTTTCATATGAAACCAAGCAAAACCATTGGAGACATGTACACTTGTTTTACGGATGTCGTCAATGGTTTAAAAGCTCTTAGTAAAGGGTTTTCGAATTTTGAACTTGTTAACAAGATTTTACGATCGCTTTCTAAAACTTGGGATTCAAAAGTAACCACTATACAAGAATCAAAAAATTTGAATACTTTTTTGATTGAAGAACTCATAGGGTCTTTGATGACCTATGAAATAACGTACAACGCACATAATGAATATGACGAACAAAACCACCTTCTAAAGAATAGGAAGGACTTGGTACTTAGAACATTTGAAGACCACTCGAGCATAAGCTCAAGTGATGGTGAACTTGAACTAATCACTAAGAAATTTAACAAGTTTATGAAACAAGAATTAAAGAACAAGAATAAAAAGAATGCAATGACTTGCTTTGAACGCAAGAAGAAGAACACAAAGTGAGATGAATCGAGCTCTTCCGAAGACGAAGAGAAAATCAAGAAAGGCGAGATGACAAACTACGCCTTAACGACTTTCGACGTTGAGGTAATCAAAAAGCCTTTAGTTTATTTTGAAATTACATGATGCTTTTCATAATGCATTTTCCTTATTTAGTTTTTTTTTTAAATTATTATATATTTTTCTTAAAAATTACATGTTTAAAAAGGAAAATACAAAAATTATGATCATGCTAGTAATTTTGAAAATAATAACAAAAATTGCATGTTTTATGTTAATGGAATAAAATGTTAGATTTAAATCTAATGATGATTCTATGAATTTTTTTTAAAAAAGAAGAAATTATGTGTATCTTAATGATTTCCGATTTTGATTGAAACCATGCTTGATGTCTTAATGAAAATATTAAGAATTTTAATATCATACTTAATTATGATGCATGGCTATTTTATGAAAAACTAAGCATGAAAAGATAGATTCACCTAAAAAGAAAAATGCATGACTACAAAAAATAACAAAATGATTTTGGTTGAAAATACCTTATGTTCAATGAAATAATGTTTGATTTGAAGTAATGTATAATGATCATGGTTAATGAGTTTTCTTTCAAAATAATGCATGATGATTTTAGTGATTTATGGACAATTGATTTTTACCACAATGAAAGTGGCTTTTTCAGTTTTAAAAATGATGCATATTTTGATTGAGCATAAATGAAAAAAGGGCATGCTTATATGAAATAATGTAAGTATAATGCTTGATGATTTTGTATTTAAATTATGCATGATGATTTGAAGTAATGTTAATTTTTGGGTAATTTATGGTTTATTGATCATGATGATTTCTATTATGAGATTTACTCTTTCGATTTTAAACCATGATGTATTGTTTTCATATGAAAAATTTGAGCATACTTATATGAAACAAATCATATGAATTTAAACAACTAAAAAGAGGAAAATATTTTTCTTGAAAATTTCTTTTTCTCTATCTTATCGATTTTTCACTTAGAGATTAATAAAGTTGTTTATGTCATTTTGAATCTCTTAAAAGTAATGTTGACATTTTGATGTTTTGACAATTTGAATTTGAACAAGACTTATCTTGATTTTTTGAAATTTATGACTTGATATTTTTTATGCAAGAATCAAGATACTAAAATATTTAATCTCCTATGTTTCTTCTTGACACTTTTAAAAAATTAAGGAGATTTGTTGAAATAAATTATGTCTTTTGTAATTCAAGTGGTCTTATCTTTGATGACATGATTTATTTGTGTTTATGATACGAATGCCTTGAAATGATTGAAATAATTTACACTATTATGCTCTTCCCTTATTCTTTCTTGTTTACAATGATAAAAGGGGGAGAAGTTTTGATCATACATGGTAGGATATAATTTGACAAAATTAATACCATCATGGTTTGAAATAATATGATGCAATTCCTTGTATGCATAAAATGTTTATCTCATCACCTAATTATTTTCTTTTTGATATTCTTCATATGATGATATGAATGCATGAAACACTTATGATAATGATGCATGCAATGATAAAATATTCATGATAAAAAATTGTTTTGATATTCATGACTTAACTTTTCATCTTTGAAAATTGATGTAAAGGGTCTTCCCTTCTTTTTGACAATGACAAAGGGGGAGAAATATTCCTAGCTTAAGATACAAAATTTGAAAACGTGCACATTGCAAAAGAAGCAAACTTGCTAGCTTGTTCATATCAAAAGAGAAGTAAGAAGTGCTATCTTGCAAATCTCAAGACGCACAAATGCAAACTTACAAAATTTGTAATTTTGCACATCATTAAAATTTATGATGATTTGGTGATTATGCATGTTCTAAAATGTTGTAAGATTCACTAGCTTGCATGATGTAGAACTTGCTATCTTGAACATCACCAAGAAGTGGTATCTTGCCTATCTCAAGAAGCAAAAAGTTAACTTGCACATCTAGCAAAACTTATATTTCAAGAAGTAAGAGTTGCTTTCTTGAACATCTCAAAATTGCTAGCTTGCATGTTTTAAAATGTTGTAAAATTTTTGCTAGCTTGTATGAAGTAGAACATGCTATCATACTACCTTGCATATCAACAACTTGATAGCTTGAATGTTCTAAGCATGATGTAACACTTGCTAAATTTTCTAGCTTATAAATTGTATGATGATAAAACTTGATATTATGTTTTTCATGCAATGAATTGAACTTGTATTCCAAACACATGAGAGTTGGAACTTCTCCTTTTTGTTGATGACAAAGGGGGAGAAGTATGTTGATGTCTTGCATGATTTGATCATGACATGTTGCTTGAATTTTTGAATCCAAAAGTTTCTATCAATAAGCCATATTGATAGGGGGAGTTAATATTAACTCCGTCATCAAGTGGTTGTCATCATAAAAAAGGAGGAGATTATTGAATCTCGTATTTTGATGATGAAACCACTTGATATGTGTTTATGATTTAATCTGTGTTTTGAGTGATGCAGGATGCTTCAATCAGGATAAGACAATTAAAGCAAGAAAATCATGTTGTGCCGGAGGAACATGTCAGAAGATTGGACATTGGGCTGGTGGATCGGTCGATGTATCGATAGAAGGCTTCAGGCCATGAATTCGGGCATCGGGCCTAGAAGAGCGGACATTGCGTCAAGAATATCGGAGTTGTAGAGTCAATTGGCCGATTAGGCAATACGCTGCAAGAGAGGACGATGTGCCGAAGAATCGGACGAAGAGTCGAGAGACCAATGACATGATCGGACAACGTGATTAATGCTTAGTATTAATTATCTAGATCGAAGTATGTTTTATATGTGCAGGATTAATTATGATGGCAAGACATGAAGTAAAATAAAGTCCTGGAGTCAAGTACGCGATCACGTTGGGAGTTTGAGAGTTTGTCGGAAGTCCGGACGTTCGTCGGAAGTTCTACAGGAACTAGCCGAGAAGTCATGGAGCTTGCCAAAGAAGCTTGACAGAACTCGCCAAGAAGATTGTCGTGAAGTCTAGGAGCTTGCCGGGAGTCTACCGGAACATTGTTAAGAGTCCATTGGAGTTTCGCTGGAAGATCGCCGAAAGCTCGCCGGAAGAATTGACATAGGGATTTGTTTAGTTTAGAATATGTCTTAGGAATCGTAGTTAGCATGTAATTGGGCTTCGATTTGGGCCAACCCAATTAGGGGCCAGCTAGGCCCATGTAAGAATTGTGTTGGGCCCAATAAGAAGCCCAAACAGTGCCCAAAGAAGTCTCGCTATCGTGGTAGAGTCTTCGAGACTGTGTCAGGCGGTGGTACCGCCAGTCTGGGTGGTTGTACCGCCCCTAGCAGGGTGCCAGGTAGTGGTACCACTAGTTAGGGCGGTGGTACCGCTAGTTTGGGAGGTGGTATCGCCAGTCTGTGCGGTGGCACTGCCCAGCACAGCCCCCAGGTGGTGGTACTGCTAGACATGGGCGGTGGTACCGCCCAGGACAGTGTAGTTAAACTAACATTGGGCAATGGTACCACCCAACGTAGGCGGTGGTTAAACTAACATTGGGCAATGGTACCACCCAACGTAGGCGGTGGTACCGCCTGTACCCGAGGAACCCAGGATGGGAAAGATTTGGGCTCCAAGTTTGAATCAACTTGAAGCCTATAAATACCCCTCCCATCCCTGGTTAAAACACACAAGCATAGAGCATTCAAAAGTGAGAAAACTATGTTGTAATCTCTTTAGAATCCGCCTCCTTGAGTCTAAGTGTTAGAATAGCTTAAGAGGTGAGTGAGTCTTGTAAGGGTTATCTCCTAAACCCAGTAAAAGGAGAAGAGGGGTGTAAGAAGGAGTTGGTCTTCACCTATTAAAGGAAGACCTCTAGTGGATGCCAGTGGCCTCGACAGAAGAGGAATCAGAGGAGTGGATGTAGGTCACGATTGACCGAACCACTATAAATTGCCGTCTTCTCTAGTTTACATTTATTCTTGCTTTTATCTTTACTGAAAACCTCTTCAATAGCTTACTGCCTTCGATTCATTTATGAACGTGTTTCAAAGTTAAGTTTTCGAAATTGGTTTTACGTTGGAAATAGTTTTTATCGTACAAAAGTTTTAAACCGACGTGATTTTACGACTGCACTAATTCATTCCCCCCCCCCCCCCCTCCCCCTCTCCCCCTCTCTTAGTGCCGACTCCGATCCTAACATGTGACCCTTTAGGCCCAATATCGAGCTGGCTGTGAGTCATAGCTGTTAGAACTCCTGGCTCAGTGAATTATTATCTCTGTAATAATTCACTCGACTCATCAACTACTGACATACTAGGGCACTACGTCGTAGTCCCCATACAATACAGGGGAATCCAATCCATTGGACCTGTCTGTCCTCAGTTACCGTGTACCTATAGTCTCCCATCCATCTAATATCCCAGAAACCGTATATCGGGCATGGTGTTGTCAGACCCATACGGTTTCTACTCGAGTCTCGCTCTAATCGGATTCTCCCGGAGAACTCTTTCTCTCTCAACCAAAATGACCCTAGCCAGGGATTTGTCTGAGCAAGAACACATGGGATATTCCTCTCATGACACCAAGAGTAGATGATCCTCTATCTACACTCAATAGCCCTCGTAAGGTCGACTGCCACTCCCAATGACTAACTGTACTAGATTTGGGACATCTATGTTGAATCTCGGATTTTGATGATGAAGATATGTTAAGATAAGTGTGCAGGATTAACTATGATGAAAGTAAGATATGCAGTAGGAGTTGCGCCGAAGTCAAGACTATGATCATGTTGGGGGTTCGAGAGTTCGACGGAAGTCCAGACGATCATCGGAGGTTCTGCGAGAACAAATCTGAGAAGTCCAGGAGCTTGCCAAAGAAGCTCATCGGAACTCGCCAAGTGGATTGTCGCAAGTCCAGGAGTTTGTCGGAAGTCCGCCGGAGAGGGTTCGTCGGATGATCGCCGGAAGTTTGCTAGAAGCTCGACGGAAGAAGCGATTGACGCACTGGAGCAAGTTGCAGTAAATGTCTTGAAAAATATTATAGTTAGCATAATGATTAAGTTAGAAAAGGGAGGTGATCCCATTAACTTAATCTTGGGGCAATTGGGCCCTTGACAGACCCAAATTGGGCCGAATGGATCAGCCCATTCGGACCCAGATTCCCTAGCCGGTGGTGGCACCGCTTGGGTCAGCGGTGGCACCGCCCAGCAGTCGAGTCTCGAAGTGAGGCTGGGCGGTGGTACCGCCCCTGTCAGGTGGTGGCACCGCCTGGGCTCAATCTCCGAGTGAGACTGGGCGGTAGCACCGCCCCTGTCAGGCGGTGGCACTGCCTAGGCTCAGTCTCCGAGTGAGACTGGGCGGTAGTACCGCCCCTGTCAGGAGGTGGTACCGCCCGAGCTCAGTCACCGAGCTCTGTCAGGCGGTAGTACCGCCAGGACCCCGAAAACATGGGAAATGACATTTTTGAGCTCCAAATTCAAATCAGTTTGGGGCCTATATAAACCCTACCCTTTCATGCATGAAAGAACACCGAAACTTAGCATTTATTCTAAGATTTTGAGAGCTTAAAAGTGTTGTAAAAGGCTAGAAGTTCTTCTCCCTCTTTTCTTCGAAGTTTTGATCATTCAAGAGAGGAGTGAAAAATCTGTAAGGGTTGTCTCCTAAGCCCGTCAAAAGGAGTGAAACTGTAAAAGGGTGGTTGGCCTTCACCTATTGAAGGAAGGCCTCTAATGGACGTCGGTGACCTCATCGGACGAGGAAGCCAAAAGTGGATGTCGGTCAAGATTGACCGAACCACTCTAAATCTCGGTTTGCATTTACATTTTGTTCTCTATCTTAACTGCAACTACTTCCATAGCTTTACTTTAACTGCACTTTACTTAATCTTAAGTTAAAGCAATTTCCGATTCGGCTTTCATACCGAAATCATTCTTATCATACGAACGCCGTTTTAAATCGTCGAAAGTTTTCCGCTGCACTAATTCACCCCCCCCTCTTAGTGCTCTTAATCCTAACAATCTAAACCTATAAGTCTGATATCAAAGAGTGGAGCACTCATATAGGACATCCTTGGTATCTCAAGTCTAAGAACCAGATATACCACTAGGACTACGGAATCGCTGTCTGACAATAAGGCATCATCAACCATCCAGTATTCCGTAAGCGGATCAATCAGTGAACTCATTCTCCAATGAGCACCTGTACTATATCCCTAGTGTCCCCACATGAGCAGCTATGAGACCAGCTGCATTCATCATATGGACGAGTATACAATACATCAATCTGTCCGGTTATCACGATGTCCCTCTCGAGTAACCTATGACCGGGATTATTTAGGATCTGTGTTTAAAGGAAAATCGATCTCATTATCGTGATCTCATCACAATCTGATTCCCATTGCACGGATCCAAGGACATGACAATATATATATATATATGCATATATGCAATAGACAATATAATGTGATAAATGCCAAAATATAATAAGTAAAAAGATTCAGTATCAAGTCACACGTGCCATCACTCACATGATTGGCTTGTTGGGCACCTATGACTAGCAATCTCCCACTTGACCTAAATTCAATCACCTATGTGTCTGATCCCCATCAGACCCCTGTGACGCTCAAAAACAATATGAGACACTGGCTTTGTTAGTAGATCTGCAATGTTATCTTCGGATGGACTCTTTCCACTACTACATCTCCTCGGGTCATGATCTCTCTAATAAGTTGGAACCTTCTCAGAACACCTCTGATGAGACTCGGGTTCCCTTATTTGAGTAATCACCCTGTTGTTGTCGTAATATAAGGAAATTGGCTCCTCGCTATCCGACACGACTCCCAAATCTGTGATGAACTTCTTCATCTAGACTCCATCTTTTGTTGCATCTAATGCAGCAATGTACTCCGCCTCTATGGTCGAGTCAGTAGTAGTATCTTGCTTAGAACTCTTCTTGCATACTGCTCCTCCATTCAAGGTGTACACATACCCTGAATTCAATTTGCGATCATCGACATCAGACTGAAAACTTGAGTCTATGTAGCCTTCAACCTTAAGGCTACTACCTCCATATACTAGTAAAAGATCCTTAGTCCTTATCAAGTACTTAAGGATATACTTTACTACTTTTTAGTGCTCCAAGCCTGGATCCGCTTGATACCTGCTCGTGACACTCAGAGCATGCGCTATATCAGGCCTAGTACATAGCATGGCATACATGATAGACCCTATCGTTAAGGCATAAGGTATCATATCCATGTTTGCCCTTTCTTCTTGAGTCTTTGGGGACATACTCGTAGAAAGCGATATCCCATGTCTCATCGGTATGAGACCTCTCTTAAAATTTTTTATGCCAAACCTTTTGACAATGATTTCATGTACCTGGATTGGGACAAGCCAAGCATCCTCTTGGATCTATCTATATAGATCCGAATCCCCAAGATATAGGATGCTTCCCCTAAGTCCTTCATGGAGAAGTGTCTAGATAACCAAGCCTTTACTGTGGATAGCATTCCTACGTTAGTTCCAATGATCAGGATGTCATCCACTTATAACACCAAAAAGGTTATAGCTCTCCCACTTACCTTCCTATACACACAAGGCTCATCTTCGTTCTTAACGAAGTCATAAGATCTAATTGCCTCATCAAATCTTATGTTCCCACTTCGGGAAGCTTGCTTTAGTCCATAAGTTGATCTAAGCAACCTGCACACCTTATTTGGGTAGTCCTTAGATACGAATCCCTCAGGTTGTATCATATACACCTCCTCATCGAGGTTCCTATTGAGGAATACAGTTTTCACATCCATATGTCAGATCTTATAATCATAGTGTGCTATAATAGCCAATAGAATTCGGATGAATTTTAGCATTGCTATGGGTGAAAAGGTTTCTGTAATATCCCTCACTTTTGAAATTTATTGATTTATTTATAAATTGAAGGACATATATGTAAATATAGAAATTTCAAGGACTAAATTGTTAATTTGTAAAAAAAAAAGAAAAGAAAAGAAAACCGAAAATTTTGGTTTTATCCTACCACCTCCCACGCTCTCTGTTTCCCATGGGAAACAAAGAGAGGAGCTGAGGGCGTTGGGGAAGAAGAAGAGAAGAAGTAGATAAGGAGGGAAGAAGAGGAGAAAAGGAGGAGAAGAAGAAGAGGAGGAGAAGGGAAGAACAAAAAAAGAAGAAGAAGAAGAAGAGGAGAAGAAGAGAAGAAGAAGAAGAGGGAGGAGGTGGCTGCAGCACCCCTATTACCCGCAGGGGGAAATAGAGGAGAGGAGGCGCTGTTCATCAGGGAGGAGAAGGGAAGAAGAGGAGAAGAAGAAAAAGAGAAGAGGGAGAAGAGAGGGAAGAGGGAGGGGAGCAAGAGGTAGTTGCAGCAGCTAGGGCTGCAGCACCTCTGTTTCCTGCAGGAGGAAATAGAGGAGTGCATGTGTGGGGCGTCGTGGAGGAGAAGGGAAGAAGTGGAGAAGAAGAAGAAGAAGAAGAAGAAGAGGAGGGAGGAGGTGGCTGCGACACCTCTATTTCCCACAGGGAGAAATAGAGGAGAGGAGGAGTTGTTCGTCGGGGAGGAGAAGGGAAGAAGAGGAGAAGAAGAAGAAGAGAAGAGGAAGAAGAGAGGGAAGAGGGAGGGGAGCGAGAGGTAGCTGCAGCAGCTAGGGCTGCAGCACCTCTATTTCCTGCAGGAGGAAACAGAGGAGTGCATGTGTGGGGCATCGGGGAGGAGAAGGGAAGAAGTGGAGAAGAAGAAGAAGAAGAAGAAGAAGAAGAAGAAGAAGAAGAAGAAGAAGAAGAAAAGAGGAGGGTGGCTGCGGCAAGGGCTGCAGCGAGGAGCTATGGGCATTGGGGAGGAGAAAGGAAGAGAAGAAAGAGAGGAAGAAGAGTAGGGGAGGAAGAAGAGGCTGAGGCTGCGGCTGTGGCGGTGGCAACTGCAGTTGGAAGAGAAGAAGGAGAGGAAGAAGAGCAGGGGAGGAAGAAGAGGCTGCGGCTACAGCGGTGGCAGCTGCAGCTGGAAGAGAAGAAGGAGAGGAAGAAGTGCAGGGGAGGAAGAAGAGGCTGCGCCTGCGACGATGGCAACTGCAGCTAGAAGAGAAGAAGGAGAGGAAGAAGAGCAGGGGAGGAAGAAGAGGCTATGGCTGCAACCGTGGCAGCTACACCTGCAGAAAAGAAAGAGAGGGAAGATGAGGAAAGAAGGGGTTGGGCTATGGTTGCGGCTACAGCGGTTGTGGTGGCAATTGTAGCAGTTGCGTCGGTGAAAGAAGAAGAGGAAGGAAAGAAGAGAAGGAAGGGAAAGAAGGAATTGGGTTGTGGTTGCGGCTGCAGTGGCTGCGGTGGCAACTACAGCAGCTATGTGGCGAAAGAGAAAGAGAAAGGAAAAAGAGAAAGAAAGGAAAGGGGAAAAAGGGGCTGTGGCCGTGATTGCGATTGCAGCGGCGGTGGCTACATATGCAGCAGCTGTGTCTGCGAAAGAAGAGGAGGAAGAAAGTAGTATGGTGGAAGGGGCTACGACTGTGGCAGCGGCTGTGGCGGTGGCTGTGGCAGCTACGTTTGGGAAAGAAAAAAAGAAGGAATGAGAGTAAGGGAGAGCAGATGACTGTGCCCCTATGTTCAGCACAAGCTATAGTTGCGGAGAAAGAAAGAAGATGGGTGCAAAAAACAAAACAGGGAGAGGAGACAGAGGAAAAGTAGAAAACGGATTCGGGCGTACACCTTCGAATCTTCGGATCAAAATCTATGAAAGGAAAGTGTTCCGATCCTTCCTATTGTAAGTGTTCTGATCCCTTCTATTGCAAGTGTTCCGATTCTTCCTATTGCAAGTGTTTCGATCCCTTCTATTGCAAGTGTTCTGATCCTTCCTATTGCAAGCTTTCTAATCTTTCTATTGCAAGTGTTTTGATCGTTTCTAGTGCAAGCTTTCAAATCCTTCCTATTACAAGTGTCTTGATCCTTCCTTACTATAATTTTATCTCTGCATTTACTATGAATATAAGGAACTTTAAATTGTTCTAACCTTGCATTTGATATGTCTCTTGTTTAGACGTAACGATTTGAATCTGTGAAACTTCCGAGATTCTAACCTTTCTACCTTGTTATAGTTATAACTTTATATACTAACCTTTGATTTAGACAAAACTTATTTTATCTAAATATAGACTCATAAAGCTTTCTTTTGAGAGCTTATTTTAAGAATTCGGAGTAAGTTTGCCTACCCAGTTATCTATTAAATCCGACCCTATGAATTCTGCAAAATAGCAATTTTATTTCTGACCTTTGGTTATTAAATTAATTGTAACTCTTTGTTGGAAACTTTGATTCATATGAAACTTATTGTTTCTGAAAATCGATTGAAATATCTTTCCAATGATATATTTTTTGAGTAAATTGGAGTACAATTGATAGTTTGAATCATTTGTTTAATGTGCCTCTCGAATTCTGTCAAAAATCGAGCTTTGGTTGATTTCACATATCTGGTTTCATTCCTTTGGAAATTGATTTCATTTAGCTTTCTTTGTTCAATTGAGCTTTATATTACTGCTTTGAATTCTTATATTCTCTTGTCCTTAAATTATTTGCATTCTTGAAACCTATTGTGTAATGTTTATGTTGTATTGTATTGACTAGTATAGGCACATGTATATTCCATTGTTCCGCATTTGCTTTCGATATGTGCCTATCCCAGTTTCATTCATTTGGATATTGAATTCATCTAACCTTCTTATTTCAATTGGACTGTATGTAATTGCTTGGAATCCTTGTACATTCTTGCTTTCATTTCCTTTCAAATCTGAATTCATTTGTGAAAGATTATGTTTGCATCGTATTGACTCATAAAGGCATATGTACGTTTTGTTGTTCCACATGTGCTTTCGATATGTCCCAATTTTATTACTCATACTGTCCTTTTGTACTCTGGTATTTGTGGGATATTGTGAACCTTTACCAAAAATGGTAAAGGGAGTTATGCGTAGAGCCTGTGATGCTCTACCGGCCCCCTCTGACATCACCTAGACGTGGGTGGATGGAGTTCCCAAACGTGAGAGACTTTTGTCTGGTGGTCATTCAAAAATGGATGAATCACATTTTGTCTGTGGTCCCACTACACCTTCTGTATATTTGATATGATATCTAGAGCTTTGGTTATGTATTTCTGTATGTGCTTTGGATAAGAATGATGTGAATGCGACATCAAATTCGACGTTTGAGCTTCTGTTTCATATTTGTTCTTTGATACATACCAAAATGGTTCATGTCATTGTTATGCTTTGAAATATTTCATATACCATTGATATGTTCCAAAATATTTCATTTGTTATTGATATGCTCCGAAACATTTCATACGCCATCGATATACTTTGAAATGTTTCATCTGCTATTGTTATGCTTCGAAATATTCCATATGCCATTGATATGCTCCAAAATATTTCATACGCTATTGATATGCTCCAATGACTCTGTACTCCATTTGTTATGAACTAAATGTGTTTTGAATGACATGACATTTGTGATTCTATATCTAATAATATGGTACCCTGAGAGTTCTTGTATTCTGCCTTACATTGTGATACCTTATTTGTTTGAAACTGTCCCTTTTCACTTTAAATATATTTTGTCACTTGCTGAGCTGTTTTTAGTTTACTCCGTTGTTATATAAAATCTTTCAGGTCAGCTTGTCACTCTTTGAGATGTTTATATTGGGCTGAGGCAGTGGAGAGCTATTCAGAATCATGGACAAGTCTTGTTGATTGTTATGTTATTATTGTATAAGCATATTTTGTTTGTAACAAAAATGTTGTCGAAGAACCTGGATGGATATGTCATGTAAAAGTATTAAAAGATCTCTTGTATTTGGAATTTCGAAATGTTAAGTTTAGTTTATAATGATATGAATTGATGATAAATGGTTGGAGTTTTGATTGTATAAATTGTTTAGCTTGTGGATTTATAAGTGTTGTTAATATTTTGTTAAGTTGGTTTGGGTATTCATAAGTGTGAATTATTGAGTGATGTGATATATTATAAATTGTACAGGTTTTATAGATGTGAATTTCACTGAATGTTTCTAAGTGTCCTCAAATGTTAGTTTGGATCCTGGATTGATTTGTGATGAAAAATTTAAATATTATCAATATTTTGAGGGGCATGATAGTTTCTTCATAGTCAACACCTTGCCTTTGACGATACCCCTTAGCTACTAGCCTTGCTTTATAGGTCTCTACCTCATCTACTCTGATCTTTTTCTTAAAGATCCACTTGTAACCGATGGGTACAATACCTTTGGGCGCATCAACTAGGTACCAAATCTTGTTGGAGTACATAGAATCCATCTCAAAATTCATGGCTTCTTGCCACTTCACGGAGTCTATACTCATAATAGCCTCCTCCTAGATCTGAGGATCAATATCCTCAACATCTTCTCCTCTAATATGTCCCACATATCTCTCAGGAGGATGGGATACTCTACCGGACCTACGTAAAGTTGGAACTTCTATGTTAGGTACTTGAACAGACTTGGGCTGTAGAGTGGTGCTTGAGCTTGGTTCTCCAACCTCGCTCAACTCTATCATGTTCCCACTATCTCCACCAAGAATGTGTTCCTTCTCAAGGAACACTGCTCTCTTGGCTACAAAGACCTTTTAGTCCTCGAGATGATAGAAATAATACCCACAAGTTTCCTTGGGGTATCCCACGAACTTGCACCGCTATGTCCTCGATTCCAACTTATCGGTTTTGTGTCTTTTAACATGGGCAGGGCAGCCCCAAATCTTAACAACTTTAAGATCGGGCTTCTTCCCTTTCCATATCTCATTTGGTGTAGACACTACCGACTTAGTTGGAACTCTGTACAGAAGGTAAACCGTGATCTCTAGGGCATACCCCCAGAATGAGATAGGTAGGTCAGCGAAACTCATCATGGATTGTACCATGTCTAACAGCGTATGATTTCTCCTTTCAGACACACCATTGAGCTGAGGTGTATAAGGAGATGTCCATTAGGATAATATCCCATGGTCCTTGAGGAATTGAGTAAACTCTATATTTAAGTATGTTGGGAAATCTTGGGGGCGACATCATATGCGCAGTGGAAGAACAATAAAAACAAAATCACCAATTTCCAAAGGGATGTTCGTCGTCATGCGAAGATTGGTGCGCAAAAATACGTGAAACTTAAAAATGCGTATAGAGTAGATTGTGTTACCTAGGGAGATCGTATATCCCTGTTTCCTTGTAGATCTTTAAGAGAGGGTGAAGGAGGTCAAGCGTCCTCCTTTCTAGCGGTAATCCACACAGTAGGGCTGCGACGATGCTCCTCAAAACTCCAGGCCTGCTTTGAGGTGGAGAAGGGAAGAGAATAGGAGAGGCAAGCAAAGGCTCTAGCCTCTGAGGCTCTGAATCCCTCCTATTTATAGTGGTCCCCTATCAAACCCTAATGGATCCTCCCCTGGTCGGTATTAGATCTGCATCCAATAAGACAAGGGCTCCGTCGGATATCTCATATCCGAACCTCTACTCATCGCAATGCCTACCATATGTGTGTGACCCTCTAGGCCCAATATCGAGCTGGTCGTGAGTCATACATGTCGAAACTCCTTCTAACTTAGTGAATTATTATCTCTGTGATAATTCACTCAACTCATCGATTACGGATGTACTAGGCCACTACGCCGTAGTCCCCAGACGATACAGGGGAATCCAATCCATTGGACCTGTTTGTCCTTAGTTACCATGTACCTATAGTCCCTCATCCATCAAATATCCCAGAGACTGTATATCGGGCATGGTGCTATCAAACCTATACGGTATCTACTCGAGTCTCGCTCTAATCGGATTCTCCCGGAGAACTCTTTCTCTCTCAACCCGAATGACCATGGCCATGTTAGGACTCTAGCTAGGAGAGTCCTAATTGATTGGGGCATTCATGTAAAACCTACCTAAGCCGACCCTTATTAAAGAGGTGAAGAGGCCGGCTAGGGTTTTGAGGTTATTTCTTAAAGAAGAATTAGGAGTTGTAAAGGAATAGAAGTCTTGAGTAGGAGTCCTATTAGGAGTCTTGAGTAGAAGTCTTAATTGAGTAGGAGTCTTGAGTAAGAGTCCTATTAGGAGTTAGGGTTTAGAAACCCTATAAATAGTCATGTATTCCTACTCTTTTGATAAGCAATAGATGAATCTTTTCTGCAGCCTTTGAGCAGCAACTTGAAGGAAGGAACCCCTATAGAGTTCCAGGAGGCCGATCCCCTAAAGAGATCAACCCCAAGCATAGAATCTGCAAGGGTTCTATCACTTGGTATCAGAGCAGCGTTCTTGGCGTCTCGCTGCCCTTCCACAGCCATCCATCATCTCTCCACAGCCGCCCAAAGCAATTCCCACAATTGCTTAAAAGATCGTCACCAAATTCCGTTGTCATCTACACCATCGCAGATCATCTTTTGATCTCCCCGTGAATTGCAACAGGTTCTGGTTTTCTACCTTACTGCTGCTGCAATTTAGTTATCCTTATTCAAAAATCCAAAAAAAAAAAGTTCCTATATTGCTGCATAAACTTTTCGTCGCAAAGTTTTCATCTCTACGACAAAAGATACATTGCAGAATTCTAACCGCATAACACAGTCTATTTGATCTTGCTATTGCGTTTTTTCTATTCAAATCTCTACAAAATTTTTATGACATAATTGACACTTCCTAAAGGCAGATTTCTCTTTGGTTTTGTCAAAAAATTCCTAATATAAACCATTGATCTTTTACATCTAATCTGCTATACTTAAAAATCTGCACTATAAAATTTCAGCCGCATAGCATAGTTTGTTTGATCTTACTACTGCATTTTTTCTATCCAAATGTCTATGAAATTTTTATGATAGATTTGATACTTCCTAATAGAGGATTTCCTTTTGGTTTTATCAAAAAATTCTCAATATAAACCACTAGTCTTTTACGTCCAATCTGCTATACTTGAAAATCTGTGCTGCAGAAAATTTCAGCCGCATATTGTTGCCTTAACCGATCTATTTGTAATCTTTTTTGAACGAAATTTCTTCTACACTTTATAGATCATCTTGGCTTCCATCTAAGATTGATCTATTGAGGAATTCATCTCTAAAAACAATTTTGTGTTGCTGTAAATTTTCGTCGCAAACCGCTGAAATTTTTCGACGAGAATTCTGCTATCGCAACTTGCACCAATTTCTTTGCTGTTATACTGCCGAAATTTTCTTGATTAAATTGGACATACTTACTGTCATATACACTGAGATTTTGCTATCAATTCCATCCTCAAATCTCTCAAGTTTTTTGTGGAAATTTCGTTGAGAAACCGCTGTTTCTTCGACGACAATTCTACTCTTACAAGACAACACAATTCTGCAGCAAACTTCCACTGATTTCTATCAAACCTTTGCTGCCATCTACCATAGATCTAAAACTTTCATCCATAGCTCTAAAACTCCACCAAACCACACCCTCAAACTACACCCAAAACGGCCACAAAACAAGCCTAAACCGCAGCCTACATCCACCAATCCACCAACCCTTTTGACCATCACTTCTCTCAACCCATACTTGCCTTTAACCCGACAACAAAAGAGAGATCTAAACATCACAGATTTGGAGACATATTCTATGGCATCTAGGGAGGCAATCAATGCTAAATTCGAAGCCTTGGAGGCGCGAATGGAGGATAAGATTCGGACTCTCTTTACCGAACTCAGTTTGGGCCGACCACTAAGCTCGAAGAAATCACATCAAGGAGAGAGCTCTAACCAATCGCACCAAGCCCGAAGAGATGACTTCCAAGAGAGGAGAGGCTCTATGATTGATCCGAACTATCCACGCATGAGGGTGGACTTCCCTAGATGGGAAGAAGGAGACCCGATTGGTTGGATCTCGCACGCGGAGCGATATTTTCGGTACCACAAAATGCGGATGCATCTATGGTGGAAATTGCAGCTATACATCTTGAAGGGGATGCCATACAATGGTTTCACTGGTTTAAAATATACTCATGAAGTTCTCTCATGGCGACAGTTCAAAGAAGGACTATTGATCCGCTTCAGACAAACCGATTACGAGAACATTGACGAACAACTAGCAAAGATCCGACAAACCTCTACTATTCAGGAGTACCCAAACAAGGTTTGAAAGGTTATCTAATCAACTCGTGATTGGTCGCAAAAACAACTATTGGGGACCTTCATTGAGGGCTTGAAGCCGGAGATCGGGGAGAAGTTCAAGCACGACAACGTACACGCTTATGGCAGCGCCATCTCTTTCGCACGACATCAAGAGGAGCGTTTGAACCATGAAGCTCAGAGGACTAGGATCGCTTCTCAACCTACAATGCAGAAGCCCTCAGCCCCCCCTACTATCAACCGAGTCCCTGCACCAAAAATGATGACAAGAGAAGAGCTTCAGGAGCGATCTACGGAGGAGTTATGTTGGCACCGCGATGAGCCGTGGAGCCGCGAGCATCACTGTAGAAAAGGGAGACTTCTTATGATTAAACTAGTAGAAGAAGAGGTCATTGAACATCAAGAAGAGAGCCTTGATAATAAAGAAGAAAATGCAGAAGAAGAGCCACAACCGACCGAAGTTATGGTGCATGCACTAGCTGGCTACTCAAACCCGCAAACGATGAAAGTTGAAGGCCTTCTCAAACAACAATCGATCACTGTTCTCATCGACATGGGCATCACTAATAACTTTCTAGATAGTAAAGTTGCTATCCGGATGGCCTTACCTATCGAGTATTACAACAGGTTTGACGTCAAGTTCACCGACGGACGGATTTTGAAGTGTGATCGTAGGCGCCCGCAAGAGAAACTATTACTGCAGGAACAAGAGATAATTGGAGATTTCTTCCTCCTCCCTCTTGATGATCATGAGGCTATGCTCAAAATTGAATGGTTGACAACATTAGGTAATGTTTTCTGGAATTTTATGAAACTAATTTTGAGATTTTACAGTAAAGAGAAACAGGTGATTTTACACGGGAAACGTGGGGGCGACGTAATGACGATTTGCACACAACAAATGGAGAATGTTTTACATAAAGCATGCAGCGGCTTTTTGGTACAACTTGAGCAGCAAACTAAGGGAGAGCCAATAGAATTTGAAGATCCAAACCTACTTCCTTTGCTTGCTGAATTTTCAGATATATTTGACGAACTGCGCAACCTACCTCTTGCCCGTCGGCAAGATCATTGTATACCGATTCTTCTGGGCAAACCTCCTGCAAATACTTGGCTATATCAACATTCATATCTGCAGAAGGATGAAATAAAAAGGATTATAAAAGAGATGCCCGAAACAAGAGTTACTCGGCCAAGTTGCAGCCCCTACTTTTCACTGGTGCTCTTTGTACGAAAGAAGGATGAAACATGGCGAATGTGGATTGATTACCGAGCCCTCAATGGCATAATCATCAAGGACAAATACCCTATTCTAATAGCAGATGAATTGTTAGATGAAAGAGAGCACAAGTCTTCACAAAGCTGGACCTTCGATCCAGGTATCATCAAATATGAGTGTGCAAAGAAGAGATACCGAAAACCGCCTTTTGAAGACACAACGGCCACTACGAATTTTTGCTTTCGTCACCAGAAGGTGGAATATCTTGGGCATATAATATCAGAGGAAGGTGTGACAGTGGACCCCTCCAAAATTGGAGCAATGCAGAATCGGCTGACCTCGTGGAACATAAAATTGCTACGTGGCTTTCTCGGTTTAATAGGCTACAATCGTAAGTTCATGAAAAACTATGGAAAGATCAGTGCACCACTTATTTCTTTACTGAAAAAAGATATCTTCAAATGGTCGGACAAAGCCTCTGCTGCCTTCGACAAACTTAAGGCAACCATGACGACGACGCCGGTGCTAGCACTACCAGATTTTAACCGGCCCTTCATTATTGAGGCCAACGCATCTGGAGTTAGAATTGAAGCCATTCTCATGCAAGATGGTCGACCACTCGCATACACTAGCAAGGCATTATCTCCCTCCCATCAAAACATGTCAACATATGATAAGGAGATGCTCGCCATTGTGCACGCAGCAACGAGGTGGAGACCCTACTTGATCGGTCGACGATTTCAAATTAAAACCGATCATAAAAGCCTCAAGTACTTTTTGGAGCAAAAGATATCATCCCCTGAGCAACAAAAATGGGTAACAAAACTTCTTGGATTTGATTATGAAATAACTTACAAAAAGGGGAAAGAGAATGTTGTTGCAGATGCGCTTTCGCAGCTACCCGAGCAAGTTGAATTTTCGATCGTTTCACTTCCAACCAGTGACTTCCTTGAGGATATTATGATAGAATGGCAGGAAGATCCGAAGACCAGTAAGATCATAAAAAAATTGGAGGAAGCATCAAGCTCCGTGGCTCATTACAATTGGGACTCAAAAGAATTACACGATAAAGGAAGTCGATTATGATAGAAAGGAGGACTTGCTTGTGCCAAATTCTACTTGCATCTTCATGAGCAGATTTTGGACAGAGTTATTCCATATGCAGGGTGCTAAATTGAAAAGGAGTACGATGTATCACCCACAAATCGATGGCCAGACGGAAGTGATAAACAGGTGCTTGGAGACAGCCCAAAGCCACCCACCGAATATGACTACCCAAAGAGAACTCCAGACCCAGTTGAGTGTCATTATTAATCGACGGATCGTGACTCGACGACAACGACCCATTACTGAAGTGCTAATACAATGGGTGAACTTACTAGTAGAAGGTGTCACTTGGGAGAACTATGACGACTTGAAGATCAAACTCACAGAATTCATGGATTGTTAGCCTTGAGGACAAGGCTGATTTGAAGAGGGCGGATCTGTTAGGACTCTAGCTAGGAGAGTTCTAATTGATTGGGGCATTCATGTAAAACCTACCTAAGCCGACCCTTATTAAAGAGGTGAAGAGGCCGACTAGGGTTTTGAGGTTATTTCTTAAAGAAGAATTAGGAGTTGTAAAGGAATAGAAGTCTTGAGTAGGAGTCCTATAAGGAGTCTTGAGTAGAAGTCTTAATTGAGTAGGAGTCTTGAGTAAGAGTCCTATTAGGAGTTAGGGTTTAGAAACCCTATAAATAGTCATGTATTCCTACTCTTTTGATAAGCAATAGATGAATCTTTTCTGCAGCCTTTGAGCAGCAACTTGAAGGAAGGAACCCCTATAGAGTTCCAGGAGGCCGATCCCCTAAAGAGATCAACCCCAAGCATAGAACCTGAAAGGGTTCTATCAGGCCACTGATTTGTCTGAGCAAGAACACATGTGATATTCCTCTCATAATGCCAAGAGTGGATGATCCTCTATCGATACTCAATAGCTCTCGTAAGGTTGACTACCACTCCCAATGACTAGCTATACTAGATCTGGGATAGCCAAACCTGTATGTCTGGTATCAAAGAGTGGAGCACTCATACAGGACATCCTTGGAGTCTCAAGTCTAAGGACTAGATACACCACTAGGACTACGGAATCGCTATCTAACAATAAGGCATCATCAACCATCCAACATTCCATAAGCGGATCAATCAGTGAACTCATTCTCCAATGAGCACATGTACTGTATCCCTAGTGTCCCTACACGAGCAACTATGAGGTTGGCTGCACCCATCATATGGACGGGTATACAACACACCAATCTGTCCGGTTATCACGATGTCCCTCTCGATTAACCTATGATCGGGATTATTTAGGATATGTGTTTAAAGGTGAATCGATCTCATTATCATGATCTCATCACGATCCGATTCCCATTACATAAATCTAAGGACATCACAATATATATATGCATATATGCAATAGTTATAAAGTGATATATGCTAAAATATAATAAGCAACAAGATTCTGTATCAAGTCACACATGCCATCACTCACGTGATTGGCTTGCTGGGCACCTATGACTAGCAATCTCCCACTTAACCTAAAGACAATCACCTATGTGTCTGATCCCTATCAGACCCCTGTGACGCTCAAAGACAATTTGAGACAATGGCTTTGTCAGTGGATCTTGAATGTTATCTTCAGATGGAACTCTTTTCACTACTACATCTCCTCGAGTTACGATCTCTCTGATAAGGTAGAACCTCCTCAGAACATGCTTAGATTTCTGATGAGACGTAGGTTCCTTCGCTTGAGCAATCTCCCCGTTGTCATCGCAATATAAAGAGATCGGCTCCTCGCTACCCGGCATGACTCCTAAATTTGTGATGAACTTCTTCACCTAGACTCCCTCCTTTGCTGCATCTAATGCAGCAATGTACTCTGCCTCTATGGTCGAGCAGTAGTAGTATCTTCCTTGGAACTCTTCCAGCATACTGCTCCTCCATTCAAGGTGTTCACGTAGCCAGAATTTGACTTGCTATCATCGACATTAGACAGAAAACTTAAGTCTGTATAGCCTTCAACCTTAAGGCTACTACCTCCATATACTAGTAAAAGATCCTTAGTCCTTCTCAACTACTTAAGGATACACTTTACTGCTTTCTAGTGCTCCAAGCCTGGATCTGCCTGATACCTGCTCGTGATACTCAGATCATGCACTATATTAGGCCTAGTATATAGCATGGCATACATGATAGACCCTATTGCTAAAGCATAAGGTATCATATCCATGTTCGCCCTTTCTTCTTGAGTCTTTGGGGACATACTCGTAGAAAGCGATATCCCATGTCTCATCGGTATGAGACCTCTCTTGGAATTTTCCATGCCAAACCTTTTGACAATGGTTTCTACGTACCTGGATTGGGACAAGCCAAGCATCCTCTTGGATCTATCTCTATAGATCCGAATCCCTAAGATATAGGATGCTACCCCTAAGTCCTTCATGGAGAAGTGTCTAGATAACCAAGCCTTTACTGTGGATAGCATTCCTACGTCATTCCTGATGATTAGGATGTCGTCCACATATATCACCAAAAAGGTAATACCGCTCCCACTTACCTTCCTATATACACAAGGCTCATCTTCATTCTTAACGAAGTCATAAGATCTGATTGCCTCATCAAATCTTATGTTCCAACTTCGGGAAGCTTGCTTTAGTCCATAAATGGATCTAAGCAACCTACACACCTTATCTGGGCAGTACTTGGACACGAATCCCTCAGGTTGTATCATATACACCTCCTCCTCAAGGTTCCCATTGAGGGATGCGGTTTTCACATCCATCTACCAGATCTCATAATCATAGTGTGCGGCAATAGCCAATAGAATTCTGATGGATTTTAGCATTACTACGGGTGAGAAGGTTTCGTCATAGTCAACACCTTGTCTTTGACGATACCCCTTAGCCACTAGCCTTGCTTTATAGGTCTCTACCTTTCCATCTACTCTGATCTTTTTCTTAAAGATCCACTTGCAACCGATGGGTACAATACCTTTTGGCGCATCAACTAGGTTCCAAACTTTGTTGGAGTACATAGAATCCATCTCAGAATTCATGGCTTCTTGCCACTTCCCGGAGTCTATACTCATAATAGCCTCCTCGTAGGTCTGAGGATCAATATCCTCAATATCCTCTCCTCTAATATGTCCCACATATCTCTCAAGAGGATGGATACTCTGTCAAACCTATATAAAGTTGAAACTTGTGTATTAGGTACCTGAATAGACTCGGGCTGTAGAGTGGTGCTTGAGCTTGGTTCTCCAACCTCGCTCAATTCTATCATGCTCCCACTATCTCCGCCAAGAATGTGTTCCTTCTCAAGGAACATTGCTCTCTTAGCTACAAAGACCTTTTGGTCCTCTAGATGATAGAAATAATATCCACAAGTTTTTTTAGGGTATCCCACAAATTTGTATGGCTCTGTCCTCAATTTTAACTTATCAGGGTTGTGTCTTTTAATGTGGGAAGGGCAGCCCCAAATCTTAACAACCTTAAGATCAGACTTCTTCCCTTTCCATATCTCATATGGTGTAGACACTACCGACTTAGTTGGAACTCTATTCAGAAGGTAAGTTACTGTTTCTGGGGCATATCCCCAAAATGAGATGGGTAGGTCAGCGAAACTCATCATGGACCGTACCATGTCTAATAGCGTATGATTTCTCCTTTCAGAGACACCATTGAGTTGAGGTGTATAAGGAGGTGTCCATTGGGATAATATCCCATGGTTCTTAAGGAACTGAATAAACTTTGTACTTCAATACTCACCTCATCGATCTGATCGAAGAGTTTTGATACTCTTTCCAGTCTGGTTCTCCACCTCATTCTTATACTCTTTGAATTTCTCAAAGGCCTCGGACTTGTACATCATTAAGTACACATATCCATACTTTGAGAAATCATCAGTAAAAGTAATGAAGTGGGAGTAACCACCAATGTCATGAATTGACATGGGTCCACATACATCACTATGTATAAGTTCCAACAGCTCAGTGGCTCTCTCTCTAGTTCCACTAAATTGAGAGTTGGTCAGTTTTTCAAGAAGGTAAGGCTCACAAGTTGCATATGACTCATAGTCGAATGGATCTAGATATCCATCATTTAGTAACTTTTGAATCCTTCCTTCATGGATGTGACCTAGCCTACAATGCCACAGGTATGCACTGTTCATCTCATCTCGTTTCCTCTTGGACACATTTACATTTATGATATGTGGAGTAGTATCTAGCATAAATAAACCATTATGCAACGTTCCTTTTGTGATGATCTTATCATCTAATAATATCGAACAACTATTGTTCTCAAAAACAAATTTATATTCACTAATTGTCAAACATGAAATGGAGATAATGTTTTTGATAATAGAAGGAACAAAATAACATGCATCTAATGCAATAAAAGCTCCACTAGGCAGATGTAGGGCGACCTCGCCAACAGCTACTACAGCAACTTTTGCTCCATTACCCATCTTGAGATCTATCTCGCCTCTCTCTAGTCTCCTAGGCCTTGCCAGAACCGGCAACGAATTGCATATATGATAAGCACTACCGGTATCCAATACCCAAGTGTTATCATAAGAGTCTGACAAATGGAGACTAATCATGAATGTACCTGAAGCTTCATCAAGCTTTTGTTTCGCCCTTTCTGCAAGGTACTCTTTGCAGTTCCTCTTCCAGTGCCCATCTTTGCCATAGTGGAAGCACTGGCCTTTGTCCTTTGCTGGGTCTTTCTTAGCAACATTTGCTTTACTTGATCTGCCCTTGCCCTTTCCCTTCTTAAGGGACCTTTCTGCTTTCCTTTTCTTTCTAGTCTCACTAGTGTAGAGAACTGGCTTCTCTTTCTTAATTGTGCTCTCTGCCTCCCTCAACATATTGAGGAGCTCTGGGAGAGTCACCTCAAGCTTGTTCATATTAAAATTCAAAATGAACTGTGAAAAGGAATCTGGTAGGGACTGATGCACAATATCTCCACACAAGTTATCCTCTAGGACCATTCCTATACTTATGAGTTTCTCTATCCACTCAATCATCTTTAGGACATGGTTCTGAACCGGTGTCCCCTCAGTCATCTTAGCGTGGAAGAAGAGGCTCTTGGATATCTCATATCGCTGAGTCCTTCCCTGTTCCTCAAACAATTTGCGGACATGTAAGAGAATGAATGTGGCATCCATCTTTTCATGTTGTCTCTGTAACTCAGGAGTCATAGAGCCCAACATATAGCACTAATGTACTTCACGTAGCGAGCGATCTCATCCTTGCTTGCCCCTTCTTCGGGCGTAGGCATCATTGTATCATGGACGTACACGATTTTCTCTGTCTTGAGAACAATTCTCAAGTTACAAAGCCAATCCGTATAATTTAGACTAGTGAGGCGGTTGACATCAAGTATGCCACATAAGGGATTTGAAAGCAACATTTTCCAAAATAAAGATGCAGCAGAAATGAATAACATGCAGATTTTGCAAGAAATAAACTATCAAGATATGGACTTCTATCTTCATATGCTCCCACTATTTTACTAGCGAGTCATGCGACACCTTCAGCACGTGAAACGGAAGTCTCCGGCAGACTTCTAGTGGGGATCAGGATCCAATCAGTGTCTTAGTGTAACCTCGAGGGACTCGACCAATCACACTAAGCCTAAAATGTAGGCAACTCTTGCCGATCAAAACTCCTTATGATTCCCATCTTGTTCAACCTCCGAATCACCATGGTCTCGAGGGACTTGCCAACCATGATGCTCGGTTAATTCAACACCTTCGTTACAAAATGAGTCTGATTTGATGATATACCCTTGAGGGACTCGACCAAGCATACCATGTCCTTAGGTCACCGGTGACATCTCTATGTCGTAAGCAAGATAGCGAATCGCGATATAGGTGAGTCTCAAGGAACTCGACCAACTCAACTTACACCGGGAATCGGTTCCTACTTATAACGATGGAAGGCCACGTGGGTCAATCTAATTGTCTCACGTTTACCGACTTAATAGTATCGTGAGAGATGTTTCTATGATTTGGTCTCCTAATATGACATGTCACACATATACATATTTAATATATATCTACATCACATGCAAATATATATACATATCTAGTATGTGTATAAGCAATCACACCAGATGATCATGGACCACAACCTAATGTGATTAGGTCTGAGCTAGTGGGCCTAATCACTCACATCAAGATCTATATGTGCAATGGTGCATCTTCATGCCCTATGATCGTCCATCTCATCCTCGTCGGTTCCGTCGACATCTTAATGCATCTTCATGCATTGTAATCGTCCGTCTCGTGGGTCCCGTTATCGCATCCACGCTCCCACTGCGCCTCCTCATGTTATTACAACTTAATCATAGGCACGCAGGCCCGACAATAAACGAGAAATATAATGGAGGTTCGTAGACCCCAATAATAATAATCACAAATACACACATCACACGATCCATGATCATCCATCCACACATCATACATCACATGTATAAATAATCATCATCATGTAGGACTACTAGATAATAATAAAAATAGTAATCAACTAAACCTTTTAATTAATTAATATTTTATGAAATCAGGGACATATAGGGAATTTATTAATTCCTGGGGGTATTTTCATAATTTAGACAAAAGACAGAAACTAGAATTTCTCAAATTCCGAGGGGCAAAACTATCCTTTTGCCCAGAAAACCCTAATGCCCTCATCCTCCCCTACCGGTGTCGCTGCCGCCGCCGCTGCCACCCAGCCGGCGGCGGGCTGTGCGGTGGAGGGCGAGGTTGCTGCCCTCGCCTGCAGGCGACATGCCCGTAGGCGACGTTGCCCCTACAATTGGACGCCCTCCTCCGCAGGCGGTTCTGCCCGTGAGCAGCACCCGTAGGCGGTGCTGCCTCCGTCCGAGCGGATGCCCTGCGGGAGCAGTGGCCACAAGCGCCAGCTACCCTGCGGCGCGTCACCAATGCGAGAGCAGCGGCCCGCAGGCGCCCGCGGCCGCAGGCGCCGCTGCCCTTACGCGCCGACTGCAGTGCCTCGCGAGGTGGCCGCCATTCCTGCGGCCCTACGTGCAAGCAGCCCTCGCCTGCAACGCGCGCAGCTTGCGGCTGCTATGGCAAGCCGCTTGCCTAGCACGCAGATGGTAGTGCTGCCAGCTACGACGGCAGCGAGGGACGCAACAGTTGCTGCCTTTTTTTCGCTTTTGCGTCAACAATTTTGATGTCAAAAGCTTCTCCAAAATACAACACACGAGTTCAAACCCAATCTATTGCACAAAACAACCTAGCTCTGATACCACTGTTGGAGAAATTCTTGGGGGGCGACATCACATGGCCAGTGGAATAACAGGACAGTGGAAGAACAAGGAAAACAAAAATCCCCGATTCACAAAGAGATGTTTCATTTTTTTTTTTTTTTTTTTTTTTTTTTTTTTTTTTTTTTTTTTTTTTTTTTTTTTTTTTTTTTTTTTTTTTTTTTTTTTTTTTTTTTTTTTTTTTTTTTTTTTTTTTTTTTTTTTTTTTTTTTTTTTTTTTTTTTTTTTTTTTTTTTTTTTTTTTTTTTTTTTTTTTTTTTTTTTTTTTTTTTTTTTTTTTTTTTTTTTTTTTTTTTTTTTTTTTTTTTTTTTTTTTTTTTTTTTTTTTTTTTTTTTTTTTTTTTTTTTTTTTTTTTTTTTTTTTTTTTTTTTTTTTTTTTTTTTTTTTTTTTTTTTTTTTTTTTTTTTTTTTTTTTTTTTTTTTTTTTTTTTTTTTTTTTTTTTTTTTTTTTTTTTTTTTTTTTTTTTTTTTTTTTTTTTTTTTTTTTTTTTTTTTTTTTTTTTTTTTTTTTTTTTTTTTTTTTTTTTTTTTTTTTTTTTTTTTTTTTTTTTTTTTTTTTTTTTTTTTTTTTTTTTTTTTTTTTTTTTTTTTTTTTTTTTTTTTTTTTTTTTTTTTTTTTTTTTTTTTTTTTTTTTTTTTTTTTTTTTTTTTTTTTTTTTTTTTTTTTTTTTTTTTTTTTTTTTTTTTTTTTTTTTTTTTTTTTTTTTTTTTTTTTTTTTTTTTTTTTTTTTTTTTTTTTTTTTTTTTTTTTTTTTTTTTTTTTTTTTTTTTTTTTTTTTTTTTTTTTTTTTTTTTTTTTTTTTTTTTTTTTTTTTTTTTTTTTTTTTTTTTTTTTTTTTTTTTTTTTTTTTTTTTTTTTTTTTTTTTTTTTTTTTTTTTTTTTTTTTTTTTTTTTTTTTTTTTTTTTTTTTTTTTTTTTTTTTTTTTTTTTTTTTTTTTTTTTTTTTTTTTTTTTTTTTGTTGGTGATCAGATCCACTCAGTGTCTAGTGTAACCTCGAGGGACTCGACCAATCACACTAAGCCTAAATGTAGGCAACTCTTGCCGATCAAACTCCTTATGATTCCCATCTTGTTCACCTCCGAATCACCATGGTCTCGAGGGACTTGCCAACCATGATGCTCGGTTAATTCAACACTTCGTTACAAAATGAGTCTGATTTGATGATATACCCTTGAGGGACTCGACCAAGCATACCATGTCCTTAGGTCACCGGTGACATCTCTATGTCGTAAGCAAGATAGCGAATCGCGATATAGGTGAGTCTCAAGGAACTCGACCAACTCAACTTACACCGGGAATCGGTTCCTACTTATAACGATGGAAGGCCACGTGGGTCAATCTAATTGTCTCACGTTTACCGACTAATAGTATCGTGAGAGATGTTTCTATGATTTGGTCTCCTAATATGACATGTCACACATATACATATTTAATATATATCTACATCACATGCAAATATATATACATATCTAGTATGTGTATAAGCAATCACACCAGATGATCATGGACCACAACCTAATGTGATTAGGTCTGAGCTAGTGGGCCTAATCACTCACATCAAGATCTATATGTGCAATGGTGCATCTTCATGCCCTATGATCGTCCATCTCATCCTCGTCGGTTCCGTCGACATCTTAATGCATCTTCATGCATTGTAATCGTCCGTCTCGTGGGTCCCGTTATCGCATCCACGCTCCCACTGCGCCTCCTCATGTTATTACAACTTAATCATAGGCACGCAGGCCCGACAATAAACGAGAAATATAATGGAGGTTCGTAGACCCCAATAATAATAATCACAAATACACACATCACACGATCCATGATCATCCATCCACACATCATACATCACATGTATAAATAATCATCATCATGTAGGACTACTAGATAATAATAAAAATAGTAATCAACTAAACCTTTTAATTAATTAATATTTTATGAAATCAGGGACATATAGGGAATTTATTAATTCCTGGGGGTATTTTCATAATTTAGACAAAAGACAGAAACTAGAATTTCTCAAATTCCGAGGGGCAAAACTATCCTTTTGCCCAGAAAACCCTAATGCCCTCATCCTCCCCTACCGGTGTCGCTGCCGCCGCCGCTGCCACCCAGCCGGCGGCGGGCTGTGCGGTGGAGGGCGAGGTTGCTGCCCTCGCCTGCAGGCGACATGCCCGTAGGCGACGTTGCCCCTACAATTGGACGCCCTCCTCCGCAGGCGGTTCTGCCCGTGAGGCAGCACCCGTAGGCGGTGCTGCCTCGCCGAGCGGATGCCCCTGCGGGAGCAGTGGCCACAAGCGCCGCTACCCTGCGGCGCGTCACCATGCGAGAGCAGCGGCCGCAGGCGCCGCTGCCGCAGGCGCCGCTGCCCTTACGCGCGACTGCAGTGCCCGCGCAGGTGGCCGCCA
The DNA here is from genome assembly GCA_004837865.1 of Musa balbisiana. Lineage (NCBI taxonomy): Eukaryota > Viridiplantae > Streptophyta > Magnoliopsida > Zingiberales > Musaceae > Musa > Musa balbisiana. Next base: position 18,476,415 of record CM017192.1, read on the forward strand.
TTCCTGCGGCCCTACGTGCAAGCAGCCCTCGCCTGCACGCGCGCAGCCTTGCGGCTGCTACTGCAAGCCGCTTGCCTGCACGCAGATGGTAGTGCTGCCATCTACGACGGCAGCGAGGGCAGCAACAGTTGCTGCCTTTTTTCGCTTTTGCGTCAACAATTTTGATGTCAAAAGCTTCTCCAAAATACAACACACGGAGTTCAAAACCAATCTATTGCACAAACAACCTAGCTCTGATACCACTGTTGGGAAATCTTGGGGGCGACATCACATGCGCAGTGGAAGAACAAGGAAAACAAAATCCCCGATTCACAAAGAGATGTTCATCGTCGTGCGAAGATTGGTGCGCAAAAATCCGTGAAACTTAAAACTACGCATAGAGTAGATTGTGTTACCTAAGGGGATCGTATATCCCTGTTTCCTTGCAGATCTTTAGGAGAGGGTGAAGGAGGTCAGGCGTCCTCCTCTCTAATGGTAATCCACACAGCAGGGCTACGACGATGCTCCTCAAAACTTCAAGCCTGCTTTGAGGTGGAGAAGGGAAGAGAATAGGAGAGGCAAGCAAAGGCTCTAGCTTATGAGGCTCTAAATCCCTCCTATTTATAGAGGTCCCTTGTCAAACACTAATGGATCCTCCTATAGTGGGTATTAGATTTATATCCAATAAGACAAGGGCTCCATCGGATATCTCATATTCCAACCTCTACTCATCACAATGCCTACTATATATGTGTGACCCTCTAGGCCCAATATCGAGCTGGCCATGAGTCATACCTATCGGAACTCCTTCTAACTTAGTGAATTATTATCTCTATAATAATTCACTCGACTCCTCGACTACGGACGTATTAGGCCAATACGCCGTAGTACCCAGACGATACAGGGGAATCCAATCCATTGGACCTATTTGTCCTCAGTTATCATGTACCTATAGTCTCTCATCCATCTAATATCCTAGAGACCGTATATCGAACATGGTGCTGTCAGACCCATATGGTTTTTACTCGAGTCTCGCTCTAATCAGATTCTCCTGGAGAACTCTCTCTCTCTCAACCCGAACGACCTTGGCTAGGGATTTGTCTGAGCAAGAACACTTGGGATATTCTTCTCGTGACACCGAGAGTGGATGATCCTCTATCGACACTCAATAGCCCTCGTAAGGTCGACTACCACTCCCAATGAACAGCTATACTAGATCTGGGACAGCCAAACCTATAAGTCTGGTATCAAAGAGTGGAGCACTCATACAGGACATCCTTGGAGTCTCAAGTCTAAGGACTAGATACACCACTAGGACTATGGAATCACTGTCTGACAATAAGGCATCATCAACCATCCAGCATTCCGTAAGCGGATCAATCAGTGAACTCATTCTCTAATGAGCACCTGTACTGTATCCCTAGTGTCCCTACACGAGCAGCTATGAGACCAGCTGCATCCATCATATGGATGGGTATACAACACACCAGTATGTCCGGTTATCACGATGCCCCTCTCGAGTAACCTATGACTGGGATTATTTAGGATCTATGTTTAAAGGTGAATCGATCTCATTATCGTGATCTCATCACGATCTGATTCCCATTGCACAAATCTAAGGACATCACAATATATATATATGCATATATGCAATAGTTATAAAGTGATATATGTCAAAATATAATAAGGAAAAAGATTCTGTATTAAGTCACAAGTGTCATCACTCACGTGATTGGCTTACTGGACACCTATGACTAGCAAAGTACTCACCTCCTCGATCTGATCGAAGAGTTTTGATACTCTTTCCAATTTGGTTCTCTACCTCATTCTGAATTTCTCAAAGGCCTCGGATTTGTACTTTATTAAGTACACATATCCATACCTTGAGAAATCATCAGTAAAGGTAATGAAGTAGGAGTAACCACCAATGGCATGAGTTGACATAGGTCTACATACATCACTATGTATGAGTTCCAATAACTCAGTGGCTCTCTCTACAGTTCCACTAAATGGAGAGTTGGTCAGTTTTCCACGAAGGCAAGGCTCGCAAGTTGCATATGACTCATAGTCGAATGGATCTAGATATCCATCATTTAGCAACTTTTGAATCATTTCTTTATGGATGTGACCTAGTCGACAATGCCACAGGTATGCATTGTTCATCTCATCTCGTTTCCTCTTAGACACACTTACATTCATGATATGTGGAGTAGTGTCTAGCATAAATAAACCATTATGCAATGTTCCTTTCGCGATGATCTCATCATCTAATAATATCGAACAACCATTGTTCTCAAAAACTAATTTATATCTACTGATTGTCAAACATGAAATGGAGATAATATTTTTGATAATAAAATGAACAAAATAACATGCATCTAATGTAATAAAAGGTCCACCAGGCATATGTAGGGCGACCTCGCCAACAGCTACTACAACAACTTTTGCTCCATTGCCCATCTTGAGGTCCATCTCGCCTCTCTCTAGTCTCGTAGGCCTTGCTAGAATCTGCAATGAATTGCATATATGATAAGCACTACTGGTATCCAATACCCATGTGCTATCATAAGAGTCTGACAAATGGAGACTGATCATGAATGTACCTAAAGCTTCACCAAGCTTCTGTTTCACCTTTTCTGTAAGGTACTCTTTGTAGTTCGTCTTCTAGTGCCCATCTTTGCCATAGTGGAAGCACTGGCCTTTGTCCTTTGTTGGGTCTTTCTTAGCAACCTTTGCTTTTCCTAGTCTGCCCTTGCCCTTTCCCTTCTTAAGGGACTTTTATGCTTTCCTTTTCTTTCTGGTCTCACCAGTGTAGAGAACTGGCTTCTCTTTCTTAACAGTACTCTCTACCTCCCTCAACATATTGAGGAGCTCTGAGAGAGTCACATCAAGCTTGTTCATATTAAAATTCATTATGAACTGTGAAAAGGAATATGAAAGGGACTGAAGCATAATGTCCACACACAAGTTATTCTCTAGGACCATTCCTAGACCTGTGAGTTTCTCCATCCACTCAATCATCTTTAGGACATGGTTCTGAACTGGTGTCCTCCCGGTCATCCTAGTGCAGAAGAGGCTCTTGGATATCTCGTATCGCTGAGTCCTTCCCTGTTCCTCAAACAATTTGCAGACATATAAGAGAATGGATCTAGCATCCATCTTTTCATATAGTCTCTGTAACTCAGGAGTCATATAGCCCAACATATAGCACTAAGCAAGAGTGGAGTTATCAGTGTACTTCATGTAGCGAGCGATCTCATACTCGCTTGCCCCTTCCTCGGGCCTAGGCATTACTGTATCAAGGATGTACGCGATTTTCTCCACCGTAAGAACAATTCTCAAGTTACGGAGCCAATCTATATAATTTGGACCAGTGAGGCGGTTGGCATCAACTATGCCACGTAATGGACTTAAAAGCAACATTTTTTGAAAATAAAGATGTAGCAGAAATAAATAACATGCAGATTTTGCAAGAAATAAACTATCAAGATATGGACTTCTATCTTAATATGCTCCCACTATTTTACTAGCGAGTCATGCGACATCCTCAACACGTGAAACGAAAGTCTCCAGTAGACTTCTAGTGGGGATCCGGATCCAATCAGTGTCTTAGTATAACCTCGAGGGACTCGACCAATCACAATAAGCCCAAAAGGTTGGCAAGTCTTGCCGATCACAACTCCTTGTGATTCTCGTCCTGTTTGGCCTTCGAATCACCATGGTCTCGAGGGACTAGACCTACCATGATATTCGGTTAAGTCAACACCTTCGTTACAAGATGAGTCTGATTTGATGATATACCCTCGAGGGACTCGACCATGCATACCATGCCCTCAAGTCATCGGTGACATCTCTATATCATAGATAAGATAGCGAATCACGATATAGATGAGCCTCGAGGGACTCGACCAACTCAACCTACACCGGGAATCGGTTCCTACCCATAACGATGGAAGGCTATGTGGGTCAATATAAATGTCTCATGTTTACCGACTTAATATTATCGAGAGAAAGAGAGAGGTTTCTATGATTTGGTCTCCTAATATGACATGTCACACATATATATATTTAATATATATTTACATCGCATGCATATATATTTACATATGTAGTAGGTATATAAGCAATCATACATCACATGAGTAATCACACCAAATGATCGTGAACCACAACCTAATGTGATCAGGCCCGAGCCAGTAGGCCTAATCGCTCACATCAAGATCTATGTGTGCAACGGTGCATCTTCATGCCTTGTGATCGTCCATTTCGTCCTCATCGGTTCCGTCAACATCTCGATGCATCTCCATGCATCACAACCGTCCATCTTGTGGGTCCCGTTATCACATCCACGCTCCCACTACGCCTTCTCATATGATTCCAACTTAATCATAGGCACGTAGGCCCGATAATAAATGAGAAATATAATGGAGGCTCGTAGACCCTAATAATAATAATCACAAGTACAAACATCACACGGTCCATGATCATTCGTGCACACATCATACATCACATGTATAAATCATTGTCATGTAAGACTACTAGATAATAATAAAAATAATAATAAACTAAACCTTTTAATTAATTAATATTTTCTGAAATCAGAGACATGTAGGAAATTTTCTGAATTCTGAGAGGCATTTTCGTAATTTGGTCAAAGGACAGTAATTGAAATTTCCCAAATTTTGAGGGGCAAAATTATCTTTTGCCCAAACCCCTAAGCCCCTCTCCCTTGCTGTTGCTACTACCGCCACCGCCACCCTGCCGGCGACGGTTGTGCGCCTACTGGCGACGCTGCCCCTATAGGTGGGCGCCCCCGCGGGCACTGCCGCCTCCACAGGCGGTCCTACCCTTGGGGCAGCGCCCGCAAGCGGTGCTGCCCTGCTGGGCGGCCGCCCCTACGGGGTGTTTTGCCCGCGGGAGCAGTGACCGCAGGCGCCGCTACCCTACAACGCCTCACCCTGCGGGAGAAGCGGCCGTAGGCGCTACTGCCCTGTGGCGCCCTTGCCCGCAGGTGCAACGGCTGCAAGTGCCTCAACCCACGGCGCCTCCTCTCGCGGGTGCAGCGACCGTAGGTGCCGCTGTTGTGCGCAGGCGTAGTGCCTGCTCGCAGGTGGCCGTCGTGCCCACGCGCAGGGGCATGGCCGCACGCTGCTGTAGGCGGCCTGCTTGCACACAGATGGCAGCGCTGCCATCTACGATGACAGCAAGGGCAGCAACAGTTGCTGCCTTTTTCGCTTTTGCGTCAATGATTTTGACGTCAAAATTCTTCCTAAACACAACACACATAGTTCAAAAACCAATCATTCACACGAACAACTTGGCTTTGATACCACTATTGGAAAATCTTGGGGGCGATATCACATGCGCACCAAAAGAACAAGAAAAACAAAATCCCTAATTTTCAAAAAAGATATTCATCATCGTGCAAAGATTGATGCGAAAAATCCGCCAAACAAACTACATATAGAATATATTGTGTTATCTAGGGAGATCGTATATCCTTGTTTCCTTGCAGATCTCTAGGAGAGGGTGAAGGAGGTCAAGCATCTTCCTCTCTAGCGGTGATCCACTACGCTGTAGTCCTCAGACGATATAAGGGAATCCAATCCATTAGACCTATCTGTCCTTAGTTACCGTATACGTATAGTCTCTCATCCATCTAATATCCTAGAGACCGTATATCGTGCATGGTGCTGTCAGACTCACACGGTTTCTACCCGAGTCTCGCTCAAATCAGATTCTCCCAAAGAACTCTTTCTCTCTTAACCCGAATGACCCTGGCTAGGGATTTATCTGAGCAAGAACACATGCGATATTCCTCTCATGACGCCGAGAGTGGATGATCCTCTATCGACACTCAATAGCCTTCGTAAGGTCGACTGCCACTCCCAATGACCAATTGTACTAGATTTAGGACATCCAAACCTATAAGTTTGATATCAAAGAGTAGAGCACGCATACAGGACATCCTTGGTATCTCAAGTCTACAGACCAAATACACCACTAGGACTACGGAATCGTTGTCTGACAATAAGGCATCATCAACCATCCAGTATTCTGTAAGCGGATCAATTAGTGAACTCATTCTCCAATGAGCACCTGTACTGTATCCCTAGTGTCCCTACACGAGTAGTTATGAGACCAGCTGCATCCATCATATAGATGGGTATATAGCACACCAGTCTGTCCGGTTATCACAATGTCCCTCTCGAGTAACCTATGACCGTGATTATTTATGATATGTGTTTAAAGGTGAATCGGTCTCATTATCGTAATCTCATTACGATCTGATTCTCATTGCACGGATCCAAGGATGTCACAATATATATATGCATATATGCAATAGATAATATAAAGTGACAAATACCAAAATATAATAAGCAAAAAGATTCCATGTCAAGTCACACATACCATCACTCACGTGATTGGCTTGTTAGGCACCTATGACTAGCAGGTATCATCGATTTGGGCAGTGGTACCGCCCAAACACAGCCTCCGAGAGGCTACAAGCAGTGGTACCGCTAGTCTGGGCGGTGGTACTGCCCAGCACAGCCTCCCAGGTGGTGGTACCGCTAATCTTGGTGGTGGTACCGCCCAATGGCAGGGTGCCAAGCGATGGTACCGCCTGGTGCAATGTTATTGTCAGATTGACACTGGCGGTGGTACCGCCCAACACAGGCGGTGGTACTGCCCATACCCAAGAGACCCAGGATGAAATGTTTTTAGGTTCCAAATTTGAATCCACTTGAAAACGCTACTGCAATCTCTTGAAAAATTTCCTCCTCCACTCTAAGTTTAGATTTCTATTTAAGAGACGAGTAAGTGCTTGCAAGGGTTGTCTCCTAAACTCGTGAAAAGGAGAAGAGGGGTGTAAAAGGGTATTTGATCTTTGCCCGTTGAAAGAAGATCGATAGTGGATACTGGTGGCCTCAACGGAAGAGGAATCAGCGGAGTGGATGTAGGTCACGACGACTGAACCACTATAAAAATCTAGTTTGCATTTTCATTGAGCAATTTACTTTAAACCGCAAACCACTTTACTTGCTTACTACTTTTAATACTTTTATGAACTCGATTTCAAGTCAAGCATATTTTCGAGATCGGTTTTCAACAAACGAGAAAATTTTAGAACCGGTGTAGTTTTTACCTTTAAACTAATTCACCCACCTCTCTTAGTGCCGATCTTTTCCTAAAAGAATCAACCTTGCCTTTAGAGAAATTATTTTAGATAAGAAAATAGCTAAGTCTCTCATACCAAGCCCTTGGGGCTTGTTTCAATCCATAGAGAGCTTTAGTCAATTTAAATATATGATTAGGAAAATTATCATTCTCAAATTCAGAAGGTTGTTGAACATAAACTTCTTCAGAAATGAAGCCATTAAGAAAAGCACTTTTAACATCCATTTGAAATAACTTAAAGTTATTACAACAAGCTTAGGTAAGGAACATCCTTATGGCTTCTAGTCTTGCCATAGGAGAGAAGGTTTTTTCATAATCGATACCTTCTTCTTGGTTGAAACCCTTGGCCATTAATCGAGCCTTGTTTCTAACCATGATACCAAATTTATCTTGTTGTTTCTATAGACCCATTTAGTACAAATAACTTGTTAGAATCAAGAGAGGCACTATGAGGAGGAGGAGGTGGAGGAGGGGGGGGGGGGGGAGGTGAATTAGTGCAGTTGAAAAATTATTCGATTTTGTAAATTTTTCATCTTGATTCAAATCGTTTTGGAAAGACGTTGAACTTAGAACTTTCGTAAGAATGTAAGGAGAAGCTCAAGGAGGTTTGCAGTAAAGTAAATTGCACAAAAGAAAAAGCAAACCAGAATTTAGAGTGGTTCGGTCAATGTGACCTACATCCACTTCGGGTTCCTCCTCCATCGAGGTCACTGGCGTCCACTAAAGGCCTTCCTTCAATAGGCAAAGACTAACCACCTTTTACAGCTCTTTCTCCTTTTGTTGGGTTTAGGAGATAACCCTTACAAGCCTCACTCCTCTTCCTTGGATGGTTACAAAGCTAAGAGTGGGAGGAGAGGACTCTTTCTCACTTTTATAACACTTAACACCCTAAAGATTCAAGAATATGTTAAACACTTTCATGCCCTTTCATGCAGAAAAGGGTGGGGTATTTATAGGCCCCAATGGCTTCAGAATTGGAGCCAAAAAGTGTCATATCCCCGGATTTCGGGGTACTAGCAGTACCACTGCCATTATTGGGCGATACTACTGCTTAACACCTGAGGTAGTACCATTGCCCAGTCTAGGTGGTACGATTGCTTGACAGAGCTTGGAGATCGAGCTCTGGTGGTACCGTCGCTTGATAGGGGCGATTCCACTACTGGCAGCATTAACTATCGGTGGTACCACCGCCCAAACCACTTGGGAGATTGGGTCGCTAGGTGATGCCACCACCGACTATGAATTTAGATACCGAATGGTCTATCCAATCCGACCCAATTCAGCCCTGTGAAGGGCCCAATTGGCCCCTAATTGAGTTAGTGGGATCATCTCCCAATCCTAACCCAATTTACGGTTCTAACTATGACTAAGGCAAGCAATTAGTCCGATATGTCAATTTTTCTCTTTGCGATCCTCTAATGAACTTCTTGACAAGTCTTCCAGCGTGCTTCTGGCGAACTCCTAACGAACTCTCGGTGATCTTCCGACGAACTCTCGGCGATCTTTAGATGAGCTCTAGGCGAGCTCCCAGTATATCGTCTGAATCTTCGACTCCGACCCATCATCTGCTTTATGCCTTACTGCTATCATAGCTAATCCTACACACTTATCTCAACACATAGATTAGGTCAAATAATTTACCAATTGATTTCATCATCAAAACTTGAGATTCAACAATCTCCCCCTTTTTGATGATGACAACCAATTTGTGAAGGAGTTAACCTTAACTCCCCCTATCTATATGCCATACTTGAGTAAGTATAAACTTGAATTTACTACCTTGAATTCAAGCTTTGATCGAAATTAGAAATCATATGTATTATGCATTATCATAATTTCAAGTCATCACTTCATGCAAGATAAAATATTTTGGCATAGCCTTTTATCACTACTTGCATGAAATATTATCATTATTATATTGTAGCACTCAAAAGTTGATAATATTAAGAATCCGATATTGCATCATTGTATGATAAAAAATTCTTAGTATTTAAAAGAGATCACAATCATCATAGAAATTTTTAGCATCAAATAAGCACGATATTGCATTATTGCATGATAACATGCTTATCATTTAAAGAGATCACAACATCATAGAAATTTTCAGCATCATAAGATTACAACACCAAAGTAAGTACAACATCAAAGTAAGCATTCCCCCTTTGTCATCAGCAAAAAGACATACACAACTATTCAGGTGGTGGCAAGTCAAAATGTCTAAATAAGGTATTGAGTTGTTGATGAATCTACTGCAACTCAATTAAAATTTGATCTTGGCATTGTTCAAGTCAATCTTGACATTATTCGAATCGATCCATTCGAGTCCTTATGTCGTCGATAGATGAGAGAGGTGCTCGCTCTGTTAGAGGTGTTGTCTCAAAGGGAACAGGTGGAGGAGATTGATTACTCCTAAAAATTAGTGTTTTAGGTTCTGGTTTAGGTGGGAGGGGGTCAATCCTTCTAGGCAGTCTAGTCCATATCCCATTTCTGAATATACACCTCAACCGTCGAAGTAGGTTTCTATTTAAGATATTAATTCTATCTAGTTTCATAACTTCTTCATCAGGTGGGATAGCTATGTCATAAGCATGAATTAATCTCGTGATCAGGCCACCATATGGAAGCATCATATCTTTTTTTGATAGTTCAACCATGTTTTGTTGGATTAGGTAACCAAAACAATTGTTATGTCCCTTCATAATCCAATACATGGTACCTAATTTCATTTGGCTTACTTCATTCACCATGATGATATTATTTTTAGAGAATAATTCTTATCAAGATGTGATGAAGTATTTTGGTGCTTAAAGTTAGTAAATGTTCACACCTTTTTGGAAGAATGGTTAAGTTAGGATTATCAAAAATTATTCCTAAGGCATCAGTATAAGTAGTCCCAACTGATTCTTCATCCCATTATCCTCTAAATAACAACCTTTCTCTTTGTCCACAATTCCTATGAGGTTGTAGATTATACTATCCGTAATGGGTATATGATGACCTGAGAGATAAGTAGATACCCTTTTGTTTTTATCTACATGTAAATTGTTGTAAAATAGCCTAACAAGCCTAGAGTAGATGGGTTCACTTATTTGAAGGATTGGGAGAATGTCTAGATTAGCAAACCATTGAATGAGTTCTAAATCACCTAATTCCTCTAAATCAACATATTTACCCTTATGAACATTCCTAGACTCTATGGAGGAAAATTTAAGGGCATGTTGATTAGCATCGAAAAATAAGGAGTCATAATTTTCATATAATCTCCTCTTCCCTTTGTCCCTAGAGGATCTTCTAGAACTCATGGAGACTACAATTATGAAGTCAAATAAGTAATACAAAGGGAGAAATCAATTTGGTTTAGTGATTACCTTAGTAGTTTTTCCTTTTTTGGATTTCTAAAAGGATGTTGGAGATTGATCCTTGATTTAGCATAAAGTGGGGAATTTTTTAAGTTGCTAGAGGGAGAGCAAGAGATTCAAGAGTTTTGGGGCACTTAGGAAGGTTGTGAAATAAGTTGGAGTCGGTTCCATCACTGGCCTTAACTTGTTCTTTATATAGGGCAATTGCGGGCGGTGATACCGCCTACAACACATCACAGCTGAGTGATGCTACTGATAATTAGGCGGTGCCACCGCCTACAAGTAGTGAGAACTGCTCTAATTGTGCTATGTTGTGGTGATGAGTGGTTCAATCATGCAATATTTCTATCATTGTGAAGTGTATACACTCATTTACACATTATTAGTTCATCATTTAAAGATTCACATCATGTAAAAATTCACACCAAAATTCAGATAAAATTTGTACCAAAAGTTCATACTCAACTATTATATAAATTTGTATGGAAAAATTCATAACACATTACGCATACCATAAGCAATGATTCAAGTGAATAACTTTTGTGAAATAAAATTGAGAAAGTAAGAAAACGAAATTCAACAAATTTATGCATTCGGATAATTTAACATGTCTACCTCTCTTTCTAATGAAATCAAATTGTTCTTCATTTAAAGGTTTTATAAAGATATTGGCTAATTAATATTTCGTATCAATGAATTATAAGATTATATCATAATTATTAATATGATCTCATATAAAGTGACGTATAATATCAATATATTTAGTTCTTGAGTGTTGAATAGGATTTTTTGTTAAGCATGTTGCACTAATGTTATCACACTTTATAGGTATGGTTGTCAGGTGAATTCCTTAATACTCTAAAGTGTTTTTCATCTATATAACTTGAGCACAGCATGCACTTGCAGCTATGTACTTAGCTTCAATTGTAGATAATACAATCGAGTTTTGTTTCTTGGAAGACCAAGAGACAAGTGCGTGTCTTAAAAATTGACACGTTTCGGATGTGTTCTTATTATCTATTCGGCACCTAGCAAAATCAACATCAGCATAACCAAGCAATTAAAAATTTTTAGATTTTGGATACCATAATCCTAGTTTAGGAGTTCCTTTTAGATATCTAAAAATCCTTTTGACAGCTTTTAAATGAGATTGCTTGTGGTTAGATTGAAATCTATCACAAAGTCCTATGCTAAACATGATGTCCAATCTAATTGCGGTGAGGTATAGCAAACTACCTATCATATTAAACTATAAGCTTTTTAATCAAAGCTTTCTCCACTTTCATCAATGTATAACTTAGTGGAGGTACTCATAGGAGTATTGATAGCCTTTGAACTATCCATATTAAACTATTTTAGCAAGTCTAATGTATATTTTGTTTGACTAATAAAAATACAATCCTTAAGTTATTTGATTTGTAAGAATAAAAAGAAGATTAGTTCCCCCATTAGGCTCATTTCAAACTCTAGACTCATGCTCTTGGCAAACGATTCATATAAGGATTCATTTGTAGAATTGAAAATAATATTATTGACATAAATTTGAATAACAAGAAAATTTTTAATAAACAATATAGTATCGACTTTGCCTTTAGAGAAATTATTTTGAATTAAAAAAGAGCTAAGTCTCTTATACCAAGCCCTTTGGACTTATTTTAATCTATAGAGAGCCTTAGTAAATTTAAACACAAGATTAGGAAAATTATCATTCTCAAATCCGGGAGGTAGTTCAACATAAACTTCTTCATAAATAAAGCCATTAAAAAAAGCACTCTTAACATCCATTTGAAACAACTTAAAATTATTACTAGCATAGGCAAGGAGTATCCTTTTGGCTTCTAATCATGCCACAAGAGCGAAGGTTTCTTCATAATCAATACCTTCTTCTTGGTTGAAACCCTTGGCCACTAATCTAGCCTTGTTTCTAACCACGTTACCAAATTCATCTTGCTTATTTCTAATAACCCATTTAGTACCGATAACTATATGATTATTTAGCCTTGGAATAAACTTTCACATCTCATTTCTCTCAAATTGGTTCAACTCTTATTACATTGCGATAACCCATGAATCATCTTTCAAGGCTTCTTCAATGCATTTAGGTTCAATTTGGGAGAGAAAAGCGGCATTAGCACAAAAATTCTTAAAAGAAGAACGAGTTTGAACCCCTTTTGATGTGTCTCTTATGATTAGCTCCTTAGGATGAGCATCTACATGCTTCCACTTCTTGGGTAAGGATGTTTCGGAGAAAGATGCGTCCAAGTTACTAGATAGAGAAAGAGATTCATTTAAATTCAAAGTATCAAATTTAAGATCATCATCAAAATCATTTTTCTTAATTTCAGAAACTTCATTAAAAACCACATGAATAGACTCTTCTATAACCAAAGTTCTTTTATTAAAGATATAAAAAGTCTTAGAAATAGAAGAATAACCAAGAAAATTCCTTCATTGGATTTTGCATCAAACTTTCCCAACTACATCCATTTGAAACAACTTAAAATTATTACTAGCATAGGCAAGGAGTATCCTTTTGGCTTCTAATCATGCCACAAGAGCGAAGGTTCTTCATAATCAATACCTTCTTCTTGGTTGAAACCCTTGGCCACTAATCTAGCCTTGTTTCTAACCACGTTACCAAATTCATCTTGCTTATTTCTAATAACCCATTTAGTACCGATAACTATATGATTATTTAGCCTTGGAATAAACTTTCACATCTCATTTCTCTCAAATTGGTTCAACTCTTATTACATTGCGATAACCCATGAATCATCTTTCAAGGCTTCTTCAATGCATTTAGGTTCAATTTGGGAGAGAAAAGCGGCATTAGCACAAAAATTCTTAAAAGAAGAACGAGTTTGAACCCCTTTTGATGTGTCTCTTATGATTAGCTCCTTAGGATGAGCATCTACATGCTTCCACTTCTTGGGTAAGGATGTTTCGGAGAAAGATGCGTCCAAGTTACTAGATAGAGAAAGAGATTCATTTAAATTCAAAGTATCAAATTTAAGATCATCATCAAAATCATTTTTCTTAATTTCAGAAACTTCATTAAAAACCACATGAATAGACTCTTCTATAACCAAAGTTCTTTTATTAAAGATATAAAAAGTCTTAGAAATAGAAGAATAACCAAGAAAAATTCCTTCATTGGATTTTGCATCAAACTTTCCTAAGGTATATTTTTCATTCAAAATAAAATATTTACACCCGAAAACTTTAAAGTATGAAACGTTGGGTTTTTTGTTGTTCCACAACTTATAAGGAGTTTTGGAAAGTAATGGTCTTACTATAACCTTATTCATAACATAGCATGTTGTATTTACTACTTTGACCGAAAAATATTTGGGTAGGCTATATTCGTTTAATATGGTTCTTGCCCCATTTCTTGCAAGTTTCTATTTTTTTCTTTCTACTACTCTATTTTTTTTAGGATTTCTCGGAGTAGAGAATTTGTGGTTGTATCCATTATATTTATAAAAGTCTTGAAAGTCATGCTTTTGAAATTCACCATCATGATCACTTCAAATTGATGAAATCATAAAACCATTTTTATTTTGAACAAGTTTATAAAACTTGGAGAAATATCTCAAGCAATCATTTTTGTATGCTAAAAAGTAAGTCCAAGTATATCTACTATAATTGTCAATAATGACAGAAGCGTATTTGTTGCCTCCTTGGCTTTATGTAGCAATTGGTCCAAACAAGTCCATATGGATTAGTTGTAATGGTCTAGAGATGCTTATTTGGTTCTTTGGACTGAAGTTACCTTTTATTTGTTTTCCTAATTGACATGCATCACACACATTATCTTTGACAAACTTAATATGAGGAATTCCTCCTACAAGTTCTTTAGATGAAATTTATGAGATTATTTTTATGTTAGAATGACCTAATCTCCTATGCCAAAGCCAAGCATCATTATTCAAAATCAAAAAATATATTTCATTACAAAAATCATCAATACCGATAGTGTATACATTATTTTGTTTTAGGGCAATCATAGATGTATTTTTGTGTGATTTTTCAATGATGCAAGTATTGGATTCAAATCTAATGTATGTATTTTTTATCATAAAATTGAATAATTCTTAAGAGATTATACTTTAAGCCATCAACTAATAACACATCTATAATAAAAAAGTTAGATTTGTTATCTATGGTTCCTTTGCCAATGATTTTACCCTTGTTGTTGTCTCCGAATGTGACATATCCTTCATCTAGGCTAGTGAGCTTAGAGAATTGAGATAGATCTTCGGTCATATGCCTTGAGCATCCACTATCAAGGTATCATCTCTTGCTCCTAGCTTGTGATGATAAATGTTTCTACAAAAAAGGATGATTTTTAGGTACCCATTTGACCTTGGGTGCCTCAAAAAATGATTAGCTTAACTTATCATTTTGCACGGAGTTCTTTATGGTTCCTTTAGGAACCCAAATCAATTTGTGTGGACTACATTTCTTAAATAGACAATGATAAGCTACATGCCCAAATTTACAACAAAAGTTACATTTGTATCGGGGTAAAACATGCAAAGTACAGCCTTTAACAAAGGTGGTTGGATTTTGGTGAGAGCTACTTACAAATCCGATTCTGCCTTTTCTATGAACGTGACCCTTGTTGGCAAGGATCATGTTCAAAGACTAGCTACCAACCTCAAACTTTTCTAAGGTCTCTTTGAGTAGCAAGTTTTCCTTTCTAAGTGTTCCTATTTCATGGCATTTTGTGCAGGGAGCTAAACTATCATCATGCTCAATTTTTAGTCTATCAAAATCGCTAACAAGAGAAGAATGTTTCTTTTTCAAAGAGTTTTACCTTTTACTCAAGGTTTTACATTCATCAAACAATTCATGAAAAGCACTTAAAAGCTCATCGAAAGATAAATTTGCGTCTAATGAACTACTTACCTTATCTCCGATAGCCATTAGTGCATAGTGAGCAACTTGCTCGGTGTTGGTTGGCTACACTTCTTCAGATGCACTTGAGTCATCCTACGTTGCTTTAAGGGCCTTCTTCTTCTTTGGTTGCTTCCTATTTGCTTAGGGACATTCACTTTTGAAATGTCCTGGTTTCTTACATTCATAGCATATGACCTGTTCTTTCTTGGGTTCAAATTTATTTTTAGTGTCATTTCTAAATTTATTCTTTTTTATAAATTTTTTGAACTTTCTTGTCAAGAGTGCCAAGTCATCATCAAAGTCCTCATCACTTGAATTTTCTTTCTATTGGGAAATCTTGGGGGCGACATCACATGCGTAGCGGAAGATCAAGAAAAACAAAATCCCCAATTTCCCAAAAGGATGTTCATCGTCGTGTGAAGATTGGTGCGCATAAATCCACAAAACAAACTGCGTATAAGATAAATTGTGTTACCTAGGGAGATCGTATATCCTTGTTTCCTTGCAGATCTCTAGGAGAGGATGAAGGAGGTCAAGCATCCTCCTCTCTAGCGGTGATCCACACAGTAGGGCTGCGACGACGCTCCTCAAAAACTCTAGGCTTACTCTAAGGTGGAGAGGGGGAGGAGAATAGGAGATGCAAGCAAAGGCTCTAGCCTATGAGGCTCTGAATCCCTCCTATTTATAGAGGCCCCCTGTCAAACCCTAATGGATCCTCCCCTAATGGGTATTGGATCTACATCCAATTATCCAAGCCTTTTAGATTAGTGGATCAATATCCAATAATCTCTCATTGGCTTTTATTGGATCTCGTCCATGGGATCTAATAATTTAGGGGCTTATTGGATATCCAATAAGATAGGGGCTCCAGCGGATATCTCATATCCGAACCTCTACTCATCGCAATGCCTACCATATGTATGTGACCCTCTAGGCCCAATATCGAGCTGGCCGTGAGTCATAGCTGTTAGAACTCCTTCTAGCTTAGTGAATAATTATCTCTATAATAATTCACTCGACTCATCGACTACGGACGTACTAGGCCACTACGTTGTAGTCCCCAGACGATATAGGAGAATCTAATCCATTGGACCTATCTGTCCTCAGTTACCGTGTACCTATAGTCTCTCATCCATCTAATATCCCAGAGACCGTATATCGGGTATGGTGTTGTTAGACCCATACGATTTCTACTCGAGTCTCGCTCTAATCGGATTCTCCGGGAGAACTCTTTCTCTCTCAACCCGAATGACCCTGGCCAGGGATTTGTCTAAGCAAGAACACATGGGATATTCCTCTCATGATGCTGAGAGTGAATGATCCTCTATCGAAACTCAATAGCTCTCGTAAGGTCGACTGCCACTCCCAATGACCAGCTGTACTAGATCTGGGACAGCCAAACCTATAAGTCTGGTATCAAAGAGTGGAGCACTCATACAGGACATCCTTGGTGTCTCAAGTCTAAGGACCAGATACACCACTAGGACTACGAAATCGTTGTCTGACAATAAGGCATCATCAACCATCCAGTATTCCGTAAGCGGATCAATCAGTGAACTCATTCTCCAATGAGCACCTGTACTGTATCCCTAGTGTCCCCACACGAGCAGTTGTGAGACCAACTGCATTCATCATATGGACGGGTATACAGCACACCAGTTTGTTCGGTTATCACGATGTCCCTCTCGAGTAACCTATGACCGAGATTATTTAGGATCTATGTTTAAAGGTGAATCGGTCTCATTATCGTGATCTCATCACGATCCGATTCCCATTGCACAGATCCAAGGACATCACAATATATACATACATATATGCAATAGATAATATATAAAGTGATAAATTCCAAAATATAATAAGCAAAAAAGATTCTGTGTCAAGTCACACATGCCATCACTCACGTGATTGGCTTGCTGGGCACCTATGAGTCGCAATCTCCCACTTGACCTAAAGCTAATCACCTATGTGTCTTATCCCCATCAGACCCCTGTTACGCTCAAAGATAATCTGAGACAACGGCTTTGTTAGTGGATCTGTAATGTTGTCTTCGGATGAAACTCTTTCCACTACTACATCTCCTCTGGGTACGATCTCTCTGATAAGGTGGAACCTCCTCAGAACATGCTTAGATTTCTGATGAGACCTAGGTTCCTTTGCTTGAGCAATCGCCCCATTGTTGTCGCAATATAAGGAAATCGGCTCCTCGCTATCAGGCATGACTCCCAAATCTGTGATGAACTTCTTCATCCAGACTCTCTCTTTTGCTGCATCTGCTGTAGCAATGTCTTCCGCCTCTGTGGTTGAGTCAGCTGTAGTATCTTGCTTGGAAATCTTCCAACATACTGCTCCTCCATTCAAGGTGTACACATACCTCGAATTCGACTTGCTATCATCGACATGAGACTGAAAACTTGAGTCTGTATAGCCTTCAACCTTGAGGCTACTACCTCTATATACTAGTAAAAGATCCTTAGTCCTTCTCAAGTACTTAAGGATACACTTTACTGCTTTCCAGTGCTCCAAGCTTGGATCCACCTAATACCTGCTCGTGACACTCAGAGCATGCGCTATATCAGGCCTAGTACATAGCATGGCATACATGATAGACCCTATCGCTGAGGCATAAGGTATCATATCCATGTTCGCCCTTTCTTCTGGAGTCTTTGGGGATATACTCCTAGAAAGCGATATCCCATGTCTCATCGGTATGAGACCTCTCTTCAAATTTTCCATGCCAAACCTTTTGACAATGGTTTCTATGTACCTGGATTGGGACAAGCCAAGCATCCTCTTGGATCTATTTCTATAGATTCGAATCCCCAAGATATAGGATGCTTCCCCTAAGTCCTTCATGGAGAAGTGTCTAGATAACCAAGCCTTCACTGTGGATGGCATTCCTACGTCATTCCCAATGATCAGGATGTCATCCACATATAACACCAAAAAGGTGATAGCGCTCTCACTTACCTTCCCTGTACATACAAGGCTCATCTTCGTTCTTAACGAAGTCAAAAGATCTGATTGCCTCATCAAATCTTATGTTCCAACTTCGGGAAGCTTGCTTTAGTCCTTAAATAGATCTAAGCAACCTGTACACCTTATCTGGGCAGTCCTTGGACAAGAATCCCTCAGGTTGTATCATATACACCTCCTCATCGAGGTTCCTATTGAGGAATGCAGTTTTCACATCCATATGCCAAATCTCATAATTATAGTGTGCTGCAATAGCCAATAGAATTCGGATAGATTTTAGCATTTCTACGGGTAAGAAGGTTTCGTCATAGTCAACACCTTGCCTTTGACGATACCCCTTAGCTACTAGCCTTACTTTATAGGTCTCTAGCTTTCCTTCTACTCCGATCTTTTTCTTAAAGATCCACTTGTAACCGATGGGTACAATACCTTCCGGCGCATCAATAAGGGACCAAACCTTGTTGGAGTACATAGAATCCATCTTAGAATTTATGGCTTCTTACCACTTCCCAGAGTCTATACTCATAATAGCTTCCTCATAGGTCTGAGGATCAATATCCTCAACATCTTCTCCTCTAATATGTCCCACATATCTCTCAGGAGGATGGGATATTCTACCGGACCTACGTAAAGTTGGAACTTGTGTGTTATGTATCTAAACAGACTCGGGCTGTAGATTGGTGCTTGAGCTTGGTTCTCCAACCTCGTTCAACTCTATTATGCTCCCACTATCTCCGCCAAGAATGTGTTCCTTCTCAAGGAACACTGCACTCTTGGTTACAAAGACCTTTTGGTCCTCGAGATGATAAAAATAATACCCACAAGTTTCCTTGGGGTATCCCACGAACTTGCACCACTCTATCCGCGGTTCTAACTTATCAGGGTTGTGTCTTTTAACATGGGCAGGATAGTCCCAAATCTTAATAACTTTAAGATCGGGCTTCTTCCCTTTCCATATCTTATATGGTGTAGACACTATTGACTTAGTTGGAACTCTATTCAGAAGGTAAGCTGCGGTCTCTAGGGCATATCCCCAAAATGAGATGGGTAGGTCAGCGAAACTCATCATGGATCGTACCATGGCTACCAGCGTACGATTTCTCCTTTCAAACACACCATTGAGCTGAGGTATATAAGGAGGTGTCCATTGGGATAATATCCCATAGTCCTTGAGGAACTGAGTAAACTCTGTACTTAAGTACTCACCTCCTTGATCTGATCGAAGAGTTTTGATACTCTTTCCAGTCTGGTTCTCCACCTAATTCTTATACTCTTTGAATTTCTCAAAGACCTCGGATTTGTACTTCATTAAGTACATATATCCATACCTTAAGAAATCATCAGTAAAGGTAATAAAGTAGGAGTAACCACCAATGGCATGAGTTGACATGGGTCCACATACATCACTATGTATGAGTTCCAATATTTCAGTGGCTTTTTCTCCAGTTCCACTAAATGGAGAGTTGGTCAGTTTTCCACGAAGACAAGGCTCGCAAGTTGCATATAACTCATAGTTGAATGAATCTAGATATCCATCCTTTAGCAACTTTTGAATCCTTCCCTCATGGATGTGACCTAGCCTACAATGCCACAGGTATGCACTGTTCATCTCATCTCGTTTCCTCTTGGACACACTTACACTCATGATATGTGGAGTAGTGTCTAACATAAATAAACCATTATGCAATGTTCCCTTCGTGATGATCTCATCATCTAATAATATTGAACAACCATTGTTCTCAAAAACTAATTTATATCCACTAACTGTCAAACATGAAATGGAGATAATATTTTTGATAATAGAAGGAACAAAATAATATGCATCTAATGCAATAAAAGCTCCACCAAGCAAATGTAGGGCGACCTCGCCAACGGCTATTACAGTAACTTTTGCTCCATTGCCCATCTTGAGGTCCATCTCGCCTCTTTCTAGTCTCCTAGGCCTTACCAGAACCTGCAACTAATTACATATATGATAAGCACTATCGGTATCCAATACCCATGTGTTATCATAAGA
Organism: Musa balbisiana; assembly: GCA_004837865.1. NCBI lineage: Eukaryota > Viridiplantae > Streptophyta > Magnoliopsida > Zingiberales > Musaceae > Musa > Musa balbisiana. The sequence continues at coordinate 18,496,824 of CM017192.1, forward strand.
GTCTGACAAATGGAGACTAATCATGAATGTACCTGAAGCTTCACCAAGCTTTTGTTTCGCCTTTTCTGTAAGGTACTCTTTGTAGTTCCTCTTCCAGTGCCCATCTTTGCCACAGTGGAAGCACTGGCCTTTGTCCTTTGCTGGGTCTTTCTTAGCAACCTTTGCTTTTCCTAGTCTGCCCCCTTGCCCTTTCCCTTCTTAAGGGACTTTTCTGCTTTTCTTTTCTTTCTGGTCTCACTAGTGTAGAGAACTGGCTTCTCTTTTCTAATAGTACTCTCTGCCTCCCTCAACATATTGAGGAGCTTTGGGAGAGTCACCTCAAGCTTGTTCATATTATAATTCATTATGAACTGTGAAAAGGAATTTGGTAGGGACTAAAGCACAATGTCCACACACAAGTTATCATGTAGGACCATTCCTAGACTTGTGAGTTTCTCCATCCACTCAATCATCTTTAGGACATGATTCTGAACCGGTGTCCCCTCAATCATCCTAGTGCGGAAGAGGCTCTTGGATATCTCATATCGCTGAGTCCTTTCCTATTCCTCAAACAATTTACGGACATGTAGGAGAATGGATCTAGCATCTATCTTTTCATGTTGTCTCTATAACTCAAGAGTCATAGAGCCCAACATAAAGCACTGAGCAAAAGTGGAGTCATCAATGTACTTCACGTTGCGAGTGATCTCATCCTCGCTTGCCCCTTCCTCGGGCGTAGGCATCACTGTATCAAGGACGTATATGATTTTCTCCACCGTGAGAACAATTCTCAAGTTGCGGAGCCAATCCGTATAATTTGGACCAGTGAGGCGGTTGACATCAAGTATGCCATGTAAGGGATTTGAAAGCGACATTTTCTGAAAATAAAGATGTAGTAGGAATAAATAACATTCAGATTTTGCAAGAAATAAACTATCAAGATATGGACTTCTATCATAATATGCTCCCACTATTTTACTAGCGAGTCACGCGACACCCTCAACACGTGAAACGGAAGTCTCTGGCAGACTTCTAGTGGGGATCAGGATCCAATCAGCATCTTAGTATAATCTCGAGGGACTCGACCAATCACACTAAGCCCAAAAGGTAGGCAACTCTTGCCGATCACAACTCCTTGTGATTCCTATCTTGTTCGGCCTCCGAATCACCATGGTCTCGAGGGACTCAACCAACCATGATGTTCAATTAAGTCAACACCTTCATTACAAGATGAGTCTGATTTGATGATATACCCTCGAGGGACTCAACCAAGCATACCATGCCCTCAGGTCACCAGTGACATCTCTATGTCGTAAGTAAGATAGCGAATCGCGATATAGGTGAGTCTCGAGGGACTCGACCAACTCAACCTACACCGGGAATCGGTTCCTACCCATAACGATGGAAGGCCATGTGGGTCAATCTAATTGTCTCACGTTTACCGACTTAATATTATCGAGAGAGATGTTTCTATGATTTGGTCTCCTAATATGACATGTCACACATATACATATTTAATATATATCTACATCGCATGCAAATATATATACATATCTAGTATGTGTATAATCAATCACACCAAATGATCATGGACCACAACCTAATGTGATCAGGCCCGAGCCAGTAGGCCTAATCACTCATATCAAGATCTATGTGTGCAACAGTGCATCTTCATGCTCTGTGATCGTCCATCTCGTCCTCATCGGTTCCGCCGATATCTAGATGCATCTCCATGCATCGCAATCGTTCGTCTCGTGGGTCCTGCTATCGCATTCACGCTCCCACTGCGCGTCCTCATGTGATTACAACTTAATCATAGGCACGTAGGCCCGACAATAAATGAGAAATATAATGGAGGCTCGCAGGCCCTAATAATAATAATCACAAGTACACACATCACACGGTCCATGATCATCCGTCCACACATCATACATCACATGTATAAATCATTATCATGTAGGACTACTAGATAATAATGAAAATAATAATCAACTAAACCTTTTAATTAATTAATATTTTCTGAAATCAGGGACATGTAGGGAATTTTCTGAATTTTGAAGGGGTATTTTCGTAGTTTGGTCAAAGGATAGAAATTGGAATTTCAAAAATTCAAAGGGGTAAAACTATCCTTTTGTCCAAAAAAACCCTAACCTCTTCTCTCTCTTTCTGTTGTTGTCGCCATCGCCACCTAGCTAGCGGTGGCCTGTGCGGCGGAGGGCAGGACGCTGCCCTCGCTTGCGGGTGGCGCCCCCGCTGGCGGGCGCCCTAGTGGGCAGCGCTATCCACCGTAGCACCCGCAGGGGCCGTAGTGCCCGCAAGTGCCTCTATCGCGCGGTGCCTCTACCCGCGGGCGGAGTCGCACTAGCAGGCCAGCGCCGCCCGCTGGGGCTTGCTGCCGCCGCTACTAGCGGCTTGCGCGCGGAACCAGCGTCGGCTGGTGCCGCCTGCACCCACGAGTCTAGCACCCGTAGGCGCCGTCCTTGCGAGCGGGCGCAGTGCCCGCGCGGAGGTGGCCGCCGTGCTTGCGGCCCTGCTTGCCGACACCGCCGCAGGCTGCACCTGCGGGTGGGGCACCCGTGGGCTGCCAGCCCCGCCGGCCGCAAGCCTGCTGCATGCAGGCTGCCGCTCGGCTACTGCAGGTGCAACGGTTGCGCATGTGTCGGCGCTGCGCTGCCTGCGGTTGCACGCACGCAGATCGAGGGCAGCAACAGTTGCTGCCCTTTCTTGCTTTTGCGACAACGATTTTGACATCAAAATTCTTCCTAAACACAACACACGCAGTTCAAAAAACAATCATTCGCACGAAAAACCTGGCTTCGATACCACTGTTGGGAAATCTTAGGGGCGACATCACATGCGCAGCAGAAGATCAAGAAAAACAAAATCCCCAATTTCCCAAAAGGATGTTCATCATCATGCGAAGATTGGTGCGCATAAATCCGCAAAACAAACTGCGTATAAGATAAATTGTGTTACCTAGGGAGATCGTATATCCCTGTTTCCTTGCAGATCTCTAGAAGAGGATGGAGGAGGTCAAGCGTCCTCCTCTCTAGCGGTGATCCACACGGCAGGGTTGCAACGACGCTCCTCAAAAACTCCAGGCCTACTCTGAGGTGGAGAGGGGGAAGAGAATAGGAGAGGCAAGCAAAGGCTCTAGCCTATGAGGATATGAACCCCTCCTATTTATAGATGCCCCCTGTCAAACCCTAATGGATCCTCCCCTAATGGGTATTGGATCTGCATCCAATTATCCAAGCCTTTTAGATTAGTGGATCAATATCCAATAATCTCTCATGGGCTTTTATTAGATCTCGTCCATGGGATTCAATAATTTAGGGGCTTATTGGATATCCAATAAGATAGGGGCTCCGGTGGATATCTCATATCCGAACCTCTACTCATCGCAATGCCTACCATATGTGTGTGACCCTCTAGGCCCAATATCGAGCTGGCCGTAAGTCATAGCTGTCAGAACTCCTTCTGGCTTAGTGAATTATTATCTCTATAATAATTCACTCGACTCATCGACTACGGACGTACTAGGCCACTACGCCGTAGTCCCCAGACGATACAGGGGAATCCAATCCATTGGACCTATCTGTCCTTAGTTACCGTATACCTATAGTCTCTCATCCATCTAATATTCCAGAGACCGTATATCGGGCATGGTGCTGTCAGACCCATACGATTTCTACTCAAGTCTCGCTCTAATTGGATTCTCTGGGAGAACTTTTTCTCTCTCAACCCGAATGACCCTGGCCAAGGATTTGTCTGAGCAAGAACACATGGGATATTTCTATCATGACGCCGAGAGTGAATGATCCTCTATCGACACTCAATAGCCCTCGTATAGTCGACTACCACTCTCAATGACCAGCTGTACTAGATCTGGGACAGCCAAACCTATAAGTCTAGTATCAAAGAGTGGAGCACTTATACAGGACATCCTTGGTATCTCAAGTCTAAGGACCAGATACACCACTTGGACTACAGAATCGTTGTCTGATAATAAGGCATCATCAACCATCCAGTATTCCGTAAGCGGATCAATCAGTGAACTCATTCTCCAATGAGCACTTGTACTGTATCCCTAGTGTCCCCACACAAGCAGCTATAAGATCAACTGCATCCATCATATGGACGGGTATACAGCACACTAGTCTATCTGGTTATCATGATGTCCCTCTTGAGTAACCTATGACTAGGATTATTTGGGATCTGTGTTTAAAGATAAATCGGTCTCATTATCGTGATCTCATCACGATCAGATTCCCATTGCACAGATCCAAGGACATCACAATATATACATGCATATATGTAATAGACAATATATAAAGTGATAAATGCCAAAATATAATAAGCAAAAAAGATTCTGTGTCAAGTCACACGTGCCATCACTCACGTGATTAGCTTGCTGGGCACCTATGACTAGCACTTTCAAGTGGTCTTCTTAAGTTCTTAGTGTCATATCCTTCATGTTCTTTGGAAGGTTGTTCTTAAGCTCTTCATAAGCATTACAAGTCATCTTATATATCATTAGTGACCCGATTAGTTCTTCAAGAGGAAATTTATTTAAATCTTTAGCCTCTTGAATTGCCTTTACTTTAGGGTCCCAACTCTTTAGAAGGGATTTTAAAATTTTATTAATAAGTTCAAATTTTGAGAAACTTTTACCAAGTCCTTTTAGACCATTGATGACATCCGTAAATCGGGTAAATCGGGTGTACATGTCTCCAATGGTCTTACTCAGTTTTATCCGAAACAACTCATAAGGCCTTCCTTCAACAAGTGAAGACTAACTATCTTTTACAGCTTTTTCTCTTTTTTCCAAGTTTAGGAGATAAAAGCCTCACTCCTCTTTCTTGGATGGTTACAATGCTAAGAGTGGGAGGAGAGGACTCTTTCTCACTTTTACAACACTTAACACCCCAGAGATTCAAGAATATGTTAAACACTTTCGTGCCCTTTCATGTAGAAAAGGATGAGGTTTTTATAGGCTCCAATGGCTTCAGAATTGGAGCCAAAAAGTGTTATATCCCCGAATTTCGGGGTACTGGCAGTACCACCATCATTATTGGGTGGTACTATCACTTGACACTTGACATTGAGTGGTACCATTACCTAGTCTAGGCGGTACGACCGCTTGACATATCGTCGATGAGCTCTCGGTATATCGTCCGAATCTTCAACTCTGGCCCATCACCTATTTTACGCCTTACTGCTATCATAGCTAATCCTGCACATTTATCTCAACACATAGATTAGGTCAAATAATTTACCAATTGATTTCATCATCAAAACCCAAGATTCAACATAACTAAATGGTTACTAGGTCTTAGAATAAGCTCCCACACCTCATTACTCTCAAATTGGTTCAACTCTTCTTGCATTGCGATAACCCATAAATCATCTTTCAAGGCCTCATCAATATATTTAAGTTCAATTTGAGAAAGAAAAGCAGTATTGTCACAAAAATTTTTAAGAGCAGAACGAGTTTCAACCCCTTATGATGTGTCTCCTATGATTAGCTCCTCAGGATGAGCATCTATATACTTACATTCCTTGGGTAAGGATGTTTTCGAAGAAGATGTATCCAAGTTGCTAGTCAGAGAAGAGGGTTCATTTAAATTCAAAGTATCAAAATTAAGATCATCATCAAACTCATTTTTCTTAAATTCGGAAACTTTATTAAAGACAACATGAATAGACTCTTCTATAACCAAAGTTCTTTTGTTAAAGATATAAAAGGGTTTAGAAATAGAAGAATAGTCTAGAAAAATCCCTTCATCGGATTTTGCATCAAACTTTCTTAAGGTATATTTTTCATTGAAGATAAAATATTTACAACCAAAAACTTTAAAATATGAAATGTTGGGTTTTTTGTTGTTCCACAATTTATATAGAGTTTTAGAAAGTAATGGTCTTAATAGAACCCTATTTATGATAAAGTATGTCGTATTAACGGCTTCAGCCCAAAAATATTTGGGAAGGCTACGTTCGTTCAACATGGTTCTTGTCATTTCTTGTAAATTTTTATTTTTTCTTTCTACTACTCCATTTTGTTAAGGATTTCTTGGAGTAGAGAAATTGTGGTTGTATCCATTAGATTCACAAAAATTTTGGAAATCATATTTTTGAAATTTGCCACCATGATCACTCTGAATTGATGAAATCATAAAGCCTTTTTCATTTTGAACAAGTTTACAAAACTAAGAAAAATACCTAAAGCAATTGTTTTTGTTTGCCAAAAAATATGTCCAAGTGTATCTACTATAATCGTCCATAATTACAAAGGCGTATTTGTGACCTCCTAGGCTTGATATATCAATTGGTCTAAACAAATTCATATGAATCAATTGCAATGGTCTAGAGGTGCTTATTTGATTAATTGGTTTGAAACTACCTTTTATTTATTTTCCTAGTTGACATGCATCACACACATTATCTTTAATAAACTTAATGTTAAGAATACCTCTTACAATTTCTTTGGATAAGATTTAAGAGATTAGTTTCATACTAGCATGACCTAATCTTCTATGCCAAAGCCAAGCATCATTACTCAAAATCGAAAAACACATTTCATTGCAAAGATCATCAATGTCGATAGTGTATACATTATTTTGTTTTAAGGTAATCATGTTGAATCTCGGATTTTGATGATGAAACCAATTGATAGTGTTTATGATTTGATCTGCGTTTTGAGTGATGCAGGAAGCTTCGATAAGGGAGAGACAATTAAAGTAGGAAGAATCATATTGGGCCAAAGGGAAACATGTCAGAAGATTGGACGTCGAGCCAAAGGATCGGTCGACATATTGGCAGAAGACATCTGGACATAAGTTCAAGCATTGGGCTAAGAAGAGTGAAAATTGTACCAAGGAAATTAGAGTTATGGAGGTAAACTAGCTGATTGGGCAATAAGCCATAAGAGAGGACGATGCGTCGAAGAATCGGATGAGGTATCGATGAACCAATGATATGTTGGACAACATTTGATTGGCTTTATAATAATTGTCTAGATTGAAGTAAGTTTTAGTCATAATTGGGCCCAAGTTTGGGCTGTTTTGGGCTAAGTTAAAAGCCTAAATAATGATCTAATAGGTGGCACATCGTGGCATAGTCTCTAAGACTGTGTCAGGCGGTGGTATTGGCAATGGTACTACTCAGACTCAATCTCTGAGACTGTCAGGTAGTGGTACCACCCAGACATAATCTTCTAAGCGGTGGTACCGCCTAGTGTTAGTGCTGAAAGCGGTGGTACTGCCCAACACAAGCGATGGTACTGCTAGGACCCGAGAATCCAAAGATGAGATATTTTTAGGGCCTATAAATACCCCTCCCCTCCCTAGTTAACATATACAAACACAAAGAACTTAAAAGTGAGAAAACGCTATAGTAATTACACTTGAGAGATCCCGTCCTCTAGCTTAAGTTTAGAATTCTATTTAGAGAGGAGTTAGTGTTTTTAAAAGGTTATCTCCTAAACCTATGAAAAGGAGAAGAGGGGTGTAAAAGGGTAGTTGATCTTCGCCCATTAAAAGAAGATCGTTAGTGGATGCTAGTGGTCTCAATAGAGGAGGAATCGGGAGTGGATGTAGGTCATGATGATCGAACCACTATAAAAATATGGTTTGCATTTCTTTTGAGTAATTTACTTTAACTACAAACTACTTTACTTGCTTATTGCTTTCAATATGTTTACGAACACGCTTTCAAGACAAGCATATTTCCAAGATCGATTTTCAATAAATAAATATTTTTTGGAATCGACGTTTTTACCATTGCACTAAATTACCCCCCCCTTTTAGTGCCGACTCATTCCTAATAGTTGGTGTCAGAGCATCGTTATTTCTCATTTGGTTTAACACCCAAGAGAAATTGTTCTTTTCCATTTTAAAGAGGGCTTTTCTATCGTTCGTCCTCCCATGTTCAATGGGACGGACTACACTTATTGGAAAACTCGGATTAGAGTTTTTTTAATTTCCTTAGATTTAAATTTATGGAATATTGTCGAAAACGAATTTCATAAGTTTTCTCTTCTAATGAATGATCAGAATGATTTGGAGAAAAAGACTTTCTCTTTAAATGTAAAGGCTATGAATGCCTTGGTTTGCACTTTGGACAAAAACGAGTTTAATCGAGTGCCAATTTGTGAAATGGCTTTTGACATTTGGCACACACTCGAAATCACACACGAAGAAGGCATGAATAGAGTAAAAGAGTCTAGAATAAATCTTTTGATGCATGATTTTGAGATGTCTCGAATGGAACCAAGTATCACCGTTTAGCAACGTTAATTGCCGATAATACCACTGCCCAGTCTGGGTGGTGCCATCGCCTAAACCATCTAGGACGCTATGCCTCAAATGGTTCCACCACACACCCTAAGCGGTGCCACAGCCTGGCATGGCTCCAAGTGGCCGAGTGGGCCATCCACTTGGCCCAACTCAGCCCTGTTTTGGGCCCTATTAGCCCTAATTAAGTTAGTAAGATTTCTCCCAAACCTAATTCAAATTAAGATCTAATTATATCAATTAAAGCGAAAACAATTACAATCAAGCAATCTAGTTGTCTAACACGTCAAATGTTCATTCGAACTCCCGACGAAACTTCCGGTGAACTTTCAGTGAACTCCCAACAAGCTTCCAATGAACTTTTGGTATATCATTCAAATATTCAATATATTGCTTGATTCTCCAACATATTGACTCCTACAACATCCATTCTCAGCGTATACTCTGATTCTTCCAACCCGATATCTGATCTTTAACTCCGGCCCGACATTTGATTCTTACGTAATTCTTTTGCCTTTTTCCACGTAGTTAAATCCTGTATCACTTATCTCAACACATAGATTAGATTATTAATTAATCAATTGATTTCATCGTCAAAATCTGAGATTCAACAATCTCCCCATTTTTTATGATGACAACCAATTGATGATAGAGTTAACCTTAACTCCCCATATCTATATGATAGCCTTTGAGATAAGGCAAACTTGAATTCAAAAGGATCACTACCATCACTAGCTTTGAATTCAAGTTAAACACTTGCCATCATAGTGATCAAAAGTAATATATCATATCAAAATTTTAGCTGTTGTGCATTATTATAGTTTCGAATTAAAACATGCACAATTTCAAAACAATGCATTTCATCCTTACTTCATACATGATACCAAAAAATAAATCAACATCACTTTATGTATAACACATATGATACTAAAGCATTCATGATACAAAAATTGACATCACTTTAGACATAACATACATGATGCTAAGACATTAAAATTTTAAGCATTTATCACTTTACGCATGATAACATTAATCATTTCATGATACCAAATGTTCATCATTTCTCTCCCTTTGTCATCAACAAAAAGAAGAAACGTTCAATAAATATTTGGATCATATATGTAAGATTTAGAGCATGCAAGCTAAAAACTTTTGAGATGTTCAAGAAAGCAACTTTTGCTTCTTGAAATATACAAGTTAGCAATTTTCTTTTGAGATGTGCAAGATAATTCTCTTTTTCCCTTTTGTCATTTAAGAAGGAAGGAAAGGAGAATGGAAGGATTCAATGATTTCAACCATCACATAAGTGAAAGAAAAATCAAGTCATTAAACCAAAGATCCATGAATCAAGGCTCTTCCTTTGTAAATAGAAGGAGGAAAGACTATTCATTGAATCTTTTCTTTTGTAAATAGCAAGAGGAAGGATTCCTAGGAAACGATCTTGATTTAAAAGGAAAATTCAAGTTACAAAAAATCAAGAAATCTGAAAAACTTATAAAGAAATTCATGCATTTGGAAGGTTTAACATGCCTAATTCTCTTCTAATAAAATCAAATTATTCCTCATTCAATGGTTTTGTAAAAATATCTACTAATTAATGCTTTGTATCAATAAATTATAAAGATATGTCATAATTATTAACATGATCTCGAATAAAATGATACCTAATGTCAATATATTTAGTTCTAAAGTGTTGAACGTGGTTCTTGGTTAAACATTTCGCACTAGTGTTATTGCATTTTATAGGAATGTGTTTTAAATAAATTTCATAATCTTTTAAAGTATTTTTCATCCATATAACTTGTGCACAACATGCACCTACTACTATATACTTAGCTTCAGTTGTAGATAATGCAACCAAGTTTTATTTCTTGGAAGACCAAGAGATAAGTGCATGACCTAAGAGTTGACATGTTCCTGATGTGCCTTTTCTATATATTTGACAACTAACAAAATCAGCATCAACTTAAGAAAGTAACTCAAAGTTTTTAGAATATGGATACCATAGTCCTAGATTATGAGTTCCTTTTAGATATCTAAAAATCCTTTTAATAGCTTTTAAGTGAGATTTGTTGAATCTCGGATTTTGATGATGAAACTAATTAATAGTGTCGATCAAATGTGCATTTGAGTGATATAGAGCTATTTGTTAGGATCGGAATGACACTAAGAGGTGGGGGTGAATTAGTGCAGTGGATTAAAATGTCGATTTTGAAAAATCTTTCGTACGATAAAAATCAAACTCGGAAGTGCTTAACTTGAGACTCGGAGGATAAGATTTGGTTTGAAAAATAGTTATTGGAGACCTTCATTGAGGGCTTGAAGTCTGAGATCCAAGGAGAAGTTAAAGCGCAACAACCATACACGCTTATGGCAGCCATCTCTTTCGCACGACTTCAAGAGGAGCGATTGAACCATGAAGCCCAGAGGACTAGGGTCGCTTCTCAACTAGCAATACTAAAGCCCTTAGCCCCCCCCTATTATTAACTGAGTCCCTGCACCTAAAAGGTTGATAAGAGAATTGCTTCAGGAGCGATCTGTGAAGGGGTTATGTTGGCACTACGACGAGCCGCGAGCATCGTTGTAGAAATGGGAGACTTCTTATGATTGAACTAGTAGAAGAAGAAGTCGTTGAACATCCAGAAGAGAGCCTTGATTATGAAGAAAAAGATATGGAAGAAGAGCCACAACCGATCGACGTTATGGTACATGCACTAGCCGGCTACCCAAACCCGCAAACGATGTAAGTTGGAGGCTTTCTCAAACAACAACCGATCACTGTTCTCATCGATACGGGCAGCACTAATAACTTCCTAAATAGTAAGATTGCTGCTTGGATGGTGCTCCACATCGAAGGTTGCAGCAAGTTCGACGTGAAGGTCACCGACGGAAGAATCCTAAAGTGCAACTAAAGATGTCTGCAGGTAAAACTATTACTACAAAACCAAAAAATTATCACCGACTTCTTCCTCCTACCAATTGATGACTCTGAGGCCATGCTTGGTATAGAATGGCTAATGACACTAGGTGATTTCTCTTGGAACTTCTCCAAATTAATTATGAAATTCTATTGCAAAGGCAAACAGATCATCCTATACGGTAAGCGCGGAAGCAACATAACTACCGTTTGATCCCAACGAATGGAGAAAGTTTTGCACAAGGTAAATGGTAGAATTTTGATGCATCTCTAGTAGCTACCAAAGGGGAAGAAAATAGAAATTGAAGATCAAAATCTTGCCTAATTGCTTATTGAATTTGCCGACATTTTTGTTGAGCCGCGTAGTCTTCCTCCTACTCGACAACATGACCATCAGATTCTAATCCTTCTGGGCAAGTCACCAGCGAACACTCAGCTATATTGATATCCTCACCTATAGAAGGATGAAATTGAAAAGATAGTAAAGGAGATGCTTGAAACAGGGGTGATTCGGCCAAGTTGCAACCCCTATTCCTCACCGGTGCTACTTATACGCAAGAAGGACGGAACTTGGTGGATGTGCATCAACTACCGAGCTTTAAATGGCATCATCGTCAAAGACAAGTACCCAATACTAGTGGTGGATGAACTTCTTGACGAGTTAAAAGGAGCTCGAGTCTTCACGAAGTTAGACCTCCGATCCGGTTACCACCAAATTCGGGTATGTGAAGACAACATTCCAAAAATAGCATTCTGCACACATAACGGCCATTATGAGTTCTTAATAATGCCTTTTAGACTCACTAATCTCCTTCAAACTTCTAAAGTCTTATGAATGATATTTTTTAGAGCTTTCTTTGCAAATTTGTGCTGGTATTTTTTGATGATATTCTCATTTACAACCATTCTCTTGAAACTCACTTTCAGCATTTACGGGTTGTTTTGACGATCCTTCGGGGGAATACTCTTTTTGTTAAGTAGCCAAAGTGTAGTTTTCTCTAGCAAAAGGTAGAGTACCTTGGGCACATAATATCATAAGAATGAGTGGCAATAGACCCAACAAAAATTGAAGCAATGCAAGGTTGGCCGAAACCTACAAATGTGAAATTACTGCGCGGATTCCTTAGACTAATGGGCTACTACCAAAATTTGTTAAGGACTATGGGAAGATCAGCACACCCCTCACTTCTCTACTGAAAAAAAATACCTTCTAATGGTCAAAAAAAGCCTCCACTGCCTTCGATAAACTTAAGGCAGCCATGACAATGACGCAGGTGCTAGCGCTACCAGATTTCAACCGACCCTTCATCATTGAGGCTGACACATTTAGAGTCAGAATTGGAGCTGTTCTCAAACAAGATGGTCAACCACTCGCATACACCAGCAAGGTATTATCTCCCTCCCATCAAAATATGTTAATATACGATAAGGAGATACTCACCATTGTGCACACAGTAACGAGGTGGAGACCCTACTTGATCGGTCAACGATTTTAAATTAAAACTGACCATTGAAGCCCCAAGTACTTTTTGGAACAAAAGATATCATCTCCTGAGTAGCAAAAATGGGTAACCAAACTTCTTAGATTTGATTATGAAATTATTAACAAAAAGGGAAAAGAAAACATTATTGCAGATACACTCTCACGGCTACTTGAGCAAGCTAAAGTTTTAGCCATCTCCCTTCCTACCACTAGCTTCCTCGAGGACATTAGGGAAGAATGGAAGAAGGATCCAGAGATCAACACATCATAAAAAAATTGGAGGATCCAAGTGCAATAGCCCACTATACTTGGGATTCAAGGGATTTACGCTATAAAGGTTGCATTGTACTTATACCTAACTCCCCTTGCGTCAAAATCATCCTACATGAAATGCACTCCACACCTTTAACAGGGCACTCCGGATTCCTAAGGACCTACGAAAGAGTGAAGCAAAATTTTTATTAGAGAGGGATGAAAAAAAATTATTGTGAAATATGTGGCATAATGTGATGCATGTCAACAGCACAAGCGTGAAACAGTGGCAAGTCCAGGGAAGCTACAACCACTACCCATACCAGACTTGGTGTGGATTGACATCTTCATGAAGCTATCCCTACGTTTTTATGGGTCATATCAGATCACAAAGTATATTGGAGCCGTGGTGTATAGACTTAAATTGCCTTAGGATGCCAAAATTCACCTTGTCTTTCACATGTCATGCCTGAAGCCCAAGTTGGGAGAACACGAGTCACCCCAGATCCAGCTACCCAACACCACTAAGGATGGTGTTATTCAAGCCCAACCACAAGCCATCCTCGACAATAGGATCGTAATGCGTCACTGACGTCCCTCTATTAAAGTACTAGTGCATTGGAACAATTTACCATTTGAAGATGCCACATGGGAATCATATGAGGAGCTGAAGACCTAGTTCCCCTAGTTCATGGAATCTCAACCACGAGGATAAAGTTGATTTGAAGAGATAGGCCTGTTAGGACTCTAACTAAGCGAGTCCTAATTGAGAGTAGCATTCATATAAAACCTACCTAGGTGACCCTATTAAAGAGGTGAAGAGGCCGACTAGAGTTAGGATGTTATTTCTTAGAGAAGTATTAGGAGTTGTAAAGGAATAGGACTCTTGAGTAGGAGTCCTAATTGAGTAGGAGTCTTGACTAGGAGTCCTATTAGGAGTTGGGGTTTAGAAGCCCTATAAATAGCCATATATTCATCCTCTATTCTCAAGCAATAGATAAGTATTTTCTGCAGCCTTTGAGCAGCAATTTAGAGGAAGGAACCCCTATAGAGTTCCAAAGAGGCTAATCCCCTAATGATATCAACCCCAAGCTTAGAATTTACAAGGGTTCTAACAGAGGCAAATTGATTAAAGCAGGAGGAATTGAATGTTGGGCCAGAGCAAACATGTTAATAGATTGGACGTCGGGTCGAAGGATCGATCGACGTGTCAGTAGAAGGTTTTGAGCCTAGAATTCAGGCATCGGGCCTAGAAGAGTGGACATTGCGCCAAGAAGATCGGAGTTGCGGAGGTCAACTTGTTGATTAGGCAAAGGCCACATAAGAGAATGATATGCCAAAGGATTGGACGAAGCGCTAGAAGAAACAATGACATACTGGATAACACATGATTAGTGTTTATAATAATTTACCTAGATCAAGTTAGGTTAAGTTCTAATTGGGTTGGTTTAGATGTAATTAGGTCAACTCAATTAGGAGCCAATTGAGCTCAGGTTTAGGCTATGTTGGGCCAAGTGAAAGACAAGACCCTAATAGTGACCCAACATGTGGCACCATCGTAGCACAGTCTCCAAGAGTGTGTCAGGCGATGGTACCACCCAGACACAATCTCCGAGAGACTGTTAGGACTGTTAGGCGATGGTACCACCCAGACACAATCTCCGAGAGACTGTTAGGCGATGGTACCACCCAGACACAATCTCCGAGAGACTGTTAGGCGATGGTACCACCCAGACACAATCTCCGAGAGACTGTTAGGCGATGGTACCACCCAGACACAATCTCCGAGAGACTGTTAGGCGATGGTACCACCCAGACACAATCTCCGAGAGACTGTTAGGCGATGGTACCACCCAGACACAATCTCCGAGAGACTGTTAGGCGATGGTACCACCCAGACACAATCTCCGAGAGACTGTTAGGCGATGGTACCACCCAGACACAATCTCCGAGAGACTGTTAGGCGATGGTACCACCCAGACACAATCTCCGAGAGACTGTTAGGCGATGGTACCACCCAGACACAATCTCCGAGAGACTGTTAGGCGATGGTACCACCCAGACACAATCTCCGAGAGACTGTTAGGCGATGGTACCACCCAGACACAATCTCCGAGAGACTGTTAGGCGATGACCACAATCTCCTAAGCGATAGTACCGCCAGACTACGGTGGTACTGCCTAGGCGGTAGTACTGCCAAGACACGAGAAACCCAGGATGAGATGTTTTTAGGCTCTAAGTTTGAATCCACTTGAGACCTATAAATACCCCTCTCATCCCTGGTTAACATACATAAGCACAAAGATTTTAAAAGTGAGAAAATGCTATTGCAATCATTTGAAAAATCCCCTCCTCTAAATTCTAAGTTTAGAATTATATTTGGAGATGAGTTAGTGCCTGTAAAGGTTGTCTCCTAAACCTATGAAAATAAGAAGAGAGTTGTAAAAGGATAATTGGTCTTCATCCATTGAAGGAAGACCGATAATGGATGCCGGTAGCCTAGACGGAGGAGGAATCGGGAGTGGATGTAGGTCACGATGACCGAACTACTATAAAAATCTGGTTTGTATTTCTTTTAAGCAATTTACTTTAACTATAAATCATTTTACTTGTTTACGGCTTTCAATACGTTTACGAACATGCTTTCAAGTCAAGCATATTTTCGAAAAGGGTTTAATCGGACGAAATATTTTCAAACCAATATTTTTACCTGCTGCACTAATTCACCCCCCCTCTTAGTGCCGACTCTTTCCTAATAGTTGATATCAAAGCCTTGTAATTTCTCATTTGGTTTAACACCCAAGAAAAATGGCTCTTTTCGGTTTTTAAGAGAGTCACTCTCATTCATCCTCCCTTGTTCAATGGGATAGACTACACATATTGAAAAACTTGAATGAGAGTTTTCTTGCTTTCTTTGGATTTAAATTTATGGAATATTATCGAAATCAGTTTTCAAAGGTCTTCTCTTCCAATGAACCATTGGAATGATTTGAAGAAGAAAACTTTTTCTTTGAATGCTAAAGCTATGAATGCTCTATTTTGCGCTTTAGATAAAAATGAATTCAATTGGGTTTCTACTTGCAAAACAACTTTTGACATTTGCACACACTTGAAATCACAAACCACTAGTAGAGTTAAAGACTCTAAAATTAATTTTTTGATGCATGAATTTAAGTTGTTTCATATGAAACCAAGTGAAACTATTGTTGACATATATACCCGTTTTACGGATATCGTCAATAGTTTAAAAGCACTTGATAAAAGTTTTTCAAAATTTGAACTTGTTTTACGTTCACTTTCTAAAAATTAGGATTCAAAAATAACAGCAATACAAGAATCAAAGAACTTATTGGGTCTTTAATGACCTATGAAATGAATTGTATGTCACAAAATAAACTTGAGAATAACCTTTCAAAGAACAGGAAGGATTTTGCACTTAGAACACAAGAAGATCACTCGAGCAAAAGCTAAGTGATGGTGAACTTGAACTTCTCACTATAAAATTTTAAAAGTTTATGAAACAAGAATTAAAGAATAAATATAAATTGGGAAAGAATATAATTACTTGCTATGAATGCCAGAAGAAGAAAGCACTCTGAGATGAATCGAGCTCATCCGAAGACAAGGAGAAAACCAACAAAGGTGAGGTGGCAAACTACGCCTTAACGGCTTTCGAGAACGAGGTAACCAAAACTTCATTACTTTATTTTGAAATTACTTAATACATTTTCATAAGTTATTTTTTTAATTTAGTTTAAAAAATTATATGTAAATTGTAAAAAAAAAAATTTGGGATCATGCTTATCTTTCTAGCTAAATTTTGAAAATGATATAATGAAGTAATAATGTGCATCTTGATAATTTCTGTATTACTTTTTTATTCTGATTTTAATGAAAATACTCTATGTTTAATGCAATAATGCTTGACATTTTAATGACATAATGATGTAAGACGTAATGAAAATGTTAAACAATTTTGTGTCATGCTTGATAATTTTATATTATGCAAGAAGATTTGAAGTAATGATTTGAAATCATATGTTTTGGAATTGTGTTATACCTTTGATCTTATATCTTCATGACATGATTCCTTTGTATTTATGATTTATATATCTCGTGATATGATTGAATCATTGATGTAAAGAAGGAAAATACATTACCATAATAAATAAAATAATTTTGATTAAAAATGCTTTATGAAATTATGCTTGATGAAATAATGTAATGATGATTTAAAGTCATGCTTAATAAATTTATATTTCAAAATTATGCTCCATGATTTATGGCTTATTTACCTTTGTCATAATAAAAGTTGCCTTTTTCGATTTTAAATGTTGATGCATGTCTCTATTTGACATTAAAAAAAAAAACTTGGGCATGATTGTATGAAATCAATCATATGAATTAAAACAACTAAAAAGGAAATACATTTCTTGAAAATTTCTTTTTCTCCATCTTATCGATATTTCACCAAGAGATTGATAAAGTTATTTATGCCATTTTGAATCTCTTAAAAATAATTTTGTTGATTTGTTGATTTGAATTTGGAAGAGTTTCATCTAAGCATGATTTTTATCTTGATTTCTCGATATTTATAACTTGAAATTTTTCTATAAATCAAAATCTTGTTTTTGAACTCCCATGTTTCTTTTTGTTATTTACTAAAATGGGGATTTGTCAAGATAAATCATGTCATTTAGTATTCATAACTTAATACTTCATGATATTTGATATTTCATCTTTCATGATATGATTTTTCTTTGTATAATTTCTTATATTCATGAAGTATATCTCATCACCATATTTTTCTTGATATCTTCCATGTAATGACTTGAATATTTACACCTTTGTACTATTCCTCTATTTTTGCCTATAACAAAGGGGGAGAAAATAAATGATGAATGGTTGGTCCCAACAATCATGAAATGATAAATGCTTAAAAATGTTGATTTAATGGTGATTTAATGTTTAGCATCATGAATGTTTTAGTATCATGCATGAGAGAAACGATTGATATCATGAATGCCTTAGTATCATGCATGAGAAAAATGATGAATGTTTGGTATCATGTTCAACATGATTGATTTAATGCATGAAGTGATAAATACTTAAAGATTTTAATGTCTTCGTATCATGTATGATATGCCCATATTGATGATTGATTTATTTTTAGTATCATACATGAAGTAAGGATGAAATATAAGGTTTTAAAATTGTGCATGTTTTAATTTGAAACTATAATTATGCACAAACATTAAAAAAGGGGGGGGATTGGTACTTTATCTTTGTCATAATTTGAAAATTGATGTAAAAAAAATGATATATATCATTGTATTTTTATTCCTTTTTTTTTACAATGACAAAGGGAGAGCTCAAGATGCAAAATTTGGAAATATGCATATTGCAAAAGAAATAAAAACTTGCTAGCTTGCTCATCTCAAAAGATGCAAAAATTTTGCCAACTTTCATATGTGAAAAACTTGCTAGTTTGCATGATAAAACACTTGCTAAATTTGCTAGCTTACAAATTGCAAGGAGAAGAACTTGATATCTTGAACATCACCAATAATTGCTAGCTTGCAATCTCAAGTGTAGCAAAAGTACTATCTTACTTATCTCAAGACGCACAATTGCAAACTTACAAAATTTGTAATATTGCACATCTTTAAAATTAATGATGATTTGGTGATTATGCATGCTCTAAAATGATATAAAATTTGCTAGCTTGCATGTTGTAAAGTGATGAAAAATTGTTGCTAGCTTGTATATTGCAAAACTTACATATCTCTAAAAACATGTTGCTTACTAAATGCACTTCTTCTTTTTGTTGATGACAAAGGGGGAGAAGTATGATGATATTATGCATGATTTTATGATGACAAATTGCTTCAATTTTTGAATTCAATATTCTATCAAGTTTTAGTATCATGCATGAGAAAAATGATGAATGTTTGGTATCATGTTCAACATGATTGATTTAATGCATGAAGTGATAAATACTTAAAGATTTTAATGTCTTCGTATCATGTATGATATGCCCATATTGATGATTGATTTATTTTTAGTATCATACATGAAGTAAGGATGAAATATAAGGTTTTAAAATTGTGCATGTTTTAATTTGAAACTATAATTATGCACAAACATTAAAAAGGGGGGGGATTGGTACTTTATCTTTGTCATAATTTGAAAATTGATGTAAAAAAATGATATATATCATTGTATTTTTATTCCTTTTTTTTTACAATGACAAAGGGAGAGCTCAAGATGCAAAATTTGGAAATATGCATATTGCAAAAGAAATAAAAACTTGCTAGTTTGCATGATAAAACACTTGCTAAATTTGCTAGCTTGCAATCTCAAGTGTAGCAAAAGTACTATCTTACTTATCTCAAGACGCACAATTGCAAACTTACATTATTTTAATAGATCTAAAACATATTTTGTTTAACTAACAAAAATCATCACTAAGTTATTTGATTTGTAAACCTAAGAAAAGTTAATTCCCTATCAAACTCATTTCGAATTCATGGATCATACTATTGGCAAAAGATTCACATAAAAACTCATTTGAAGATTCGAAAATAATATCATCAACATAAATTTGAACCTTGAAAAAATATTTTAAAATATTTAATAAATAATATTGTATCAACCTTACCTTTCATAAAATTATTTGAATAAGGACAAGAACTAAGCCTCTCATACCAAGCCCTAGAGGCTTGTTTTCATCCATAGAGAGCCTTAGTCAATTTAAACACATAATTCAAAAAATTAGCATTCTCAAATCCGGAAGAGATTGTTCATAACATCAACTTATTTGGAAATAAAGCCGTTAAGAAAAGTACTTTTAACATTCATTTGAAATAACTTAAAATAGTTACAACTAGCATAGGCAAAGAGAATCCTTATTGTTCAAGTCTAGCAAAGGGGCAAAAGTTTCTTCATAATCAATACATTCGTTTTGGTTGAAACCTTCAGCCACTAATCTAGTCTTGTTTCTTTTCACGATACCAAGTTTATTTTGCTTATTTCTAAAGACCCATTTAGTACTAATTACCAAATGGTCATTAGATCTAGGAACAAGCATTCACACCTTATTTCTCTCAAATTAATATAATTCCTTATGTATTGCAATAACCTATGAATAATCTTTTTGGGCCTTGTCAATATATTTAGGTTCAATTTAAGATAAAAAGGCTGCATTTGCACAAAAAATTTTAAAAAAAGAATGAGTATGGACACCTTTTGATGTATCTCTAATGATTAACTCTTTAGGATGAGCATCTACATACTTTCAATCCTAAGGTAAGGATTCTTTGGAAGAAGATGCATCAAGTTACTAGTGGGAGGAGATGTTTCATTTAAATTTAAAGCATCAAAATCAAAATCACTATCAAAATTATTTTTCTTAAATTTGAAAACCTCATTAAAAACAATATGAATAGATTCTTCTATGACTAAAATTCTTTTATTAAACACACAAAATGCTTTAGAAGTAGAAGAATATCTAAGAAAAATGCACTCATCGGATTTTGTATCAAATTTTCCTAAGGTATCTTTTTCATTTAAAATGAAACATTTATAATTGAAAACTTTAAAATATGAAACATTGGATTTTTTGTTATTCCATAATTCATAAAGACTTTTGGAAAGTAATAGTCTTTCTAGAATCCTATTCATAACATAGCATGTTGTGTTAACGGCTTCGGGCCAAAAATATTTGGGTAGACTATGTTCATTTAACATGGTTCTTGTCATTTCTTGTAAGCTTCTTTTTTTTTCAACTACTCTATTTTATTATGGGTTTCTTAGAGTTGAGAAATTATGATTTTACCCATTTAATTCATAAAATCTTTAGAAATCATGGTTTTGAAACTCACCACCGTGATCACTACGTATAGATGCAATCATAAAGCCTTTTTCATTTTGAATAAGTTTATAAAATTTTAAAAAATACTTAAAATAATCACTTTTGTATACCAAGAAGTATATCCAAGTGTATCTACTATAATCATTAATAATTACAAAAGCGTATTTGCTACCTCCTAGACTTGTTGTATCAATTGGTCCAAATAAATCTATATGGATCAATTGCAATGGTTAAGATGTGCTTATTTGATTCTTTGACTTGAAACTATATTTTTATTTGCTTTCCTAGTTGATATGCATCACACATTTTGTCTTTAACAAAGCCAAGCATCACCTAACCTCTTATGTTAAAACCAAGCATCATCGCTTAAAGCCGAAAAGCCTATCGTCAATGTCAATAGTATACAAGTTATTATGTTTTAAGGCAATTATTTTTGTGTGGTCTCTCAACAATGCAAGCATTAGATTTAAATATTATGATATATCCTCTATCACACAATTGACTAATGCTTAGAAGATTATGCTTTAAACCATCTACTAATTATGCCTTTGTTGTTGTTTTTGAATGTGACAAACCTTTCATCTTGGCTAGTGAGTTTAGAGAATTGAGTTGGATCTCTGGTCATGTGCCTTGAGCATCAACTATCAAGGTACCATCTCTTGCTTCTAGCTTATGATTGTAAATATATCTACAAGAAAGGTGGTTTTTTTTTAGGTACACATTTAACCTTGGGTGTCTTATCATTTTGTATTGAATCATTTATGGTTCCTTTAGGAACCCAAATAAGCTTATGTGGACTATATTTCTTAAATGGACATTAATGAACATAATGTCTAAATTTGTAATAAAAGTTATATTTGTTTCGGGGTGAAACATGCAAAGTTAGTCTTTAACAAAGATGGTTGGCTTTTGGTGAGTGTTACTCACAAATTCCATCTCTTCTATGAACATGATCCCTTTTTACAAGGATCATGTTTAAGGATTTGCTTCATATTTCAAATTTTTCTAAGGTTTCATGTACTAGCAAATTTTCCTTTTTAAGCATCTCTAATTCTTCACATTTTGTACAAGGAGATAATATTTTATTATCATATTTAATATTTAATCTTTTGAATTCACTAACAAGATAGGCATGCTCCTTTTTTAATAATTTATACTTTTTACTAACTAATTTACATTCATCAAATAAATCATGAAAGGCATTCAATAATTCATCAAATGATCAATAGGCTTCGATTTAGTTACTTATCTCGTAGCCAAGTGTCATTAAAGCATAGTTAGCAACTTTTTTGTTGGTCGACTCTTCATCTTCGAATGCACTCGAAACGTCCTAAGTAGCTTTTAGTGCTCCTCGTCTTAAAAGTTCAAGTCATCATCATCATCACTTAAGTTTTCTCTCAAGTGGTCTTCTTAAGTTCTAAGTATCAAATCCTTCATGTTCTTTGGAAGGTAGTTCTCAAGTTCTTCATGTGTATTACATATTATTTTGTAGGTTATCAAGGACCCGATAAGTTTTTCGAGTGAAAAGTTGTTCAAGTCCTTGGCTTCTTAAATTATAGTTACTTTAGAATCTGAACTCTTTGGAAGGGATCTTAATATCTTGTTAACAAGTTAAAATTAGGAAAATTTTTACCAAATGCTTTTAGACCATTGACAATATTCATGGGAAACAATTCATAATTATGAACCAAAAGATTGATTTTTGACTCCTTAACCCTACTCGTGCTTTTGCGTATGATTTCAAATGTATACAAAATGTCATAAGCCATTTCGCAAATAGAAACCCGATTGAATTCAGTTTTACCCAAAGCACAAAATAAAACATTCATAGCTTTGGCGTTCAAAGAGAAAGTCTTCTTCTCCAAATCATTTCAGTCGTTTATTAGAAGAGAAGGCCTTTAGAATCCATTTTCAATGATATTCCATAACTCGAAATCCGTAGAAATCAAGAAAATCCACATTTTAGTTTTCCAATACATGTAATCCATTCCATTGAATATGGGAGGATGTGTGATAGAATGATCCTCATGATTGCTGACAAAAGCCATCTCTCTTGGATCTTAAACAAAATTGAGGGTAACCTTGCTCTGATACTAATTGTTAGGATTAATACAGCAATAAAAGAGAGGGGTGAATTAGTGCAGGAATAAAAATTACGGTTGCGATTCCAATTCTTTCGGAGTTGATAAAAATGTAATGAAGAAATTGTATCAAGAAGATATCAACTTAAAGTAAATGAATAATGCAGAGTGTAGCTAAGTAATGAAAGTAAGTAGTAAGGAAAGAACACCCCGAATTTATAGTGGTTCGGTTGTTATGACCTACGTCCACTTTCAATTCCTCCTCCATCAAGGTCACTGGCGTCCACTAATGGTCTTTCTTCAATAGACGAAGACCAACCACCTTTTTATAATACTTTCTCCTTTTTCGAGAGTAAGAGGCAATCCTTGCAAACCTCACACCTCACTTGATTGATCACAAGACTTAGAAAAGGAGAATGACACTTAACACTTTTACAACACTTTCACACCTCAACACTTCAAGATTTTATTCACACTTTGTTGTTTCCTCATGCAGAAAAGAGTGAAGTATTTATAGGACCCAATGGCTTCAAAATTAGAGCCAAAAAGTATCTTATCTAGAGTTTTTGAGATACGGGCAGTACCATCGCTATTACTAGGCGGTACTACTACCTGACACTCTAACACTAGGCATTACAACTGCCTAGTCTAGCAGTACTACCACCTGATAGAGCCTCGTAGACTAGGCTCTAGCAGGACCACCATCTGGCAGCATTAACTATCGGTGGGACTATTGAATCTCGGATTTTGATGATGAAGTCAATTGTCATTTGTTATCTAATCCATATGTTAAGATAAGTGTGCAGGATTAACTATGATGAAAGTAAGACATGCAGCAGGAGTTGCGCCGAAGTCAAGACTATGATCACGTTGGGGGTTCGAGAGTTCGACGGAAGTCTGGACGGTCATCGGAGGTTCTGCGGGAACAAATCCGAGAAGTCCAGGAGCTTGCCAAAGAAGCTCATCGGAACTCTCCAAGTGGATCGTCGCAAGTCCAGGAGTTTGCCAGAAGTCCGCCGGAGCATCGCCGAGGGTTCGTCGGATGATCGTCGGAAGTTCGCCGGAAGCTCGACGGAAGAAGCGATTGACTCACCGGAGCAAGTTGCAGTAAATGTCTTGAAAATTATCGTAGTTAGCATGATGATTAAGTTAGAAATGGGAGGTGATCCCATTAACTTAATCTTGGGGCAATTGGGCCCTTGATAGACCCAAATTGGGCCGAATGGATCAGCCCATTCGGACCCAGATTCCCTGGCCGGCGGTGGCACCGCTTGGGTCGGCGGTGGCACCGTCCAGCTGCTGAGCCTCGGAGTAAGGCTGGGCGGTGGTACCGCCCCTGTCAGGCGGTGACACCGCCTGGGCTCAGTCTCCGAGTGAGCCTGGGCGGTAGCACCGCCCCTGTCAGGCGGTGGCACTGCTTGGGCTCAGTCTCCGAGTGAGACTGGGCGGTAGTACCGCCCCTGACAAGGGGTGGTACCGCCCGAGCTCGGTCTCCGAGCTCTGTCAGGCGGTAGTACCACCCATTTATGGCGGTAGTACCGCCAGGACCCCGAAAACATGGGAAATGACATTTTTGAGCTCCAAATTCAAATCAGTTTGGGGCCTATATAAACCCCACCCTTTCATGCATGAAAGGGCACCAAAACTTAGCATTTATTCTGAGATTTTGAGAGCTTAAAAGTGTTGTAAAAGGCTAGAAGTTCTTCTCCCTCTTTTCTTCAAAGTTTTGATCATTCAAGAGAGGAGTGAAAAATCTGTAAGGGTTGTCTCCTAAGCCCGTCAAAAGGAGTGAAAGTGTAAAAGGGTGGTTGGCCTTCGCCTATTGAAGAAAGGCCTCTAGTGAACGTCGGTAACCTCATCGGAGGAGGAAGCCAAAAGTGGATGTAGGTCAAGATTGACCGAACCACTCTAAATCTCGGTTTGCATTTACATTTTGTTCTCTATCTTAATTGCAACTACTTCCATAGCTTTACTTTAACTGCACTTTACTTGATCTTAAGTTAAAGCAATTTTCAAATCGACTTTCATACCGAAATCGTTCTTATTATTATACGAACATCGTTTTAAATCGTCGAAAGTTTTCTGCTGCACTAATTCACCCCCCCCTCTTAGTGCTCTTGATCCTAACAATTGGTATCAGAGCGGGGTTAACTCTCAATCGGATTAAAACCCAAGAGAGATGGCTTACGTCAGAAATCAAGAGGGCCACTCTATTACACGTCCACCCATGTTCAATGGGACAGACTGCACCTATTGGAAGACCCGAATGAGGATCTTCCTTATTTCAATGGATTTTGAACTTTGGAATCTTGTCGAAAATGGATTTTCGAAGTCTTCTCTTCCAATGATCGATTGGAATGAATTGGAGAAGAAGACTTTCGCTCTTAATGCAAAGGCTATGAATGCCTTATTTTGTGCGCTTGATAAAAATGAGTTCAATCGTATTTTGATTTGTGAAACCGCATTTGATATTTGGCATACACTCGAAGTGACTCACGAAGGCATAAGTAGAGTGAAAGAGTCAAAAATCAATCTTTTGATACATTCTTTTGAACTTTTCCGAATGAAACCGAGCGAGACTATTGGCGATATGTACACCCGTTTCACGGATGTCGTCAATGGTCTAAAAGGACTCGGCAAAAGTTTTTCGGATTTTGAGCTCGTAAATAAGATTCTAAGATCCCTTCCTAAGAGTTTGGACCCTAAAGTCACTGCTATTCAAGAGGCTAAAGATATAAACAATTTCCCTCTTGAAGAATTAATCGGGTCATTAATGACCTACGAAATGACTTGCAAAGCTCATGAAGAGCAAGAAGACATCCTTCCAAAGAACAGGAAGGGTATGACACTTAGAACTTTCGAAGACCACTTGAGAGAAAACTCAAGTGATGAAGACTGTGACGATGACTTGGCACTTCTAACAAGGAAATTCAAAAAATTCATTAAAAGAAACAAGTTTAAAAATGACTCAAAAAATAAATTTGAACCCAAAAAGGACCAAGTTATTTGCTACGAATGCAAGAAGCCGGGACACTACAAAAGTGATTGTCCCCAAGCCAAGAAGAGAACACCAAAGAAGAAGGCGCTCAAAGCAACGTGGGATGACTCAAGCGCATCCGAAGAAGAGGAGTCCAACACTGAGCAAGTTGCTCATTACGCCCTAATGGCCATCGGAGATGAGGTAACAAATTTAATTGATGCAGATTTATCATTTGATGAATTACTAAATGTCTTCCATGACTTATTTGATGAATGCAAAACTATTAGTAGAAAATACAAATTGCTAAAAAAGGAGCATGATAGTCTTACTTGTAATTTCGATAAATTAGAAATTCAATATCATGATAGTTTAGCTCCATGTAAAAAATGTCATGATCTAGAAACTCTCCAAAAGGAGAACTTGCTACTTAAGGACACCTTGAAGAAATTCGAGGTTGGTAGCAAGTCTTTGAATATGATCCTTACAAATAAGAGTCATGTTCCTAAAAGAAGTGGAATCGGATTTGTGAGAAGTCCTCACCAAAATCCAACCACCTTCATTAAAGGCCCTATCTTATATGTTCGACACCAAAGCAAATGCAACTTTTGTTGCAAACATGGACATAGAACTTATCATTGTCCACTCAAGAAAGTTAGTCCAAACAAATTGATTTGGGTTCCTAAAGGAACCACGATAAACTCTATGCAACATGATAAACAATTTAGATCAGTGTTTGAGGCACCCAAAAGTAAATGGGTACCTAAAAATCATCCTTTCTTGTAGAAACATACATCATCACAAGCTAGGAGCAAGAGATTGTACATTGATAGTGGATGCTCAAGGCATATGACCGGAGATCCATCTCAATTCTCTAAACTCACTAGCATAGACGAAGGCTATGTCACCTTCGGAGACAACAACAAGGGTAAAATCATTGGCAAAGGAACCATAGGTAACAAATCCAACTTCTTTATTGAAGATGTTTTGTTAGTTGATGGTTTAAAACATAACCTCTTGAGCATTAGTCAATTGTGTGATAAAGGATATGTTGTCAAATTCGAATCTAATGCTTGCATCATTGAAAAACCACACAAAAACACATCTATGATTGCATTAAAACAAAATAACGTATACACTATTGACATCAATGATCTTTGTAATGAAATGTGTTTCTCGGTTTTGAATGAAGATGCTTGGCTTTGGCATAGGAGATTAGGTCATGCTAGTATGAAACTAATCACTCAAATATCATCCAAAGAACTTGTAAGAGGAAAACAAATTAAGGGTAGTTTCAAATCTAAGAATCAAATAAGCACCTCTAGGCCTTTACAATTGATCCATATGGACTTGTTTGGACCTATCTCTACATCAAGTCTAGGTGGTAGCAAATACGCTTTCGTCATTGTAGATGACTATAGTAGATACACATGGACTTATTTCTTAAAACATAAAAATGAATGCTTTAGATATTTTACCAAGTTTTGCAAACTTGTCCAAAATGAAAAGGGTTCTATGATTTCGTCAATTAGAAGTGATCATGGTGGTGAATTTCAAAACCGTGATTTTCAAGAATTTTTTGAATTTAATGGATATAATCATAACTTCTCTACTCCAAGAAATCCTCAACAAAATGGAGTAGTAAAAAGAAAAAATAGAAATTTACAAGAAATGGCAAGAACCATGTTGAATGAGCATAGCCTACCCAAATATTTTTGGGCTGAAGCCATAAACACTGCATGCTATATTTTGAATAGAGTTCTAGTAAGACCCTTACTCACCAAAACTCCCTATGAGTTGTGGAACAACAAAAAACCCAATGTTTCATATTTTAAAGTTTTTGGGTGTAAGTGTTTTATCTTGAATGAAAATGATGCCTTAGGAAAATTTGATGCTAAATCCGATGAAGGAATTTTCCTTGGTTATTCTTCGGTTTCTAAAGCTTTTCGTATCTTCAATAAAAGAACTTTAATTATAGAAGAATCCATTCATGTTGTTTTCAATGAGATTTCCGAAATCAAGAAAAATGATTTTGATGATGATGTTAATTTTGATTCTTTGAATTTAAATGAAACCCCTTCTCCAACTAGCAACTTGGATGCATCCACTTCCGAAACATCCTTACCCAAGGATTGGAAATATGTAGATGCTTATCCTAAGGAGCTAATTCTAGGAGACACATCTAAGGGGGTTCAAACACGTTCTTCTCTTAAAGAATTTTGTGCCAACGCCGCTTTTCTCTCCCAAATTGAACCTAAATGTATTGACGAAGCCATGAAAGATGATTCATGGATTATCACAATGCAAGATGAGTTAAATCAATTTGAGAGAAATGAGGTGTGGAAGCTTGTTCCTAAGCCAAATGACCATTTAGTTATTGGTACTAAATGGGTCTTTAGAAACAAGCAAGATGAAAATGGTATCGTGGTTAGAAACAAGGCTAGATTAGTAGCCAAAGGTTTCAACCAAGAAGAAGGTATCGATTACGAAGAAACCTTCGCTCCTATGGCTAGATTAGAAGCCATAAGGATGCTCCTTGCCTATGCTAGTAATAATAATTTTAAGTTGTTTCAAATGGATGTTAAAAGTGCTTTTCTTAATGGCTTTATTTCCGAAGAAGTTTATGTTGAACAACCTCCCGGATTTGAAAATAATAGCCTCACTAATCATGTGTTTAAATTAACTAAAGCTCTCTATGGTTTAAAACAAGCCCCAAGGGCTTGGTATGAGAGACTTAGTTCTTTTCTTATTAAAAATAATTTTACAAAAGGCAAGGTTGATACTACATTGTTTATCAAGAATTTTGAAAATAATTTTCTCATTGTTCAAATTTATGTTGATGATATTATCTTTGGTTCTACAAACGAATCTCTTTGTGAATCCTTTGCTAAAACCATGAGTCTAGAATTTGAAATAAGTTTGATGGGAGAATTAACCTT
The DNA here is from genome assembly GCA_004837865.1 of Musa balbisiana. NCBI lineage: Eukaryota > Viridiplantae > Streptophyta > Magnoliopsida > Zingiberales > Musaceae > Musa > Musa balbisiana. The sequence continues at coordinate 18,525,619 of CM017192.1, forward strand.
TTTCTTAGGCTTACAAATTAAGCAACTAAGAAATGACATCTTTATTAGTCAAACTAAATATGCTTTAGATTTGCTAAAGAGATTTAATATGGAAAGCTCAAAAGCTATTAACACTCCTATGAGCACATCCACTAAGTTAGAAGTTGATGAAAGTGGAGAAAGCTTCGATCAAAAAACTTATAGGGGTATGATAGGAAGTTTACTTTACCTCACTGCAACTAGACCAGATATCATGTTTAGTGTAGGACTTTGTGCTAGGTTTCAATCGAACCCTAAGATATCTCATCTCAAAGCGGTTAAAAGAATACTTAGATATCTTAAAGATACCACAAATCTAGGATTATGGTATCCGAAAACCAAGAAGTTTGAGTTAATTGCTTATGCTGATGCAGATTTTGCTGGATGTAGATTAGATAAAAAAAGCACATCAGGAACATGTCAATTTTTGGGACATGCTCTTGTTTCCTGGTCATCTAAGAAACAAAACTCGGTTGCACTATCAACAACCGAAGCCGAGTATATTGCAGCTAGTGCATGCTATGCACAAGTTGTGTGGATGAAAAACACCTTAAAAGATTATAAAGTTCATCTTAAAAATATTCTCATTAAATGTGATAACACAAGTGCTATATGTTTAACAAAGAATCTCATTCAACACTCAAGAACAAAACATATTGATATTAGACATCACTTTATACGAGATCATGTCACTAATCATGATATAGTTATAGAGTTCATTGATACTAAACATCAACTAGATGATATTTTTACAAAGCCTTTGAGTGAAGAACAATTTAATTTCATTAGAAGAGAATTAGGAATGTTAATGTGTCCGAATGCTTGAACTCATTAAATCTATTTTTTGGACTTTCTTGATTCAATAATCAAATCACTCAATTGTTATGATGATTTTACATGATTACATGCCTTAATAATATGTTGAAAATTATGTGTTTTGGATATAAAAATTTTCATGATAATGAGCATGTTTTATCTTCATGATTATATTGGAAAATCTATAACAAAACCTTGTCCGAATGCATGAAAGTGTTAAATTTTATTTTCGAATTTTCTTGATACCTTATTCTCTTCCGAACTTAATGTAGCTCTCATAAGCATATGTCATATCGAGTTTGATTCATATCATTGATTTTTGACATATGGAATCAATTAGCAAATACATCTTTCATAGGCTTATAATGTGAAAAATATTTTCGAGAAATGGATTTGATAAAATGATTCCTTCTTATAATTTCCTTCTTGAAAAAGGAAGATTTTTTTTTTACTTGCAAGGATATTGATTAACATACATATCTTGATCCTTGTAAAAATGAAGCGTGATTTAATCTTTCCTTGAGATGTTTGTATAATTGGTATCCTATCACTCATTGTTGAAAAATTACCAATCACTCACTTGTGTTTAAAATTTGCTTATATCGTTCTCCTTTTTGTTGATGACAAAGGGGGAGAAATATATGAATTGATGCTATGAGTGCCATATTTGAATTTGCATTATGTTAAAAAAGCTTGCATCGAAATATATGGTAAATTGATGATAGAAATGCTATGATTGCTAAACACTTTGAAATATTTGCATTATGTTAAGATATCAAGAACTTGCATCGTAATTTTACATGTTGATATCTTACCATATGATGAATTGCTACCATTACTATCATTCACATTTGAAATGTAAAACTTGAAAATGGATGTCAAGCCTTGACATCATTTTCAGAGAGATACATCATGATAGGAATCATGATGAAAGTATTGATAAGGTTAAACAATCTTAACTTATCAATATGTCTCTTGAATTAAAAGGCTTTGAATTCAAGAATGACTTATCTTGAGTATGGCATATAGATAGGGAGAGTTAAAGTTAACTACATTATCAATTGATTGTCATCATCAAAAAGGGGGAGATTGTTGAATCTCGGATTTTGATGATGAAGTCAATTGTCATTTGTTATCTAATCCATATGTTAAGATAAGTGTGCAGGATTAACTACGATGAAAGTAAGACATGCAGCAGGAGTTGCGCCGAAGTCAAGACTATGATCACGTTAGGGGTTCGAGAGTTCGACGGAAGTCCGGACGGTCATCGGAGGTTCTACGGGAACAAATCCGAGAAGTCCAAGAGCTTGCCAAAGAAGCTCATCGGAACTCGCCAAGTGGATCGTCGCAAGTCCAGGAGTTTGCCGGAAGTCCGCTGGAGCATCGCCGAGGGTTCGTCGGATGATCGCCGGAAGTTCGCCGGAAGCTCGACGGAAGAGGCGATTGACGCACCGGAGCAAGTTGCAGTAAATGTCTTGAAAATTATCGTAGTTAGCATGATGATTAAGTTAGAAATGGGAGGTGATCCCATTAACTTAATCTTGGGGCAATTGGGCCCTTGACAGACCCAAATTGGGCCGAATGGATCAGCCCATTCGGACCCAGATTCCCTGGCCGACGGTGGCACCATCTAGTTGCCGAGCCTCGGAGTAAGGCTGGGCGGTGGTACCGCCCCTGTCAGGCGGTGGCACCACCTGGGCTCAATCTCCGAGTGAGACTAGGCGGTAGCACCGCCCCTGTCAGGCAGTGGCACCGCCTAGGCTCAGTCTCCGAGTGAGATTGGGCGGTAGTACTGCCCCTGACAGGCGGTGGTACCGCCCGAGCTTGGTCTCCGAGCTCTGTCAAGCGGTGGTACCGCCCGAGCTCGGTCTCCGAGCTCTGTCAAGCGGTAGTACCGCCCATTTATGGCGGTAGTACCGCCAGGACCCCGAAAACATGGGAAATGACATTTTTGAGCTCCAAATTCAAATCAGTTTGGGGCCTATATAAACCCCACCCTTTCATGCATGAAAGGGCACCAAAACTTAGCATTTATTCTGAGATTTTGAGAGCTTAAAAGTGTTGTAAAAGGCTAGAAGTTCTTCTCCCTCTTTTCTTCAAAGTTTTGATCATTCAAGAGAGGAGTGAAAAATCTGTAAGGGTTGTCTCCTAAGCTCGTCAAAAGGAGTGAAACTGTAAAAGGGTGGTTGGCCTTCGCCTATTAAAGGAAGGCCTCTAGTGGACGTCGGTAACCTCATCGGAGGAGGAAGCCAAAAGTGGATGTAGGTCAAGATTGACCGAACCACTCTAAATCTCGGTTTGTATTTACATTTTATTCTCTATCTTAACTGCAACTACTTCCATAGCTTTACTTTAACTGCACTTTACTTGATCTTAAGTTAAAGCAATTTCCGAATCGACTTTCATACCGAAATCGTTCTTATTATTATACGAACGTCGTTTTAAATCGTCGAAAGTTTTCTACTGCACTAATTCACCCCCCCTCTTAGTGCTCTTGATCCTAATAGGTACCACTGCCCAGTTTGGACAGTACCATCACCCAAACGAACTAGGAGGCTAAGCCTCAAGTGGTTCCATCACCCAACCTAGATGGTGCTATCGCTTGGCATGGCTTCAAGTGGCCGAGTGGGCCATCCATCTGGTCTAACTCAGCCTTGTTTTGGGCCATATTGGCCCCTAATTAATTTAGTAGGATTTCTCCTAAACCTAACTCAAATTAAGACCTAACTACATCAATTAAAGCTAAAACAATTATAATCAAGCAATCTAGTTGTTTGGCATATCAATTGTTCATCAGAACACCCAACAAAACTTCTAGCGCACTTCCGATGAACTCCTGATAAATTTCCAACGAACTTCTGGCACATTATTCAGATATTCAACGTATCACCTGATCCTCCGGCATGTTGACTCCTACAACATCTATTCTCGACGTATACTCTAATTCTTCCAACTCAATGTTCGATCTTTGACTCTAACCCAATGTCTAATTTTTTCGTAATTGTTATCTTTTTTCACATAGTTAGTCCTACATCACTTATCTCAACATATGAATTAGATCATTAATTTATCAATTGATTTCATCATCAAAATCCGAGATTCAATAATTCTCTAGTTGCTTATCAAAGTGTCCCTTGGAAGAATAACACATTAATGGATTTCTTGTCTTGTAAAGGACGGATCATTTGAGTAACGAATGTTATGATATACTTTGATAGATCTAAGTTATAATGGTGCCCAAAGGCCAGCTAATGGTGTTGATTGGGGATTAAACCCTTGTTGTGGTTAGGTAGGAAGGAATTGATTGTTTGCACGATTCCTGTCAAAACTTGAACCAGTTGAGTTAGGTTGCTAAGGGTATAATGGGAACTTTGATGTTTGACCGGGGGAATTTGATGGGGAGTGACTGGGTTATGATCGGTAACTGAATCATTGAACATGCATGAAAATAACAAGGGATTAAACATCTTGAGGGGAATGTTGTGGGAGGATGGAGGATCTCGATTAGGAATTTGTGAGATCTATCCCCCTCCTTGCTGATCTAAAGGATCTGACACAGTTCTCTTGAGATATTTTAAAAAAGATTTTTCTTCTAAAAATAAATACTAATTTATTAAAGTAGATTTTGATTGTTTGATGTAGAAGTAACTTAGGATCCACTGATATATTTTTTTTCTTTCAAGATTACTACTGACAGAGTGTCAAAATCACTCACTTTGGAACTTGTAAAATTGCACTGAGGGAACATCTAATAAAATTCTTTTAATGCTTAAATTAGTAAAAACTTCAAAGGACTCAATGTTAAGTCTTAGATTTATTTAGAGTAGAAAGAAGTATTGAATGTGATCTGAGTTGTTAAGTGATATTATTTTATTTTGATAAAATACTTGAGATCTTTTATAGTGTGATGGAGAATCGTAAAGAATTAATTTGTGTGAAAGAATCATATATAGAATTATGAGTCTACGATTCATCCGGTTATGTCGACTCCAAAAATTATAAATTTATTTTAGATACTACTTCTTGATGAACCATATCTATTTGTTTGAGAGTTGAAGTACCGGTCACATTAGTGTCGATAATATATTATTGAGTTACTATTCTTTTATCATTGAGATATTGACTACGTATAGCTTAGTTGTCAATAGCTCGTCATGGGTCAATCTACGGAGTTGGTATTCGATCACTGTTATGTGTCAATTTACTGAGTTAATATTCGGTCACTGAGAGGTCGACTTCGTGCAACCGAGTGACAACTCGCCAAAAGTGTCCATCTATGGTCCACATGCCGTATGCCTGACCATGATGGGTTATTCTACCAGCGCTGCCTTACCGTAATGGGTTATTCTACCAGCGCTAGGTTTATCATGAGAAGTGATACTGGATCAATAATGTCCAAGTAAGAAGTAATTAGAGATATCGGTAATGATTGCCGTTTCAATTTAAATAATAAGCAATCTGGGTAAATCACCATTATCAAAGTCCTTACTAACGTTACATCCCATCCCTCCTTTGTTTTCCTTTTCGTGCTTGCACCTGCAGCTTCTAACACCCTTTTCTTAAGGTGTCCAATCATCTTGGTTTTAGTTAAAGGTTATATCGTTGTTTTCTTGACTGGTCTCAATTTCTAATTTTTTAATTCCCGAAACCCTTTCTTGGTTTCACAAAAATGCTCTGATAATTCTTTATAAAATAAAATTATACTTTAATCTTCCAAAACGGATTATAACTCTGGAAAAAGGGAATGTAGTGCTACAAGACCTTCACACTATAATAAACCTGCACTGCAATTGCGAGTCGTGCATTTGGAGAAGCATGCATATTATTGTCACATCGTACATAAGGCGTGCTACACGAGATTGACTCCTCGCTGCACGTTAGAGCTTTATTTATGTTAAACTCCACACTTCATCTAAGCTCTCTCTCTCTCTCTCTCTCTCTCTCTCTCTCTCTCTCTCTCTCTCTCTCTATATATATATATATATATATATATATATAATAGCTAACTCAGCTACCCCTTGCCGTTTCACACATCATAATGTCCTCTTCTCTCGGAACTCGGCGAGAAAATTGCCATCTGATTCCCCCTGTTGAACTTGAGCCGCCTCGCTTCCTGGTTAGAGATCCGGTAAGAGTTCATAAGCACCTCCTCCGGCATTCCCCGGAGGACCGATGCCTTCCCCACGATCTGGCTCACCATGGCGTTGCCGTTGGTCTTGAAGGATGTCCACTCGAAGCCTTCGCCCTGTGCCTGCTTAATCACCGCGTAGTTCTGGGGCACGATCAGCAGCTGGTCTTGCCGGACTATATATATATATATATATATATATATATATATATATATATATATATATATATATATATATATATATATATATATATATATATATATATATATATATATATATATATATATATATATATATATATATATATATATATATATATATATATATATATATATATATATATATATATATATATATATATATATATATATATATATATATATATATATATATATATATATATATATATATATATATATATATATATATATATATATATATATATATATATATATATATATATATATATATATATATATATATATATATATATATATATATATATATATATATATATATATATATATATATATATATATATATATATATATATATATATATATATATATATATATATATATATATATATATATATATATATATATATATATATATATATATATATATATATATATATATATATATATATATATATATATATATATATATATATATAACCTCCTCCGGCATTCCCCGGAGGACCGATGCCTTCCCCACGATCTGGCTCACCATGGCGTTGCCGTTGGTCTTGAAGGATGTCCACTCGAAGCCTTCGCCCTGTGCTGCTTAATCACCGCGTAGTTCTGGGGCACGATCAGCAGCTGGTCTTGCCGGACCTCGCCGTCGAAGACTGTTCGTCCCTGGTCGCTGACGATCTGGACCCGGCCGCGTCCACCAGTGACATACATTATGCTGTGTGCGTTGATGTTCCAGTAGGGCGCTAAGATGGCATTCTACAACCAAAGCAAGAGTTAGAAAGAGCTCTTGTAGGAGTTCGCTCTAACTGCTCTCGTATGCGTACCCTGTAGAGGACGACTCTTTCGGCACTCAACTGGATCTCTCTGAGAATATTGAGCTTCAGGCTGTTGAGAGTCGTAATGCTTCCGCCGCGCGGGGTGTACACATCAGCACGTGAGGGATCAGCGATGTTCTCCATGATTCTCATGGCGCAGTAGGTCTCGTCCAAGCCGTTGGGAAGGCTTCTCTCCCGTTCACCCTCCTCTCTCTCACCTCTCTCTCTCTCGCTCTCCCTCTGCTCTCTGCTCGACGGCGTCAGCACCTCGAGACCCTTCTCAACTCGGACCATCTCACCCCTCTCGTCATCCTTGCCCTGGATTTTCCTCGCTGTATCCCCGCTCACACCCGTGGCCTGGGCAAGCAACTCGACGTCGAACCCGCTAAGGACGTTATCACCCGACGTCTCCTGCCATTTGCCACCGGATGTTTCCCGGCCGCTCCTCTGTTTTCCAGCAAGTAGGAATTCCTATGGATACCGAAAGGGGAGAGAGAGAGACAGAGAGCGCGCGTCAGATCACATGGCAGTATTCCAATAGAAATACACGTGCGATACGGGGTTTGATATGACCCTGTGGTTCCGATCTAGTTGGTTTGCGTTGTTGCTGATATCGACGACGGTGATGGCAATAACTGGCCTGTCACCGTTATTGTAGCACCAGTGAGTGACTCCAGCGGGCAACGCGATGACGTCTCCCTCCCGGAAGTGGAGGATTCTCTGATGCTCGTCTCGGGAACTCTGGCCTTGTTGCCCTTCCTGGAAACGTTCTTCCTGGAAAGATTGGAACGTCTCTGGGCAACCAGGGATCACTATTCCAGCGATACCCCTGCCTGCATGTGGACGCACGCGCATGCACCATAAAGTCAACCATGTAAGTGATCGATAGAGTGCATAAAGTGATCAAGAAACGAGCCTTGGATGATGTGAACGAGGCGAGGGGCGTTGGAGAAAGAGGGGAGGAGGAGGCCTCTCGGCTGAAGAGTACGGCGAAAAGCGTTGACTCCGGCGCACTTGAACTGCTCGTTGTTCTCGTCAAAATACTCCGTGATGCCGGCCTCCGACTGGACACGCCGGGTGGGGCTGAGAGCGTTCAGCCTCTCGATCTGGCACTCGCCTTGCTGAGCTCCGAGCCGGTGCGCGCTTCCCCACCCTCCCTGACCGAAGCCGAGAGAGCCATGACACAGGAGCAGAAGCAAAAGGGAGATGGAGAACAAAGCAGCTGAAGAGGAGGTCGCCATGGCTTTTCCTGTGCGTACTACGACTAACGCGTGGGTGGAGGGGGATACAGAGGGACGGTATTTACAGGACAAAAAGGCACCATAGGGGTTTGGACGCACCTGAGGTACCTCGGCCACCCTTCGCCCTGCATGGCACCGATGAGCTGCCGCTCGACCTCGTGGTGCCTCATATCACAGTAGGGAGCCGCGTGGCCAGCCGCTGTCAATCGACGATGGCAGGCCCCCTGTATCAAAAGCATATATCGCGTTCATTGTATTCAGCTACAGGAGATCGGATGGAACCAGTTCTGCGACACGATAAGGCAGAGGTGCATGGTTGCGTGGCAACTGGCCTGTACAACCGACCGAGGTCTGTACACCACACAAACAAGCACAAAATTATAAAGGAGAAAAGTATCTGTAGTTGCTGATTTCAACATTTGTTTGTCCATATATAATTTTAGTATATACCGTTAAGTATATTTATATTACAGTTAACAAGTTAATTATTAGTTAAAACACTGATTTATATTGACAAATTTTAAATTTTCATATGATATATAAAAGACTAAAAGTAGTATATATATATTATACTTTTAGTGTAATTTTAATTCCAGTAAACTATGTTAACTATAATTAGGGGTAATTATATGATTTATTGGATGAATTTAACATGTATCTATGTGTCACATACATATATATACATATACATATATATATATAATATATATATATACATATACATATATATATATATACATATACATATATATATATATATACATATACATATATATATATATATAATATATATATATATATATAATATATATATATATACATATACATATATATATATATATACATATACATATATATATATATATATATATATATATATATATATATACATATACATATATATATATATACATATACATATATATATATATACATATACATATATATACATATACATATATATATATATATATATATATATATATATATATATACATATACATATATATATATATATATATATATATACATATACATATATATATATATATATATATATACATATACATATATATACATATACATATATATATATATATATATATACATATACATATATATATATATATATATATACATATACATATATATATATATACATATACATATATATATATATACATATACATATACACACACACATATATATATATATGCATAAATGAAATATATTTATGGTTATATATATTTTATTTGGCATAAATAAAATAAAATCATATGAATTGAAACAACTAAAAAGAGGAAAACAATTTTCTTGAAAATTATTTTTCTCTATCTTATTGATGATGATGGTTATTATGATAAATCTATGTATGTCATTTTGAATCTCTTGAATATAATATTAACATTTTGATGATTTTAACGATTTAAATTTGAATGAGTTTTATCAAAATCATGATCTTGGTTTATTGGAATTACTTGAGATCTTCTTTATGAATCAAAATCTTATATCTCCTATGCTTCCTTTTACCATTTACTAAAGAGGATATCTATAAAACTAACCATGATCTTGATAATTATTTTTTGAAACTTTATGTAAATCAAGATCATTCACCATGACTTCTTGCATTTTATTAAAGAAATTATTTATCAAAATAAATTACGTCTTTTGGTATTTACATAATCTTTGATATTTTATCTCTCAAGATATGATTTTTATGTACAAATCCTTGTATTCATGAAATGTGTATCTCATTACCAAGTTCTTTTTGATATTCTTAATGTGATGATATGAATACATGCAATACTATGATTTTTCCCTTAGATAAAAATGCATGCAACACTATGATTTTTGAAATAATATGAAAATCAATAATTATCATTTTCTGAAATAATACTCTAGAATGATGATTTGGAATCATGCATGTAATGATGATTTTATATTTTATATACATGATGATTTGGTATTATGCATGCAATACTTTAACTTATGATAATGATGCATGCAATAATAAAATATTCATGATAAAATAATTGTTTTGACATTCATGACTTGAATTTTTATCTACGATATTTTCCTTTGTCATGATTTGAAAATTATTATAAAGGAAAAAAGAGATACAAAATTGTATTCTTCCCTTCTTTTTGACAATAACAAAGGGGGAGATAAAAGATGCTAGCTTGCACAATTCAAGAAGAAAGTAAAAATTACACTTCTCAAAATAGGAGAAAGAACTTGCTTCTTGAACATCTCAAATTGCTAGCTTCCATGTTGTAAAATAATATAACATTTTGTTAGCTTGCACTTTGCAAAGGAAGCAAAAAAATAGCACTTCTCAAAAGAGAAGAAAGAATTTACTATCTTGAATATCTCAAAAATTTGCTACCTTGCATGATATAAAATTTGCTAGAAATGCTAGCTTGTGATATAAAGAAAAGCAAAGAGTTGCTATCTCAAAAGAAGCAAAAGTGCTATCTTGCAAATCTTAAGAGAAGCAATGGGTGCTAAGTTACACATTTCAAGTAGAGGCAAAAATTGCTATCTTGAACATTACAAAAAATTGCTATCTTGCCTATCTCAAGAAAAGCAAATATGCCAACTTGCATATCTTTAAATTTGCTAGCTAGTATCTTGCTACCTTGCATATCTATGATGATAGCAAAATTGCATGATGATAGAACTTGAAGATTTATTATGCAACGATTTGAACTCCTACTTCTAAACACATAAATAGTTGGACTTCTCATTTTGTTGATGACAAAGGGGGAGAAGTATGTTGATGTCATGCATGATTTGATCATGACATATTGCTTGGATTTTTTAATCCAAAAGTTTCTATCAATATGGCATATTGATAGGGAGAGTTTGTTTAAACTCCGGGAGTTAAGGTTAACTCCATCGTCAATTGGTTGTCATCATCAAAATGGGGGAGACTGTTAAATCTCGGATTTTAATGATGAAACCAATTGATATGTATTTATATTTTAATCTACGTTTTGAGTGACGCAGGATGCTTCGATTAGGATGAGACAATTAAAGTAGGAAAATCATGTTGTGCCGAAGGAAAACATCTCAAAAGATTGGACGTCGGGCCAGAGGAATGGTTGACATATTGACAGAAGGTTTCGGGCTGTGGATTCGGGCATCAGACCAAGAAGAACGGACATTATGCCAAGAATATCGGAGCTACGGAGTTAACTGGCCGATTGGGCAATAGGCCGCAAGAGAGGACGATGTGCTGCAGAATCGGACGAAGCATTGAGAGACTAATGACATGCCGGACAATTTGATTAATGCTTAGTATTAATTGTCTAGATCAAAGTTTGTTTTACATATGCAGAATTAACTAAGATAGCAAGGCATGAAGCAAATGAAGTCCTAGAGTTAAGGACGCGATCATGTTGAGAATTCAAGAGTTCATTGGAAGGTTGGACATTCGTCGGAAGTTCTGGAGGAACCAGTTGAGAAGTCTCGTAGCTTGCCCGAGAAGCTCGTCGGAACTTGCCAAGAGGATCGTTGCAAGTCCAGGAGTTTGCCATGAGTCTGCCGGAGCATCGCCGAGGGTTTATTGGATGTTCGCTGGAAGTTTGTCGGAAGCTCATCGGAAGAAGCGACTGATGCATCGGAATACGATCTGCAGTATTGATGTCTTAATTATCATAGTTAGTATGTAGATTAAGTTAGGATTGGGAGGTGATCTCAGTAACTTAATATGGGGCCAACTAGGTCCTTGACAGACCCATATTGGGCCGAATGGATCAGCCCATTCGGACCCAAAATACTTGGCCAGCGGTGGCACCGCCTAGGAGACTCAGTCTCCTAGGAGTTTTGGGTAGTAGTACCGCCCCTGTCAAGCGGTGGTACCATCAATAGTTATTACTGCCAACGGTGGTACCGCCTAAGCTCAGTCTCTGAGCGATGTCAAGCGATAGTACCACCCAGACTGAGTGGTAGTACCACGAAGTGACAGATGATAGGTGATAGTACCACCCAGTTATGGTAGTGGTACTGCCAGGACCCCGAAAATCCGGGAATGGACACTTTTGAGCTCCAAAATCAAATTGATTGGGGCCTATATAAACCCCACCCTTTCTGCATGAAAGGGTAACCGAAAGCTTGCTTTTATTTTGAGTATTTGAGAGCTTAAAAGTGTTGTAAAAGGCTAAAGTTCTTGTCCCTCTCTTCTTTCTAAGTGTTGATCATTCAAGAGAGGAGTGAAAACTTGTAAGGGTTGTCTTCTAAGCCCATCAAAAAGAGAAAAGTTGTAAAAGGGTGATTGGCCTTTGCCTATTGAAGGAAGGCCTCTAGTGGACGTCAGTGACCTCATCGGAGGAGGAAGCCAAAAGTGGATGTAGGTTAAGATTGACTAAACCACTCTAAATCTTGCATTTACATTATGCTCTTTATCTTAATTGCAAACTGCCTACGTTGCTTTACATCAACTATACTTCCGTTTTGATCTTAAGTTAAAGTTCTCTTCGAAACGGTTTTCATCGAAAATAAATTTCATCTAATGAAAGTCATTTTAACTGATGAAAGTTTTCCACTACACTAATTCACCCCCCCCCCCCTCTTAGTGCTCTTGATCTTAACACTCTTTATTTATTTTCCTAGTTGACAAGCATCACACATATTATCTTTGACAAACTTGATATGAGGAATTCCTCTTACAAGTTCTTTAGATGAAATTTGGGTGATTAGTTTCATGCTAACATGACCTAATCTCCTATGCCAAAGCCAAGCATCATCATTTAAAATCAAAAAACACATTTTATTGTAAAGATCATTAATGTCAATGGTGTATACGTTATTTTATTTTTGTGTAATTATAGATGTGTTTTTGTGTGGTTTTTCTATAATTCAAGTATTAAATTCAAATCTAACAATATATTCTTTATCACACAATTGACTAATGCTCAAAAGGTTATGCTTTAAACCATCAACTAATAACACATCTTCAATAAAAAAGTTGGATGTATTACCTATAGTTCCTTTGCTAATGATTTTACCCTTGTTGTTATCTCCAAAGGTGACATATCCTTCATCTAGGCTAGTGAGCTTAGAGAATTTAGATGGATCTCTGGTCATATGCCTTGAGCATCCACTATCAAGGTACCATCTCTTGCTCCTAGCTTATGATTGTATACATTTCTACAAAATAAGATGATTTTTAGGTACCTCTTTGACCTTGGGTGCCTCAAAAATCGATCGGCTTAACTTATCATTTTGCATGGAGTTCTTTACGGTTCCTTTAGGAACCCAAATCAATTTGTGTGGACTATACTTTTTAAATGGACAATGATAAGCTATATGTCCAAGTTTGCAACAAAAGTTACATTTGTTTTGGGGTGAAATATGCAAGATAGGGCCTTTAACAAAGGTGGTTGGATTTTGGTGAGAGCTACTCACAAATCCGATTCTACTTCTTTATGAACATGACCCTTATTGGCAAAGATCATGTTCAAAGACTTACTACCAACCTCAAATTTTTCTAAGGTATATTTGAGTAGCAAGTTTTCCTTTCTAAATGTTTCTACTTCATGGTATTTCATACATGGAGCTAAACTAACATTATGCTCAATTTTTAATTTATCGAAATCACTAATAAGAGAATCATACTCCTTTTTTAATAATTTATATTTTTTACTAATTGATTTGCATTCATTAAATAAATCATGAAAAGCATTTAATAGTTTATCAAATGATAAATTTGCATCAATTGAACTTGTTATCTCATCTCCAATGGTCATTAGTGCATAGTGAGCAACTTGCTCGGTGTTGGTTGACTTCTCTTCTTTGGATGCACTTGAGTCGTCCCATGTTGCTTTGAGAGCCTTCTTCTTTGGTGTTCTCTTCTTGGCTTGGGGACATTTACTCTTGTAGTGTCTCAGCTTCTTGCATTCGTAGCATATTACTTGATCTTTCTTGGGTTCAAATTTATTTTTAGTGTCATTTTTAAATTTATTTCTTCTTATGAATTTTTTAAATTTTCTTGTTAAAAGTGTCAAGTTTTCATCAAGGTTCTCATCACTTGAGTTTTCTTTCAAGTGGTCTTTTTGTGTTCTCAATACCATATACTTCCTATTCTTTGGAAGGGTGTCCTCAAGCTCTTCATGAGCTTTACATGCCATTTCATAGGTCATTAGTGACCCAATTAGTTCTTCAAGAGGAAAATTATTTAGATCTTTGGCCTCTTGAATAGTCGTTACTTTGGGGTCTCAACTCTTTGGAAGTGATCTTAAAACTTTATTAATGAGTTCAAAATATGAGAAACCTTTACCAAGTCCTTTTAGACCATTGACGATATCCGTAAATCGGGTGTACATGTCTCCAATGGTCTCACTTGGTTTTATTCGAAACAACTCATAAGAATATACTAAAAGATTAATTTTTGACTCCTTTCACTCTATTAGTGCCTTCATGAGTCACTTCGAGTGTGTGTCAAATATCAAAAGTCGTTTCACAAATCGACACTTGATTAAACTCGTTTTTATCTAATACACAAAACAAGGCAATCATAGCCTTGACATTTAAAGTGAAAGTCTTCTTCTCCAACTCATTCCAATCGTTCATTGGAAGAGACGACTTTTGAAAACAGTTTTCGACAACGTTCCAAAGCTCAAAATCTATTGAAATTAGGAAGATCCTTATTCTAGTCTTTCAATATGTGTAATCCGTCCCATTGAACATGGACGGACGTGTAATTGAATGACCCTCTTGGTTGTCGGCAAATGCCATCTCTCTTGGGTTTTAAACTAAATAAGAGTGAACTTGCTCTGATACCAATTGTTAAGATCAAGAGTAGTACTAAGAGGGGGGGGTGGGGTGAATTAGTGTAGTGGAAAACTTTTTCTATTTCAAAAAACTTGTTTCGATTAAAACCGATTTCGGCGAGAATGGTTTCGATTCAATTTGTTTCGGAAAGAATTTGAACTTGAAAGCTTTCATGAAAGTGCAAGAGAAGAATATGGTGATTTGCAGTAATGTAAATTGCACAAATGAAGAGCGCTGGTTTCGTAAAGTCTTCATACGGTTAAAGCCGATCTCGGAAGGTGTTTACGTGAAAGCATATGTAAACATAGTTAAAGCATAGTAAGGAGAGAGGTAGTTTGCTATATAAGAAAGTTGCTCAAAGTAAATGCAAACCGAGTTTCAGAGTGGTTCAGTCAATGTGACCTATATCCACTTTTGGATTTCTCCTCCGACGAGGTCACCGACATCCACTAAAGGCCTTCCTTCAATAGGCGAAGGCCAACCACCTTTTACAGCTTTTCTCCTTTTACCAGGTTTAGGAGACAACCCTTACAAGTCTTACTCTTCTTTCTTGGATGGTTACAAGGCTAAGAGATGAAGGAGGAGAACTCTTTACTTTTACAACACTTTATGGCTCAAGAACTCAAGATTATGCCAATAGGTTTCATACCCTTTCATGCAGAAAAGGATGAGGTTTTTATAGGCCCCAATGGATTTCAAAAATAGAGCTAAAAAGGGTCTCATCCCAGATTTCCAAGATACTAGTGGTATCATTGCCATTACTGGGCGGTACTACCGCTTGACACCTAACACTAGGCGGTACCACTGCTTGATAGAGCTCGGAGACTGAGCTCTGGCGGTACCTTAGCCTGACCAGGGGTGATACCACCGCTGGCAGCAACAATTGCCGGCTGTACCACTGCCTAGTCTAGGTGGTACCATCGCCTAGATATCCTAGGGCATTGCTTTCCAGGCAATGCTATCGCCAGCCATCTTTTCAGCAACCTTGTTGGGCCTTGAATCCGGCCCAAACCAGCCCAACTAAGGGCCCAGTTGGCCCCTTAATTAAGTTAGTGGGATTACCTCACAATCCTAAATTAATTTACTCTTTAACTACGATAACTAAGACATGATTATAGTACATCTTGTTCCGGTGCGTCAATTGGTCTTTCGATGAGCTTCCGGCGTACTTCCGACGAACTCTCAGCAATATTCCGGTGGACTCCCGACAAGCTTCTGGACTTTACGGCAATCTTCTTGGCGAGTTTCGGTGAACTCTCGAACTCCCAACGTGATCTCGATCTTGACTCCGGCACAACACCTACTTTACATCTAAGCAAAGGATTAGATCAACTATTTTACCAATTGATTTCATCATCAAAATCCAAGACTCAACATCTTATACTGATGAGATATAGAATATCACTTTTTAGGAGTATGTCCCCAAAGACTCCTAAAGAAAGGGTAGATATGGATATGATACCCTATGTCTCAACAATAGGGTCTATCATGTATGCTACTGTGTACAACGCTTGATATAGTGCATGCTTTGAGTGTCACGAGTATGTATCAAGTGGATCCAAGCTTGGAGCACTAGAAAGCAATAAAGTGTCTCCTTAAGTACTTGAGAAGGACTAAGGATCTTTTATTAGTATATGGAGGAAGTAGCCTTAAGATTGAGAACTACACAAACTCGAGCTTCCAGTCCAATGTGGATGAAAGCAAGTTTAATTTAAGGTATGTGTTTATCCTAAATGGAGTAGTATGAGAAAGAGTTCCAAGCACGATACTACTAATGACCCGACCATAGAGGTAGAGTACATTACTATGACAGAGGCAGCAAAGGAGGGAGTTTGGATGAAGAAGTTTATCACAGATTTTGGAGTCATGCCGAGCAATGAGAAGCTGATTCTCTTTTATTGTGACAACTATGGGGCGATTACTCAGATGAGGGAACCCTGGTCTCATTAAAAGTGCTATGAGGAGTTTCTAGCTTATTAGAGAGTTCATGGCCCGAGGAGATGTAGTAGTTGAAGGAGTTTCATCAGAAGATAACATCACAGATCCACTAACAAAGTCGTTGTCTTAGATTGTCTTGGAGTGTCATAGGAGTCTGATGGGGATCAGACACATAGATGATTAGCTTTAGGTCAAGTGAGAGATTGCTAGTCATAGGTGCCCTATAAGCTAATCACTTGAGTGATGGCACGTGCGATATGATACGTAGTCTTTTTACTTATTATTATTATGATATTTTCGTAGTTTATATTACTTGATGCATAAATATATTATGATATCCATAAATTTGTGCAATTGGAATCAGACCATGATGAGATCACGATAATGAGACTGATTTAACTTTAAATATAGACCCTAAATAATCCTAGTCATAGGTTACTCGAGAGGGATATCGAGATAAATGGGCAAACTGGTGTGTTATATACCCATCCATATAATAGAGGCGGTTGGTTTTATAACCGCTTGTGTTGGGACACAGGCTACAATGCATGTGATTATTGGAGAATGAGTTCACTGATTGATCCGCTCACGGAATGCTAGATGGTTGATGATACCTCATTATTAAATAGTGATTCTATCATCCCAATGGTGTATCTGGTCCTTAGACTTGAGACACCAAGGATATCTTGTATGAGTACTCCACTCTTTGATATTGAATTTATAAGTTTGAAAGTTCCAGATCTAGTATAGTCGGTCATCGGGAGTGGCAACCAAACTTATGAGAGCTATTAAATGTCATTAGAGGATCATCCACTTTAGGTATCATGAGAGAAATATCCTATATGTTCTTGCTCAAATAAATCCTTGGCCAAGGTCATTCGAATTAAGAGATAAAGAGTTTTCCATGAGAATCCAATTAAAGTGAGACTCAAGGAAAAACTATATGGACTAAATAGCACCATGCCTGGTATATGGTCTCTATGATAATAGATGGATGAGGGACTATAGGTATATGATAATTAAGGACTGATAGGTCCAAAGGATTGGATTCCCTTCTATCGTTTAGGGATTACGATGTAGTGGCTTAGTACATCTACAATCGATAAGTCGAGTGAATTATTATGCGGATAATAATTCACTAAGCTAGAAGGAGTTCTAATAGGTATTACTCATAGCTAGCTCGATATTGGGCCTATAGGATCACACACATATAGTAGGTGCTCCAACGAATAGGGGTTTAGATCTAAGGTATCTATCGGAGCCCCTATCTTATTGGATATCCATTAAGCTCCTGAATTATTAGATCCTATAGATGAGATCCAATAAGAGCTAATAAGATATTATTGAATAGAGATTCATAAATCTAAGAGACTTGGGTAGTTGGATGGAGATCTAATACCCAATAGTGCAGGATCCATTATAGTTAAATTGATAGGGGGCCTCTATAAATAGGAGAGAACAAAAGGGCCATAGTCTAGGCTTCTGTGTTGCCACCTTCTATTCTCCTCTCCCCTTCTTCTCTTCAGATAGTAGGTGTGGAGATTTAGATAGTGATTTGAGGAGCATCTTCGCAGCCCCTATTGTGTAGATCACTACTAGAGAGTGTTGAATCTTATATTTTGATGATGAAATCAATTGATGAAGTTAAAATCTAATATACATTTGAGTGACATAGGACTAACCTCGATCAAGGAAAGACAATTTGATTAAAGTAGGAAGAATCAAACGTTGGGCTAGAGGAATATTTGACGTGTTGGAAAGACTTCGTGCTATGAGTTCGAGCATCGAGTCGAAGGATCGAACATTGCGCTAAGAAGATTGAAAGTAGCAGAAGTCAGCATGCCGATTGTGTAATATACCGAAGGAGAGGATGAAGTACCAAAAGATCGGATGAAGCACTAAATGAACCAATTACATGTCAAATAATATAGGATTCATATTTGTAATTGTGAGTCTAGATCAAGTTAGTTTAGGTCTAATTGAGTTGGTATTTGGGTGAAACAATGAGAACTCAATTAGGAACCAATTATGCTTGAGTTAGGGCTATTTTGGGCTAAGTGGAAGGCCCATTCGGTCACCCATAAAAGGGCCAAGTGGTGCCACCACCAAACTGGGCGGTGCTACCACCCAAACACAATCTCCCAGACTATGTCAGTCGATGGTACCACCAGCCTAGTCGATGGTACCACCAGCCTAGGCGGTGGTACCACTTAGTGTCAGTGTCAGACTGGACGGTGGTACTACTTAGTGTTAGATTGACAAGCAGTGGTACTATCAGTTGTTAGTTTGGCAAATGGTGGTACTGCCCAATAATAGTGGTGGTACCACTAGTACACAAAAAATCTAGGATGAGATACTTTTTTGCTTTATTTTTGAAGCCATTTGGAGTTTATAAATACCCCAACTATTACTACCTGAACTAGTAAGAAATAGAGTTGAAAAATGAGGACAGAATCCTTATGAAAAAGTTATAAATCTCTCTTAGTGTAGTCAACTCTTCCTAGTATTTAGAAGTTCTTCTAAAGGGAAAAGTGATATTTAAGTCTAAAAAAGAGAGATATAAAGGTTCTCTCCCGAGCTTGTGAAAAGGAGAAAGAGTTGTAAGGGTAATTGATCTTTGCCCATTAAAGGAAGATCGGTAGTGGAAATCAGTGGCCTTGAGTGAAGAGGAATCGAGAGTGGACATAGGTCACGACAACTGAACCACTATAAATCTGGTTTGCATTTACTTTATACTTTTCATTTACATTGCAAACTGATTTCTTAGTCTTACTATGCTTTTGTATGTTTTTAAGTTAAACATTTTTCTGATACTATTTCGTCAAACGAAGTTTTCAAATCTACGTGATTTTACGAAAGCACAAATTCACCCCCCACCCCACCCCTCCTAGTGTCGAAACAGTTCTAACAGTTAATATCAGAGCCATATTTTTCTCGTTTGGTTTAACACCCAAGAGAATGACTTTTACCGACAATATAGAGAGCTACTCTATCATTCATCCTCCTATGTTTAATAGGACGGACTACATATATTAGAAAACGTGAATGAGAATTTTCTTGCTTTCTATGGATTTTGATTTATGAAATATTTTTTAAAGTGGTTTTCAAATGTCTTCTAAACCATTGAATAGAATGGAATGATTTGGAGAAGAAGACTTGCAAAATTTTGGTTTGGAATGGTCGACGTGCTGGAAAGACTTCGTGCCATGAGTTCGGGCATCGGGCCGAAGGATCGGATATTGCACTAAGGAGATCGGAAGTTGCAGAAGTCAACATGCTGATTGGGCAATATGCCGAAGGAGAGGACGATGCACTAAAGGATTGGATGAAGCACCGGATGAACTGATTGTAGGGAATCTAGGGCAACATCACATGCGCAGCAGAATAATAAAAATAAAAACCCCAAATTTCCCAATATATGTTCATTGTTGTGCAAAGATTGGTGCGTGAAATCTATAAAATTGAAAACTGCATATCAAAAAGATAGTTGTATTTTATCTACGGAGACCGTATATCCCTAAATCCCTATAGATCTGTTGGATAGGGTGAAGAAGGTCAAATGTCCTCCTCTCTAATAGTGATATGCACAATAGGGCTACGACGATGGTCTTCAAATCTCTACACTTGTTATCTGAGGAGAATAGGAGGTGGCAACCAAGAAGCCCTAACCTATGGGCCTTTAATTCCGTCTTATTTATAGAGACCCCTAGTTAACCCTAACGAATCCTCTTCTATTGGGTACTAGATCTCCATCCAATTACCCAAGCCTCTTAAATTAGTGGATCTCTACCCAATAATCTCTTATTAGCTGTTATTGGATCTCATCCATAGGATCCAATAATTTAGGAATATATTAGATATCCAATAAGATAGGGGCTCTAACAGTTATCTCATATTCAAACCTCTACTCAACGCAACATCTACCATATGTGTGTGACCTTCTAGGCCTAATATTGAGTTGGTAGTGAGTTGTACCTATCAGAACTCCTTCTGGCTCAGTGAACTATTATCTCCATAATAATTTACTCAACTCATCAACTATGGACGTACTAGACCACTACATCGTAGTCCCCAAACGATATAGGGGAATCCAATCCTTTAGACCTATCTATCCTTAGTTACCATGTACCTATAGTCCATCATCCATCTAATATCCCAAAGACTATATACTGGGTATGGTACTATTAGGCCCATACATTTCTCCTCGAGTCTCGCTCTAATCAGATTCTCCCAGAGAACTCTTTCTCTCTCAATCCTAATGACCTTGGCCGAGGATTTGTTTGAGTAAAAACACATAGGATATTCCTCTCATGATACTGAGAGCAGATAATCCTCTATTGACACTCAACAACCCTCATAAGGTTAGCTGTCAATCCCAATAACTGACTGTACTAGATTTGGAACTTCTAAACCTATAAGTCTGGTATCAAAGAGTGGAGTACTAATATTGGACATAACCAAAATTATTTAGGATCTATGTTTAAAGGTGAATTAATCTCATTATCATGATCTCATCATGATTTGATTCCCAATGCATAGATCCATGGACATCATAATATATATATGCAACAAGCAATATAAAGTGAGAGAATACTATTGAATCTTGGATTTTGATGATAAAACCAATTGATAGTGTTTATGATTTGATCTGTGTTTTGAGTAACGCAGGAAGCTTCGATCAAGGAGAGACAATTAAAGCAGGATGTCGAGCCGAAGGATAAGTTGACGTATCGGCAGAAGGCTTCGAGCCATGAGTTCGGGCATCAGACCAAGAAGAGCAAAAATTGTGCTAAGAAAATCGGAGTTATAGATGTTAACTAGTTGATTAGGGAATAGGCCGCAAGTAAGGATGATGCATCGAAGAATCGAACGAAGTGTCGATGAACTAATGACATGCCAAAAAATATTTGATTCAAGCTTTGTAAATAATTATCTAAGATCGAAGTAGGTTTTAAGTGTTTAGGATTAACTACGATAGCGATCAAGGCATAAAGCAAAATGAAGTCCCCGGAGTCAAGAATAAGATTTTGTTGGGAGTTCGAGAGTTCATCAGAAGTTCGGACATTCGTCAGAAGTTCTGTTGGAATGGACTGAGAAGTCTATGAGCTTGCCAAAGAAGCTCATCAGAACTCGCCAAGAAGATCATCATGAAGTCCAGGAGCTTGCCAGGAGTCTGCTGGAACATTGCTAAGAGATCGTTGGAAGTTCGCCGGAAGATCGCTGGAAGAAACTTAGACTTACCGAACTTATTTAGCTTAGTGTATGTCTTAAAATTTGTAGTTAACACATAAATGGGTTGGAATTGGGCCAACTCAATTAAGTGCCAATTAGGTCCAAATTTGGGCTATGTTGGGCCAAGTGAAAGGCCTAAACAATGACCTAATAAGTAGCACAATCTCTGAAACTGTATTAGTGGTACCACCCAGTGGTAGTGTTAGGCGGTGATACCGCTAGTCTGGGCGGTGGTACCTCTAGTCTGGGCGGTGGTATCACCCAGACACAATCTTTCAGGTTGTGGTACCGCTAGACCGGGTGGTACCATCGCCCAGACATAATCTTCCAGGTGGTGGTACTACTAGACTAAGCGGTGGTACCACCTAATGTTAGTGTTATATGCGATGGTACCGCCCAACATAGGTGGTGGTTCCACTAGTACCATGAAAACCATGGAAAAGATACTTTTAGGCTCCAAGTTTGAATCCACTTGTGGCCTATAAATACCCCTCTTATCCCTGGTTAACACACATAAGAATTGAGAGCAAAAAAGAAGAAAAACACTATTGTAATCTTGTGAGAACTCTCAAAGCTCTAAGTGTTAGTGTAGTTTAAGAGAGGAGTAAGTAGGGGTCTAAAGGTTCTCTCTTGAGCCTGCAAAAGGAGAATAGAGTTGTCAAGAGGTGATTGGTCTTCGCCTTTCAAAGGAAAACTGATAGTGGATGCCGGTGGCCTCAACCGAATCAAGAGTGGATGTAGGTCATGATGACTGATCTACTATAAACTCGGTTTGCATTTCTGTTTTGCTCTTTACTTTAATTGCAAGCTGCCATACTTCCTCATGACTTTAGCTACACACTCTCACGAATGTGTTTCAAGTTAACATCTTTCCGAGACTAGTTTTAATTAAACAAAATATTTTAGAACTGACATGATTTTATCCACTGCACTTATTCACCCCCCCCCCTCCTTAACGCTGACTTATTCATAACAGTTGGTATCAGAGCCTCGTTATTTCTCATTTGGTTTAATAATTAAAAGAAATGACTCAATTCAGCTTTCAAGAGGGTCACTCTCTCATTTGTCCTCCTATGTTCAATGGGATGGTCTACATATATTGGAAAACTCAAATGAGAGTTTTCTTGATTTCTTTAGATTTTAATATTTGGAATATCATTAAAAATGGATTTCAAAGGTCTTTTCTTCTAATAAACCATTGGAATGATTTAAAGAAAAAGACTTTTTCTTTAAATGCTAGAGCTATGAATGCTCTATTTTGTGCCTTAGATAAAAATGAATTTAATCAAGTTTCTACTTACGAAATGGCTTTTGACATTTGGTATACACTTGAAATCACACATGAAGGCACTAGTAGAGGTAAAGGCTCTAAAATTAATTTTTTGATACATGATTTTAAGTTGTTTCATATGAAACCAAGCGAAACTATTATTGATAGGTACACTCATTTTACGAATGTTGTCAAAAGTTTAAAAGCACTTGGTAAAAGTTTTTCGAATTTTGAACTTGTTAATAAAGTTTTACGATCACTTTCTAAAAATTGAGATTTAAAAGTAATGGCAATATAAGAATCAAAAGACTTGAACTATTTTCTGATCGAAGAACTTATTAGGTCTTTAATGACCTATGAAATGAATTGTATGGTATAAAATGAACTTAAAAATAATATTCCAAAGAACAAGAAGGATTTGGCACTTAGAACTCTAGAAGACCACTCAAGCGAAAGCTCAAGTGATTGTGAACTTGAACTTCTCACTATAAAATTAAAAAGGTTCATAAAATAAGAATTAAAGAATAAAAATAAACTTAAAAAGAACGCAACTACTTGTTATAAATGCAAATAGAAGAAAGCACTCTGGGACTAATCAAGCTCATTTAAAGACGAGGAGAAAACAAACAAAAGCGAGGTGGAAAACTATGCCTTAACAACTTTCGATGACAAGATAATCAAAATTCTCTTAGTTTACTTTGAAAATACTTGATTTTTTTTATGAGTTATTTTTAAATTAGTTAGTAAAAAATAAAAAAAATATAAAAAAATATATCATGCTTCTTTTTCTAGTAATTTTCAAAATGATAATCACAATTGCATGTTTTATGAAAATACAACAAAATGTTAGATTTAAATCTAATAATTAATCTTATGTATGTCCTTAAGAAACAATAATATGTATTTTGTTGATTTTTATATTACTTTTCGATTTTGATTGAAGATACCTTATATTCAATGAAATCATGCTTGATGTTTTAATGAAAATGTTAAGAAGTTTGATATAATGCTTAATGAGTTTATAGTTTAAAATTGTGCAAATTATACCTTGAAAGCTTGAAACCATGTTTTAGTATCATGCCCAAAGTAATGGCACATAATGATCATGCTTAATGAGTTTATATTTCAAAATTATGCATAATTCATGTAATTTATGGCTTATCGATTTTACCATAATGAAAGTTCTTTTTTCATTTTAAATGTTGATGCATGTTTTGATTTAGCTTAAAAAAACTTGGGTATTTTTGTATGAAATCAATCATACGAATTGAAACAACTAAAAAAAGTATGCATTTTCAAGTTTTCTCTATCTTATCAATTTTTAACTGAGAGATTGATAAAGTTATTTATGCCATTTTGAATATCTTGAAAGTAATTTTGATGATTTGATGATTTGAATTTGTATGAGTTTTATTCAAATCATGACCTTGATTTCTTGGAATTACTCAAGATTTTTTTGAATCAAGATCTCTTCTTTGTACTCCTATGATTTTTTTTATATTTTATTTAAAGAGGAGATTTACTATATAAATCATGAGAATTTGCTAGAACCCTTGTAGATTCTAAGCTTGGGGTTGATCTCTTTAGGTGATCGACCTCCTTGGAACTCTATAGGGGTTCCTTCCTCCAAGTTGCTGCTCAAAGGCTGCAGAAAATATTCATCTATTACTTATCAAAAGAGGATGAATACATGACTAATTATAGGGTTTCTAAACCCTAACTCCTAATAGGACTCCTACTCAAGACTCCTATTCCTTTACAACTCCTAATTCTTCTCTAAGAAATAACCTCCAAGCCCTAGTTGGCCTCTTCACCTCTTTAAAATGGGTCGGCTTAGGTAGGTTTTACATGAATGCTCCTATCAATTAGGACTCTCCTAGTTAGAGTCCTAACAGACCCTCTTCAAATCGGCCTTGTCTTCGAGGCTGACAATCCATGAATTCTGGGAATTTGATCTTCAAGTCGTTATAGTTCTCCTAAGTGACACATTCTACTGGTAAGTTTGCCCATTATATTAGCACTTCAGTAATGGGTCATCGTCATCGAGTCACGATCCGTTGATCAATAATGACACTCAATTGGGTCTGGAGTTCTCCGTGGGTAGTCATATTTGGTGGGTGGCTTTGGGCTGTCTCTAAGCATCTGTTTACTACTTCTGTCTGACCGTTGGTTTGTGGGTGATGCACCATACTTCTTTTCAATTTAGCGCCCTGCATATGGAATAACTTTATCCAAAATCTACTCGTGAAGATGCAAGTAGAATTTGGCACAAGCACAATGCGACCCTTATAGCATAATTCTTTTGAGTCTCAATTGTAATGAGCCACGAAGTTTGGTGCTTCCTCCAATTTTTTTATAATCTTACTAGTTTCTGGATCTTCCTACCATTTCCTCTTAATATCCTTAAGGAAGTCACTGGTTGAAAGTGAAATAGCCGAAAATTCAACTTGCTTGGGTAGCCATGAAAGCGCATCTATAACAACATTCTCTTTCCCCTTTTTGTAAGTTATTTCATAATCATATCCAAGAAGCTTTGTTACCCATTTTTTCTGCTCGGGAGAATATATCTTCTGCTCCAAGAAATATTTTAGGCTTTTATGGTCGGTCTTGATTTGAAAGTGTCGCCCGATCAAGTACGATCTCCATATGGCCACTACATGCATAATCGCAAGCATCTCCTTATCATAAATAGTCATTTTGAGATGGGAAGGAGATAATGCCCTACTAGTATAAGCGAGGGGGAGGTCATCTTGCATTAGTACAACACCAATTCTGACTCCGAAGGCATCAGCTTCAATAACAAAAGTCTTGTCGAAGTTGAGCGTTGTCGTCACTATGACTTTATGTTCGTCGAAGATAGTGGTGGCTTTGTCTAACTATTGGAAAGCATCTTTTTTCAACAAGGAAGTAAGTGGTGCACTGATCTTTCCATAGTTTTTCATGAACTTATGATTGTAGCCTATTAAACCGAGAAAGCCCCGTAGCCATTTTATGTTCCTCGAGGTCGGCCAGTTCTGCATTGCTCTTATTTTGGAGGGATCCACTACTACACTTTCCTCTAATAAGATATGCCCAAGATATTCCACCTTCTGGTGAAGAAAGCAAAAATTCGTAGTGGCTGTTGTGTGTTTGAAAGGCGATTTTCTGTATATCTTCTTTGCACACTCATATTTGATGATACCTGGATTGAAGGTCCAACTTTGTGAAGATTTGTGCTCCCTTTCATCTAGCAATTCATCTGCTATTGGAATAGGGTATTTGTTCTTGATGGTTACACCATTGATGACTCGGTAATCAATGCACATTCGCCATGTTTCGTCCGTCCTTCTTTCGTACGAAGAGCACTAGTGAAGAGTAGGGGCTGCAACTTAGCCGAATAACTCCTATTTCAGGCATCTCTTTTACAATCCTTTCTATTTCATCCTTCTACAGATATGAAGGTTGATATAGCCAAGTATTTGTAGGAGGTTTGCCCAGAAGAATCGATATATAATGATCATGCCGACGGGCAAGAGGTAGGTTGCGCGGTTCGTCAAATATATCTGAAAAATTCAGCAAGCAAAGGAAGTAGGTTTAGATCTTCAAATTTTGTTGGCTCTCCCTTAGTTTGCTACTCAAGTTGTACCAAAAAGCTATTGCATACTTTATGCAAAACCTTCTCCATTTGTTGTGTGCAAATCATCGTTACGTTGCCCCCACATTTCCCGTGCAGTATCACCTGTTTCCCCTTACTATAAAATTTCACAATGGTTACACATTGATGACTCGGTAATCAATGCACATTCGCCATGTTTCGTCCTTCTTTCGTACGAAGAGCACTAGTGAAGAGTAGGGGCTGCAACTTAGCCGAATAACTCCTATTTCAGGCATCTCTTTTACAATCCTTTCTATTTCATCCTTCTACAGATATGAATGTTGATATAGCCAAGTATTTGTAGGAGGTTTGCCCAGAAGAATCGATATATAATGATCATGCCGACGGGCAAGAGGTAGGTTGCGCGGTTCGTCAAATATATCTGAAAATTCAGCAAGCAAAGGAAGTAGGTTTAGATCTTCAAATTTTGTTGGCTCTCCCTTAGTTTGCTACTCAAGTTGTACCAAAAAGCTATTGCATACTTTATGCAAAACCTTCTCCATTTGTTGTGTGCAAATCATCGTACGTTGCCCCCACATTTCCCGTGCAGTATCACCTGTTTCCCCTTACTATTAGTTTCGTAAAATTCCAGGAAACATCACCTAATGTCATTAACCATTCAATTTTGAGCATTGCCTCATGATCATCAAGAGGGAGGAGGAAGAAATCGACAATTATCTCTTGGTCCTATAGTAACAGTTTCTCCCGCGGGCGCCTACAATCACACTTCAAAATCCGTGAGATCCAACCAATTGGGTCTCCTTCTTCCCATTTAGGGAAGTCCACTCTCATGTGTGGATAGTTGGGGTCTGTCATAAAGCTTCCCCTCTCTTGGAAGTAATCTCTTTGGGCTTGGTGTGATTGGTTAGAGCTATCTCCTTAATGTGATTTCTTCAGGTTTGGTGGTCGGCCCAAACTGAGTTCGATAAAGAGAGTCTGAATCTTATCTTCCATTCGCACCTCGAAGGCTTCGAATTTAGCATTGATTGCCACCTTAGATACCATAGTATATGTTTCCAAATCTGTGATATTAAGATCTCTCTTTTGTTGTCGGGTTAAAGACATGTATAGGTTGAAAGAAGTGATGGTCGAAAGGGTTGGTGGATTGGTGGATGTAGGCTGCGGTTTAGGCTTGTTTTGTGGCTGTTTTGGGTGCAGTTTAAGGGTGTGGTTTAGTGGATTTTTAGGGCTGTTGATGGAAGTTTTAGATCTGTGATAGATGGCAGCAAAGGTTTGATAGAAATCGGCGGATGTTGCTGCAGGTATTTGTTGTTTTGTAAGAGCAGAATTATCGTTAAAGAAACAGTGGTTTCTCGACAAAATTTCCACCAAAAACTTGAGAGATTTGAGGAAAGAATTGATAGCAAAATCTCATTTATATGACAGTAAGGATATGCAATTTAATCAAGAAAATTTTGGCAGTATAACAGGAAGGAAATTGGTGTAAGTTGCGATAGCAAAATTCTCGTCGAAAAATTTCAGCGGTTTGCGATGAAAATTTGTAGCAACACAAAATCATTTTTAAAGATGAATTCCTCAATAAATCAATCTTATATG
The DNA here is from genome assembly GCA_004837865.1 of Musa balbisiana. Lineage (NCBI taxonomy): Eukaryota > Viridiplantae > Streptophyta > Magnoliopsida > Zingiberales > Musaceae > Musa > Musa balbisiana. The sequence continues at coordinate 18,554,241 of CM017192.1, forward strand.
GAAGCCAAGATGATCTATGATGTGTATAAGAAATTTCGTTCAAAAAGATTGCAAATAGATCGGTTAAGGCAACAATATGCGGCTGAAATTTTCTGCAGCACAAATTTTCTATTGTAGCAGATTGGACGTAAAAGATCAGTAGTTTATATTGAGAATTTTTCGACAAAACAAAAGTGAATCTACTGTTAGGAAGTGTCAAAGCTATCATAAAAATTTCGTAGAGATTTGGATAGAAAAAATATAGTAGCAAGATCAAACAAACTATGCTATGCGGTTGGAATTTTACAGTGCAGATTTTCAAGTATAGCATATTAGACATAAAAGATCAATGATTTATATTGAGAATTTTTTGACAAAACCAAAGGGAAATATGCTATTAGGAAGTTTCAAAGTTGTCATAAAAATTTCGTAGAGATTTGCATAGGAAAAAATATAGTAGCAAGATCAAATAGACTGTGCTATGCAGTTCGAATTCTGCAATGTATCTTTCGTCGTAGAGATGAAAACTTTGCAACGAAAAGTTTATGCAGCAATATAAGAACAATTTTTTTTTAGATTTTTGAATAAGGATAACTAAATTGTAGCCGTATTAAGGTATGAAACCAGAACCTATTGCAATTCACGGAGAGATCAAAGAATGATCCGTTGTGGTGGAGATGATGGAGGAATTTGGCGACGATCTTTTAAGCAATTGTGGGAATTGCTTTGGGTGGCTGTGGAGAGATGATAGATGGCTGTGAAAGGGTAGCGAGACACCAAGAACACTACTCTAATACCAAGTGTTAGAACCCTTACAAATTCTAAGCTTGAGGTTGATCTGATCGGCCTCCTTGGAACTCTATAGGGGTTCCTTCCTCCAAGTTGCTACTCAAAGGCTGCAGAAAATATTCATCTATTGCTTATCAAAAGAGGATGAATACATGACTAATTATAGGGTTTCTAAACTTTAACCCCTAATAGGACTCCTACTCAAGACTCCTACTAAATTAAGACTTCTACTCAAGAATCCTAATAGGACTCCTATTCAAGACTCCTATTCCTTTACAACTCCTAATTCTTCTCTAAGAAATAACTCCAAACCCTAGCCGGCCTCTTCACTTCTTTAATAAGAGTCGGCTTAGGTAGGTTTTACATGAATGCCCCTATCAATTAGGACTCTCCTAGCTAGAGTCCTAACAAAATTATTATACATGAATCGAGATCCTTTATGTGTTCTCCCATGACTCTATTTGCTATAGGAAAATCTTTATCTATATCAACGATCTTGATTTCTCGATATTTGATACTTAAAATCTTTCTATAAATTGAGATCATTTTCTCCTTGTTTCTTTTTGCTATTCACTAAAAAGAAGATTATCAAATAAATCATATGTATAAATCGTCCCCTGAAATTGATAAAAATACTAAACTAGGGGGAGATCATCAAAAAAAATTTTTTGATTGGATGGGAATGAATCGAAATTATTCTACCATATCAAATCTAGAACCTTGGTTCTTCCCAGAATTTGTGTTACCTTTTGATGCATATAAGATTAAACCGTGGATCATACCAATCAAATTACTTCTTTCTAATATTATTATGAAAATGATATTAGTCAAAATCAAAAAATATTATCAAAATCAAATGAAAATGATATTAGTCAAAATCAAAATCAAAAAATATTAGTCAAAATCAAAATCAAAAAATATTAGTCAAAATCAAAATCAAAAAAATATAGTCAAAATCAAAATCAAAAAATATTAGTCAAAATCAAAAAATATTAGTCAAAATCAAAATCAAAAAATATTAGTCAAAATCAAAAAATATTAGTCAAAATCAAAATCAAAAAAATATATTAGTCAAAATCAAAAAAATATATTAGTCAAAATCAAAATCAAAAAATATTAGTCAAAATCAAAAAATATTAGTCAAAATCAAATGAAAAAAATATTAGTCAAAATCAAAATCAAAAAATATTAGTCAAAATCAAAACATCAAAGATTCCGTTAAAATCGAATTTCAAATTCCAACCCCGAAACAGAGGGTCAATCAGTCTTGTATCACGATCCACACAACAAAACC
>CM017192.1:18556824-18577384 GCA_004837865.1 Musa balbisiana
ATGCAAAACCTTCTCCATTTGTTGTGTGTAAATCGTCGTTACGTCGCCCCCACGTTTCCCATGTAGTATCACTTGTTTCCCTTTACTGTAAAATCTCATAATTAGTTTCGCAAGGTTCTAGTAAACATCACCTAATGTTATCATCCATTCGATGCTAAGCATGGCCTCATAATTATCAAGAGGGAGGAGGAAGAAATATGCAATTATCTCTTGGTCCTGCAGTAATAGTTTCACCTGCGGACATCTTTGGTCGTACTTTAGGATTGGTTCCATCGGTGACCTTTCCGTCAAACTTGCTGCAACCTTCAATGTGGAGTGTCATCCGAGCAGCAACCTTACTATTTAGGAAGTTATTAGTGCTGCTTGTGTCGATGAGAACAGTGATCGGTTGTTGTTTGAGAATGCCTCCAACTTTTATCGTTTGCGGGTTTGAGTAGCCAGCTAGTGCGTGTACCGTAATGTTGGTCAGTTGTGGCTCTTCTTCCACATCTTCTTCTTCATGTTCAAGGCTCTTTTCTAGATGTTCAATGACCTCTTCTTCTATTGGTTCAATCATGAGAAGTCTTCCTTTACTACAATGATGCTCACGGCTCCATGGCTCATCGTAGTGCCAACATAACCCCTTCGCAGATCGCTCCCAAAGCTCTTCTCTTGTCAACCTTTTTAGTGCAGGGACTTGGTTGATAATAGAGAGGGCTAAGGGCTTCAGTATTGCTAGTTGGGGAGCAAGCCTAGTCCTCCAAACTTCATGGTTTAATCGCTCCTCTTGAAGTTATGCGAAAGAGATGGCTGCCATAAGCGTGTACGCTTGTCGCGCTTTAACTTCTCCCCGGATCTCTGGCTTCAAGCGCTCAATGAAGGTCCCCAATAGCTATTTTTGAGACCAATCATGAGTTTGATTAGATAACCTTTCAAATCTAGTTTGGTACTCCTGAAATGGTGGAGGTTTGTTGGAGCTTTGCTAGTTGTCCGTCAATATTCTCGTAATCGGTTGGTCCGAAGCGGATCAACAGTCCTTCTTTGAATTATTGCCATGAGAGGACTCCATAAGTATGTTTAAACTAGTTAAACTACTATATGACATCCCCTTCAAGATGTATAGCCATAATTTCTACCATAGATGCATCCGTAGTTTTGTGGTACCGAAAATATCGCTCTGCGCGTGAGATCCATCCAATTAGGTCTCCTTCTTCCCATCTAGGGAAGTCCACTCTCATGCATAGATAGTTGGGGTCAATTATAGAGCCTCCCCTCTCTTGGAAGTTATCTCTTTAGGCTTGGTGCAATTGGTTAGAGCTCTCTCCTTGATGTGATTTCTTTGGGCTTGGTGGTCGGCCCAAATTGAGTTCTGTAAAGAGAGTCCAAATCTTATCCTCCATTCGCGCCTCGAAGGCTTTGAATTTAGCATTGATTGCCTCCTCATATGCCATAGTATATGCCTCCAAATCTGTGATGTTAAGATTTCTCTTTTATTGTCGGGTTAAAGGCATGTATAGGTTGAGAGAAGTGATGGTCGAAAGGGTTAGTGGATTGGTGGATGTAGGTTACGGTTTAGGCTTGTTTTGTGGCTGTTCTGGGTACAGTTTGAGGGTGTGGTTTGGTGGAGTTTCAGGGCTATGGATAAAAGTTTTAGATCTGTGGTAGATGGCAGCAAAGGTTTGATAGAAATCAGTGGAAGTTGCTGCAGGTATTTGTTGTCTTGTAAGAGCAGAATTGTCGTCGAAGAAACAGTGGTTTCTTGATGAAATTTCCACCAAAATCTTGAGAGATTTGAGGAGGAAATTGACAGCAAAATCTCAGTTTATATGACAGCAAGGATGTTCAATTTAATTAAGAAAATTTTGGTAGTATAATAGTAAGGAAATTGGTGCAAGTTGCGATAGTAGAATTCTCGTTGAAAAATTTTAGCAGTTTGCGATAGAGATGAATTTCCTTTATAGATAAATTTTTGATGGAAGCCAGATGATCTATAAAGTGTATAAGAAATTTTATTTAAGAAGATTGCAAATAGATCGGTTAAGGCAATATTGCGGCTGAATTTTCTGCAGCACAGATTTTCAAGTGTAGCAGATTGGACATAAAAGATCAGTGGTTTGCATTAGAATTTTTCAACAAACCAAAGGGAAATCAATCCACTACTAGAAAGTGTCCAAAACTATCATAAAATTTTGTAGAGATTTGGATAGAAAAAATATAGTAGCAAGATCAAACAAACTATGTAATGCGGTTGGAATTTTACAGTGCAGGTTTTCAAGTATAGCAGTTTAGACGTAAAAGATCAATGATTTATATTGAGAATTTTTGACCAAACTAAAGGGAAATCTGCTGTAAGGAAGTGTTGAAGCTATCATAAAAATTTTGTAGAGATTTGGATAGAAAAAATATAGTCGCAAGATCAAATAGACTGTGCTATGCGGTTGGAATTCTGCAATGTATCTTTCGTTGTAGAGATGAAAACTTTGCGACGAAAAGTTTATGCAGCAATATAGGAAAATTTTTTTTTTTAGATTTTTGAATAAGGATAACTAAATTGCAGTAGTAGTAAGGTAGGAAACCATAACTTGTTGCAATTCATGGGGAGATCAAAGGATGATCCGTAGTAGTGGAGATGACGGCGGAATTTGGTGACGATCTTTTAAGCAATTGTGGGAATTGCTTTGGGTGGCTATGGAAGGCTGATGGATGGCTATGGAAGGGTAGCAAGATGCCAAGAATGTTGCTCTGAAACCAGGTGATAGAACCCTTGTAGATTCTAAGCTTGGGATTGATCTCTTTAGGGGATCGGCCTCCTTGGAACTCTATAGGGGTTCCTTCCTCCAATTTGCTACTCAAAGGCTGCAGAAAAGATTCATCTATTGCTTATCAAAAGAGAATAAATATATGACTATTTATAGGGTTTCTAAACCCTAACTCCTAATATGACTCCTACTCAAGACTCTTACTCAATTAAGACTCCTACTCAAGACTCCTAATAGGACTCCTACTCAAGACTCCTATTCCTTTACAAGTCCTAATTCTTCTCTAAGAAATAACCTCCAAACACTAGCTGACCTCTTCACCTCTTTAATAGGGGTTAGCTTAGGTAGGTTTTATATGAATGCCCCTCTTAATTAAGACTCTCATATCTAGAGTCCTAACAGGATGAGATCGCTCGCTACGTGAAGTACATTGATGAATCCACTCTTGCTCAGTGTTACATATTGGGCTCCATGACTCCTAAGTTACAGAGACAGCATGAATAGATGGATGCCAGATCCATTCTCCTATATTTTCATAAATTATTTGAGGAACAAGGAAGGACTCAATGATATAAGATATCCAAGTGTCTGTTCCGTGTTACAGCATTGATTGCCTCCTCAGATGCCATAGTATATATCTCTAAATCTATGATGTTAAGATCTCTATTTTGTTGTTGGGTTAAAGACATGTATAGGTTGAGAGAAGTGATGGTCGAAAGGGTTGGTGGATTGGTGGATGTAGGCTGCGGTTTAAGCTTGTTTTGTGGCTATTTTGGGTGTAATTTGAGGGTGTGGTTTGGTGGAGTTTTAGGGCTATCGATGAAAGTTTTAGATCTGTGGTAGATGGCAGCAAAGGTTTGATAGAAATCAGCAGATGTTGCTGCAGGTATTTGTTGTCTTGTAAGAGCAGAATTGTCATCAAAGAAATAGCGGTTTCTCGATGAAATTTTTACCAAAACCTTGAAAGATTTAAGGAGGGAATTGATAGCAAAATCTCAGTTTATATGACAGCAAGGATATCCAATTTAATCAAGAAAATTTTGGTAGTATAACAGCAAGGAAATTGGTGCAATTTGTGATAGCAAAATTCTCATCGAAAAATTTCAACGGTTTGCGACGAAAATTTGTAGCAACACAAAATCATTTTTAGAGATAAATTCCCCAACAAATTAATCTTAGATGGAAGCCAAGATGATCTATGAAGTATATAGGAAATTTTGTTCAAAAAAGATTGCAAATAGATCGGTTAAGGCAACAATATGCCACTAAAATTTTCTACAGCACAGATTTAAAAGTGTAGCAGATTGGACCTAAAAGATTAGTGGTTTATATTGAGAATTTTTTGATGAAACTTAAGGAAAATCCACTGTTATAAGTGTCAAAGCTATCATAAAAATTTCATAGAGGTTTGGCAAGAAAAAACATAGTACCAGAATCAAACAACCTATACTATGCGATTGGAATTTTATAGTGCAGATTTTCAAGTATAACAGTTTAGACGTAAAAGTTCAATGGTTTATATTGAGAATTTTTTGATAAAACCAAAGGGAAATCTGCTGTTAGGAAGTGTCAAAGCTGCTATAAAATTTCATAGAGATTTGAATAGAAAAAATATAGTAGCAAGATCAAACAAACTGTTCTATGTGGTTGGAATTTTATAGTGCAGATTTTCAAGTATACCAGTTTAGACATAAAAGATCAATGGTTTATATTAAGAATTTTTTGACAAAACCAAAGGAAAATCTACTGTTAGGAAGTGTCAAAGTTGTCATAAAAATTTTATAGAGATTTTGATAAAAAAAATGCAGTAGCAAGATCAAACAAATTGTGCTATGCGGCTGTAATTTTCTGCAATGTATCTTTCATCGTAGAGATGAAAACTTTACGACGAAAAGTTTATGCAGCAATATAGAAATAAATTTTTTTTTAGATTTTTGAATAAGGATAACTAAATTGCAGCAACAGTAAGGTAGGAAACCAGAACCTGTTACAATTATGGGGAGATCAAAGAATGATCCGTTGGTGGAGATGACGACAGAATTTGGCGATGATCTTTTAAGCAATTGTGGGAATTGTTTTGGGTGGCTATGGAGAGATGATGGATGGCTGTGGAAGGGCAGCGAGATGCCAAGAATGCTACTCTGATACTAAGTGTTAGAACCCTTATAGATTCTAAGCTTGGGGTTAATCTCTTTCGAGGATCGGTCTTCTTGGAACTCTATAGGGGTTCCTTCCTCTAAGTTGGTGCTCAAAGGCTGCAGAAAAGATTCATCTATTACTTATCAAAAGAGGATGAATACATGGTTATTTATAGGGTTTCTAAACCCTAACTCCTAATAGGACTCCTACTCAATTAAGACTCCTACTTAAGACTTCTATTCATTTACAACTCCTAATTCTTCTCTAAGAAATAACCTCCAAATCCTAGCTGACCTTTTCACCTCTTTAATAGGGGTCGGCTTAGGTAGATTTTACATGAATGCCCCTCTCAATTAGGACTCTCCTAGCTAGAGTCCTAACATTCTAATTAAGAGAGAAAGAGTTCTATGGGAGAATCCGATTAGAGCGAGACTAGAGTAAAATCTGTGTGGGCCTGACAGTACCATGCCCGATATACCATCATTGGGGTATTAGATGGATGAGGGACTATAGATACATGATAATTGAGGATAGATAGGTCCAAAGGATTGGGTTCCCTAGTATCGTCTAGGTATTGCGACGTAGTGGCCTAATATATCCATAGTCGTTGAGTCGAGTGAATTATTATGGAGATAATAATTCATTGAGCTAGAAGAAGTTCTGACAGGTATGTGTTAGGACCCTTGCAGATTCTAAGCTTGGGGTTGATCTCTTTAGGGGATCGGCCTCCTAGAACTCTATAGGGGTTCCTTCCTCTTGTTAGGATCAAGAGCACTAAGAGAGGGGGGTGAATTAGTGCAGTAGAAAACTTTCGACGATTTAAAATGACGTTCGTATAATAAGAACAATTTCGGTATGAAAGTCGATTCGGAAATTGCTTTAACTTAAGATCAAGTAAAGTGCAATTAAAGTAAAGCTATGAAAGTAGTTGCAGTTAAGATAGAGAACAAAATGTAAATGCAAACCGAGATTTAGAGTGGTTCGGTCAATCTTGACCTACATCCACTTTTGGCTTCCTCCTCCGATGAGGTCACCGACGTCCACTAGAGGCCTTCCTTCAATAGGCGAAGGCCAACCACCCTTTTACAGTTTCACTCCTTTTGACGGGCTTAGGAGACAACCCTTACAGATTTTTCACTCCTCTCTTGAGTGATCAAAACTTCTAAGAAAAGAGGGAGAAGAACTTCTAGCCTTTTACAATACTTTTAAGCTCTCAAAATCTCAGAATAAATGCTAAGTTTCGGTGCCCTTTCATGCATGAAAGGGTGGGGTTTATATAGGCCCCAAACTGATTTGATGTTGGAGCTCAAAAATGTCATTTCCCATGTTTTCGGGGTCCTGGCGATACTACCGCCATAAATGGGCGGTACTACCGCCTGACAGAGCTCGGAGACCGAGCTCGGGCGGTACCACCTCCTGACAGGGGCGGTACTACCGCCCAGTCTCACTCAGAGACTGAGCCCAGGCGATGCCACCGCCTGACAGGGGCGATACCACCGCCCAGCCTCACTCCGAGACTCGGCTGCTGGGCGGTGCCACCGCCGGCCAGGGAATCTGGGTCCGAATGGGCTGATCCATTCGGCCCAATTTGGGTCTATCAAGGGCCCAATTGCCCCAAGATTAAGTTAATGGGATCACCTCCCATTTCTAACTTAATTATCATGCTAACTATGATAATTTTCAAGACATTTACTGCAACTTGCTCCGGTGCGTCAATCGCTTCTTCCGTCGAGCTTCCGGCAAACTTCCGACGATCATCCGACGAACCCTCGGCGATGCTCCGGCGGACTTCCGGCAAACTCCTGGACTTGCGACGATCCACTTGGCGAGTTCCGATGAGCTTCTTTGGCAAGCTCCTGGACTTCTCGGATTTGTTCCCGCAGAACCTCCGATGACCGTCCGGACTTCCGTCGAACTCTCGACCCCCCAACGTGATCATAGTCTTGACTTCGGCGCAACTCCTGCTACATGTCTTACTTTCATCGTAGTTAATCCTACACACTTATCTCAACATATGGATTAGATAACAAATGACAATTGACTTCATCATCAAAATCCAAGATTCAACAATCTCCCCCATTTTGATGATGATAATCAATTGATAACGGAGTTAACTTTAACTCCCCCTATCTATATGCCATACTCAAGATAAGTCATTCTTGAATTCAAAGCCTTTGAATTCAAGAGACATATTGATAAGTTAAGATTGTTTAACCTTATCAATACTTCCATCATGATTCCTATCATGATGTATCTCTCCGAAAATGATGTCAAGGCTTGACATCTATTTTCAAGTTTATATTTCAAATGTGAATGATAGTAATGGTAGCAATTCATCATATGGTAAGATATCAACATGTAAAATTTGTTAGGATCGGAGCGGCACTAAGAGGGGGGGGTGAATTAGTGCAGCAGATTAAACGTCGGTTTTTGGAAACTTTTTCGTACGATAAAAACTGAACTCTGAAGTGCTTAACTTAAAAGCGTGTTCGTAAATGTGTGCACAAAAAGTAATGAGGAAGTAAAGCACTTATAAAGATTTGCAGTAAGGGAAATTGCAATAGTAAATGCAAACCAGAGAACACGCCAAATTTAAAGTGGTTCGGTCAAAATGACCTACATCCACTTGCGAAGCCTTCTTCGAACGAGGCTCCCAACTTCCACTAGCAATCACTTTGAAGGGGAAGGACAAATACACCCCTCTTACACCTTTTACAAGTGGTTCACACTCTTACAAAATTTCAATGAGAAGAAGGAGGTACACTCAAGCAATTTGAAAGTAAGACTTGCTAAGGCTCTCGGGTGCTGGGCGGTGCCACCGCCTGGCTCTCGGGTGCTGGGCGGTGCCACCGCCTGGCTCTCGGGTGCTGGGCGGTGCCACCGCCTGGCTCTCGGGTGCTGGGCGGTGCCACCGCCTGGCTCTCGGGTGCTGGGCGGTGCCACCGCCTGGCTCTCGGGTGCTGGGCGGTGCCACCGCCTGGCTCTCGGGTGCTGGGCGGTGCCACCGCCTGGCTCTCGGGTGCTGGGCGGTGCCACCGCCTGGCTCTCGGGTGCTGGGCGGTGCCACCGCCTGGCTCTCGGGTGCTGGGCGGTGCCACCGCCTGGCTCTCGGGTGCTGGGCGGTGCCACCGCCTGGCTCTCGGGTGCTGGGCGGTGCCACCGCCTGGCTCTCGGGTGCTGGGCGGTGCCACCGCCTGGCTCTCGGGTGCTGGGCGGTGCCACCGCCTGGCTCTCGGGTGCTGGGCGGTGCCACCGCCTGGCTCTCGGGTGCTGGGCGGTGCCACCGCCTGGCTCTCGGGTGCTGGGCGGTGCCACCGCCTGGCTCTCGGGTGCTGGGCGGTGCCACCGCCTGGCTCTCGGGTGCTGGGCGGTGCCACCGCCTGGCTCTCGGGTGCTGGGCGGTGCCACCGCCTGGCTCTCGGGTGCTGGGCGGTGCCACCGCCTGGCTCTCGGGTGCTGGGCGGTGCCACCGCCTGGCTCTCGGGTGCTGGGCGGTGCCACCGCCTGGCTCTCGGGTGCTGGGCGGTGCCACCGCCTGGCTCTCGGGTGCTGGGCGGTGCCACCGCCTGGCTCTCGGGTGCTGGGCGGTGCCACCGCCTGGCTCTCGGGTGCTGGGCGGTGCCACCGCCTGGCTCTCGGGTGCTGGGCGGTGCCACCGCCTGGCTCTCGGGTGCTGGGCGGTGCCACCGCCTGGCTCTCGGGTGCTGGGCGGTGCCACCGCCTGGCTCTCGGGTGCTGGGCGGTGCCACCGCCTGGCTCTCGGGTGCTGGGCGGTGCCACCGCCTGGCTCTCGGGTGCTGGGCGGTGCCACCGCCTGGCTCTCGGGTGCTGGGCGGTGCCACCGCCTGGCTCTCGGGTGCTGGGCGGTGCCACCGCCTGGCTCTCGGGTGCTGGGCGGTGCCACCGCCTGGCTCTCGGGTGCTGGGCGGTGCCACCGCCTGGCTCTCGGGTGCTGGGCGGTGCCACCGCCTGGCTCTCGGGTGCTGGGCGGTGCCACCGCCTGGCTCTCGGGTGCTGGGCGGTGCCACCGCCTGGCTCTCGGGTGCTGGGCGGTGCCACCGCCTGGCTCTCGGGTGCTGGGCGGTGCCACCGCCTGGCTCTCGGGTGCTGGGCGGTGCCACCGCCTGGCTCTCGGGTGCTGGGCGGTGCCACCGCCTGGCTCTCGGGTGCTGGGCGGTGCCACCGCCTGGCTCTCGGGTGCTGGGCGGTGCCACCGCCTGGCTCTCGGGTGCTGGGCGGTGCCACCGCCTGGCTCTCGGGTGCTGGGCGGTGCCACCGCCTGGCTCTCGGGTGCTGCCTGGCTCTCGGGTGCTGGGCGGTGCCACCGCCCAGACCGGCGGTGCCACCGCCTGGCTCTCGGGTGCTGGGCGGTGCCACCGCCTGGCTCTGGCGGTGCCATTGCCTACACTATTTCCAGCTCACTAGTTGGGCTCCAAACTTAGCCCAACTAGTCCGAACATTGGGCCGAATTGGCCCCTACTTGGGTTATAAGATTAATACCTAATCCTAACCCTAATTAACATGCTAACTATGAATTTAAAGACATTTCCTAAGCTATTACAAAGTCCGCAAGTCAAGATTTCTTCGGACGAGCTTCCGGCGAACTTCCGACGGTCTTCCGATAAACTCTCGGAAACCATTCTACGGACTCCCGGCAAGCTCCGAAACTTCATGATTTGATCTTGGCTAGTTTCAACGAGCTTCTTCGGCAAGCTTTGATCTTTCTCGGTGAGCTCCGCGAACTTCTGACGAGCTTCCAAAAACCCATCGGCAAGCTCCCTACTCATTCTCGGCTAGTTCCGACAGCATTCCCAACGAACCTTCAGACTTCCATCGAACTCTCGAACTCCCAACGAATCCTTCGCACTTGACTCCGGCACTTTGTTTCGCTTTATGTCTTCATCGTTATCGTAGTTAATCCTGCACACACAAGCCAAAACTCTACTCCGATCTAGACAATTATTACAACGCGAATTGACATTCTGTTGCCCGGCACGTCATTGGTTGGCACTTCGTCCGATTCTTCAGCGCATCGTTCTCTCTTGCGGCTTGTTGCCCAATCGGCGGTTGACCTCCGCAACCCCGATATCCTTGGTGCAATTCCGCTCTCCTTGGCCTGATGCCCAACGTCCGAAGCATTCTGCCGTCCAATATCCTGACGTGATCTCCTCCGGCGCAACGTCAATTCCTCCTGCGTCAACTGTCTAATCCTGATTGAGTAGACCTACATCACTCAAAATGCAGTTAAACATCTAAACACAATCAATTAGTTTCATCATCAAAATCCGAGATTCAACAATCTCCCCCTTTTTGATGATGACAACTAATTGATGACTACCGGAGTTAACCTTAACTCCCCGGAGTTTAACCAAACTCCCCCTATCAATATGCCATTGATAGAACACTTGGATTATCCCAAATCCAAGCAACATTCATCACATGTTATGAAAAACATTTAAACCATCATGCAAATATATAAAATATTCAATTCAATGCATAAAGTCATCAATATACTTCTCCTCCTATGTCATCAACAAAAAGGAGAAGTAGCTCTAGCTATTTTAAAAGATATTCAAGTTTTTATAACGTGAAGCTAGATTTTCATCACAACATATAAGCACAAAAGCATAGTAAGATTCTTAAGTTCAATCATGGCAATTCAACACTTGCTTCTTGTGCAAGATTGCACTTTGCTTTTCTTTGCATGTTCTAACTAGCAAAAGCTTTCTCCCCTTTGTTTTTGTCGAAAAGAAGGGAAGAGTATAAGCTAGCCAGCGTTTGCCTTGAGCTAGCAATCTTTCACGATATACAAGTTTTACTACATACAAGCTAGCAAATTTAAAGATGTGCAAGTTTTAGCATATTTGCTTTTCTTGAGATAAGCAAGATAGCACTTTTGCAGTTTTTGTTTCTTAAGATAGGCAAGCTTGTGATGTTGAAGATAGCAAACTCTTTCTTCTCTTTTGAGAAGTGTCATTTTTGCTTCCTTAGCAACATGTCAAACTAGCAAGAGATAATGTTTTACATGAAGCAAGCAAACAATTTGGCAAGAGCTACATTTGCATCTTCTCTTTAGATGTGCAAGAAAGTAAGCAAGTTTTTGCATTTTCTTGTCGTGTGCAAGTTAGCTAATTTCTCTTTGAGATGACCCTTTACATTAATTCAAGATATCACATTAGTAACCCTTTCTCCCCCTTTGTCATTGGCAAAAAGAAAGGAGGATTCAAGTCATGAATATCAAAATAATAATTTTATCAAGAATGTTTCATCATTGCGTGCATCATTATCATACGTTAAAGTATTGCATGCATAATACCAAATCATCAAATTCATCAAAATCTCAACATTACTTTCAAGATATTCAAAATGGTATACATAGATTTATCATAAAGCAAATTAATTTTCAATCATCACATAAGGCATTTAAAGAAATTTTGAAACATAGGAGAATGATTAATTTAAGCATGCAATGTTTGAATCAAATTCAAGTCATGAATACCAATACTTTCATATTGTGAGTATCAATTCATGAATACCAAAAGATATTATTTGTGATTCCAATTTTACAAGATCAAGATGATGATTTAGATAAAACTTATTCAAATCAAATCGTTAACTTGAAACTCATGATCAAGTCATCAAAATCAATTTCGAGATTCATAAAATATCATGAAATCATTAATCTCGATCAGATGGGAAAAGCATTTTTTAAGTGATTCTTTTCATCTAAGCATGCCTTAGTCTTTATATGCCAAATCAAGATAAGCATGAAAGTTCAAGACATAAATGCAAAATCTTATAAAACAACTCATCAAGCAAGATTTTAAACATCTATTCTCAAGCCATATAAATAGTAAGTCAAGGATTCAATTATCTCATGTCATGAATTCCAACAAGCATCTCAAATTATCAACATCACATTAAAAAGATATTTCAAAAAGATATATAGATAAGTGATTCATTTGTATTATTTCATTCATTTGGAAGATTCTCCTCTTTGGTAAATAAATCTAGGAGAACAACATGAATTAAGGGAGATATAACATGATTGAAGCATTGAACATGATTCATATTTAAAATGTGTCTCATGTCATAAGTATGAATCAAGCATTTGTGAAATCCGAAATCATCCTCAAAGTCACATTCAATAAATTCATACATGACAAGCATAGATTTATTGAAAAGTCGATAAGATAGAGGATCGCATTTCGTTTTTATAAATTTCTATTCATGTGATTTGCTTTTTATAAGCATGCCTTTACCTTTAATAAAACAAGTATCAACATTTAAGACGGAAAGGTAAATTTCATAAAACAAATCATCAAGCATGATTCCATGATAACATCCTTTTAATATCTTGATATTCATCATCAAGTATGATTTCAAAAAGTATGTTCAAGAGAAATCATTAAGACCAAATGTATGATACACTCATTTATTTTCAAAATATTCATCATGTTTATTTTATGAGATTCACAAGATTGGTAAAATAAATTCATTAATCTCAATAGGATAGAAAATTCATTTCCATTTCATACAATTGATTTCATGTGAGGGTTTTCAAGTCTTTTATGAAAACATGTATCATCATTTAAAATCGAAACATAAGTTTCGTCATGAAGCCGTCAAGACCAAACACATCATGATATCACATCTATCATCAAAGACTATCAAGAAATTCATACATAGATGTACATGCACTGTCATCTTAATATGTCATGAGAATGTCATCTTAATTCATCATAAAAACGATTAGACCAAAAACATGTTAATATAAAATGAGAGTTTCAAATTAACATTTACTTCAAAATCTCATGCATGACATAAAATCATCAAGATACACATGCATGGATTAATCCTAAGCATTATCACATATCATATAATTATCATCCCTAATGTTGCATACATCATTCAACATTTCAAAACATAACATGCATAAAACCTTAGCAATATACTTTTCATGATCAAAATTTTAATTTTTCAAAGATGCTAAAAAGAAGAACATGATATAAATTTTTTTTTAAAAAAAACATTTTTTATTTCCTACTCCTACTATCTAAATTAAGCACTCATGAAAAAACTTCAAGTAATTTCAAAATAATTTAAGGGAGTTAAGTTACTTACCTTATAGTCAAAGCCCATCAAAGCCCAATTCGCCGTTTCGCCTTTGGAAGTTCTTGATTCATCCTTGGTTGCCTTCCTCTTCTTTGGCCTCTTCCTCCGTTCAAGTTCATTGTTTATTTTAGATTTTTGTTTAATGAACTTATTAAGATTTAGTGTTCGAAGTTTAAGTTCATCATTGTCCTCATCACTTGAGTCATCGCTCAAGTGGTATTCATTTGTCCGGAGTTCCAAATCCTTCCTATTCTTTGGAAGGTGGTTCAAGTGCTCATCGGGTTCAAAATGTTCCAAAAGTGTTATTTCATAGGTCATTAATGACCTGATTAATTCTTCTAATGGAAAATCATTTAAATTTTTTGTCTCTTGTCTTGAAACGGGTGTACATGTCGTCTATAGTCTCGCTTGGTTGCATTCGAAAAAGCTCAAAATCATGCAATAAAATGTTAACTTTCGAGTCTTTGACTCTACTAGTTCTCTCATGCGTGATTTCAAGTGTTCGCCAAATATCAAAAGCCGTTTCGCACATAGAAATCCGATTGAACTCATTTTTGTCCAAAGCGCAAAATAAGACATTCATAGCCTTTGCATTTAAAGAAAAATACTTCTTCTCCAAATCCGACCATTCGTTCATTGGTTTAGAGGGAAGTTGAAAACCGTTTTCAACAATATTCCATAAATCCAAATTCATAGAAATCAAGAAAACTCTCATTCGAGTTTTCCAATAAGTGTAGTCCAATCCGTTAAACAACGGTGGACGAAAAACCGAAAAGCCCTCTTGAAAGCCATGAAGAGCCATTTCTCTCGGGTGTAAATCCGAAATGAGAAATACCGTGCTCTGATACCAATTGTTAGGATCGGAGCGGCACTAAGAGGGGGGGGTGAATTAGTGCAGCGGATTAAAATGTCGATTTTGGAAACTTTTTCGTATGATAAAAACTGAACTCGGAAGTGCTTAACTTAAAAGCGTGTTCGTAAATGTGTGCAGCAAAAGTAATGAGGAAGTAAAGCACTTATAAAGATTTGCAGTAAGGTAAATTGCAATAAGTAAATGCAAACCAGAGAACACGCCAAATTTAAAGTGGTTCGGTCAAAATGACCTACATCCACTTGCGAAGCCTTCTTCGATGAGGCTCCCAACTTCCATTAGCAAATCACTTTGAAGGGGAAGGACAAATATCCTCTTACAACCTTTTACAAGTGGTTCACACTCTTACAAAGTTTCAATGAGAAAGAAGGAGGTGAACACTCAAGCAATTTGAAAGTAAGACTTGCTAAGGCTTTGCTAAGACTTTTTTTTCACTCTATTGCTTCTCTAAAGTTCTAATCTCTGCTGAGAATTGAGGGGTATTTATAGGCCTCAAGAGGATTCAAATTTGGGCTCCAAAATTTGAATTCTCTTCGGTTCCCGAAGCTAGCGGTGCCACCGCCTGTCAGTTTTGACACTGACAGTGTACTGGGCGGTGCCACCGCCCAGTCCAGCGGTGCCACTGCCTGGCTCTCGGGTGCTGGGCAGTGCCATCGCCTGGCTCTGGCGGTGCCACTGCCTACACTATTTTCAGCTCACTAGTTAGGCTCCAAACTTAGCCCAAACTAGTCCGAACTTGGGCCGAATTGGCCCCTACTTGGTTATAAGATTAATACCTAATCCTAACCCTAATTAATATTCTAACTATGAATTTAAAGACATTTCCTAAGCTATTACAAAGTCCGCAAGTCAAGATTTCTTCCGACGAGCTTCCGGCGAACTTCCGACGGTCTTCCGATAAACACTCGGAAACCATTCTACGGACTCCCGGCAAGCTCCGAAACTTCACGATTCGATCTTGGCGAGTTTCAACGAGCTTCTTCGGCAAGCTATGATCTTTCTCGGTGAGCTCCGCGAACTTCTGACGAACCTTCCGGCGAGCTTCCGAAAACCCATCGGCAAGCTCCCTACTCATTCTCGGCTAGTTCCGACAGCATTCCCGATGAACCTTCAGACTTTCGTCGAACTCTCGAACTCCCAACGAATCCTTCGCACTTGACTCCGGCACTTTGTTTCGCTTTATGTCTTCATCGTTATCGTAGTTAATCCTGCACACACAAGCCAAAACTCTACTCCGATCTAGACAATTATTACAACGCGAATTGACATTCTGTTGCCCGGCACGTCATTGGTTGGCACTTCGTCCGATTCTTCAACGCATCGTTCTCTCTTGCGGCTTGTTGCCCAATCGGCGGTTGACCTCCGCAACCCCGATATCCTTGGTGCAATTCCGCTCTCCTTGGCCTGATGCCCAACGTCCGAAGCATTCTGCCGTCCAATATCCTAACGTGATCTCCTCCGGCGCAACGTCAATTCCTCCTGCGTCAACTGTCTCATCCTGATCGAGTAGACCTGCATCACTCAAAATGCAGTTAAACATCTAAACACAATCAATTAGTTTCATCATCAAAATCCGAGATTCAACAAAATTACGATGCAAGTTCTTGATATCTTAACATAATGCAAATGTTTAGCAATCATAGCATTTCTATCATCAATTTAACATAATTCAAATTCAAATATGGCACTCATAGCATCAATTCATATATTTCTCCCCCTTTGTCATCAACAAAAAGGAGAACGATATACGCAAATTTTAAACACAAGTGAGTGATTGGTAATTTTTCAACAATGAGTGATAGGAAAGATTAAATCACGCTTTATTTTCACAAGGATCAAGATATGTATGTGAATCAATATCCTTGCAAGTAAAAATCTTCCTTTTTCAAAAAGGAAATTATAAGAAGGAATCATTTTATCAAATCCATTTCTCGAAAATATTTTTCACATTATAAGCCCATGAAGGATGCATTTGCTAATTGATTCCATATGTCAAAAATCAATGATATGAATAAAACTCGATATGACATATGCTTATGAGAGCTACATTAGGTTCGGAAGAGAATAAGGTATCAAGAAAATCCAAAAATAAAATTGAACACTTTCATGCATTCGGACAAGGTTTTGCTATAGATTTTCCAATACAATCATGAAGATAAAACATGCTCATTATCATGGAAATTTTTATATCCAAAACACATAATTTCCAACATATTATTAAGGCATGTAATCATGTAAAATCATCATAGCAATTGAGTGATTTGATTATTGAATCAAGAAAGTCCGAAAAATAAATTTAATGAGTTCAAGCATTCGGACACATTAACATTCCTAATTCTCTTCTAATGAAATTAAATTGTTCTTCACTTAAAGGCTTTGTAAAAATATCAGCTAGTTGATGTTTAGTATCAATGAACTCTATAACTATATCATGATTAGTGACATGATCTCGTATAAAGTGATGTCTAATATCAATATGTTTTGTTCTTGAGTGTTGAATGAGATTCTTTGTTAAACATATAGCACTTGTGTTATCACATTTAATGAGAATATTTTTAAGATGAACTTTATAATCTTCTAAGGTGTTTTTCATCCACACAACTTGTGCACAGCATGCACTAGCTGCAATATACTCAGCTTCGGTTGTTGATAGTGCAACCGAGTTTTGTTTCTTAGATGACCAAGAAACAAGAGCATGTCCCAAAAATTGACATGTTCCTGATGTGCTTTTTCTATCTAATCTACATCTAGCAAAATCTGCATCAGCATAAGCAATTAACTCAAACTTCTCGGTTTTCGGATACCATAATCCTAGATTTGTGGTACCTTTAAGATATCTAAGTATTCTTTAACGCTTTGAGATGAGATATCTTAGGGTTCGATTGAAACCTAGCACAAAGTCCTACACTGAACATGATATCTGGTCTAGTTGCAGTGAGGTAAAGTAAACTTCTATCATACCCCTATAAGTTTTTTGATCGAAGTTTTCTCCACTTTCATCAACTTCTAACTTAGTGGATGTGCTCATAGAAGTGTTAATAGCTTTTGAGCTTTCCATATTAAATCTCTTAGCAAATCTAAAGCATATTTAGTTTGACTAATAAAGATGCCATTTCTTAGTTGCTTAATTTGTAAGCTAAGAAAAAGGTTAATTCTCCCATCAAACTCATTTCAAATTCTAAACTCATGGTTTTAGCAAAGGATTCACAAAGAGATTCGTTTGTAGAACCAAAGATAATATCATCAACATAAATCTGAACAATGAAAAAATTATTTTCAAAATTCTTGATAACAATGTAGTATCAACCTTGCCTTTTGTAAAATTATTTTTAATAAGAAAAGAACTAAGTCTCTCATACCAAGCCCTTGGGGCTTGTTTTAAACCATAGAGAGCTTTAGTTAATTTAAACACATGATTAGTGAGGCTATTATTTTCAAATCCGGGAGGTTGTTCAACATAAACTTCTTCGGAAATAAAGCCATTAAGAAAAGCGCTTTTAACATCCATTTGAAATAACTTAAAATTATTATTACTAGCATAGGCAAGGAGCATCCTTATGGCTTCTAATCTAGCCACAAGAGCGAAGGTTTCTTCGTAATCGATACCTTCTTCTTGGTTGAACTTTTGGCTACTAATCTAGCCTTGTTTCTAACCACGATACCATATTCATTTTGCTTATTTCTAAAGACCCATTTAGTACCAATAACTAAATGGTCATTTGGCCTAGGAACAAGCTTCCACACCTCATTTCTCTCAAATTGATTTACTCATCTTGCATTGCGATAATCCATGAATCATCTTTCATGGCTTCATCAATACATTTAGGTTCAATTTGGGAGAGAAAAGCGGCGTTGACACAAAATTCTTTAAGAGAAGAACGTGTTTGAACTCCCTTAGATGTGTCTCCTAGAATTAGCTCCTTAGGATGAGCATCTACATATTTCCAATCCTTGGGTAAGGATGTTTCGGAAGTGGATGCATCCAAGTTGCTAGATGGAGAAGGGGTTTCATTTAAATTCAAAGAATCAAAATTAATATCATCATCAAAATATTTTTCTTGATTTCGGAAATCTCATTGAAAACAACATGAATGGATTCTTCTATAATTAAAGTTCTTTTATTGAAGATACGAAAAGCTTTAGAAACCGAAGAATAACCAAGGAAATTCCTTCATCGGATTTAGCATCAATTTCCTAAGGCATCTTTTTCATTCAAGATAAAACAACTTACACCCAAAAACTTTAAAATATGAAACATTGGGTTTTTTGTTGTTCCATAACTCATAGGGAGTTTGGTGAGTAAGGGTCTTACTAGAACTCTATTCAAAATATAGCATGCAGTGTTTACGGCTTCGGCCCAAAAATATTTGGGTAGGCTATGTTCATTCAACATGGTTCTTGCCATTTCCTTGTAAATTTCTATTTTTTCTTTCTACTACTCCATTTTGTTGAGGATTCTTGGAGTAGAGAAGTTTATGATTGTATCCATTAAAATTCACAAAATTCTTAAAAATCACGGTTTTGAAATTCACCACCATGAGCAATTCTAATTGACGAAATCATAGAACCCTTTTCATTTTGGACAAGTTTGCAAAACTTGGTAAAATATCTAAAGCATTCATTTTTGTGTTTTAAGAAATAAGTCCATGTGTATCTACTATAGTCATCTATAATGACGAAAGCGTATTTGCTACCTCCTAGACTTGATGTAGAGATAGGTCCAAACAAGTTCATATGGATCAATTGTAAAGGCCTAGAGGTGCTTATTTGATTCTTAGATTTGAAACTACTCTTAATTTGTTTTCCTAATTGACAAGCATCACACACATTATCTTTGATGAACTTGATATGAGGAATTCTCTACAAGTTCTTTGGATGATATTTGAGTGATTAGTTCATGCTAGTATGATCTAATCTCCTATGCCAAAAGCCAAGCATCCTCATTCAAAACTGAGAAACACATTTCATTGCAAAGATCATTGATGTCAATGGTGTATACGTTATTTTGTTTTAATGCAATCATAGATGTGTTTTTGTGTGATTTTTCAATGATGCAAGCATTAGATTCGAATTTGATAACATATCCTTTATCACCAATTGACTAATGCTCAAGAGGTTATGTTTTAAACCATCAACTAACAAAACACTTCAATAAAGAAGTTGGATTTGTTACCTATGGTTCCTTTGCCAATGTTTTACCCTTGTTATTGTCTCCGAAGGTGACATAGCCTTCGTCTATGCTAGTGAGTTTAGAGAATTGAGATGGATCTCTGGTCAAATATGCTTAGCATCCACTAATCAAGGTCCATCTCTTGCTCTTAGCTTGTGAGGATGTATGTTTAGACAAAGAACGGATGATTTTTTAGTCGCCTTTACTTTGGGGTGCCTCAAACAATGATCTAAATTGTTATCATGTTGCATTAGAATTTATCGTGGTTCCTTTAGGAACCCCAAAATCAATGGTTGGGACTAACTTTCTTGGATGGGGACAATGATAAGTTCTAGTCAGTTTGCAACAAAAGTTGCATTGCTTTGGTGCCGAACAATAAGATAGGGCTAATGAAGGTGGTTGGATTTTGGTGAGGATTCTCAAAAATCCGATTCCACTCTTTTAGCAACATGCCCCTTATTTGTAAGGATCATATTCAAAGGACTTGCAACAACCATCGAATTTCTCAAGGTGTCTTAAGTCGAAAGTTCTCCTTTGGAGGTTTATAGCTCAGGACATTTTTTACATGGAGGAAAACTATAACGATATCAATTTCTAATGATCGAAAGTCAAGTCTAGACTATCTCTCCAGTTGTAGCTGTGTATTTTCTACTAATAGTTTTGCATTACATCAAATAAGTCATGGAAGGCGTTTAGTAATTCATCAATGATAAATATCATCAAGTAAATTTATTAACTCACTACGACTGGCCATAGAGCGTATGAGCAACTTGCTCGGTGTGTGGATCCTATTCTCGGGATGAGTGAGAATCCCACGTTGGCTTGGAGCGCCTTCTCTTTGGGGTCTCTTCTTGGCTGGGGAAATCACTTTGTAGTGTCCCGGGCTTCTTGCTTCGTAGACCAAATAACTTGGTACTTTTGGGTTCAAATTATTTTTTGAGTCATTTTTAAACTGTTTCTTTTAATGAAATTTTTTGAATTCCTGTGTGAAGTGCAAAGTCATCGTCACAGTCTCTAATTGAGTTTCTCTCAAGTGGTCTCGAAAGTTCTAAGTTGCCATATCCCCTGTTCTTTGGAAGGTGTCTTCTTGCTATTCATGAGCGTTGCAAGTCATTTTAGTCATAGGTCATTTAAGGACCCGATTAATTCTTCAAGAGGAGTTGTTTAGATCTTAGCCTCTTGAATAGCGTGACGTTAGTGGTCCCAACTCTAGAAGGGGATATTTAGAATCTATTACGAGCTTCAAAATCCGACAAAAAAAAACTTTTGACGAGGCCTTTTAGACCATTGACGACATCCGTGAAACGGGTTG
Organism: Musa balbisiana; assembly: GCA_004837865.1. Taxonomy (NCBI): domain Eukaryota; kingdom Viridiplantae; phylum Streptophyta; class Magnoliopsida; order Zingiberales; family Musaceae; genus Musa; species Musa balbisiana. The sequence continues at coordinate 18,577,170 of CM017192.1, forward strand.
TACATATCGCCAATCGTCTCGCTCGGTTTCATTAGAAAAGTTCAAAGAATGTATCAAAAGATTGATTTTTGAACCTCTTCACTGACTTGTGACTTCGTGAGTCACTCTCGAAGTGTATGCCAAATATCAAATGCGGTTTCATAAAACGAAAACACGCTTGAACTCATTTTTATAAAGCGCACCAAAAATAAGGCATATAGCCTTTTGCAAGGGAT
>CM017192.1:18584101-18829101 GCA_004837865.1 Musa balbisiana
TTCTCTAGCAAGCTCTGAGACTTCACGACTAGTTCCTCCAAAACTTCCGACGAACGTTCGAACTCCCAATGTGATTGCGTCCTTGACTCTGAGACTCATTTTGCTTTATACTTGCTATCGTAGTTAATCCTGCACATGTAAAACAAACTTCGATCTAGACAATTAATACAAAGCATTAATCAAGTTGTCCGACATGTCATTGGTCTCTCAACGCTTCGTCCGATTCTTCGGCACATCGTCCTCCTTGCGGCCTATTGCCCAATCGGCCAGTTGACTCTGTAACTTTGATAATCTTGGTGGAATGTCTGCTCTTTTTGGCCCGATGGCCCAAATCTACAACCTAAAGCCTTCTGACGATACGTCAACCGATCCACTGGCCCGCGTCCAATCTTCTGTCATGTTCCTCCGGCCCAACATGATTTTTCCTACTTTAATTATCTCATCCTAATCAAAGCATCCCGCATCACTCAAAATGCAAATTAAAACATAAACACATATCAATTGGTTTCATCATCAAAATCTGAGATTCAACAATCTCTCCCTTTTTATGATGACAACCAATTGATGATGGAGTTAACCTTAACACTTGGAGTTTAAACAAACTCCCCTTATCAATATGCCATATTGATAGAAACTCTTGGATTCAAAAATCCAAGCAACATGTCATGATCAAATCATGCATGACATCAACATACTTCTCCCCCTTTGTCATTAACAAAAAGGAGAAGTCCAACTATTCATGTGTTTAGACATACAAGTTCAAGTCATTGAATAATAAACATAATTTCAAGTTTTATCATTATGCAATTTGAAAGCTAGCAAATTTAAGGATGTGCAAGTTGGTATATTTGCTTTTCTTTGCGATGTGCAAGATATCATTTCTTTGTAATGTTTAAGATAGCAAGTTCTACATCATGCAAGCTAGTAAATTAGAGATGTTCAAGAAAGCAACACTTGCTTCTTGAAATATGCAAGTTGCAAGCTAGCAATTTTTAAATTTTCTTGAGATTTTAAGCTAGCAATTCTCGGTGATGTTCAAGAAAGCAATTTCTTCTCTTGCTTTCTTCTTGAATTGTGCATGCTAGCTATCTCCCCCTTTGAGATGTGTACATTAGCAACTCTTTCTCCCCCTTTGTCATTGGCAAAAAGAAGGGAAGACCCTTTACATCAATTTTCAAATTATGACAAAGGTAAGTATCAATCTTATTTGTGCATCATTATATTTTCAAATTAAAACATGCACAATTTCAAAAACCTTACATTTCATTTTCATGCACGACACCAAAAAATAAATCAATCATCATTATGAGCATATTATACATGATACTAAAATATTAAAATTTTAAGCATTTATCAACATTTTGATCATGATACCAAACATTCATCATTTAAAGCATTCATGATACACATCATATGCAATACATCACATACATCATAATAATAAAAAGCATAAGTATTACAGTGCATCATTCCAAAATCATATATGTTTCAAATCATGATGGTATTAATTTGTCAAATTGCATCCTACCATGCATGATCATAACTTTTCCCTTTTTTATGATTGTAAACAAGAAAGATAAGGGAAGAACAAAATAGCATAAAATATTTCAATCATTTCAAGGCATACCAGCTATAAATACAAAGACATCATGTCATGAAGGATAAAATCACTTGAACACCAAAAGACATGATTCATATCGTAAATCTCTTCTTTAATAAAATACCAAAAATCGTAGGAGTACAAAGAAGAGATCATGATTCAAAAAAAATCTCAAGTAATAAATCGAAGAACTTACAAGAAGAATCATGATTCATTAGAAAATAATCTTGATTCATAATAAATCTTATTTGTAAATATCAAGGAATCAAGATCATGATTTGGATAAAAATTTATTCAAAGTTAAATCATCAAAAATTATTAAAATATCAACATTACCTTCAAGAGATTCAAAATGGCATACATGGATTTATCATAATAATCATCAAGATCAATAAGATAGAGAAAAATGATTTTTCAAGAAAAAATATTTTTCTCTTTTTAGTTATTTCAATTCATATGATTTTAATTCAGTTATGCAAATAAGAACATGTATCATGTTTAAAAACCAAAAGTGCGAGATTTATTACGACAGGATAAGGCACTTTCATTATGGTATCAAAACATTTATATTTTCATTACATAATTATGCATCATTAAATAGACAATTGTCAAGCATAACACTTACACTAGTTCATATACGCATGCCTTTTTCATTTATTCTAAATCAAAACATCATCATTTTAAAACCGAAAAAAACCACTTTCATTACCATAAAAATCGATAATACATAAATCACAAGAATCATCATGCATATTTTTGAAAAATAAATTTATTAGGCATGATATCATCAAACATGATTTCATAGGGCATTTTTAATCAAAATCATTTTTTATCATAACATACAATTTTCATGATTATTTTTAAAATTACTAGAATGATAAACATGATTCATAATTTTTAATTTTATTATTAAACATGTAATTTTCAAGAAAAAAATTATATAATTTTCTTAAAATAAATTAAAACCAACTCGTGAAAAATATAAAGATAAGTATTCAAAGTAAACTAAAGGAGTTCGTTTGAGTTGTTTACCTCATTGACGAAAATTGTTAAGGCGTAGTTTTGTCACCTCGCCTTTGTTGGATTGTCCTTCATCTCGGATGAGCTCGTTTCGACCCAATTTATGTTCTTTTATTATTTAATTTTTATTTCATGAACTTTTTAAATTTCATTTATAGTTCAAGTTCATCATCACATGAGCTTATGCTCGAGTGGTCTTCAAATGTTCTAAGTTCGAAATCCTTCCTGTTCTTTGGAAGGTGGTTCTCAAGTTCTTTATGTGTATTGCACGTCATTTCATAAGTCATCAAGGACCCTATTAGTTCTTCAATTGGAAATTGGTTCAAGTTTTTCGATTCTTGAATAGCCATTATTTTTTAATCCCAACTCTTATTAAGAGAATGCAAAATCTTGTTTACAAGCTCAAAATCCGAAAAACATTTGCTAAGAGCTTTTAAACCATTAACGATATTCGTAAAACGGGTGTACATGTCAATAATGGTTTCGCTCGGCTTCATTCGAAAAAGCTCAAAATCATGTATTAAAAAATTAATTTTTGAATCTTTAACTTTGCTAGTCCCTTCACGTGTGATTTTAAGAGTGTGCCAAATATTGAAAGTCGTTTTGCAAGTAGAAACATGATTAAACTCATTTCTATCTAAGGCGCAAAATAAGGCATTCATAGCCTTTGCATTTAGAGAAAATGTCTTCTTCTCCAAATCATTCCAATGGTTCATTGGAAGAGAAGATATTTGAAAATTGGATTCGATTATATGCCATAAATTGAGATTCAATGAAAGCAAAAAAACTCTCATTCGAGTTTTCCAATAAATGTTGTCCGTCTTATTGAAAAAGGGAGGACGAATGAGAGAGTAACCATCTTGAAAGTCAAAAACAGCCATTTCTATTTGGGTGTTAAACCAAAATAGAAAACCGTGGCTCTGATACCAATTGTTATGATCAAGAACACTAAGAGGGGGGGGGGATGAATTAGTGCAGCGAAAAACTTTCATCAGTTAAAAAGTCTTTCATACGATAAAATCTGATTTCGATGAAAACCATTTTGGAAAGATCTTTAAGTTAAGAGCATGTAGAAGTATAGTTGATGTAAAGCAATGAACGCAGTTTACAGTTAATATAAAGAGCAGAATGTAAATACAAACCGAGATTTAGAGTGGTTCGGTCAATCTTGACCTACATCCACTTTTGGCTTCTTCCTCCGACGACGTGACCGACGTCCACTAGAGGCCTTCCTTCAATAGGCGAAGGCCAATCACCTTTTACAGTTCAATTCTCCTTTTACTAGGTTTAGGAGAAAACCCTTACACCCCCACTCACTCCTATCTCAATCTATTCTAACACTTAGAACTTTGAGAGGAGCTGAAACAAGATTGTAGTAGTGTTTCTATACTTTTTTTCTCTCAATATTTGTGTGTTTTACCCAGGGATGAGAGGGGTATTTATAGGCTTCAAGTTGATTCAAACTTGGAGCCTAAAAATATCTCATCCCGGGTTCCCTAAGCATGGGTGATACCACCGCCTGCGTTGGGCTGTAAGCTTGGCTGACATTGTCCTGGGTGGTACCACCGCCCAGGTCACCACCACCTGACATAGTCTCGAAGACTATGTCACGACGGTGAGACTTCTTGGGGCACTGTTTGGGCTTCTTATTGGGCCCAACACAGTTCTTACATGGACCTAGCTGGCCCCAAATTGGGTTGGCCCAAATCTAAGCCTAATTACGTGCTAACTATGAAATCCTAAGACATTTGCTAAGCTAAACAAGTCCCTATGTCTATTCTTCTGGCGAACTTCCGGCGAACATCCAACAAACCCTCGGCGATGCTCTAGTGGACTCCCGACAAGCTCCTGGACTTCATGATGATCTTCTTGGAGAGTTCCGATGAGCTTCTCTAGCAATCTCCAAGAGTTCTCGGACTTCCGACGAACTCACAAACTCCCAATGTGATTGCATCCTTAACTTCGGGACTTCATTTTGCTTCATGCCTTGCTATCGTAGTTAATCCTGTATATATAAAACAAACTTTCATCTAGAAAATTAATACAAAGCATTAATCAAGTTGTCCAGCATGTCATTGGTCTCTTGACGTTTTGTCCGATTTTTCGGCATATCGTCCTCTCTTGTGGCCTATTGCCCAATCGGTCAATTGACTCCGGAACTCTAATATTCTTAGCACAATGTCTGCTCTTCTTGGATCGATGCTCGAATCCACAATCCGAAGCCTTCTGTCAATACGTCGACCGATCCACCGGCTCGATGTCCAATCTTCTGACATGTTCCTCTGGCCCAACATGATTTTTCTTGCTTTGTTTGTCTCATCCTGATTAAAGCATCCTGCGTCACTTAAAATTTAGATTAAAACATAAACACATATCAATTGGTTTCATCATCAAAATCCAAGATTCAACAGATGCATCATTTGTTGAATCTCATATTTTGATGATGAAACCAATCGATATGTGTTTATGTTTTAATCTACGTTTTGAGTGACGTAGGATGCTACGATCAGGATGAGATAATTAAAGCAGAAAAAATCATATTGTGCTGGGGGAAAACATGTCAGAAGATTGGATGTCGGGCCGAAGGAATAATCGACATATCGATAGAAGGCTTCAGGCCATGGGTTTGAGCATCGGGCCAAGAAGAGCGGATATTGTGCCAAGGATATTGGAGTTGCGGAGTCAACTGGCCGATTGGGTAATAGGCCACAGGAGAGGATGATGCGTCGAAGAATCAGACGAAGCGTCGAGGGACCAATGACATGACCAAACAACATGACTAATGCTTAGTATTAATTGTCTAGATCAACATATATTTTACTTGTGTAGGATTAACTGCAATAGTAAGGCATAAAGCAAAATGAAGTCCAGGAGTCGAGATCAAGGTCACATTGGGAGTTCAAGAGTTCATCGGAAGTCCGAATGTTCGTCAAAAGTTCTAGAGGAACCAGCCGAGAAGTCTCGGAGCTTGCAAGAGAAGCTCGTCGAAACTCACCAAGAAGATCGTCGTGAAGTCCAAAAGCTTACCGAGAGTTTGTTGGAACATTGCCGAGAGATCTCGGAAGTTCGCCCGAAGTTCGTCGGAAAATCACCGGAAGAATAGACATAGGGACTTGTTTAGCTTAGCAAATGTCTTACGATTTCGTAGTTAGCACGTAATTGGGCTTGGATTTGGGCTAACCCAATTAGGGGCTAGATAGGCCCATGTAAGAACTGTGTTGGGCCCAATAAAAGGCCCAAACAATGCCTAAAGTAGTTACACCGTCGTGGCACAGTCTTCAAGACTGTGTCAGGTGATAGTACCGCCAGTTTGGGTGGTTGTACCACCCCTAGTAGAGTGTCAGGCGGTGGTATCGCCCAAGGCAATGTTAGTGTCAGATTGACACTAGGCAGGGGTACCGCCTAGCACAGGTGCTGGTACCACCCGTGCCCAGGGAACCTGGGATGGGAAAGTTTTAGGCTCCAAGTTTGAATCAATTTGAAGCCTATAAATACCCCTGTCATCCCTAGGTAAAACACACAACCACAGAGAGTCTAAAAGCAAAGAAACGCTACTGCAATCTCTTTAGAATTTTCCTCCTCCAAGTCTAAGTGTTAGAATTCTGTTTAGAAAGGAGAGTGAGTGCTTGTAAGGGTTATCTCCTAAACCCGATAAAAGGACAAGAGGGGTGTAAAAGGTGGTTGGTCTTCACCTATTGAAGGAAGACCATTAATGGATGCCGGTGGCCTCGACAGAAGAGGAATCAGAGGAGTGGATGTAGGTCACGACGACCGAACCACTATAAACTATCATTTTCTCTGGTTTGCATTTTATTCTTGCTATTACCTTACTGCAGACCTCCTTAAGTGCTTACTGCCTTGAATTCATTACATACACTTTCAAGTTAAGTTTCCGAAATCATTTTTTCATCGGAAACAGTTTTTATCGTATGAAGGTTTTTTGAACGGATGTAACTTTTACTGCTGCACTAATTCACCCCCCCTCTTAGTGCCGAACCCTTTCCTAACAATTGATATCAGAGCTTCTTTTTCTAATTTGGTTTAACAACCAAATAGAAATGGCTCTTTTCGGCTTTCAAGAGGCTCACTCTCTCATTCGTCCTCCCTTTTTCAATGAGATGGACTACACATATTGGAAAACTTAAATGAGAGTTTTCTTACTTTTGTTGGATTTGAATTTATGACACATCATCGAATCCGATTTTAAAAGGTCTTCTCTTCCAATGAAAGATTGGAATGATTTGGAGAAGATGACGTTTTCGTTAAATGCTAGAGCTATGAACGCTCTATTTTGTGCTTTGGATAAAACTGAGTTTAATCAGATTTTTATATGAAAAATGATTTTTGATATATGGTATACTCTTGAAATCATACACGAAGGCACTAGCAAAATTAAATATTCAAAAATTAATTTTTTGATGCACGATTTTGAACTTTTTCATATGAAACCAAGAGAAACTGTTGTTAACATGTACTCCCATTTTACGGATGTCGTCAATGGTTTAAAAGCTCTTGGTAAAAGTTTTTCGAATTTTGAACTCGTTAACAAGATTTTAAGTTCTATTTCTAAAACTTGGGATTCTAAAGTAACGGCTTTACAAGAAACAAAAGATTTAAATATTTTTTCACTTGAAGAACTTATCGGTACATTGATGACATGAAATAATGCACAATGTATATGATGAACATGATGAACAAAACCACATTCCAAAGAACAGGAAGGATTTGGGACATAGAACAATTGAAGACCACTTGAGCATAAGCTCAAGTGATGGTGAACTTGAACTCACTAAGAAATTTAAAAATTTAATGAAACAAAAATTTAAGAACAAAAAGAACGTAACTACTTGCTTTGAATGCAAGAAGAAGAACAAAAATTGGGATGAATCGAGCTCCTCCAAAGATGAGGAGAAAATCAATAAAGGCGAGGTGGCAAACTATGTCTTAACGGCTTTCGACGTTGAGGTAATCAAAATGCCTTTAGTTTATTTTGAAATTACATGATGCTATCCATGATGCATTTTCTTTTTTATTTAGTTTAGAAAAATTATTTTTTTGAAATTTGCATAATGTAATGAAAAGGCAAAAATTATGATCATGCTAGTAATTTCGAAAATGATAATAAAAGTTGCATGTTTAATAAAAAAAAATTTGATTTTGAATGCCTTATGAAATCATGCTATATGTGGTTAAGAAGTAATAATGTGTATCATGTTGATTTTCATATTATTTCTTGATTTTGATTAAATGAAATCATGTTTGATTTGAAGTAATGCATAATGATAAAAATATTAAATGTTTTGATACCATGATTGACAATTTTATGCATGAGATTTTAAAGTTATACATGATGATTTTTGTGATTTATTAGTCTTGATGGTTTTTATTACGTAATTCATTTTTCAATCCTAAACGTTAATACATGTTTTTAATGAGCATAAATGAAATAAAATCATATAAATTGAAACAATTAAAAAGAGGAAAATATTTTTTCTAAAAATTATTTTTCTCTTTCTTATTGATTTTGATAAATCCATTTATATCATTCTTACAAATCTCTTGGACTTTGAAAATGATTTTGACAATTTAAATTTGAATAAATTTTTAGCCAAATCATGATTTTGATTCCTTAATATATAAAATTATAAAATTAGATTTATTATGAATCAATATTCTTAATTAATCATTCTCCTACGATTCCTCTTGGTATTTTATTTAAAGAGGAGATTTAATATATGAATCGTGTCTTTTGGTATTTACATGATCTTATCTCTCATGATATGACTTATTTTTGTATAACTCCTTATATTCATCACTCAATTAATTTTTCTTGATGAGATAAAATGAATGTCATAAAACAAAAATATGCATAAAACATTGTAGGATATAATTTGACAAAATTGGCACCACCATGATATGGAATATTTATAATTTGAAATGATGCATGCAATACTTATGCTTCTTATTATGATGATATATGTGATGTATTGCATATAATGTGTACCAAAAATGCTCTAAATGATGAATGTTTGGTATCATGATCAAAATATTGATAAATGCTTAAAAAAATTTTAGTATCATGTATGATATGCTCATAATGATAATTGATTTATTTTTCGGTATCGTGCATGAAAAATGAAATGTAAGGTTTTTGAAATTGTGCATGTTTTAATTTGAAAATATAATGATGCACAAATAAGATTGATACTTACATAATTTGAAAATTGTTGTAAAGGGTCTTCCCTTCTTTTTGCCAATGACAAAGGGGGAGGAAGAGTTGCTAATGTGTACATCTCAAAGAGAAAGATGCTAGCTTGCACAATTCAAGAATGAAGCAAAATTTTGCTAGCTTGCACTTTGCAAAGAAAGCAAAAAATGGTACTTCTCAAAAGAGAAGAAAGAGCTTGCTATCTTGAACATCACTAGCTTGCCTATCTTAAGAAACAAAAATGCAAAAGTACTATTTTGCCTATCTCAAGAAGCAAAACATGCTAACTTGCACTTTCCAACGGAAGCAAAATTGCTAGCTCAAACATTGCAAAAGAAGCAAAAATTTGCTAGCTTGCAACTTGCATATTTCAAGAAGCAAGAGTTGCTTTCTTAAACATCTCTACTTTGCTAGCTTGAATGATGTGACTCTTGCTAAATTTTCTAGATTCAAATTGCATGATGATAAAACTTGATATTATATTTTTCATGCAATGATTTGAATTTACATCACAAACAAATGATAGTTGGAACTTCTCCTTTTTGTTGATGACAAAGGGGGAGAAGTATGTTGATGTGATGCATAATTTAATTATGACATATTGCTTGGATTTTTGAATCCAAGAGTTTCTATCAATATGGCATATTGATAGGGGGAGTTTGTTTAAACTCCAAGAGTTAAAGTTAACTCCGTCGTCGATTGGTTGTCATTATCAAAAAGGGGGAGATTATTGAATCTCATATTTTGATAATGAAACCAATCAATATGTGTTTATGTTTTAATCTGCATTTTGAATGACATAGGATGCTTCGATTATGATGAGATAATTAAAGCAGGAAAAATCATGTTGTGCCAAGGGAAAACATGTCAAAAGATTGGACGTCGGGTCGGAGGAATGATCGACGTATCGATAGAAGGCTTCGAGCCGTGGATTCGGGCATCGGGCCAAGAAGAGTGGATATTGTGCCAAGGATATCGGAGTTGCGGAGTCAATTGGCTGATTGGGCAATAGGCCGCAAGAAAGGATGATGCACCGAAGAATCGGACGAAGCGTCGAGGGACCAATGACATGACCGGAGAACATGATTATTACCTAGTATTAATTGTCTATATCGAAGTATATTTTATATGTGTAGGATTAACTATGATAGCAAGACATGAAGCAATGAAGTCCCGGAGTCGAGATCAAGATCACGTTGGGAGTTCGAGAGTTCGTTGGAAGTCCGGACGTTCGTCGGAAGTTTTGGAGGAACTAGCCGAGAAGTCTCGAAGCTTGCTAGAGAAGCTCGTCGGAACTCGCCAAGAAGATTGTTGTGAAGTCTAGGAGCTTGCTGAGAGTCCGCCGGAACATTGCCGAGAGATCATCGGAAGTTCGCCGGAAGCTCACCGGAAGAATAGACATAGGGACTTGTTTAGCTTAGCAAATATCTTAGGATTTCGTGATTAGCACATAATTGGGCTTGGATTTGGGCCAACCCAATTAGGGGCTAGCTAGGCCAATGTAAGAACTGTGTTGGGCCAAATAAGAGGCCCAAATAGTGCCCAAAGAAGTTGCACTGTCATGACACAGTCTTCGAGACTATGTTAGGCAGTGGTATCGCTAGTCTGGGTGGTTGTACCACCCCTAGCAGGGTGCCAAGCGATGGTACCACCAGTCTGGGTGGTGGTACCGCGCAGCACTAGCCCCTAGGCGATGGTACTGCTAGATTGGGCTGTAGTACCACCCAGGGTAGTGTCAGTGTCAGACTGACACTGGGCGGTGGTACCTGCCCAGCGCAAGCGGTGGTACTGCCCGTGCCCGGGGAACCCAGGATGGGAAAGTTTTAGGCTCCAAGTTTGAATCAACTTGAAGCCTATAAATACCCCTCTCATCCCTGGGTAAAACATACAAGCATAGAGAGTCTAAAAGCAAGGAAACGCTACTGCAATCTCTTTAGAATTTTCCTCCTCCATGTCTAAGTGTTAGAATTCTGTTTAGAGAGGAGAGTGAGTGCTTGTAAGGGTTATCTCCTAAACCCGATAAAAGGAGAAGAGGGGTGTAAAAGGTGGTTGGTCTTCTCTTATTGAAGGAAGTCCGTTAGTGGATGCCGGTGGCCTCGACGGAAGAGGAATCAGAAGAGTGGATGTAGGTCATGACGACCAAACTACTATAAACTGCCATGTTCTCTAGTTTGCATTTTATTCTTACTATTACCTTACTGCAAACCTCCTTAAGTGCTTACAGCCTTCAATTCATTACGTACGCTTTCAAGTTAAGTTTTCAAAATTAATTTTTTGTCGGAAACGGTTTTTATCGTATGAAGGTTTTTTGTACCGATGTAACTTTTACCACTGCACTAATTCACTCCCCTTCTTAGTGTCGAACCCTTTCCTAACATCATTTGATTTATTATAGGGAACAAAGTGAGACATTTTTGAAAATCTGTCATCAACAACCATGATAGAATTCTTGTTCCTTTGAGTTCTTAGTAGTCCCAAAATGAAATCAAGACTCAAATCCTCCCATGAAGCATTTGGCATAGAAAATGGAGTGTATAATCCAGAATTTTGACTTCTTATTTTTGCCAAATGACACACTCTACATTGCTTTACATGTCTCTCCACATCTCTAAATATTTTAGGCCAATAGAAATTTGATTAAATAAGAGCTAAAGTCTTGTCTTTATCGAAATGTCCACTCAAAACAACAAGATGGAACACATAAAACATTAGTGTGAAAAAGAAAACCATCAAATATAGAAAATTGTTGAAAGGAACTTGATTTTCAATTCTACCATATTGAGCCGAAATCCACATCATTCTCATAGAGATCTTTAAATGTTTCAAATCCAACCACTTTGACTTCCATTACTGATAATAAAGAATGTTTTCTACTCAATGCATTAACAACTACATTTTGCACACCAGATTTATGCTTGATTGTAAAGTTATAAGATTGTAAAAACTCCATCCAAACTGTATGCCTCTTGTTTATCTTGTGCTGGTGATTAATGATCTTTAATGCCTCATGATCAGAATATAGGACAAATGGCTTAGCAAGAAGATATTGACTCCAATGAGATAAAGCTTGAAAAATGATATAAAACTCCTTGTCATAGGTAGAATATTTTTTTCTCATATCATTTAGCTATTCACTAAAAAATGCAATGTGCTTTTCGTCTTGACTCAAAATAGCATCAATTCCCACATTAGATTTATTACATTCAACCTCAAACACATTGTCAAAATTTGGTAGAACTAAGATAGGAGCTTTGGGTACTTTTTTTTTTAAAAGCTCAAAAGCATCATTAGCCACACTAGTCTATTTGAATTTATCATTTTTAGACAATTAGTGATTGGAGCGACAATAAAGTTGAAACCCTTAGTAAATCTTCTCTAAAAGGAAGTTAAGCCATGGAAACTCCTCACATCATGCAATGAAGTAGGTGTTAGCCAATTGAGAATAGCTTCTACCTTATTTTGATCCATCATGATTTCATCTTTTGAAACAACATACCCCAAAAACACAACACTAGAAGTAAAGAAATTACACTTCTTTAGATTAGCATAAAGCTTTTGTTGCCTCAAAATAAAAAATATCTCTTTCAGATAATTCATATGCTCCTCTTCGCTCTTATTGTATACCAATATATCGTTAAAGTAAACTATAATAAATATTCCAATGCATGACTTAAGTATGTGATTCATAAATCTCATGAAAGTGCTAAGAGTATTAGATAGCCCAAATGGTATAACCAACTATTCATATAAGCCTTCTCTAGTTTTAAATATTATTTTTCACTCATCTCCAGGTCTCATTCTTATTTGGTGATACCCACTACTCAAATCAATTTTAGAAAAAATATAAGCACCACACAATTGATTAAGTAAATCATCTAACATTGGAATAGGAAAATGATAGTCCATTGTGATTTTGTTGATGGTGCGACTATCCACACACATTCTCCAAGAATTATCCTTCTTAAGCACCAACAAAGTTGGAATTATACAAGGACTCATGCTCTCCTAAATCATTCCCTTTTCCATCAACTCATTCACTTGTCTTTGAAGTTCTCCATGTTAGGATCGGAGCGGCACTAAGAGGGGGGGGTGAATTAGTGCAGCGGTAAAGAACGATAAACTTTCGATGATTTAAACACTTTCAGAAACTTCGTACGATAAAAGCAACGTTTCGTTTGAAACCGTTTCGATTGCGTTTTAACTTGAAGGCATACGTATGAAGGAGACAAAGAAGTAGAGCATCAAAGTGAAGATGGTTTGCAGTAATGTAAATAGCAACAATGAAATGCAAACCAGAGATTACGCCGTTTTTAAAGTGGTTCGGTCAAATGACCTACATCCACTTGCGAGGCCCCTCTTCGACGAGGCTCCCACCTTCCACTAGCAAATCTCTTGAAATGGAAGGGTAAATACCCCTCTTACAACTCTTTACAAGCAGTTCACACTCTTACAGATTTTCAAGAAAGAAGGAGGTGAACACTAGCAAATTGAAAACCAAGGATTGCTAAGACTTTTCTAAGACCTTTCTCTCAATCACTTGCTGCTCAAAAAGTTGTGCTCTCTGCTGAGAATTTGAGGGGTATTTATAGGCCTCAAGAGGATTCAAATTTGGGCTCCAAAAATTTGAATTCTCTTATGTTCCCGAAGCTAGCGGTGCCACCACCCAGCTCTCGGGTGCTGGGCGATGCAACCACCCAGCCCAGGTGGTGCCACCGCCCAGCTCTCGGCCTCTGGGCGGTGCCACCGCCTAGTCTAGGCGGTGCCACCGCCTACACTATTTCAGCTCACTGGTTGGGCTCCAAAATTGGCCCCTACTTGGGTCATAGGATTAACACCTAATCCTAGCCCTAATTAACGTGCTAACTATAAATTTAAAGACATTTTCTAAGCTATTACAAAGTCCATAAGTCAAGACTTCTTCCGACGAGCTTTCGGTGAACTTCCGGCGGTCTTCCGATAAACTCTCGGAAACCATTCTGCGGACTCCCGGCAAGCTCCTAGACTTCACGATTTGATCTTGGCGAGTTCCGACGAGCTTCTTCGGCAAGCTCCGATCTTTCTCGGTGAGCTCTGTGAACTTCCGACGAACCTTTTGGCGAGCTTCCGAAAAATCCTTCAGCAAGCTCCCTACTCATTCTCGGCTAGTTCCGACAGCATTCCCGACGAACCTTCAGACTTCCGTCGAACTCTCGAACTCCCAACGAATCCTTCGCGCTTGACTCCGGCACTTTGTTTCGCTTTATGTCTTCATTGTTATCGTAGTTAATCCTGCACACATAAGCCAAAACTCTACTCCGATCTAGACAATTATTACAACGTGAATTGACATTCTGTTGCCCGGCACGTCATTGGTTGGCGCTTCGTCCGATTCTTCAGCGCATCGTTCTCTCTTGCGGCTTGTTGCCCAATCGGCGGTTGACCTCCGCAACCCCGATATCCTTGGTGCAATTCCGCTCTCCTTGGCCCGATGCCCGACGTCCGAAGCGTCCTACCATCCAATATCCTAACGTGATCTCCTCCGGCGCAACGTCAATTCCTTCTACGTCAACTATCTAATCCTGATCGAGTAGACTTGCATCACTCAAAATGCAGTTAAACATCTAAACACAATCAATTAGTTTCATCATCAAAATCCGAGATTCAACACTCCATGCTCCTTGGGACTCATTCTGTAGGCTGCCTTATTAGGTAGAATAGCCCCTGGAATAAGATCAATATAATGTTGGATGTCTCTCAAAGGTGGAAGGCCATGTGGAATCTCTTCCGATATAATATCTTTAAACTCCGCCAGGATTTGTTTCATGATTACTAGTGTTTCCTTATGTTGTTCATTCTCCTCTATAACCACTAGGGCCAAAATATGACCACCCTTGTCTAATTCACCTTTGCATTCACCATAGGACATAAAAGCACTAACTTCCTTCTTTAATGCACTGATTTCAAGAGGTTGTAATGGAGCTAAAATAATCTTCTTTTCATTCACCTTAAAAGAATAAGTATGTTTGTAGCCATCATACAATACCCTTCTATCATAAAGCCAAGGTCCTCCTAATAACAAATGACAAGCGTTTGTACGAGCAACATCACATCATACTTCATCTTTATAATACATTTCAATAAAAAATAAAACTAAACATCTTTTAGTTACCTTGATGTCATTTCCTTTTTGCAACCAACATAATTGGTATGGATGTGGATGAGGGATTATATCCAACTTTAGCTTCTACACCATCTCTAAGGATATTATATTCTCAAAGCTACCACTATCCATGATCACCAAGCACACCTTGCCAAGAGAAGTGTATTTAGTGTGAAACACATTTTTCTCACCTAACTTTCATCTTCGGCAACATAAGACACTTGTAAGCTACGTTGCAATACAATAGACAAACCATAATCTGCATGAGTAACATCTTCCTCACCTTCATCATATTTTGGTTTGTCGTCGGCTTCATCTTCTCCATCACTATAATCTTCAACCAAAATTGCAATCCTCCTATTTGGACAATCTGAAGCAATATATGTCCAAAACCATGACATTTGAAGCATTTTCGACCACTTGGGATAGAAAAATTAGGTGTTTTTTTACTGCTAGCAGATTCTTCACCCTTTTCTTGCACCTTCGATATCATCTTACTTTGGACAGTAGGCTTGGAACTTCCTCCTTTTGTATAGCCTTCTTTTGAACCATACCGAGAACACTTTTCGAACTTCTATTGATTTCAAATTTTAATGCCAGCTTGCTCACATCATTTAAAGACTAATATGGCTGCATTTGAACGACTTTAGCAATCTCATACTTCCGATCTCTTAAGAATCTTCTAATGGTTTACTCTTTTGGTTCCACAAGCTCTCCTTTTAACATTAGATTATCGAATTCTGTTATGTACTCTTCCACACTATGATTTTTTTGCCTAAAATCATTGATTTTGAGAAAGATTTCTTGTCAATAATTGTTAGGTAAATATTTTCTCTTTAGCTCCCTTTTCATTTTTTCCCATGTCACGATCTTACTCTTCCCCTCACGTTCTCTTTGTTTCTTCATATTTTCCCACCAATAAGATGCATTTCAACTAAGTTTAAGTGCCACAAGTTTTATCTTCTTTTGTTCTAGTGGTTCATGAAAATCAAAAATTCTTTCCACTGTATTAAGCCAATCAATAAAGTCATCAACATTAATTTTACCTTCAAACTCTGGAATATCTAATCTTGGGTTGTATTTGTTCTGCCACTCATCTTGGACTCCATGTCTTGCATGAAATTTTCTTGACTCCCTTGGATAGGGAGGTGTATCATCATTAGAAGTGAATTCATGGACTTTATTTTTATGCTAATTATGTCTACTTTGAAGTTCTTCGATTATTTCTTTTTTTTTTGTAGACTACGCAACAATCTTCATAGCTACAACCTTAATGACTTAGCATCATCTTCATGGCAACTACCTTCATCGACTATATCTTTTCTATTCCCCCTTGCTATGATTTTTAGCCTTTAGCTCTGATACCAAACTGATACTGATGGTGATGCAGAATGGGGGGGGGGATAAAGTAGAATAGATTTTGACAGAAAAACTGACAATATAGTTGTATTTGCTAATAAGTTTTTCGGATAAAAAAGAAATAAACTCGCGATAATACCTTAATAAGATCGAAAAAAAAAAAGCTCACCACCAAGTTTAAAATTACAAAGGGATACAGAGAGTTCACCACCCTAAGAAAATTAAACAAGGATACAGTATTGGAAATAAAATACTCACTACTCGAGGAAGCATCCAAGAGATACAGAGTTTTAGAGTGAACTCCAAGAGAGCTTCTACCAAAATATCATCAGTTTCTAAAGTCCTTTCTGAGCCCTAAAATATCAAAATAAATACTAGTGCATGAAACAACCCTTCATGCATAGGAAATTTCAAAATTAAATGTTTTACAACTGCTAACCAACTCCTTTAATGCATTCCTTGGTCATGAAGAAAAGTACCTTAAAACAGCTTTAACTTTCTGCAGGGAATATACTAATGAGCTGTCATACTTTGAGTGTGCTGAGTTGAAGACTATAAGGCAATATTATTAGCTAAAAAAATACCATAGCATCAGTAAGGTCCATATTATCATATTATAGCAAATTAGACACTCCCGTGTTAGACCGAACCACTATAAACTCGGTTTGCATTTATGTTTTGCTCTTTACTTTAATTTCAAACTACCATACTTCCTTATTACTTTAGTTGCACACTCTTACGAATGTGTTTTAAGTTAACATCTTTCCGAGATCAGTTTTAGTTGAACGAAAGATTTTAGAACTAATGTGATTTTATCCGCTGCACTAATTTACTATCTGTCTCTTAATGTCGACTCATTCCTAACAAATACCATAATAATATAATAAGGAAAAAGTGTGTGTGTCATGTCATACGAGTCGTCACTTATGTGATTGGCTTGTAGGGTTCCTATAACTAGCACTAATGACATGCCGGATAATATAGGCTTCATGTTTATAATCATATTTCTAGATCGAGTTAGTTTTGGTCTAATTGAGTCAATTTTGGGGTGAAACAATGCCAACTCAATTAGGGGGCAATTGAGCTTGAATTGGAGCTATTTTGGGCCATGTGGAAGGCCTATTTGGTCACCCATAAAAGGGTCAGGTGGTGGCACTGCCAGATTAGGCAATGCTACCCCCCAAACATAATCTCCCAAAGCACTAGTACTACCTAAACATAGTCTCTCAAACTATGTCAAACGGTGGTACTACCCAATATTAGTGTCAAACTGGGCGGTGGTACCGCTCAGTGTCAAACTGATAGGCGATGGTACCACTAGTTGTTAGTTTGGTAGACGATGGTATCGCCTAGTAATGGCGTTGGTACGACCTAGTAATGACAGTGGTACCGCTAGTACCTCAGAAACTTGTGGTGAGACATTTTTTTGCTCCATTTTTGAAGTCATTTGGAGTCTATAAATACCCTAGCTATTCCTGCTTGAAAGTAAGAAATAGAGTTGAGAAAGGGAGAAAAAATCCATATGAAAAATTTGTAAATCTCTTTTAATGTGGAGTCACATTTTCCTATTATTTAGAAATTCTTCTAAAGGGAGAAGTGAGGTCTAAGTCTAAAAGAGAGAGATATAAAGGTTCTCTTTTGAGCCTATGAAAAGGAGAAATAGTTGTAAGGATAGTTGATCTTTGCCTATTGAAAGAAGATCGATAGTAGAAGTCAATGACCTCGAGTAAAGAGGAATCAGGAGTAAATGTAGGTCACAATAACTGAACTACTATAAATCTGATTTGCATTTACTTTATGCTTTTCATTTACATTGCAAACTAATTTCTTACCCTTACTATACTTTCGTACGTTTTTAATTAAATATCTTTCTAATACAATTTCATCGAATGAAGTTTTTAAACCTATATGATTTTATGAAAGACTATATGATTTTATGAAATGGTCCTAACAAAGAGGAGGATGCTTAACCTCCTTCATCCTCTCCCATAGATTTGTAGGAATTCAGTGATATACATGTTGAATCTCGGATTTTAAAAATGACATCAATTGGTAAATTAATGATATAATCCATGTGTTGAGATAAGTGATATAGAACTAACTACGATCATGAGAAAGGCAAAATAATTAAAAAAGAACCAAAGTTGAGCTAGATAAATCAAGGGATATATCGAAGGATTGGATGATATAATGAAAGCTCACCGGAAGATCACTGGGAGTTCGCCGAAAGCTCAACGAAAGTTCGCCAGGAGTTCATTAAAAGCTCACCGAAAGTTCACCAAAAGCTCATTAGAAGATTGTCGGAAGTTTTTCGGAAGTTTATCGAGAGTTCAGTTGAATAATTGATGTGCCAAACAACTTAGATTACTGGTATCGTAATTGTTTTAGCCTTAACTATCATACTTAGGACTTTAATTTGAATTAGTTTTGGGAGAAATCCTACTAACTCAGTTAGGGGACAACTAGGCCCTAAATTGGGCTAGTTAGATGGCCCATATAGCCACTTGGAGCCACGTCAGGTGGTGGCACCTCCCAAACTAAGCAGTAGAACCGCTTAAGGCTTATCCTCCTAAGTGGTTTAAGCGGTTGTACCGTCGACAATTATTGCTGCCAGGCGATGGTATCGCTGGAGCCTAGTCTTTGAGACTATCAGGTGATTGTACTACCAAAATTGAGCAATGGTATCACCCAATGTTAGTCTACAAGCAGTGGTACCACCTAATAATGACGATGGTACCTCTAGTACCTTGGAAACCGACGATGAGACACTTTTTGGCTCTATTTTTGACGTCATTGGGGCCTATAAATATCCCACTCTTTCTTGTATGAAAGAGTATGAAAGTGTGAACACAAGTCTTGAGATTTTGGGGTGTGTAAGTGTTGAAAAGGGATTAAGCATCCTCCTCCTTCTTTATCTTCTTTGTGATCATTCTAAGAGAGATGTGAGACTTATAAAGCTCATCTCCTAAACTTGTGAAAAGGAAAAAGTGTTGTAAGATGGTGGTTGGTCTTCACCCATTAAAAGAAGACCATTAGTAGAAGCTAGTGGCCTTGATGGGAGAGAAATCGAGAGTGGACGTAGGTCACGATAATCGAACCATTATAAAATTGGTGTGCCTTTTCTTCTTTGCTATTTACTTACTTTGAAACTACTATACATCTTCATCACTCTCCTATGAATATCTTTAAGCTTAAATGTCTTTCCATTTCGGTTTTATCGCATGAATATTCATGTTTGACGTAGTTCTCGAAAAGCACTAATTCACCCCCACCCCCCTTAGTGTTGACTTGATCATAACAATATGATCTCCCTAGGTAACACAACTATCTCATATGTTATTTTCAGTTTTGTGGGTTTTTGCATACCAATCTATGCATAACGTTGAACACTTTTTGAAAAATTTAGGATTTTTATTTTATTTTCTTCCACTATGCATGTAATGTCACCCCTATATATCCTTACAATCGTTGCCCAACGAGATATAGTAGTGGAAAGAGTTTCATCTAAAGATAACATCATAGATCCACTAATAAAGCTATTATCTTAGATTATCTTTGAGTATCATAGTGGTCTAATAGGGATCAGACACATAGGTGATTGACTTTAGGTCAAGTGGGAGATTGCTAGTCATAGGTGCCCTACAAGCCAATCACATGAGTAATGGCACATGTGACATGACATGTAATCTTTTTGCTTATTACTATTATGATATTTTCTCACTTTATATTGCTTGTTGCATATATATATATATATATATATATATATATATATATATATATATATATATATATATATATATATATATATATATATATTTGCGCAATGGGAATCGAATCATGATGAGATTGTGATAATGAGATCGATTCGCCTTTAAACACAAACCCTAAATAATCCTGATCATAGGTAACTTGAGAGGGACATCAAGATAACCGGATAGACTAGTGTATTTACTGTATACACATCCATATGATAGAGGTGGTTAGTCTTATTGAATCTCATATTTTGATGATGAAGTCAATTGATGGGTTAATTAATCTAATCCATATTATTGAGTTGAGTGTGCAGGATTAACTACGATAGCTTGAAGACATAAAGCATGTCTACTGGAGTCAAGTTCAATGGGTGTTCGAGTCCGTCGAAAGTCCGAAGAATCGTCAGAAGTGCTGCCGGAACCAACCAAGAAGGAATCGGGGACTTGCCAAAGTTTTTGGAAGTCTGATGGAAAGATCGTCGGAGGTTCGTGGAGATCGCTAAGAAGGTTCGACTACTTGCAAAAGACTCATTGAACTTGCCACAAGATCGGGAGCCTGCAAGGAGTCCGCTAGAAGAAATCCAAGGGTATATCAAAAGTCCGCCTGAAGTTCATCGGAAAGCTCGCCGGAAGGAAACTTGACGTTGTCGGTTAAAAATTTGCTTAGGATCATGTCTTAATTTTGTAGTTTGCATGTAATTAGGGTTAGGATTAAGGGTTAATCATATAACCCGGTTATGGGCCAATTGGGCCTGAATTTGAACTAGTTTGAGCCAAATTTGGAGCCCAACCAGTGACCCAAAAGGTTAGGCGGTGGTACCGTCAAACTGGGCGGTGACACCACCCAAAACCTAAAAGGTCGGGCAGTGCCACCGCCAATACACAATCAATGTGACATTGACAAGTGGTGACACCGCTAACTCCGGGAACCCAAAAGTAATTCAAATTTGGAGCCCAAATTTGAATCTTCTTGGGGCCTATAAATACCCCTCAATTCTCAATAGAGAAGACTCCTTTTTAAGAAGTTAGAAATTGAGAAAAAGCTTTAGCAAAGTCTTGTTTTCAATAGCTTAAGTGTTCACCTCCCTCTTTCTCTTTGAAAAATCTATAAGAGTGTAAACCACTTGTAAAAAGGTTATAAGAGGGGTATTTGGTCATTCTCCTTCAAAGTGATTAGCTAGTGGAAGTTAGGAGCCTCATCGAAGAAGGCTTTACAAGTGGATGTAGGTCATTTGACCGAACCACTTTAAATTATGGTGTTCCTTGAATGTGTGTGTTTAACCTTCTGAAACATTTATTTACTTAGCAGCAAACTTTCAGTTTTCATCTCCCTATTCTTAACTTCCTTTACTCGAGCTATCTTTACTAAGTCATTCTTCATCGAATCGAAATATCTACACATTTACGAAATCAATTTCAAACTTATGAGTTTTAATCTGCTACACTAATTCACCCCCCCTCTTAGTGCTGCTCCGATCCTAACAATTGGTATCAGAGCAAGGCTCACTCTCATACTTGGTTTAATACCCAAGAGAGATGGCTTACTCCGACATGCAAGAGGGTCACTCTATTACACGTCCGCTATGTTTAATGGGTCGGATTACACGTATTGGAAGACTCGTATAAGGATCTTCCTTATTTCTATGCATTTTGAGCTTTAGACTATTATCGAAAATGGGTTTCAAAAATCTTCTCTTCTGATGAGCGAATGGGATAAATCGGAGAAGAAGGTTTTTGCTTTAAACACAAAGGCTATGAATGCCTTGTTTTGTGCACTTGACAAAAATGAATTTAATCGCATTTCTATTTGTGATTCGGCTTTTGATATTTGGAGAACTCTTGAGGTCACTCATGAAGGCACTAGCCGAGTGAAAGAGTCCAAAATCAACATTCTTATGCATTCTTACAAACTTTTCCGGATGAAACCAAATAAGTCCATCAGAGACATGTACACTTGTTTCACAAATGTCATCAATGGACTCAAAGCTCTTGGTAAAGATTTTTCTAACTTTGAACTAGTAACTAAAATTTTAAGATCCCTTTCAAAGAGTTGGGATCCAAAAGTTATGACCATTCAAGAGGCCAAGGACCTTAAAACATTTCCTCTTGAAGAACTTACTAGGTCTCTAATGACCTATGAAATGATGTGCCATGCTTATGAAGTGCTCGAGAACCCCCTTCCAAAGAACAGGAAGGATATGACACTTACAACACAAGAAGACCACTTGAAAGGAACATCAAGTGATAAGGACAGTGACGATAACATTGCACTTTTAACTCAAAATTTTAAAAAATTTATAAGAAAGAATAAATTTAAAAATAACACCAAAAACAAACTTGAACAGAAAAAGGACCAAGTAATATGCTACGGATGCAAGAAGCCGGGGCACTTCAAAAATGAATGCCCCTAAGCCAAGAAGAAGTAACCGAAGAAGAAGAAAGCTTTAAAAGTGACTTGGGATGATTCAAGTGATTCCGAGAATGAAGAAGCTAGCAACAAAGAGGAGGCAAACTTCGCGCTAATGGCTTTAGGAGAAGAGGTATGTGATTTAATTAATGAAGATTTATCTTTTGATGAACTTTCTATCACTTTTCACGAATTATTTGATGAGTGTAGAACTATTAGTAAGAAGTTCAATCTATGAAAGAAAGAGCATACCTTACTACAAAATAGGCTTGATAGTCTTCATACTCCTCCATTCTCTAAATGTGAACACTTAGAAGCAATAAAAAATGAAAATTTGCTACTTAAAGAGACCTCGAACAAGTTTAAGGTTTGTAGCAAAGGCTTGGACATGATCCTTGCAAATAAGGGTCACATCACAAATAGAAGTGGAATTGGTTTTGTGAGTGGATCTCACCAAAATCCTATCACCTTCATTAGAGGACCCATATTATATGTTTCACCTCATTTAAAATGTAACTTTTGTTCTAAATCCAGACATATTGTTTACAAATGTCCATTTAATAAAATTAGTCCACATAAGTTAATATGGCTTCCTAAAGGAACTATAGATAATTCAATGATGAATGACAAAATTAGTAGATCAATGTTTGAGGCACCCAAAATCAAATGGGTACCTAAATACCATCCTCTTTTATAGGCAAACTCACAAGCTAAGAGCAAGAGATGGTATCTTGATAGTGGATGCTCAAGGCACATGACCGGAGATCCATTTCATTTCTCTATGCTCACTAGCAAAAAAGAAGGGTATGTCATCTTCGGAGACAACAACAAAGGTAAAATCATTGGCAAGGGAACCATAGGTAACAAATTAAGTTTTTCAATTAATGATGTATTGCTAGTTGATGGATTAAAACATAATCTCTTAAGCATTAGTCAATTATGCGATAAAGGTTACATCGTTAGATTTGAATCTAATGTGTGCATTATTGAAAAGCCAAACAATAACATATCAATGATTGCCTTAAAACAAAATAATCTCTACACTATCAACCTTGATAAACTTAATAATGAAATATGCTTTTCCGCTTTAATGATGATACTTGGCTTTGGCATAGGAGATTAGGACGTGCAAGTATGAAACTAATATCTAAAATTTCAGCTAGAGAGTTAGTATGAGGGATTCCCAATATGAAGTTTGTCAAGGACAAAGTGTGTGATGCTTGTCAACTAGGAAAATAATTAAAAAATTAAAAAATTAAATTAGCACCACTAGACCATTGCAATTGATCCATTTGGACTTATTTCGACCAATTGACACAACAAGTCTAGGAGAAAGCAAATATGCCTTCGTAATTGTAGATGACTATAGTAGATATACTTGGACCTATTTCTTGGCTCACAAAAGTGATTATTTCAAATATTTCTCTAAATTTTGTAAACTTACTCAAAATGAAAAAGGCTTTATGATTTCATCAATTTAGAGAGATCATGGTGGCGAATTTCAAAACCGTGACTTCCAAAGTTTTTGTGAATCAAATAGATATAACCACAACTTCTCCACTCTGAGAAATCCTCAACAAAATAAGGTAGTTGAAAGAAAAAATAGAAATTTACAAGAAAAGGCAAGAACCATGTTAAATAAACATAGTCTACCTAAGTATTTTTGGGCCAAAGCCGTTAATACGACTTGCTATGTCATGAATAGGGTTCTAATAAGACCATCTCTATCAAAAACTCCCTATGAATTGTGGAATAACAAAAAACCAAATGTTTCTTATTTTAAAGTTTTCGGTTGCAATTGCTTTATTTTGAATGAAAAGGATGCTTTAGGAAAATTTGATGCTAAATCCGATGAAGGCATCTTTCTTGGTTACTCTTCTGTTTCTAAAGCTTTTCGTGTTTTTAACAAAAGAACCTTAGTCATAGAAGAGTTTATTCATGTAGTTTTAAATGAAAATTTTGAGTTAAAGAAAAATGATTTTGATGATGATCTTGGTTTTGATAATTTGAATTTAAATGAACCCCCTCCTCAAAATAGCAACTTGGATGCATCTTCTTCCAAAATTTCCTTACCCAAGGAATGGAAGTATATAGATGCTCATCCAAAGGAGTTAATTAGAGGAGATACATCAAAAGGGGTTCAAACTCGTTCTTCCTTCAAGAATTTTTGTGCTAACACCACCTTCCTTTCTCAAATTGAACCTAAATGTATTGATGAAGCCTTGAAAGATGATTCATGGGTTATTGCAATGTAAGAGGAATTGAACCAATTTGAGAGGAATGATGTATGGAAGCTTGTTCCTAGACCTAATGACCATTTAGTCATTGGTACTAAATGGGTCTTTAGAAACAAGCAAGACGAATGCAGTATCATGGTTAGAAACAAGGCTAGACTAGTGGCCAAAGGTTTCAACCAAGAAGAATGTATCGACTACGAAGAGACCTTCGCTCCTGTGGCAAGATTAGAAGCTATTAGGATGCTCCTTGCCTATGCTAGTAGTAATGATTTTAAACTATTTCAAATGGATGTCAAAAGTGCTTTCTTGAATAGTTATATTTCCGAAGAAGTGTATGTAGAACAACCTGCTAGATTTGAAAATTCTTTTCTTCATAAACATGTATTTAAATTGACTAAGGCTCTCTATGGTTTAAAACAAGCTCCTAGAGCTTGGTATGAAAGGCCTAGTTCCTTTCTTATTTTAAATAATTTTACAAAAGGCACTGTTGATATTACATTATTTATCAAACATTTTGAAAATAATTTTCTTATTATTCAAATTTATGTTGATTATATTATTTTTGGCTCTTCGGATGAATCACTATGTGAATCATTTGCCAAATGTATGAGTTATGAATTTGAAATGAGCCTAATGGGAGAATTAACCTTCTTTTTAGGATTGTAAATTAAAAAACTTAGTAATGGTAGATTTCTTAATCAATCTAAATATATATTAGAATTGTTAAAATGATTTAACATGGATAGTTCAAAAGCTATAAATACTCCTATGAGTACTTCCACTAAGTTAGACATGGATGAAAGTGGTGAAAGCTTTGATAAAAAAACATATAGGGGAATGATTGGTAGTTTACTTTACCTCATCGCAACTAGACCGGATATCATGTTTAGTGTAGGACTTTTCTCAAGATTTCAAGCTAATCCTAAATTGTCTCATCTTAAAAGTGTTAAAAGAATCTTTACATATCTTAAAGAAACTCCTAATTTAGGATTATGGTATCCGAAATCCAATAAATTTGATTTAATAGCTTATGCAGATGTCGATTTTGGCGGATGCAGAATAGATAGAAAAAGCACATCCAAAATATGTCAAATTTTAGGACATGCACTTGTTTCTTGGTCTTTCAAGAAATAAAATTCGGTTGCACTATCTATGGTAGAAGCCAAATACATAGCTGCAAGTGCATGCTGTGCACAAGTTATTTGGATGAAGAATACGTTGGAAGGCTATGGAATTTACTTAAAGAACATTACCATAAAATGTGATAATACAAGTGCCATTTGTCTAACCAAAAATCCAATTCAACACTCTAGAACTAAGCATATTGATATTAGGCATCACTTTATACGAGATCATGTCAATAATAATAATGTCATTCTAGAATTTATTGATATAAAGCATCAATTAGTGGACATTTTCACAAAAGTCTTAAATGAAGATCAATTTAACTTTATTAGAAGAGAATTAGGCATGTTGAATTGTCCTTGTGAATGAGCTTAACTGTATATATTTTTCGAAATTTTTTATCCTCTTTTCAGTTTTCGTGGATTTGAATTTTTTCTTTTCGATTTTGAATGACATCTTAAGGAGTGATCCAAGACACTATCTTATCTTGAATCAAATACTTCTGAAAACAAAAGAAAAAGGAGGGGAAAATCATTTTTAGCATGCCAGCGGTGGCACCACCAGAACCGACGATAGCACCGCTTGGGCGCTCGGTCCCCAAGCAGTGGCACCGCTTGGGCGCTCGGTCCCCAGGCAGTGGCACCGCTCGGTTGGCAGTAGCACCGCTCGGTTGGCGGTAGCACCGCCCGAGAAACCACATAAATAAGAGGAGTTAGGGTCAGCAGTGGAACCGCCCCCAACCCATGAGAACCCTCCCTAGCACTCCCACGAAACCCTCTAAACCTCTTTCACCCTCATTCTATGCCTTTAGAAGCCTAAGAGAGGGGTTCTTCTTGGATCAAGCTCTCTACCTCCCAAAGAAATTTACATAAGATAAGATCTGAAATTTTTTTTCTTCCTCTCATTATTTGGCCTATTCTTTATAGTTCTCTCTTGATCTATCATCATGATTAGATATGGCTCCTAAAAGATCATCAAGAACTAAAGGGAAAAGGGTGGAAGGAGATTCCTATGACCAAATCCTCTTCAGATCTAATGAAGTAGCTCTTAGGTTTCCTAATTTCGAAACAAGAACAATATATAAGGACAAACATGTTGATCTAGATGAACTTGGAAACCTAGAAGCCATTAGATGGTTTGCAAATTTAGATACCTTATCTCTCCTACAAATCAATGAACCAATTTATCCTAGGTTGGTTAGGTTATTTTACGCAAACTTAAGTATAGATAATGATAGCTTAACTACCTACCTCTTAGGAACACAAATTCAAATCTTTGATAGCACTATATATGAATTAATTGGAATTATCGAAAATGATAGGGGTTGTTATTTTAGAAGTAAATGAGATATCAATGCAATCAGAGCAACCTACTTTGAAGCCTTAGAAACTATTTTTGTAAATCCGAACCTAGACATATGATGTTGGATGTTTGCATTATCCTAGTATATGATATTGGATGTTTCTTTCTGAAATTTTGTCAACATTTTAATGATTTGATGTCTTCCTTAAATGATCGATCTTAATGCCAAACTTTGTCAATTTTGCCATCTCTTTTTCAAAATTCGTTTTGAGATGATTTTATGAATGGCTTCAATGATCTTGAGTTTTATGCTTGAAAGCTCATCTCCTTTTTGTTGATAATAAAGGGGGAGAAGAATGAGCAAAAGATTGATGACTTGTGCAAATATGAAATTAGCATGACTTATATGTATCGCAATAGCTTATATATTGTATAATGCAATGACAAATGTCTTATATATGTTATATTCATGTATCATATTCCAATAGCTTATATGTTGTATAATACAATGAAAAATGTCTTATATGCGTTATATTCCTTAAAAGCATCGTAAAACTTTTGAGAATATTGCATATGAAAGTTTTTAGATTAGTTGTCGTATCATCTCATGATCATATGAAATCATGTCTTGCATTTATATCATGAGATTTATGTTGAAATTTCATATTATTATTAATTCTTGTAGAAATGATAATTGTTTTTTATCATTCGACTTGAAAATATTTTTTATGCTTTCAAATTATGAGAAATATGAAGTTTTGTATTTGCTCATACTTATTAAGAATAATGATAAGTTCAACGGATAGAACTTATTGGTTTAGGCTTGAATTCAAAGAGATTGAATTCAAGTATTTTTATCTTCTCATAATATGCCATATAGATAGGGGGAGTTATGATTAACTCCGTCATCAATTGATTGTCATCATCAAAAAGGGAGAGATTGTTGAATCTCGGATTTTGATGATGAAGTCAATTGATGAGTTAATTGATCTAATCCATATTATTGAGTTAAGTGCACATGATTAACTACGATAGCTTGAAGACATAAAGCAAGTCTACCGGAGTTAAGTGCACAGGGTTAAGTTCGCCGAAAGTTCGAAGAATCATCGGAAGTGCTATCGGAACCAACTGAGAAGGAATCGGGGACTTGCCGAAGTTTTTGGAAGTCTACCGAAAAGATCGTCGGAGGTTCGCAGAGATCACTGAGAAGGTTCAGATACTTGCCAAAGACTCGTTGAACTCACCACAAGATCGGGAGCCTACTGGGAGTCCACCGGAAGAAATCCAAGGGTGTATCGGAAGTCCGCCGGAAGTTCACTGGAAAGCTTGCCGGAAGGAAACTCGACGTTGCCGGTTAAAAATTTGCTTAGAACTATATTTTAATTTCATTGTTTGCATGTAATTAGGGTTAGGATTAAGGGTTAATCCTATAACCCGGTTAGGGGCCAATTGGGCCCGAATTTGAACTGGTTTGGGCCAAATTTGGAGCCCAACCAGTGACACGAAAGGTCGGGCAGTGGCACCACCCAGAACTCGAAAGGTCAGGCGGTGGCACCACCCAAAACCCTTGAGTTCCAGCGATAGCACCGTCAGTACACTGTCAATGCAAAAATTGACAAGCGGTGGCACTGCCAGCTCTGGGAACCCAAAAGTAATCCAAATTTAGAGCCCAAATTTGAATCCTCTTGGGGTCTATAAATACCCCTCAATTCTCAGTAGAGAAAACACCTTTTCGAGAAGTTAGAAATTGAGAAAAAGCTTTAGCAAAGTCTTATTTTCAATAGCTTAAGTGTTCAGCTCCTTCTTTCTCTTTGAAAAATCTGTTAGAGTGTGAACCACTTGTAAAAAGATTGTAAGAGGGGTATTTGGTCCTTCCCCTTCAAAGTGATTTGCTAGTGGAAGTTGGGAGCCTCATCGAAGAAGGCTTCGCAAGTGGATGTAGGTCATTTGACTGAACCACATTAAATTGTGGTGTTCCTTGAATATGTGAATGTTTAACTTTATGAAACATTTATTTACTTAGTAGCAAACTTTTGGTTTTCATCTCCCTGTTCTTAACTTCCTTTACTCGAGCTATATTTACTAAGTCATTCTTCGTCGAATCGAAATCTCTACACATTTACGAAATTGATTTCAAACTTATGAGTTTTACTACGCTACACTAATTCACCCCCGTCTTAGTGTCGCTCCGATCCTAACAGTATTAACAAGCATTTGTCTTACTTATTTTTTAATTTATCAAATTCACTAGAGAGAGATACATGATCTTTTTTTACTAATTTATATTTCTTATCAACTATTTTAAGTTTATCATATAAATCATAAAATGCATCAAGTAATTCATCATAAGATAAAGAAGTTTCAATTGAGTCACATACTTCATTGCTGAAAGCCATCAGTACGTAGTTCACCACTTTGTCTTCATTGGTTTGCTCTTCATCTTCTGATGCACTTGATTCATCCCAAGTTGCCTTGAGTGCTTTCTTCTTCTTTAATTGTGGATACTCATTTTTGATATGCCCTGACTTTTTAAATTCATAGCAAATTATTATGTCATTTTTAAGTTCATGTTTATTATTATATTCTTATTTTATAGAGTTCGTTTTATTTCTTTTCATGAACTTTTTAAATTTTCTTATGAAGAGTATCAAGTCATTATCATCACTTGAGGCTTCGCTCGAGTGGTCTTATTTGGTTCTAAGTGCAATATCCTTCTTATTCTTTGGAAGGTTGTCCTCTTGTTCGTTATACACCTTGTAAGTCATTTGATAGGTCATCAATGATCTTTTGAGTTCTTTAAGAGGAAAGTTGTTCAAGTTCTTTGCTTCTTAAATTGTAGTCACCTTTAAATCCTAACTTTTTGAAAGTGATCTTAAAATTTTATTAACCAATTCAAGATTAGTGTAACATTTACTAAGGGCTTTCAAACTATTGATAATATCCATAAAATGGGTATACATGTCACCAATGGTTTTGCTTGGCTTCATTCTAAATAATTCACTAAGAGATTAATCTTATATTCTTTTACTCTACTTATACCTTCATTAGTAACTTCAAGTATATATCAAATATCATGTGTATTTTCTATTGGGAAATCTATGGGCAACACCACATATGCAGTGGAAGAATAGAAAACAAAATTCTAGAATTTCCTGTAGAAAAGAAGGTTTTATCGTCATGCAAAGATTGGTGTGCAAAAACCCGTGAAATCGAAAAACTACTAATAAGAGAATTACCTAGTAAGATTGTATATCCTTGAATTCTTATAGATTTATGGGATTGGATAAAGGAGTTCAAATGCTCTCTTCTCTAGTGGTGATCCACATAGTAGGGGCTGCAAAGATACTTCTCAAATCGCTACTCAAAACTCTTTCTCGCGCACATCACACAATCAATAAGGGGCTACCCCTTCTTGCTGTCCACATGCCCCAAATAGGGGCTGTAATATTAGGAGTATGAGAGAGGGGAATAGGAGGTGGTAGCCAAAAGGAACTTAGCCCATGGCCCTTTGGTTTCCTTCTATTTATAGAGGCCCCCTATCAACTTACCATAATGAATCCTACCATATTGTGTACTAGATCTCCATCCAACTACCCAATCTTCTAAGATTGGTGGTTCCCTACCCAATAATCTCTTATTGGCTCTTATTAGATCTTATCCATAGGATCAAATAATTCAGGGGTTTATTGGATATCCAATAAGATGGGGGCTCTAGCGGATATCTCACATCTGAACCTCTCCTTATCGCAACAGCTACCATATGTGTGTGACCCTCTAGGCCCAATATCGAGCTGGCTATGAGTCATACCTGTCAAAACACCTTATGGCTTAGTGAATTAATATCTCTATAATAATTCACTCGACTCATCGACTACGGACGTACTAGGCCACTACGCCATAGTCCCCAAATGATATAGGGGAATCTAATCTATTTGACTTATCTATTCTTAGTTACCATATATCTGTAGTCCCCCAACCATCTTATCCCTAAAAATCGTATACCAAGCATGGTGTTGTTAAACCTATATAGTTTCTATTCAAGTCTCGCTCTAATCAGATTCTCTTAGAGAACTCTTTCTCTCACAATCAGAATGACCCTGTGTAGGGATTTATCTGAATAAAAACACATGAGTATTCCTCTCATGATACAGAGAAAGGATGATCCTCTATCGTCACTCAATAGTCATTGTAAGTTTGACTGCCACTTCTGATGATTAGTTGTACTAGATCTAGAACTTTCAGGCCTATAAGTCTGGTATCAAAGAGTGGATTACTCATGCAGGACATCCTTAGTGTCCCAAGTCTAAGAATCAGATACACCATTAGGATAACGGAATCATTGTCTAACAATAAGGTATCATCAACCATCTAGCATTCCGTGAGCGGATCAATTAGTGAACTCATTCTCCAATGAACACCTGCACTATATCCCTAGTGTCCCCACATGAGCAGCTATGAGACTAGCCGCCTCCATCATATGTATGAGTATATAGTACACTAGTTTATCCGATTATCTCGATATCCCTCACGAGTAACCTATGACCGGGATTATTTAAGATCTGTTATTAGATGTGAATCAGTCTCATTATTATAATCTCATCACGATTCGATTCCCATGGCACAAATCCATAGACATCACAATATATTCATGCAATAGGCAATATAAAGTGATAGAATGCTAGATAACATAATAAGCAAAAAGAATCTGTATCAGGTCATACATGTCATCACTCACTTGATTGGCTAGCAAGGCACCTATGACTATTAATCTTCCACTTGACCTAAAGCCAATCACCTATATGGATAATTCCCATCAGACCCTTGTGATGCTCAAAGGCAATCTGACACAATGGCTTTGTTATTGGATCTATGATGTTATCTTTGGATGAAACTTTTTTCACTACTACATCTCCTCGGGCCATGATCTCTCTAACAAGTTGGAACCTCCTCATAACACTTCTAATAAGACCCGAGTTCCCTCATTTGAGCAATCGCCCTATTATTGTCACAATATAAGGGAATCGGCTCTTCGCTACCTAACACGACTCCCAAATCTATGATGAACTTTTTAATCCCGACTCCCTCCTTTGCTACCTCTACTACAATAATATACTCCGCCTTTGTGGTCGAGTCAGCAATAGTATCCTGCTTGGAACTCTTTTAGCATACTGCTCCTCCATTTAAGGTGTACACATATCTCGAATTTGACTTGATGTCATCGACATCAAACTGGAAACTCAAATCTATGTATCCATCAACCTTGAGGCTACTACCTCTATATACTAGCAAAAGATCATTCGTTCTTCTTAAATACTTAAGAATACACTTTACTGCTTTCTAGTACTCCAAGCCTGAATCTGCTTGATACCTACTCATGACAATCAAAGCATGCACTATATCAAGTTTGGTACATAGCATGGCATACATGATAGACCCTATTACTAAGACATAGGGTATCTTATCCATGTTCACCTTCCTTCAGGAGTCTTTGGGGACATACTTCTAGAAAGCGATATCCCAAGTCTCATCGATATGAGACATCTCTTAGAATTTTCTATGCCAAACCTTTTGACAATTGTGTCTATGTACCTGGATTGGGACAAGCCAAGCATCTTCTTGAATCTATTTATATAGAAATAAATCCTCAAGATGTAGGATGCTTCTCCTAAGTCCTTCATGCAGAAGTGTCTAGATAACCAAGCCTTTATTATGGAGAGCATTCTTACATCATTCCCAATGATCAAGATATCATCCATATATAACACCAAGAAGGTGATAGCGCTCCCACTTGCCTTTTTGTATACATAAAGCTCATCTTCATTCTTAACAAAGTCATAAAATATGATCACCTCATCAAATCATATGTTCTAACTTTGGGAAGCTTGTTTCAGTCCATAAATACACCTAAGCAACCTACATACCATATATGGACTATCCTTGAATATGAATCGCTTAGGCTATATCATATATACCTCCTCTTCGAGATTGCTATTGAGGAACATGATTTTTATGTCCCTTTACCAGATCTCATAATCATAGTGTACTACAATAGCCAATATAATTCAGATGGATTTTAGCATGGTTACGGGTGAGAATGCTTCATTATAGTCAATACATTGCCTTTAACGATACCCCTTAGCCACTACCCAAGGAAACTTATGAATATTATTTCGATCACATCGTGGACCAAAAAGTCTTTATAGCCAAGAAAGCAGTGTTCCTTAAGAATGAACACATTCTTGGTGGAGATATTGGGAGCGTGGTAGAGTTGAGCGAGGTTGGAGAACCTAGCTCAAGCACTATTCCACAACCTGAGTTTGTTCAGGTGCTTAACACATAAGTTCCGACTTTACGTAAGTCAGACAGAGTATCCCATCCTCCTAAGAGATATGTGGGACATATTAAAGGAGAGGATATTGATGATATTGATCCTTGGACCTATGAGAAGGCTATTATGAGTATAGACTCTGGGAAGTAGCAAGAAGTCATGAATTCTGAGATGGATTCTATATACTCCAACAAGATTTGGAACCTAATTAATACACCCGAGAGTATTGTACTCATTGGTTGCAAGTGGATATTTAAGAAGAAGATCGAAGTAAATGAAAATATAGAGACCTATAATCCCTCTTGAAAGTCGAAAAGGGCCATTTCTATTTAGGTGTTAAACCAAAGTAGAAGACGAGGCTCTGATACCAATTGTTAGGAAAGCAGTCGGCACTAAGAGGGAGTGGGTGAATTAGTGTAGCGGTAAAATTATGTCGGTTCAAAAAACCTTCGTACGATGAAAACCGATTTCGACGAAAACCGTTTCCGAGAGAGGTTAACTTGAAAGCGTTTTCATAAAGATAGCTTTAAAGCTTATGGAAGAGCGTAGTAGATGTAAAATAACTTAAGAGGTTTGCAGTAAACTAAATTGCTCAAATATAGAAATGCAAACTAGAGAAGAACACGCTAATTTTATAGTGGTTCGGTCATTGTGACCTACATCCACTCCACCAATTCCTCTTCCATCGAGGCCACCGGCATCCACTATCGATCTTCCTTTATAGGCGAAGATCAACTTCCTTCTTATAGCTCTTTCTCCTTTTACCGGGTTTAGGAGATAACCCTTACACCCCACTCACTCCTCTCTCAAACTATTCTAACACTTAGAATTTTGAGAGGAGTTTCACACAAGATTACAATAGAGTTTCTTTCCTTTTTTACTCTCAATACTTGTGTCTTTAATTAGGGATGAGAGGGGTATTTATAGGCTTCAAGTTGATTCAAACTTGGAGCCTAAAAACATCTCATCCCGAGTTTCCCGGGCACAAGCGGTACCATCGCTAGTGTCAGCCTGACACTAACACCGCGCTAGGCGATACCACTGCCTAGTGTGGCGGTACCATTGCCTGACACTGGGTGGTACCACCACCTAGGCTGGCGGTACCACTGCTTGTAGCCTCTCGGAGGCTGTGTCTGGGCGGTACCACCACCCAGACTGATGGTACCACCACCTGACATAGTCTCGGAAACTGTGCCACGATGGTGTCACCTCTTGGGGCACTATTTCGACCTCTCATTGGGCCCAACATAGTCCTTACATAGGCCCAACTAGCCCCTAATTGGGTTGGTCGAAATCCAAACCCAATTACGTACTAACTATGATTCCTAAGACATATTCTAAGCTAAATAAATCTATAACTCTAGTTTTTTCCAGCGAGCTTCCAACGATCTTCCGGCAAACTTCCGACGATCTCTCGGCAATGTTCCAGTGGACTCCCGGCAAGCTCCTGGACTTCATGATGATCTTCTTGACGAGTTCCGACAAGCTTCTTCTTGCAAGCTCCTGGACTTCTTGGCTGGTTCCTGTAGAACTTCCGACAAACGTTTGGACTTCCGATAAACTCTCGAACTCCCTACGAAATCACGTCCTTGACTCTGGGACTTCATTTTACTTTATGTCTTGCTATCGTAGTTAATCCTGCATACGTAAAAACACACTTCGATCTAAACAATTAGTACTAAGCATTAATCATGTTGTCTGGTATGTCATTGGTCCCTCGACGCTTCGTCCGATTCTTTGGTGCATCGTCCTCTCTTGCAGCTTATTGCCCAATTGTCCAATTCACTCCGCAACTCCGATATCCTTGGCGTAATATCTGCTCTTATTGGCCCGATGCCCAAATCCATGGCCTGAAGCCTTATGTCATTATGTCAACTGATCCTCCGACTCGATGTCTAATCTTCTAACATGTTTTCCTCCGGCACAACATGATTCTTCCTGCTTTAATTGTCTCATCCTGATCGAAGCATCCTGCGTTACTCAAAATATAGATTAAAACATGAGCACTTATCAATTGGTTTCATCATTAAAATATGAGATTCAACATGTACCACCCTAACTAGGTAGTGGTACCGCTAGTGCTCAATGTTGTAGGCGGTGGTATTGCCCAGCACTGGCGATAGTATCGCCAAGACCACGAAAACCCAAGGATGAGACTTTTTGGCTCTATTTTTGAAGCCATTTGGGCCCTATAAATACCCCACTCATTTTTACTTGAGATAGTAAGAAAAGTAATGAAAAGGCATGTGATTCTAAGTTGTAAACTCTTGAAAAGGGTTGAGTGTTCCCCTCCTCTTTAAAGTTTAGGGCTCATTCTAAGGGAGGTGTGAGACTTGTAAAGGTTCTCTCCTAAACTTGTGAAAAGGAGAAAGAGTTGTAACAAGGGTGATTGATCTTCTCTCATTGGCAAAAGATCATTAGTGAAAGTCGGTGGCATCGACGGAGGAGGAATCGAGAGTGGACATAGGTCGTGATGATCGAAGCACTATAAATTCGGTATGCATTTCCTTTATACTCTTTATTGCTATTGCTTTCTGATTTAATTACTTATTACACTTGCTCATACTCTAAGTTAAGCACACTTTTGATATCAGTTTTTATCGAATAAATTTTTAAAATCATAATTTTATGAAAGTACTAATTCACCCCCTTCCCTTTTATTATCATTATGATCCTAACAGTTGGCATTAGAGACAAATTTCTCTCGATTGGTTTAACACCCAAGAAAAATTAAATAATTTTTGTCAATAATCAAGAGGGTCACTCGATCACTTATCCTTCTATGTTCAATGAGACAGATTATACGTACTAGAAAACACAAATAATGATTTTTTTGATATCTATGGACTTTGATTTATGGAATATTATCGAATGTGATTTCCAAAAATCCTTTAGACCAATGAATGAATGGAATGATCTAGATAAAAAAATTATTTTCTTTAAATGCTAAAGCTTTGACAAAAATGAGTTTAATCGTGTTTTTATATTGAAAATTATACATGATATTTGACACACACTTGAAGTAACACATAAAGGCATAAGTAGAGTTAAAGAATATATAAGATTAATCTTTTAAAACTCATACAAAGTGATGTATGTGGTCCCATATCCTTACTCCTACTTTATTACTTTTACTGATGATTTTTCTAGGTACAGACATGTGTACTTAATGAAGTATAAGTTCGAAGCTTTCGAAAAATTCAAGAAGTATAAGAATGAAGTAGAGAACCAGACTGGAAAGAGTCTCAGGACTCTTCGATCCAATCAAGGAGGTGAGTACTTGAGTACAGAGTTTACCCACTTCCTCAAGGACTATGAGATTTTATCACAATGGATATCTCTTTATATACATCATCTCAATGTTGTATCTAAAAGGAGGAATTGCACACTATTTGATATGGTATGGTCTATGATGAGTTTCGTCGACCTACCCATCTTATTTTGAGGATACACCCTAGAGTCCACATCTTACATTTTGAACAAAGGTCTGATAAGTTAGTAGTATCTATAGCATATGAGATATAGAAAGGAATGAAGCCTGATCTTAAGGTTGTTAAGATTTGGGGCTCCTGCTAGTCATAGGGGCCCAACAAGCCAATCTCGTGAGTGATGGCACATGTTATTAGGATCAAGAGCACTAAGAGGGGGGGGGGGGTGAATTAGTGCAGCGGATTAAAACGTCGGTTTTGATAAATCTTTCGTACGGTAAAAATTGAACTTGAAAGCGTATTCGTATAGTAGAGCAGCTAAGGTAATGGGTAAATAAAGCAAGTAAGAAAGTTTGCAGTAATGTGAATAGCAACAATGAAATGCAAACCAGAGATTACGCCGTTTTTAAAGTGGTTCGGTCAAATGACCTACATCCACTTGCGAGGCCCCTCTTCGACGAGGCTCCCACCTTCCACTAGCAAATCTCTTGAAATGGAAGGGTAAATACCCCTCTTACAACTCTTTACAAGCAGTTCACACTCTTACAGATTTTCAAGAAAGAAGGAGGTGAACACTAGCAAATTGAAAACCAAGGATTGCTAAGACTTTTTCTAAGACCTTTCTCTCAATCACTTGTTGCTCAAAAAGTTGTATTCTCAGCTGAGAATAGAGGGGTATTTATAGGCCTCAAGAGGATTCAAATTTGGGCTCCAAAATTTGAATTCTCTTCGGTTCCCGAAGCTAGCGGTGCCACCGCCTGTCAGTGGACACTGACAGTGTACTGGGCGGTGCCACCGCCCAGTCCAGCGGTGCCACCGCCTGGCTCTCGGGTGCTGGGCGGTGCCATCGCTCAGACAGGCGGTGCCACCGCTTGGCTCTCGGGTGTTGGGCGGTGCCACCGCCCAGACCGGCGGTTCCACCGCCCGACCTTGCTAGTCACTGGTTGGGCTTTAAGTCCGGCCCAAACCAGATTTCATTTTGGGCCCAGTTGGCCCCTAATCAAGATATAGGATTATTTCTTAATCCTAACCTTAATTACATGCAAACTACATAACTAGAAACATAATCCTAAGCAAGTTTTTAACCGGCAAACTTCAAGTCTTGTTCCGGCGAGCTTTCTGGCGATCTTCCGACGGACTTCCGATACGCCCTTGGATTTCTTCCGACGGACTCCCAGTTGGCTCCCGATCTTATGGTGAAATCAACGAGTAACCGAGCCTTCTCGGTGATCTCTGCGAACCTCCGATGATCTCTTCGGCGGACTTCCGAAAACTCCGACAAGTCTCCGATTTCTTCTCGATTGGTTCCGGCAGCATCTCCGACGAATCTTCGGACTCTCAAACACCCATCGAACTTGATTCCGGTAGACTCGCTTTATGTCTTCAAGCTTTCGTAGTTAATCCTGCATACTTATCTCAACATATGGATTAGATAAAACATGACAATTGACTTCATCATCAAAATCCGAGATTCAACAATCTCCCCCTTTTTGATGATGACAATCAATTGATAATGGAGTTAATATTAACTCCCCCTATCTATATGCCATACTTGAGATAAGTCATTCTTGAATTCAAAGCCTTTGAATTCAAGAGACATATTGATAAGTCAAACCTTATCAATACTCCCATCATGATTCCCTATCATTATGTATCTTTCTGAAAATGATGTCAAGACTTGACAACCATTTTCAAGTTTTATATTTCAAACGTGAATAATAGTGATCATTGCTAGATATCAACATATAATGCAAACATTTCATAGTGAAAATATGGCAATCATAGCATAGCAATTATCAATTTACCATATTTCTCCTCCTTTGTCATCAACAAAAAGGAGAGCGTCTTGAAGCATATAATTTGTGATTGTTAAGGCAAAGGAATTCAACATCATCTTTCATTCAAAATACATCACAAAAGAAGGTTCAACATCATTCAAAATACATTGCAAAAGAAGGTTCAACATGTCATTCAAGGAAAGAAGATGACAAAGATCGCATGTCAATATAAAAGATACATCGATTAATCTTTAGGAGGAAATGCATAGTGCTGATACAGGACATCTATTTTTTGATTCATTTGCCGTAGTTCCTGCAAAATTTCAAATTGCTGAGTTTGAATCTGCTCTTGCTGTGTTTTGAGTTGGTCTTGTTGTGATTTGATCTGATACAATTCTGCCAAAATGAGTTCTTCAGAGGAGGAAGCAGGAGCTGAAGGTGCTGCGCCAAAGGGACTAGGAGGAGGAGATTCATTTCCCCTAAGAATTGGTGTTTCAGGGTGTTCTACTGGTGGGGGAATTGGATCAGTCCTTCTAGGTTGCCTCACCCATATACCGTTGCTAAAAGTGCACCTAAGTCTTTTCAATAGATTTATATTGATGATGTTATATCGATCACTTTGAATTGTCTCTTCATCGGGTGGGATACAAATGTCATGGGCAAGTATAAGTCGTGTGATTAACCCCCCATATGATAACATACCGTCTCTAGCCATAATATCCTTCATGTGTTGCCGGATTGAGTATCCAAAGTAGTTATGTTGACCGGTCATAATCCAATACATTGTGCTCATCTCTATTTGACTTATTTCATCAAGATGAAATTGTTTAGGAAATATGATGCTTGTTATGATGTGATGAAGAATTTTAGAGTTAAAGGGTAGTAAGTGTTCGCAACTCTTGGGTAGTATGCCGAGGTTCGGATTTGCAAAAATAGTTTCTACGGCTTCAAAGTAAGTTGCTCCGATTACATTTACATCCCATTTACCTCTAAAATAACAGCCCCTATCTTTTTCAGTGAGTCCAATTAATTCACAAATAGTGCTAGTCAAAGATTCTAATCTGTGTTCCTAAAAGGTAAGTACTTAGGCTTTCGTTGTCCACACACAAATTTGCATAAAATAGCCTAACTAACCTAGGATAAATTGGTTCATCGATTTGTAGGAGAGGTAAGGCATCTAAATGTGCAAACCACCTAATGGGTTCAAGGTTTCCTAGTTCATTTAGATCAACGTGTTTACCCTTATGTATAGTTCTTGTTTCGAAATATGGAAATTTAAGTGCTACTTCTTTAGATTGAAAAAGATTTTGGTCATATGAATCTCCTACAATCCTTTTCCCTTTTGATCTCTTAGGAGCCATTATCTAGACAAGATGATGGATCAAAAATATGAAACTGTAAAGGGTAGGGAAAATAATGAAAAGAGGAAGAAGAAAATTTCAAGTTTTACCTTATGGAAAATTTCTTGAAAGATGGAGAGCTTGGACCAACAAAAATCCCTTTCCAAGGCTTCTAAATGTTGGAATGAGGCTTTAGGGAGGTTGGGGGAGGGTTGAGGCAGATTCCCACGGGTTGGGGGCGGTGTCACCGCCGGCCCTAACCCTTAGGATATAAATAAGGGCTCTCGGGCGGTGCCACCGCCAAACCGAGCGGTGCCACCGCCTAGCGACCGAACGCTCAGGCGGTGCTACCGCTGGTTCTGGCGGTGCCACCGCTGGTTGCCGCGAAAAAAAAATTTTCATTCCTTTTCCGTTTTTATTTTTTATTTTTTAATTTTTATTTTATTTTTCAGAGATGTTAGGATAAACATTTCTTTTGGAATTGAAAGAGAATGATCAAATCTACTAAGGAACGGAAAGAGGATGAGAAATTTTTCGGAAAGTA
Organism: Musa balbisiana; assembly: GCA_004837865.1. Lineage (NCBI taxonomy): Eukaryota > Viridiplantae > Streptophyta > Magnoliopsida > Zingiberales > Musaceae > Musa > Musa balbisiana. The sequence goes on from CM017192.1 coordinate 18,624,669, forward strand.
CATTCTTAGGGACAATTTAACATGCCTAGTTCCCTTCTAATAAATTCAAATTGGTCTTCATTTAAGGCTTTTGTAAATATGTCTGCCAATTGATGCTTTGTGTCAATGAATTCTAGAACAACATTATTGTTAAGGACATGATCGCGTATGAAATGATGCCTAACGTCGATATGCTTAGTTCTAGAGTGCTGAATTGGATTTTTGGTAAGACATATGGCACTTGTATTATCACATTTTATGGGAATGTTTTTCAAGTGAATTCCATAGTCTTCTAATGTATTTTTCATCCAAACAATTTGTGCACAGCATGCACTTGCAGCGATGTATTCGGCTTCCGCCGTAGATAGTGCAACTGAATTTTATTTCTTGGAAGTCCAAGAAACAAGTGCATGTCCTAAAAATTGGCATGTTCCAGATGTACTTTTCCTATCTATCCTGCATCCGCCAAAATCAGCATCTGCATAAGCTATTAAATCGAATTTTTCTGATTTCGGATACCAAAGTCCTAAATTTGGAGTTCCTTTAAGATATCTAAATATTCTTTTAACACTTTTGAGATGAGATAATTTAGGATTAGATTGAAACCTAGCGCAAAGCCCCACACTAAACATAATATCCGGTCTAGTCGCGGTGAGGTAGAGTAGACTACCTATCATTCCCCTATACGTTTTTTGATCGAAATTTTCGTTGTTTTCATCCATATCTAACTTAGTCGAAGTACTCATAGGGGTGTTTATTGCTTTTGAATTATCCATGTTAAATCGTTTTAACAATTCTAATGTATATTTAGATTGGTTAAGAAATATACCGTCATTAAGTTGTTTGATTTGCAATCCTAAAAAGAATGTTAATTCACCCATTAAACTCATTTCAAATTCATGACTCATATTTTTGGCAAATGATTCACATAGTGATTCATCCGAAGAACCAAAAATAATATCATCAACATAAATTTGCACAATAAGAAAATTATTTTCAAAATGTTTGATAAACAATGTAGTATCAACCTTGCCTTTGGTAAAATTATTTAAAATAAGAAAGGAACTAAGCCTTTCGTACCAAGCTCTAGGAGCTTGTTTCAAACCATAGAGAGCCTTAGTCAATTTGAATACATGATTAGGAAGAAGAGAATTTTCAAATCCAGGAGGTTGTTCGACATATACTTCTTCCGAAATAAAACCATAAGAAGGCACTTTTGACGTCCATTTGAAATAGTTTAAAATTATTACTACTGGCATAGGCAAGGAGCATCCTAATGGCTTCTAATCTTGCCACAGGAGCGAAGGTTTCTTCGTAGTCGATACCTTCTTCTTGGTTGAAACCTTTGGCCACTAATCTAGCCTTGTTTCTAACCACGATACCACATTCGTCTTGCTTGTTTCTAAAGACCCATTTAGTACTAATGACTAAATGGTTACTAGGTCTAGGAACAAGCTTCCATACCTCATTCCTCTCAAATTGATTCAATTCCTCTTGCATTGCAATGACCCAAGAATCATCTTTCAAGGCCTCGTCAATGCATTTAGGTTCGATTTGAGAGAGAAAGGCAGCATTAGCATAAAAATTTTTGAAAGAAGAACGAGTTTGAACCCCTTGTGATGTATCTCCTATAATTTGCTCTTTTGGATGAGCATCTACATACTTCCATTCCTTGGGTAAGGAGATTTTGGAAGAAGATGCATCCAAGTTGCTATTTTGAGGAGGGGGTTCCTTTAAATCCAAATTTTCAAAACCAATATCATCATCAAAATCATTTTTCTTTAACTCGGAAATTTCATTAAAAATTACATGAATAGACTCTTCTATTACTAAAGTTCTTTTGTTAAAAACACGAAAAGCTTTAGAAACGGAAGAGTAACCAAGAAAGATGCCTTCATCGGATTTAGCATCAAATTTTCCTAAGGCATCCTTTTCATTTAAAATAAAGCATTTACAACCGAAAACTTTAAAATAAGAAACATTTGGTGTTTTGTTATTCCATAATTCATAGGGAGTTTTTGATAGAGATGGTCTTATTAGAACCCTATTCATGATGTAGCAAGCCGTATTCACGGCTTCGGCCCAAAAGTACTTGGGTAGACTATGTTCATTCAACATAGTTCTTGCCATTTCTTGTAGATTTCTATTTTTTCTTTCTACTACTCCATTTTGTTGAGGGTTTCTTGGAGTAGAGAAGTTGTGGTTATATCCATTAACTTCACAAAAATTTTGGAAATCACTGTTTTGAAATTCGCCACCGTGATCACTCCGAATTGATGAAATCATGAAACCTTTTTCGTTTTGAGTGAGTTTACAAAATTTAGAGAAACATTTGAAACAATCACTTTTGTGAGCCAAGAAATAGGTCCAAGTGTATCTAGTATGATCATCTACAATCACAAAAACATATTTGCTTCCTCCTAGACTTGTCGTGTCAATTGGTCCAAATAAGTCCAAATGGATCAATTGTAATGGTCTAGTGGTGCTAATTTGATTTTTTGGTTTGAAACTAGTTTTTATTTGTTTACCTAGTTGACACGCATCGCATACTTTGTCCTTAACAAACTTTATATTTGGAATCCCTCGTACTAATTCTCTAGATGAGATCTTAGATATTAGTTTCATGCTTGCATGGCCTAATCTCCTATGCCAAAGCCAAGCATCATCTTTTAAAGCGGAGAGGCACATTTCATTACCTAGTTCATCAAGATTGATGGTGTAGACATTATTTTGTTTTAATGCAATCATAGTCATGTTATTGTTTGGTTTTTCAATAATACACACATTTGATTCAAATCTAACGATATAACCTTTATCACATAATTGACTAATACTCAAGAGATTATGTTTCAATCCATCAACTAGTAATACATTATCAATAGAAAAGTTTAATTTGTTACCTATGGTTCCCTTGCCAATGATTTTGCCTTTGTTGTTGTCTCCGAAGGTGACATAGCCTTCGTCTATGCTAGTGAGCTTAGAGAATTGGGATGGATCTCCGGTCATATGCCTTGAGCATCCACTATCAAGGTACCATCTCTTGCTCCTAGCTTGTGATGGTGTATGTTTCTATAAGAAGGGATTATTTTTAGGTACCCATTTACTTTTGGGTGCCTCAAAAACTAATCTAACTTGTTTATCATGTTGCAAAGACTTGATCATGGTTCCTTTAGGAACCCAAATCAATTTGTTCGGACTAATTTTCTTGAATGGACATTGATGAGTTTTATGTCCATATTTGCAACAAAAGTTGCAATTGCTTTGGTGTTGAACATGTAAGATAGGACCTTTAATGAAGGTGGTTGGATTTTGATGAGAACTTCTCACAAATCCGATTCCACTTCTTTTAGGAACGTGACCCTTATTTGTAAGGATTATGTTCAAAGACTTGCTACCGACCTCGAATTTCTTCAAGGTGTCCTTAAGTAGCAAGTTCTCCTTTTGGAGAGTTTCTAGATCATGGCATTTTATGCATGGAGCTAAACTATCATGATATTCAGTTTTTAATTTATCAAAATTACAAGTAAGACTATCATGCTCCTTTTTTAACAATTTATATTTTCTACTAATTGTTTTGCATTCATCAAATAACTCATGGAAGGCATTTAATAATTCATGATAAGATAAATCTACATCAATTAAATTCGTTACCTCCTCTCCGATGGCCATTAGGGCATAATGAGCAACTTGCTCGGTGTTGGACTCCTCTTCTTCGGATGCGCTTGAATCATCCCACGTTGCTTTGAGCGCCTTCTTCTTTGATGTTCTCTTTTTGGCTTGGGGACATTCATTTTTGAAATGCCCTGGCTTCTTGCATTCATAGCATATCACTTGGTCCTTTTTATGTTCAAGTTTGTTTTTGGTGTTATTTTTAAATTTGTTCTTTCTTATAAATTTTTTAAATTTTTGAGTCAAAAGTGCAATGTCATTGTCACTGTCCTCATCACTTGATGTTCCTTTCAAGTGGTCTTCTTGTGATTTGAGTGCCATATCCTTCCTGTTCTTTGGAAGGGGGTTCTCAAGCTCGTCATGAGCTTGACATGTCATTTCGTAGGTCATTAGAGACCCAATAAGTTCTTCAAGAGGGAATGTTTTAAGGTCCTTGGCCTCTTGAATAGTAGTAACTTTTGGATCCCAACTTTTAGGAAGGGATCTTAAGATTTTAGTTACTAATTCAAAGTTAGAAAAATCTTTACCAAGAGCTTTGAGTCCATTGATGACATTCGTGAAACGGGTGTACATGTCTCCGATGGACTCACTTGGTTTCATTCGAAAAAGTTCGTAAGAGTGCACAAGAATATTGATTTTGGACTCTTTCACTCGGCTAGTGCCTTCATGAGTGACCTCAAGAGTTCTCCAAATATCAAAAGCAGAATCACAAATTGAAACGCGATTAAATTCATTTTTGTCTAGTGCACAAAACAAGGCATTCATAGCCTTTGTGTTTAAAGCAAAAACTTTCTTCTCCGATTCATTCCATTCGCTCATCGGAAGAGAAGATTTTTGAAATCCATTTTCAACAATAGTCCAAAGCTCGAAATCCATGGAAATTAGGAAGATTCTCATACGTGTCTTCCAATATGTGTAATCCGACCCATTAAACATAGGTGGACGTGTAATGGAGTGTCCCTCATGCATGCCGGAGTAAGCCATCTCTCTTGGGTATTAAACAAAATATGAGAGTGAGCCTTGCTCTGATACCAATTGTTAGGATCAAGAGCACTAAGAGGGGGGGGGGGGTGAATTAGTGCAGCGGATTAAAACGTCGGTTTTGATAAATCTTTCGTACGGTAAAAATTGAACTTGAAAGCGTATTCGTTATAGTAGAGCAGCTAAGGTAATGAGTAAATAAAGCAAGTAAGAAAGTTTGCAGTAATGTGAATAGCAACAATGAAATGCAAACTAGAGATTACGCCGTTTTTAAAGTGGTTCGGTCAAATGACCTACATCCACTTGCGAGGCCCCTCTTCGACGAGGCTCCCACCTTCCACTAGCAAATCTCTTGAAATGGAAGGGTAAATACCCCTCTTACAACTCTTTACAAGCAGTTCACACTCTTACAGATTTTCAAGAAAGAAGGAGGTGAACACTAGCAAATTGAAAACCAAGGATTGCTAAGACTTTTCTAAGACCTTTCTCTCAATCACTTGCTGCTCAAAAAGTTATATTCTCAGCTGAGAATAGAGGGGTATTTATAGGCCTCAAGAGGATTCAAATTTGGGCTCCAAAATTTGAATTCTCTTTGGTTCCCGAAGCTAGCGGTGCCACCGCCTGTCAGTGGCGGTGCCACCGCCTGTCAGTTTTGACACTGACAGTGTACTGGGCGGTGCCACCGCCGAGTCCAGTGGTGCCACCGCCTGGCTCTCGGGTGCTGGGCAGTGCCACCGCTCAGACAGGCGGTGCCACCGCCTGGCTCTCGGGTGCTGGGCGGTGCCACCGCCCGACCTTGCTAGTCACTGGTTGGGCTTTAATTCCGGCCCAAACCAGATTTCATTTTGGGCCCAGTTGGCCCCTAATTAAGATATAGGATTATTTCTTAATCCTAACCTTAATTACATGCAAACTACGTAACTAGAAACATAATCCTAAGCAAGTTTTTAACCGGCGAACTTCAAGTCTTGTTCCGACGAGCTTTCCGGCGATCTTCCGACGGACTTCCGATACGCCCTTGGATTTCTTCCGACGGACTCCCAGCTGGCTCCCGATCTTGTGGTGAAATCAACGAGTAACCGAGCCTTCTCGGTGATCTCTGCGAACCTCCGATGATCTCTTCGGCGGACTTCCGAAAACTCCGACAAGTCCCCGATTTCTTCTCGATTGGTTCCGGCAGCATCTCCGACGAATCTTCGGACTCTCAAACACCCATCGAACTTGATTCTGGTAGACTCGCTTTATGTCTTCAAGCTTTCGTAGTTAATCCTGCATACTTATCTCAACATATGGATTAGATAAAACATGACAATTGACTTCATCATCAAAATCCGAGATTCAACACATGTGACTTGACACGAAATTTTTTTGCTTATTATATTTTGGCATTTATCACTTTATATTATATATATATATACATACATATATATACATACATATATATAATACATACATATATATACATACATATATATATACATATATATATACATATACATATATATATTGTGATGTCCTTGGATTCGTGCAATGGGAATCGAATCGAGATGAGATCATGATAATGAGACCGATTCACCTTTAAACATAGATCCTAAATAATCCCAGTCATAGGTTAATCGAGAGGGACATCGTGATAATCGGACAGACTGGTGTGCTGTATACCCATCCATATGATAGATGCAGCTGGTCTCATAGCTGCTCATGTGGGGACATTAGGGATACAGTACAAGTGCTCATCGGAGAATGAGTTCACTGATTGATCCGCTTATGGAATACTAGATGGTTGATGATGCCTTATTGTTAGACAGTGATTCCGTAGTCCTAGTAGTGTATTTGATCCTTAGACTTGGGACACCAAAGATGTCCTGTATGAGTGCTCCACCCTTTGATACCAGACTTATAGGTTTGGATGTCTAAGAACTAGTACAACTGGAGCCCCTATCTTATTGGATATCCAATAAGCCCCTAAATTATTGGATCCCATGGATGAGATCCAATAAGAGCCCATGAGAGATTAATGGATAGAGATCCACTAATCTAAAAGGCTTGGGTAATTGGATGCAGATCCAATACCTAATAGGGGAGGATCCATTAGGGTTTGACATGGGGCCTCTATAAATAGGAGGGATTCAGAGCCTCATAGGCTAGAGCCTTTGTTTGCCTCTCCTATTTTCCTCCCCCTCTCCACCTCAGAGCTGGCCTGGAGTTTTGAGGAGCATCGTCGCAGCCCTGTTGTGTAGATCACCGCTAGAGAGGAGGACGCTTGACCTCCTTCACCCTCTCTTAGAGATCTGCAAGGAAACAGGGATATACGTGTTAGGACCCTTTTCTAAGCTTTTGAATAATTTTTATCGAGTCTATTTAGTCCAGTTGTTTATTGAGTCTGTTTAGTTCAGTTAGAGTCGGGTAGAGGTTTATTTAATATTTATTTATTATTAAGAGTCCAAGTCTTGGTGGACTCTAGGTGGAACTCTATAAATAGTGATGTAACCCTTTCTTTCAATCAATGAATGAATGAAATGTTATTCCACTCTGTGGACAAACCCTAGGAGGCTGATCATTATCAAACCCTAGGAGGCTGATCATTATCATTCCCATTTCTTTTATTTCCTTTACGATAAGACTTTAGGGTCTTATCAATTGGTATCAGAGCAGCGATCCTTGGCGTTCTCGCTGCAACGTAACTTAAAAAAAAAAAAAAATTGTGTGAGGAAAGGTGAAGCCGGCAGCCACGAACGTCGATCCTTCTCAACCAAGAAGGAACCTCTGCGTCTTGGTCAGCGACCACTATTGCCCATCTCTACCGTCGTCGCTACTGCCCAACCAGCAGCCGCCACCACTGCCGCTGCCCCCTTGCTGTAGTTATCTTCGTCTTCGGAAAAAAAAAAGAAAAAAAAAAGAAGAAGAAGAAGAAGCCGCAGCCACCTCTGCTTCCCCAACCGGACCCCTACTTCCGGCCAGCCACCCGCCGCTGCTGCTTCCCGGCCGACGGACTACCATCGCCGTCGCTTCTGCCCAGCCAATAGCCACCACTGCCGCCCTAGCCAGCGACTTCGCCTCCTCGCTGCCCGCATCTCGCTCGAACGAGAAGGGCCGCAACCCCCGTTTCCCAGCCAACGGACCACCCATCTTCGCTTCTACCATCGGCGACGCTGCCCTAGCCGCACTGCCATCGCTGCCTTCCCTTGGTTGCAGCTTTGGCCATGCGATCTGTCGGCGTTGCTATTTCTGTGGTGCGATAGAAATAGAGCAGCCACCGGACCCTCCGCTGCCAGTCGCCGCAATCTTCTCCTCATCGATCCCAGCCCTCGACGAGGCAACCACCACCGCTGCCTCCTTCTCCACCGTTGCCGCTCCCCTAGGGTCGCAGCCATAGCTGCTCGACCTCCCCTCCTCAGCAATCGTTGGTGACGCTGCTCCCAGCCATGCCACCACCACTGCCTCCTTCACCGCCGCACCACCGTTGCCAGCATCGCCAGTGACTCCGGCTGTGGTGCGATAGAAACAGAGCACCCTATTTCCCCTCTCCAGCATCGCAACTTCCCGACCAGTGACGACCCTCGCTGCCTCTTTCTCCACCGTCGCCGCTAAGTTCCGACCGCTCGATCACCGCTACCCGCCTCCCTGCCGTGACCCTCGCTGCCTCCTCCACCGCCGCTGCTACACTCCGGCCAACAACCATCACTGCTGCCAACCACCGCAGCCTTCTCCTCAACCGCTCATAATCCGGCCAACCCCTTCTGTGGTGCGACAAAAACAGAGCATGCAGCAACCACCGCCGCACGTAGCAACAAAAAAATAGTGGCACCCTCTACTGCCGCAGCCGCCGATTGTAACCACCACCGCCTCTGCTCCTGGCCAACGACCAACCCCTCATTCTGTAGCAGCCGTCCTCTAGCAACGCACGCAGCAACCGCAGCACCACCGATTCCTCTTCTCAACCCCGACCGCTTCAACGCCGCCTCCCCCTTACTTAGCATCTTCTATCACAATCGTAGGTTGCCATCACCGCATCCTCAACCCCGCTACCCGACAATCGCTCCTTGGGTCGCTGTAGCCACATCAACGCAATCACCTTTCAGCCCCGGCGCTCTCACCCCACATAGCGACAGAAACAAGGCAGCAACTCTTCCTCCAACGCAGCGACCACAGCACTGCCCTCGGCATCCACCTCCTCGACAACTTCACATTGACAATGCTGATGCCCTTGACTGACATCAAAAACAGGAGTTGAGAACCCAAATTTGCAGTCTTGCACAATGGCCACCGATAACGTAGTGAAAGCACAAATGGAAGCATGGGAAATCAGAATTGAGAACCGGCTGCAAGAAACACTTAATGATTTCAAAAAGAGCCTACTGGAGAGTCTCAGCAAATTTCAACAAGATAGGGGCTCAAGTTCTATGTTGCATAGATATGAAAATATAGGAAAAGGGTTCCAAGATTGTGACATAAACTACTCACACATGAAGGTGGAATTTCCGAGATGGAAAGATAGAGATCCGACTAATTGGATTTCTAAGGCGGAAAATTTCTTTCGTTTTCACAGAACCCCAGAAGAATCAAAGGTAGAAGTGGCCTCAATCCAGCTCGATGAAGATGCAATCCAGTGGTACAATTGGTATGAAACTTGCTATGGAGTTCCTTCGTGGGAGCAGTTCAAAAGAAGACTTCTTATTCGCTTTAGTCCATCCGATTATGAGAATGTTGATGGCCAGCTTGCCAAAATTTATCAAACTTCTACAGTGTCAGAATATTAGAGTAGGTTTGAAAGATTATCAAATCAAGCTAGAGATTGGTCGGAACGACAACTTCTGGGTACATTTATTGAAGGGCTTATTCTAGAGATCTGACATGAAGTTAAAACTCGTCAACCCCGCACTATGATAGCTGCGATCTCATTTGCACATCTACATGAGAAAAAAATTAGCAAGGAAATATCAGCAAGGGGTTTGTGCTATGATGAAAAGTGGAGTATAAAGCACCGATGTAAACAAGGGCAACTTCTAATGATTGAACCAATTGGAGAGGAGCCGAAAGCTAAGAATGTGGACTTCGATCATGAAGGTATAAATTCTAACGAAGATGTTGAACCTACCATACATACAATGCATACATTAGCCGACTACTCTAACCCGCAAACTATGGAAGTTGGCGGAACTCTAGAGCATCAGCCTATTATAGTTTTGATTGATACTGGTAGCACTAACAATTTTATGGACAGTGAGACTGTTGACCGATTGGCCCACCACATTGAAGGCTACGACAGATTTGAAGTAAAGATCGTTGATGGACGGATTTTCATTTGTGATAGCAAAGGTTCAAAGATAAAATTGATTATACAGGGCCAGCAGTTTCTTGCAACGATTACTACACTGAAAGACCGACCTATTGCTTACACTATCAAAAGCTGGAGACCCTACTTACTTGATCAATGGGTTGTGATGCATTGCAGATAGTCTATGACTAAAGAGAAGCTCCCCGAGATTGATGCTGCTCAGCCTTGAGGACAAGGCTGATTTGAAGAGGGAGGAACTGTTAGGACCCTTTTCAAAGCTTTTGAATAATGTTTATCGAGTTTGTTTAGTCCAGTTGTTTATTGAGTCTGTTTAGTTCAGTTAGAGTCGGGTAGAGGTTTATTTAATATTTATTTATTATTAAGAGTCCAAGTCTTGGTGGACTCTAGGTGGAACTCTATAAATAGTGATGTAACCCTTTCTTTCAATCAATGAATGAATGAAATGTTATTCCACTCTGTGGACAAACCCTAGGAGGCCGATCCCCTTAAAGTGACCAAGGAGGGTCGATCCCCTCGAAGTGATCAAGGAGGGCCGATCCCCTCGAAGCGATCAAGGAGGCTAATCCCCTTGAAGTGATCATTATCATTCCAATTTCTTTTATTTCCTTTACGATAAGACTTTAGGGTCTTATCAATACAATCTCCCTAGGTAACACAATCTATTCTATACATAGTTTGTTTCACGGATTTTTGCGCACCAATCTTCGCACGACGACGAACATCTTTTTGGGAAATTGGGGATTTTGTTTTTTCTTGTTATTCCGCTGTGCATGTGATGTTGCCCCCAATATTTCCCAACAGTAGTATCAGAGCCAAATTGTTCGTGCGAATGATTAGTTTTTGAACTGCGTGTGTTGTGTTTAGGAAGAATTTTGACATCAAAATCATTGACGCAAAAGCAAAAAAGGCAGCAACTGTTGCTGCCCTTGCTCTCGTCGCAGATGGCAGTGCTACCATCTACGTGCAAGTAGGCCGCATGTAGCAGCAGCCGCAAGGCCGGCGGCGTGCGGCCAGGCCCCTACGCGCGGGCACGACGACCACCTGCGCGCGGACACTATGTCCACGCGCAATGGCGGTGCTTGCGGGTGCTGGACCTACGGGCGGCGGCGCTTGTGGCCTCTGCACCCGCCAGCAGAGGCACCACGGGTTGAGGCGCATGCGGCCGCTGTGCCCGCGGGCAAGGGTGCCGCAGGGCAGCAGCGCCTGTGGCCGCTTCTCCCGCAGGGTGAGGCGCTGTCGGGCAGCGGCGCTTGCGGTCGCTACTCTCGCAGGCAAAACCACCCCTTAGGGGCGGCCGCTCGGCGGGGCAGCACCGCTTGCGGGCACTGCCCCGAGGGCAGAATTGCCCGCGGAGGCGACAGCGTCCGCAGGGGTGCCCACCTGCAAGGGCAGCACCGTCAGCGGGTGTGCCGCCCGCAGGCGAGGGCAACGCCCCGCCCTGCCGGCTGCGGTAGTAGCAATAGCAAGGGAGAGGGGCCTAGGGTTTTGGGCAAAAGATAGTTTTGCCCCTTGGAATTTGAGAAATTCTAGTTACTGTCTTTGAACCAAATTATGAAAATACCCCTCAGAATGCAGAAAATTCCCTATATGTCCCTAATTTCAAAAAATATTAATTAATTAAAAGATTTAGTTGATTATTATTTTTATTATTCTATAGTAGTCTTACATGACAATGATTTATACATGTGATGTATGATGTATGGACGGATGATTATGGACCGTGTGATGTGTGTACTTGTGATTATTATTATTGGGGTCTGCGAGCCTCCATTATATTTCTCGTCTATTGTTGGGCCTGCGTGCCTATGATTAAGTTGTAATCATATGAGAAGGCACGTGGATGCGATAACGGGAGCGTGGATGCGATAACGGGACCCACGAGACGTACGATTGCGATGCATGGAGATGCATCGATATGTCGACGGAACCGACGAGGATAAGATGGACGATCACAGGGCATGAAGATGCACCGTTGCGCACATAGATATTGATGTGAGTGATTAGGCCTACTGGCTCGGGCCTGATCAAATTAGGCTGTGGTTCATGATCATCTGGTGTAATTACTCATGTGATGTGTGATTGCTTATATACCTACTAGATATGTATATATATTTGCATGCGATGTAGATATATATTAAATATGTATATGTGTGACATGTCATATTAGGAGACCAAATCATAGAAATCTCTCGCTCTCTCGATAATATTAAGTCGGTAAACGTGAGACAATTAGATTGACCCACGTGACCTTCCATCGTTGTGGGTAGGAACCGATTCCCGGTGTAGGTTGAGTTGGTCGAATCCCTCGAGGCTCACCTATATCGCGATTCGCTATCTTATCTACGAAATAGAGATGTCACCGGTGACTTAAGGGTATGGTATGCTTGATTGTGTCCCTCGAGGGTATATCATCAAATCAGATTCATCTTGTAACGAAGGTATTGACTTAATCAAACATCATGGTTGGTCGAGTCCCTCGAGACCATGGTGATTACGAGGCCGAACAGGACGAGAATCACAAGGAGTTGTGATCGACAAGTGTTGCCTTCCTTCTAGGCTTAGTGTGATTGGTCGAGTCCCTTGAGGTTACACTAAAATGCTGATTGGATCCTAATCCCCATTAGAAGTCTGCCAGAGACCTTCGTTTCACGTGTTGAGGGTGTCGCATGACTCGCTAGTAAAATAGTGGGAGCATATTAAGATAGAAGTCCATATCTTAATAGTTTATTTCTTGCAAAATATGCATGTTATTCATTTCTGCTGCATCTTTATTTTCAGAAAATATCACTTTCAAATCCCTTATGTGGCATACTTGATGTCAACCGCCTCACTGGTCCAAATTATATGGATTGGCTTCGCAACTTGAGAATTATTCTCACGGCGGAGAAAATCGAATATGTCCTTGATACAGTAATGCCTACACCTGAGGAAGGGGCAAGCAAGGATGAGATCGCTCGCTACGTGAAGTACATTGATGACTCCACTCTTGCTCAGTGCTATATGTTGGGCTCTATGACTCTTGAGTTACAGAGACAACATGAAAAGATGGATGCTAGATCCATTCTCCTACATGTCCGTAAATTGTTCGAGGAACAGGGAAGGACTCAGCGATATGAGATATCGAAGAGCCTCTTCCGCACAAAGATGACTAAGGGGACACCGGTTCAGAACCATATCCTAAAGATGATTGAGTGGATGGAGAAACTCACAAGTCTAGGAATGGTCCTAGAGGATAACTTGTATGTGGATATTGTACTTCAGTCCCTACCAGATTCCTTTTCATAGTTCATAATAAATTTTAATATGAACAAGCTTGAGGTGACTCTCCCAGAGCTCCTCAATATGTTGAGGGAGGTAGAGAGTACTATTAGGAAAGAGAAGCCGATTTTTTACACTAGTGAGACCAGAAAGAAATGGAAAGCAGAAAAGTCCCTTGAGAAAGGAAAGGGCAAGGGCAGACCAAGAAAAGCAAAGGTTGCTAAAAAAGATCCAGTAAAGGACAAAGGCTAGTACTTCCACTGTGGCAAAGATGGGCACTGGAAGAGGAACTTCAAAAAGTACCTTGCAGAAAAGGCGAAATAGAAGCTTGGTGAAGCTTCAGATACATTCATGATCAATCTCCATTTGTCAGACTCTTATGATTGTTGAATCTTGGATTTTGACAATGAAGTCAATTGTCATTTGTTATCTAATCTATATGTTAAGATAAGTGTGCAGGAGTTGCGCCAGAGTCAAGACTATGATCACGTTGGGGGTTCAAAAGTTCGACGGAAGTCTGGACGGTCGTCGGAGGTTCTGCGGGAACAAATCCGAGAAGTCTAGGAGCTTGCCAGGGAAGCTCATCGAAACTCGCCAAGTGGATCATCGCAAGTCCAGGAGTTTGCCAGAAGTTTGCTAGAGTATCGCTGAGGGTTCATCGGATGTTCGCCGGAAGTTCGTCGGAAGCTCGCTAGAAGAAGCGATTGACGCACCGGAGTAAGTTGCAGTAAATGTTTTGAAAATATTGTAGTTAGCATAATGATTAAGTTAGAAATGCGAGGTGATCCTATTAACTTAATCTTGGGGCAATTGGGCCCTTGACAGACCCAAATTGGGCTAAATGGATCAGCCCATTCGGACCCAGATTTCCTAGCTGGCAGTGGCACTACCCAGGAGCCGAGCCTCCGAGTGAGGCTGGGCGGTGGTACCACCCCTGTCAGGTGGTGGTACCGCTCGAACTTGGTCTCCGAGCTCTATCAGGAGGTAGTACCACCCAATTATGGTGGTAGTATCACCAGGACCCCGAAATTCTAGGAGATGACACTTTTGAGCTCCAAATTCAAACCAGTTTGGGTCCTATATAAACCCCACCCTTTCATGCATGAAAGGGCACCGAAACTTAGCATTTATTCTGAGATTTGGAGAACTTAAAAGTGTTGTAAAAGGCTAGAAGTTCTTCTCCCTCTTTTCTTCTAAGTTTTGATCATTCAAGAGAGGAGTGAAAAATCTGTAAGGGTTGTCTCCTAAGCCCATCAAAAGGAGTAAAACTATAAAAGGGTGGTTGGCCTTTGCCTATTGAAGGAAGGCCTCTAGTGGATGTCGGTGACCTCGTCGGAGGAGGAAGCCGAAAGTGGATGTAGGTCACGTTTGACCGAACCACTCTAAAACTCTGGTTTGCATTAACTTATTGCTATTACCTTACTACAAACCTCTTCAATAGCTTACTGCCTTCAATACTTTTCCATATGCTTTTAATCTAAGCAGATTTCTGGAATCAGTTTTCAATGTACGAAGGTTTTTCCGAAAACGATATGATTTTATCCGCTGCACTAATTCACCCCCCCTCTTAGTACCGACCCTAATCCTAATAATTGGTATCAGGGTAGGGTTAACTCTCAATCGGATTAAAACCCAAGGGAGATGGCATATGCTGGAAATCAAGAGGGCCACTCTATTACATGTCCACCCATGTTCAATGGGACGGACTACACTTATTGGAAGATCCGAATGAGGATTTTCCTTTTTTCAATGGATTTTGAACTTTGGAATCTTGTCGAAAATGGATTTTCGAAGTCTTCTCTTCCAATGATCAATTGGAATGAATTGGAGAAGAAGACTTTCGCTCTTAATGCAAAAGCTATAAATGCCTTATTTTTTACGCTTGATAAAAATGAGTTCAACCGTGTTTCGGTTTGTGAAACCGCATTTGATATTTGGCATACACTCGAAGTGACTCAGGAAGGCACAAGTAAAGTAGAGTGAAAGAGTCAAAAATCAATCTTTTGATACATTCTTTTGTACTTTTCCGAATGAAACTGAGCGAGACTATTGGCGACATGTACACCCGTTTCATGGATGTCGTCAATGGTCTAAAAGGATTTGGAAAAAGTATTTTAGATTTTGACCTCGTAAATAAGATTCTAAGATCCCTTCCTAAGAATTGGGACCCTAAAGTCACTGCTATTCAAGAGGCTAAAGATTTAAACAACTTCCCTCTTGAAGAATTAATCGGGTCATTAATGACCTACGAAATGACTTGCAAAGCTCATGAAGAGCAAGAAGACATCCTTCCACAGAACAGGAAAGATATGACACTTAGAACTTTCAAAGACCACTTGAGAGAAAACTCAAGTGATGAAGACTGTGACGATGACTTGACACTTCTAAAAAGGAAATTAAAAAAATTTATTAAAAGAAACAAGTTTAAAAATGACACAAAAAATAAATTTGAACCCAAAAAGGACTAAGTTATTTGCTACGAATGCAAGAAGCCGGGATACTTCAAAAGTGATTGTCCCTAAGCCAAGAAGAGAACACTAAAGAAGAAGGCGCTCAAAGCAACGTGGGATGACTCAAGCGCGTCCGAAGAAGAGGAGTCCAACACCGAGAAAGTTGCTCATTATGCCCTAATGGCCATCGGAGATGAGGTAACTAATTTAATTGATGCAGATTTATCATTTGACGAATTATTAAATGCCTTCCATGACTTATTTGATTAATGCAAAACTATTAGTAGAAAATATAAATTACTAAAAAAGGAGCATGATACTCTTACTTGTAATTTTGATAAATTAAAAATTGAATATCATGATAGTTTAGCTCCATGTAAAAAATGCCATGATCTAGAAACTCTCAAAAAGGAGAACTTGCTATTTAAGGACACCTTGAAAAAATTTGAGGTTGGTAGCAAGTCTTTGAATATGATCCTTACAAATAAGGGTCATGTTCCTAAAAGAAGTGAAATCAGATTTGTGAGAAGTCCTCACCAAAATCCAACCACCTTCATTAAAGGCCCTATCTTACATGTTCGGCACCAAAGCAAATGCAACTTTTGTTGCAAACATGGATATAGAACTTATCATTGTCCATTCAAGAAAGTTAGTTCGAACAAACTGATTTGGGTTCCTAAAGAAACCACGATAAATTTTATGCAACATGATAAACAATTTAGATCAGTGTTTGGTACCTAAAAATCATCCTTTCTTGTAGAAATATATACCATCACAAGCTAGGAGCAAGAGATGGTACCTTAATAGTGGATGCTCAAGGCATATGACCGGAGATCCATCTCAATTCTCTAAGCTCACTAGCATAGACAAAGGCTATGTCACCTTCGGAGACAACAATAAGGGTAAAATCATTGGCAAAGAAACCATAGGTAACAAATCCAACTTCTTTATTGAAGATGTTTCATTAGTTGATGGTTTAAAACATAACCTCTTGAGCATTAGTCAATTATGTGATAAATGATATATTGTCAAATTCGAATCTAATGCTTGTATCATTGAAAACCCACACAAAAGCACATCTATGATTGCATTAAAACAAAATAACGTATACATCATTAACATCAATGATCTTTGCAATGAAATGTGTTTCTCGATTTTGAATGAGGATGCTTAGCTTTGGCATAGGAAATTAGGTCATGCTAGCATGAAACTAATCACTCAAATATCATCGAAAGAACTTGTCAGAGGAATTCCTCATTTCAAGTTCATCAAAGATAATGTGTATGATGCTTGTCAATTAGGAAAACAAATTAAGGGTAGTTTCAAATCTAGGAATCAAATAAGCACCTCTAGGCCCTTACAATTGATCCATATGAACTTGTTTAGACCTATCTCTATATCAAGCCTAGGAGGTAGCAAATACACCTTCGTCATTGTAGATGACTATAGTAGATACACATGGACTTATTTCTTAAAACACAAAAATGAATGCTTTAGATATTTTACCAAGTTTTGTAAACTTGTCCAAAATGAAAAGGGTTCTATGATTTCGTCAATTAGAAGTGATCATGGTGGTGAATTTCAAAACCATGATTTTCAAGAATTTTGTGAATTTAATGGATACAATCACAACTTCTCTACTCCAAGAAATCCTCAACAAAATGGAGTAGTAGAAAGAAAAAAATAGAAATTTACAAGAAATGACGAGAACCATGTTGAATGAACATAGCCTACCCAAATATTTTTGGGCCGAAGCCGTAAACACTACATGCTATATTTTGAATATAGTTCTAGTAAGACCCTTACTCACCAAAACTCCTTATGAGTTGCGGAACAACAAAAAAACCTAATGTTTCATATTTTAAAGTTTTTGGGTGTAAATGTTTTATCTTGAATGAAAAAGATGCCTTAGAAAATTTTGATGCTAAATCCGACGAAGAAATTTTCCTTGGTTATTCTTCGGTTTCTAAAGCTTTTCATATCTTCAATAAAAGAACTTTGATTATAGAAGAATCCACTCATGTTGTTTTCAATAAGATTTCCGAAATCAAGAAAAATGATTTTGATGATGATGTTGATTTTGATTCTTTGAATTTAAATGAAACCCCTTCTCCAACTAGCAACTTGGATGCATCCACTTCTGAGATATCGTTACCCAAGGATTGGAAGTATGTAGATACTCATCCTAATGAGCTAATCCTAGGAGACACATCTAAGGGGGTTCAAACACGTTCTTCTCTTAAAAATTTTTGTGCCAACGTCACTTTTCTCTCCCAAATTGAACCTAAATGTATTTACGAAGCCATGAAAGATGATTCATGGATTATCGCAATGCAAGATGAGTTAAATCAATTTGAAAGAAATGAGGTGTGGAAGCTTGTTCTTAGGCCAAATGACCATTTAGTTATTGGTACTAAATGGGTTTTTAGAAACAAGCAAGATGAATATGGTATCATGGTTAGAAATAAGGCTAGATTAGTAGTCAAAGGTTTCAACCAAGAAGAAGGTATCGATTACGAAGAAACCTTCGCTCCTATGGCTATATTAGAAGCCATAAGGATACTCCTTGCCTATGCTAGTAATAATAATTTTAAGTTATTTCAAATGGATGTTAAAAGCGCTTTTCTTAATAGCTTTATTTTTGAAGAAGTTTATATTGAACAACCTCCTAAATTTGAAAATAATAGCCTCCCTAATCATGTGTTTAAATTAACTAAAGCTCTCTATGGTTTAAAATAAGCCCCAAGGACTTGGTATGAGAGACTTAGTTCTTTTCTTATTGAAAATAATTTCACAAAAGGCAAGGTCGATACTATATTGTTTATCAAGAATTTTGAAAATAATTTTCTCATTGTTCAGATTTATGTTGATGATATTATTTTTGGTTCTACAAACGAATCTCTTTGTGAATCTTTTGCTAAAACTATAAGTCTTGAATTTGAAATGAGTTTGATGGGAGAATTAACCTTTTTCTTAGGCTTACAAATTAAGCAACTAAGAAATGACATCTTTATTAGTCAAACTAAATATGCTTTAGATTTGCTAAAAAGATTTAATATGGAAAGCTCAAAAGATGTTAACACTCCGATAAGCAGCTCCACTAAGTTAGAAGTTGATGAAAGTGGAGAAAGCTTTGATAAAAAAACTTATAGGGGTATGATAGGAAGTTTACTTTACCTCACTACAACTAGACCAGATATCATGTTCAGTGTAGGACTTTATGCTAGGTTTCAATCGAACCCTAAGATATCTCATTTCAAAGCGGTTAAAAGAATACATAGATATCTTAAAGGTACCACAAATCTAGGATTATGGTATCTAAAAACCGAAAAGTTTGAGTTAATTGCTTATGTTGATGCGGATTTTGCTAGGTGTAGACTAAATAGAAAAAGCACATCAGGAACATGTCAATTTTTGGGACATGCTCTTGTTTCCTGGTCATCTAAGAAACAAAATTCGATTGCACTATCAACAACTGAAGGTGAGTATATTGCAGCTAGTGCATGCTGTGCACAAGTTGTGTAGATGAAAAACACCTTATAAGATTATAAAGTTCATCTTAAAAATATTCCCATTAAATGTGATAACACAAGTGCTATATGTTTAACAATGAATCTCATTCAACACTCAAGAATAAAACATATTGATATTAGACATCACTTTATACGAGATCATGTCACTAATCATGATGTAGCTATAGAGTTCATTGATACTAAACATCAACTAACTGATATTTTTACAAAGCCTTTAAGTGAAGAATAATTTGATTTTATTAGAAGAGAATTAGGTATGTTAATGTGTCCGAATGCATGAACTTATTAAAATTATTTTTCGGATGTTCTTGATTCAATGATCAAATCACTTAATTGTTATGATGATTTTACATGATTACATGCCTTAATAACATATTCGAAATTATGTGTTTTGAATACAAAGTTTCCATAATAATAAGCATGTTTTATCTTCATGATTGTGTTTGAAAATCTATAGCAAAACCTTGTCTGAATGCATGAAAGTGTTAAATTTTATTTTCGGATTTTCTTGATCCTAACGATACATTATTCTCTTACGGACTTAATGTAGCTTTCATAAGCATGTCATATAGAGTTTAATTCATATCATTGATTTTTGATATATAGAATCAATTAGCAAATGCATCTCTTATAGACTTATCGTGTGAAAAATATTTTTTTTTCAAGAAATGAATTTGATGAAATAATTCTTTCTTATAAATTCCTTCTTGAAAAGGGAAGACTTTTTTTTTGAAGGATTTGATTCACATACATATCTTAATACTTGTAAAAATGAAACATGATTTAAATCTCTTATTAATTTTAACTTCACTCGAGTAATCTCACAAATGGCTTTCCTCTTTCATGCAAAAAGATAATACCAAATAAAAAGGAAGAAGCAATCTCCATTTCATGTTTTCCTTAGATGTTTGTATAGTTAGTATCCTATCACTCATTGTTGAAAAATGACATGAACCTAATTATGGCATGAATCATTACCGCACTTATGTTTAAAATTTGCTTATATCGTTCTCCTTTTTATTGATGACAAAGGGAGAGAAATATATACATTGATGCTATGAGTGCCATATTTGAATTTGAATTATGTTAAGATATCAAAAGAAGCTTGCAATCAAATATATGGTAAATTGATGATAGAAATGCTATGATTGCCATATTTGCATTATGCCATATATGCATTATGTTAAGATATCAAGAACTTGCATCGTAATTTTACATTTTGATATCTTACCATACGATGAAGTGCTACCATTACTATCATTCACACTTGAAATATAAGACTTGAAAATGGATGTCAAGCCTTGACATCATTTTCAGAAAGATACATCATGATAGGATTCATGATGGGAGTATTGATGAGGTTAAACGATCTTAACTTATCAATATGTCTCTTGAATTCAAAGGCTTTGAAATTCAAGAATAACTTATCTCAAGTATAGCATATAGATAGGGGGAGTTAAGGTTAACTCCGTAATCAATTGATTATCATCATAAAAAAGGGGGAGATTGTTGAATCTCTGATTTTGATAATTAAGTCAATTGTCATTTGTTTATCTAATCTATATGTTGAGATAAGTGTGCAGGATTAACTACGATGGTAGTAAGACATGTAGCAGGTGTTGAGCCGGAGTCAAAACCAAGATCACGTTGGGGGTTCAAGAGTTCGTCGGAAGTCTAGATGGTCATCGGAAGTTCTTTGGGAATAATTCGAGAAGTCTGGGAGGTTGCCAAAGAAGTTCGTTAGAACTCGCCAAGAGGATCATCGCAAAGTCCATGAGTTTGCCGAGAGTCCACCGGAGCATCGTCGAGAGTTTGTCGGATGTTCGCCGGAAGAAGTGATTGACGCACTGGAACACAATTTGTAGTATTAATGTCCTAATTATTATAGTTAGCATGTATATTAAGTTAGGATTGGGAGTTGATCCCATTAACTTAATCTGGGGCCAACTGGGCTCTTAACAGATCCAAATTAGGTTGACTAGAATAGCCCATTCGGACCTAGAATTCCTGGCCGACGGTGGCACTGCCCAGAGACTCAGTCTCCCAAGAGTTCTGAGTGGTAGTACCGCCCTTGTCAGGCAGTGGTACCACCGGTAGTTATTACTACCAACGGTGGTACCGTCCCTATTAGGCGGTGGTACCGCATGAGCTCAGTCTCCGGGCGATGTCAAGTGGTAGTACCACCTAGATTGAGTGGTAGTACTGCTTAGTGACAGATGACAGGTGGTAGTACCGCCCAGTTATGGCGGTGGTATGTTAGAACCCTTGCAAATTCTAAGCTTGTGGTTGATCTCTTTAGGGAATCGGCCTCCTGGAACTCTATAGGGGTTCCTTCCTCCAAGTTGCTGCTCAAAGGTTGCAGAAAATATTTATCTATTGCTTATCTAAAGAGGATGAATACATGACTATTTATAGGGTTTCTAAACCCTAACTCCTAATAGGACTCCTACTCAATTAAGACTTCTACTCAAGACTCCTAATAGTACTCCTACTCAAGACTCCTATTCCTTTACAACTCCTAATTTTTCTTTAAGAAATAACCTCCAAACCCTAGCCGGCCTCTTCACCTCTTTAATAAAGGTCGGCTTAGGTAGGTTTTACATGAATGCCCCTATCAATTAGGACTCTCCTAGCTAGAGTCCTAACAGACCCGCCCTCTTCAAATCAGCCTTGTCCTCGAGGCTGACAATCCATGAATTTTGGGAATTTGATCTTCTAAGTCGTCATAGTTCTCCCAAGTGGCACCTTCTACTGGTAAGTTTGCCCATTGTATTAGCACTTCAGTAATGGGTTGTCATCATTGAGTTATGATCCGTCAATCAATAATGGCACTCAACTGGGTCTGGAGTTCTCCTTGGGTAGTCATATTTGGTGGGTGGCTTTAGGCTGTCTCCAAGCACTTGTTTGTCACTTCTGTCTAGCCGTTAGTTTGTGGGTGATATGCCATACTCCTTTTTAATTTAGTACCTTGCATATGGAAAAACTCTGTCCAAAATCTGCTCGTGAAGATGCAAGTAGAATTTGGCACAAGCATAATGCGTCTCTTATAGCGTAATTCTTTTGAGTACCAATTATAATGAGCCACGGAGTTTAGGGCTTCCTCTGATTTTTTTATAATCTTACTAGTCTCTGGATCTTCCAGTCATTCCATCTTAATATCCTCAAGGAAGTCACTGGTCAGAAGTGAAACGATCGAAAGTTTAGCTTGCTCGGCTAGCTGTGAAAGCACATCTACAACAATATTCTCTTTCCCCTTTTTGTAAGTTATTTCATAATTAAATCAATGAAGTTTTGTTATCCATTTTTGTTGCTCAGGGGATGATATCTTTTGCTCCAAAAAGTACTTGAGGCTTTTATGGTCGGTTTTAATTTGAAATCGTCGACCGATCAAGTAGGGTCTCCACCTCGTTGTTGCGTGCACAATGGCGAGCATCTTCTTATTATATGTTGACATATTGTGATGGGAGAGAGACAATGTCTTACTAGTGCATATAAGTGGTTGACTATCTTGCATGAGAATGGCTCCAATTCCGACTCCAGATGCGTCAGCCTCAATAATGAAGGGTCGGCTGAATTATGGTAGTGCTAGCACCGGGTCGTCGTCATGGATGCCTTAAATTTGTCGAAGGTAGCAAAGGCTTTGTCCAACCATTGGAAGACATCTTTTTTTAGTAAGAAAGTGAGTGGTGCACTGATCATTCCATAGTTTTTCATGATCTTACGATTGTAGCCTGTTAAACCGAGAAAGTCACGTAGCAATTTTATGTTCCTCGAGGTCGGCCAGTTATGCATTGTTCCAATTTTGGAGGGGTCCACTACCACACCTTCCTCTGATATGATATGCCCAAGATATTCTACCTTCTGGTGAAGAAAGCAAAAATTCATAGTGGTTGTTGTGTGTTCGAAAGGTGATTTTCGGTATGTCTTCTTTGCACACTCATATTTGATGATACTCGGATTGAAGGTCTAGCTTTATGAAGATTTATGCTCCCTTTCATCTAGCAAATCATCTTCTATTGGAATAGAGTATTTTTCCTTGACGGTTATGCCGTTGAGGGTTCGGTAATCAATGCACATTCACCATGTTTCGTCCTTCTTTCGTACGAAGTGTTGAATCTCGGATTTTGATGATGAAACTAATTGATTGTGTTTAGATGTTTAACTGCATTTTGAGTAATGCAGGTCTACTCGATCAGGATTAGACAGTTGACGCAGGAGGAT
The DNA here is from genome assembly GCA_004837865.1 of Musa balbisiana. Taxonomy (NCBI): domain Eukaryota; kingdom Viridiplantae; phylum Streptophyta; class Magnoliopsida; order Zingiberales; family Musaceae; genus Musa; species Musa balbisiana. The sequence continues at coordinate 18,648,059 of CM017192.1, forward strand.
TTGACGTTGCGCCGGAGGATATCACGTTAGGATATTAGACGGTAGAATGCTTCGGACGTTGGGCATCGGGCCAAGGAGAGTGGAATTGCACCAAGGATATCGGGGTTGCGGAGGTCAACCGTCGATTGGGCAACAACTCGCAAGAGTGGACGATGCACTGAAGAATCGGACGAAGCGCCAACCAATGACGTGCCGGGCAACAGAATGTCAATTCGCGTTGTAATAATTGTCTAGATCGGAGTAGAGTTTTGGCTTGTGTGTGCAGGATTAACTACGATAACGATGAAGACATAAAGCGAAACAAAGTGCCGGAGTTAAGCGCGAAGGATTCGTTGGGAGTTCGAGAGTTCGACGGAAGTCCGAAGGTTCGTCGGGAATGCTGTCGGAACTAGCCGAGAATGAGTAGGGAGCTTGCCAAAGGGTTTTCTGAAGCTCGCTGAAAGGTTCGTCGGAAGTTCACGGAGATCACCGAGAAAGATCGTAGCTTGCCGAAGAAGCTCGTCGAAACTCGCCAAGATCAAATCGTGAAGTCTCGGAGCTTGCCGGGAGTCCGCAGAATGGTTTCCGAGAGTTTTTCGGAAGACCGTCGGAAGCTCGCCGAAAGAAGTCTTGACTTGCGGACTTTGTAATAGCTTAGGAAATGTCTTTAAATTCGTAGTTAGCACATTAATTAGGGTTAGGATTAGGTGTTAATCTTATAACCTAAGTAGGGGCCAATTGGGCCCAAGTTCGGACTAGTTTGGGCTAAGTTTGGAGCCCAACTAGTGAGCTAAAAGAGCCAGGCGGTGGCACCGTCGGTCTGGGTGGTGGCACCGCCCAGCACCCGAGAGCTAGGCGGTGGCACCGCTGGACTGGGCGGTGGCACCGCCCAGTACAATGTTAGTGTCAAAACTAACAAGCGGTGGCACCGCCACTAATAGGCGGTGGCACCGCTAGCTTCGGGAACCGAAGAGAATTCAAATTTTGGAGCCCAAATTTGAATCCTCTTGAGGCCTATAAATACCCCTCTATTCTCAGCTGAGATAACAACCTTTTGAGAAGCTAGAAGTTGAGAAAATCTTTAGGAAAAGTCTTGTTTTCAATAGCTTGAGTGTTCACCTCCTTTCTTTTCATTGAAATCTTTGTAAAAGGGTGAACCACTTGTAAGAGGTTGTAAGAGGGGTGTAAGAAGGAGGTTGATCTTCGCCTAGTAAAGGAAGATCGTTAGTGGATGCCGGTGGCCTCGACGGAAGAGGAATCGGAGGAGTGGATGTAGGTCACGATTGACCGAACCACTATAAACTATCGTCTTCTCTGGTTTGCATTTACTTCCTGCTATTATCTTACTGCAAACCCCTTCAATAGCATACTACCTTCAATACTTTTCCCTATGCTTTCAATCTAACCATATTTCCGGAATCGGTTTTCAACATACAAAGAAATTTCAGAAATCGACGTAGTTTTTACCGCTGCACTAATTCACCCCCCCCCTCTTAGTGCCGCTCCGATCCTAACAATTGGTATCAGAGCCCGGTATTTCTCATTTCGGATTTACACCTGAGAGAAATGGCTCTTCATGGCTTTCAAGAGGGCTTTTCAGTTTTTCGTCCACCGTTGTTTAACGGATTGGACTACACTTATTGGAAAACTCGAATGAGAGTTTTATTGATTTCTATGAATTTAGATTTATGGAATATTATTGAAAACGATTTTCAACTTCCCTCTAAACCGATGAACGAATGGTTGGATTTGGAGAAGAAGTATTTTTCTTTAAACGCAAAGGCTATGAATGCCTTATTTTGCGCTTTGGACAAAAATGAGTTCAATCGGATTTCTATGTGCGAAACGGCTTTTGATATTTGGCGAACACTTGAAATCACGCACGAGGGAACTAGCAGAGTCAAAGACTCGAAAGTTAACATTTTATTGCATGATTTTGAGCTTTTTCGAATGCAACCAAGCGAGATTATAGGCGACATGTACACCCGTTTCACGAATGTCGTCAATAATCTAAGAGTTCTTGGTAAATCTTTTTCGAATTTTGATCTCGTAAGTAAGATCTTAAGATCCCTTCCAAAAAGGTGGGATCCTAAAATAACCGCAATACAAGAGACAAAAAATTTAAATGATTTTCCATTAGAAGAATTAATTGGGTTACTAATGACCTATGAAATGACACTTTTGGAACATTTTGAACCCGATGAGCACTTGAACTACCTTCCAAAGAATAGGAAGGATTTGGAACTCCGGACAAATGAATACCACTTGAGCGATGACTCAAGTGATGAGGACAATGATGAACTTGAACTTCAAACACTAAATCTTAATAAGTTCATTAAACAAAAATCTAAAATAAACAATGAACTTGAACGGAGGAAGAGGCCAAAGAAGAGGAAGGCAACCAAGGATGAATCAAGAACTTCCAAAGGTGAAATGGTGAATTGGGCTTTGATGGGCTTCGACTACAAGGTAAGTAACTCAACTCCCTTAATTTATTTTGAAATTACATGATGCTTTTTATGATGCATTTTCCTCTTGTATTAGTTTAGAATTAATTTTCTTGAAAATTGCATGTCTAATAATTTAATAATGAAAATGCAAAAATTAGGAATCATGCTTATGATTCTAGTAATTTTGAAAATAATCATGAAAATTGCATGTTTATGATAAACAAAATGATTTTGATTAAAAATGCCTTATGAAATTATGCTATATGTGGTTAAGAAGTAATAATGTGTTTCATGTTGATTTCCATTATTATTTCTCGATTTTGATTAAATGAAATCATGTTTGATTTGAAGTAATGCATAATGATGTAATGAAAATATTAAATGTTTTATACCATGATTGACGATTTTATGCATGAGATTTTAAAGTTATACATAATTTTTGTGATTTATGAATTATTGATATTTGCCGTAATGAAAGCTCTTTTTTGGTTTAAATGATGATAAATGTTTTTCAAGAAGAAATATGTGTATTTTGATGATTTCCAATTTTGATTGAAACCATGCTTGATGTCTTAATGAAAATATAAAGAAGTTTGATATCATGCTTAATGATGATGTATGGATCTTGTATCAAAAACTAAGCTTGAAAAGTTAGATTCACCTAAAAAGAAAAATGCATGACTACAACAAACAAAATGATCTTGATGGAAAATACTTTATGAAATCAATTTCGATGATGCATAATGATGTAATTATGTAATGAAAATATTAAATATTTTGAAACCATGTCTTAATGTCAAGCATAATGATCATGCTTAATAGATTTCAAAATTATGCATGATGATTCTTGAGACTTATGGATTATCGATTTTTACGGTAATGAAAATGGCTTTTTCGGTTTTTGAACATTGATGCATATTTTTTTTTGGCATAAATGAAATAAATCACATGAATAGAAACACTTTAAAAGGAAAATATATTATCATGGGAATTAAAATCATGAATCTATTTGTATCACTTTTGTGAATCTCTTGAAAATGATCTTGATGGAAAATACTTTATGAAATCAATTTCGATGATGCATAATGATGTAATTATGTAATGAAAATATTAAATATTTTGAAACCATGCTTGATGTCTTAATGAAATATAAAGAAGTTTGATATCATGCTTAATGATGATGTATGGATCTTGTATCAAAAACTAAGCTTGAAAAGTTAGATTCACCTAAAAAGAAAAATGCATGACTACAACAAACAAAATGATCTTGATGGAAAATACTTTATGAAATCAATTTCGATGATGCATAATGATGTAATTATGTAATGAAAATATTAAATATTTTGAAACCATGTCTTAATGTCAAGCATAATGATCATGCTTAATAGATTTCAAAATTATGCATGATGATTCTTGAGACTTATGGATTATCGATTTTTACGGTAATGAAAATGGCTTTTTCGGTTTTTGAACATTGATGCATATTTTTTTTTGGCATAAATGAAATAAATCACATGAATAGAAACACTTTAAAAGGAAAATATATTATCATGGGAATTAAAATCATGAATCTATTTGTATCACTTTTGTGAATCTCTTGAAAATGATCTTGATGGAAAATACTTTATGAAATCAATTTCGATGATGCATAATGATGTAATTATGTAATGAAAATATAAAGAAGTTTGATATCATGCTTAATGATGATGTATGGATCTTGTATCAAAAACTAAGCTTGAAAAGTTAGATTCACCTAAAAAGAAAAATGCATGACTACAACAAACAAAATGATCTTGATGGAAAATACTTTATGAAATCAATTTCGATGATGCATAATGATGTAATTATGTAATGAAAATATTAAATATTTTGAAACCATGTCTTAATGTCAAGCATAATGATCATGCTTAATAGATTTCAAAATTATGCATGATGATTCTTGAGACTTATGGATTATCGATTTTTACGGTAATGAAAATGGCTTTTTCGGTTTTTGAACATTGATGCATATTTTTTTTTGGCATAAATGAAATAAATCACATGAATAGAAACACTTTAAAAGGAAAATATATTATCATGGGAATTAAAATCATGAATCTATTTGTATCACTTTTGTGAATCTCTTGAAAATGATCTTGATGGAAAATACTTTATGAAATCAATTTAAATGAGCTTTATCTTAATTTCTCAAAATTTGTAAATTGAGATTTCTTATGCTTAAATCAAGATTTTATATGCTTGAATTGAAATCTTTTTCTCCTAAGGTTCTTTTACGATTTACTAAAGAGAATATCTTTTCGAACTTCATGACTTAAAATTTCTTTTGAATATCTTTTATTATTTGATCTCCTAAGATTTTCTTTTGATTATTTAAGAGAAGGTTTTTCAAAAGAAATCATGCCTTTTGGTATACACATATTCTAATCCTTCATGATATGATTTTTATGCAATTGCTTGTATTCATGAAAATATTCATCTCATCACCCAATTAATTCTTCTTGATATTCCTAATGTGATGAATGAAATTATGCAATGAAATACAAATGAGAAGTTAATTATCATGCATGATAGGATGTAATGAATATTGACATTTAGATACTATCATTTGAAAAGTTATGAATCATACATGGCAAGATGCCAATTTGACAAATTAATACCATGATGATTTGAAATGTTTATGATTTGAAATGATGCATATGCTTTTTATTATGATGATGCATGTGATTGTATTGCATATGCTGTGTATCATGAATGCTTTAATGATAAATGTTTGGTACCAACAATCATGAAGAGAATAATACTTAAAATGTTGATTTAATGTTCGGTATCATGAATACTTTATTATCATACATGAAAATAGTGATAAATATTTTGAAATAAATGTTTGAATCATGTTAGATGATTTTATATTTTGTGAGAGTTATAGTGATGATTGAAACAATGATTGAAATAATATGAATGATAAAACATGAGATTGTCTATAATGCAAATTTATTGATCTCATGATGTGTAAACTGAAATAATGATTGGAATATTGATGTAATTATAAATGATGATGCAATAATATACATGAAATACTCTTGATATTATTTTGATGCATACAAATGAAAAGTTTTGATCATGCATGGTAGGATATAATTTGACAAGTTGATACCATCATGATATGAAACATTTATGATTTACAATGATCCATGCAATTTGATGATTTGGTATTATGCATGCAATACTTTAACGTATGATAATGATGCATGCAATGATGAAATATTCTTGATAAAATTATTATTTTGATATTCATGACTTGAATCTTCCTTTCTTTTTGCCAATGACAAAGGGGGAGAAAGGGTTGCTAATGTGCTATCTTGAATTAATGTAAAGGGTCATCTCAAAGAGAAATTAGCTAACTTGCACATGATAAGAAAATGCAAAAACTTGCTTACCTTCTTGCACATCTAAAGAGAAGATGCAAATGTAGCTCTTGCCAAATTGTTTGCTTGCCTCATGTCAAACATGGTCCCTTGCTAGTTTGGCATTTTGGGAAGGAAGCAAAAATGATACTTCTCGAAAAAGAAGAAAGAGCTTGCTTTCTTGAACATCTTTAATTTGCTAGCTAGAATGATGTACAATTTGCTATCTTGAACATTACAAAGAATTGCTATCATGCACATCGCAAAGAAAAGCAAATATACAAACTTGCACATCTTTAAATTTGCTAGCTTGTATGTAGTAAAACTTCATATCGTAAAAGTTGCTAGAGAAGCAAAGAATTACTATCTCGAAAGAAGCAAAAATGCAAAACTTAGAAAACTTGCAATATAATTGCTCTTGCCATGCTTTGTATCAAAAATAGGTTGATATCCTTAAAAGCATCGCATTAAATTTTTTAGTATCGCAATGTATCACATGTATCGCAAATTGAATTTTTGAGACTATTTTTAACAATTGATGTCTTTCATGACATGATTTCTTTGCATTTTTGTCTTGTATGTATCATGTGATGATTGAAATATTGATTGATGCAAATTCATAATTTATCATTGGTTCCTCTCCTTTTCGGCAATGACATAGGAGGAGAAAGATTGCTAGCTTAAGGCAAATGCTGGCAAGCTTGTACTCTTCCCTACTTTTCGACAAAAACAAAGGAGAGAAAACTTTTGCTAGTTAGAACATGCAAAGAAAAGCAAAGTGCAATCTTGCACAAGAAGCAAGTATTGAATTACCATGATTGAACTTAAGAATCTTACTATGCTTTTGTACTTATATGTTGTGATGAAAATCTAGCTTCACGTTACAAAAACTTGAATATCTTTTAAAATAGCTAGAGCTACTTCTCCTTTTTGTTGATGACATAGGGGGAGAAGTATATTGATGACTTCATGCATTGAATTGAATATTTTATATATTTGCATGATGGTTTAAATGTTTTTCATAACATGTGATGAATGTTGCTTGGATTTGGGATAATCCAAGTGTTCTATCAATGGCATATTGATAGGGGGAGTTTGTTTAAACTCCGGGGAGTTAAAGTTAACTCCGGTAGTCATCAATTAGTTGTCATCATCAAAAAGGGGGAGATTGTTGAATCTCAGATTTTGATGATGAAACTAATTGATTGTGTTTAGATGTTTAACTGCATTTTGAGTAATGCAGGTCTACTCGATCAGGATTAGACAATTGACGCAGGAGGAATTGACGTTGCGCCGAAGGATATCACGTCAGGATATTGGACGGTAGAATGCTTCGGACGTTGGGCATCGGGCCAAGGAGAGTGGAATTGCACCAAGGATATCGGGGTTGCGGAGGTCAACCACCGATTGGGCAACAACCCGCAAGAGTGGACGATGCACTGAAGAATCGGACGAAGCGCCAACCAATGACGTGCCGGGCAACAGAATGTCAATTCGCGTTGTAATAATTGTCTAGATCGGAGTAGAGTTTTGGCTTGTTTGTGCAGGATTAACTACGATAACGATGAAGACATAAAGCGAAACAAAGTGCCGGAGTCAAGCGCGAAGGATTCGTTGGGAGTTCGAGAGTTCGACGGAAGTCCGAAGGTTTGTCGGGAATGCTGTCGGAACTAGCCGAGAATGAGTAGGGAGCTTGCCAAAGGGTTTTCGGAAGCTCGCCGAAAGGTTCGTCGGAAGTTCACGGAGATCACCGAGAAAGATCGTAGCTTGCCGAAGAAGCTCGTCGAAACTCGCCAAGATCAAATCGTGAAGTCTCGGAGCTTGCCGGGAGTCCGTAGAATGGTTTTCGAGAGTTTTTCGGAAGACCGCCGGAAGTTCGCCGGAAGCTCGCCAGAAGAAGTCTTGACTTACGGACTTTGTAATAGCTTAGGAAATGTCTTTAAATTCGTAGTTAGCACATTAATTAGGGTTAGGATTAGGTGTTAATCTTATAACCCAAGTAGGGGCCAATTAGGCCCAAGTTCGGACTAGTTTGGGCTAAGTTTCGAGCCCAACTAGTGAGCTAAAAGAGCTAGGCGGTGGCACCGCCAGTCTGGGCGGTGGCACCGCCCAGCACCCGAGAGCCAGGTGGTGGCACCGCCAGTCTGGGCGGTGGCACCGTCCAGCACCCGAGAGCTAGGCGGTGGCACCGCTGGACTGGGCGGCACCGCCCAGTACAATGTCAGTGTCAAAACTGATAGGTGGTGGCACCGCCACTGACAGGCGGTGGCACCGCTAGCTTCGGGAACTGAAGAGAATTCAAATTTTGGAGCCCAAATTTGAATCCTCTTGAGGCCTATAAATACCCCTCTATTCTCAGCTGAGATAACAACCTTTTGAGAAGCTAGAAGTTGAGAAAATCTTTAGGAAAAGTCTTGTTTTCAATAGCTTGAGTGTTCACCTCCTTTCTTTTCATTGAAATCTATGTAAAAGGGTGAACCACTTGTAAGAGGTTGTAAGAGGGGTGTAAGAAGGAGGTTGATCTTCGCCTAGTAAAGGAAGATCGTTAGTGGATGCCGGTGGCCTCGACGGAAGAGGAATCGGAGGAGTGGATGTAGGTCACAATTAACCGAACCACTATAAACTATCGTCTTCTCTAGTTTGCATTTACTTCCTGCTATTATCTTACTGCAAACCCCTTCAATAGCATACTACCTTCAATACTTTTCCCTACGCTTTCAATCTAACCATATTTCCGGAATCGGTTTTCAACATACAAAGAAATTTCAGAAATCGACGTAGTTTTTACCGCTGCACTAATTCACCCCCCCCCTCTTAGTGCCGCTCCGATCCTAACACGAAGAGCACTGGTGAAGAGTAGGGACTGCAACTTGGCCGAATAACTCCTATTTCGGGCATCTCTTTTATAATCCTTTGTATTTCATCCTTTTGTAGATATGAATATTGATATAGCCAAGTATTTGTAGGAGATTTGCCCAGAAGAATCGGTATACAATGATCATGCCGACGGGCAAGAGGTAGGTTGCGCGATTCGTCAAATATATCTGAAAATTCAGCAAGCAAAGGAAGTAGGTTTGGATCTTCAAATTCTATTGGCTCTCCCTTAGTTTGTTGCTCAAGTTGTACCAAAAAGCCACTGCATGCTTTATGCAAAACCTTCTCCATTTGTTGTGTGCAAATCGTCATTACGTCGCCCCCACGTTTCCCATGTAGAATCACATGTTTCCCTTTATTGTAAAATCTCAAAATTAGTTTCATAAAATTTTAGGAAACATCACCTAATGTCATCAACCATTCAATTCTGAGCATAGCCTCATGATCATCAAGAGGGAGGAGGAAGAAATCTGCAATTATCTCTTGTTCCTGCAGTAATAGTTTCTCCTGCGGGCGTCTACGATCACACTTCAAAATCCGTCCGTCGGTGAACTTGACGTCATACCTACTGTAATACTCGATAGGTAAGGCCATCTAGACAGCAACTTTACTATCTATGATGTTATTAGTGCTGCCCGTGTCAATGAGAACAGTGATCGATTGTTGTTTAAGAAGGCCTTCAACTTTCATTGTTTGCGGGTTTGAGTATCCGGCTAGTGCATGCACCATAACTTCGGTCAGTTGTGGCTCTTCTTCTATATCTTTTTCTTTATTATCAAGGCTCTCTTCTTGATGTTTAATATCCTCTTCTTCTACTAGTTTAATTATAAGAAATCTCCCTTTTCTACAGTGATGCTCGTGGCTCCACGGCTCGTCGCGGTGCCAACATAACTCCTCCATAGATCGCTCCCGAAGCTCTTCTCTTGTCATCATTTTTGGTGCAGGGACTCGATTGATAGTATGGGGGGCTGAGGGCTTCTGCATTGCAGGTCGAGAAGCGATCCTAGTCCTCCGAGCTTCATGGTTCAATCGCTCCTCTTGATGTCGTGCGAAAGAGATGGCTGCTATAAGCGTGTATAAGCCCTTAATGAAGGTCCTCAATAGATGTTTTCGAGAGCAATCACAAGTTTGATTAGATAACCTTTCAAACCTGGTTTAGTACTCCTAAATGGTAGAGGTTTGTCGGATCTTTGATAGTTGTTCTTCAATGTTCTCGTAATCGGTTGGTCCGAAGCGGATCAATAGTCCTTTTTTGAATTATCGCTATGAGAGGACTCCATGAGTATATTTAATCTAGTCAAACCACTATATGGCATCCCCATCAAGATGTATAGCTGCAATTTCTACCATAGATGCATCCGCAGTTTTATGATACCAAAAATATCGCTCCGCACGCGAGATCCAACCAATCAGGTCCCCTTCTTCCCATCTAGAGAAGTCCACCCTCATGCGGGGATAGTTGGGGTTAGTCATAGAGCCTCCCCTCTTTTGAAAGTCATCTCTTTGGGCTTGGTGTGATTGGTTATAGCTCTCTCCTTGATATGATTTCTTCGGGCTTGGTGGTCGGCCCAAACTGAGTTCGGTAAAGAGAGTCTGAATCTTATCCTCTATTCGCACCTCTAAGGCTTCGAATTTAGCATTGATTACCTCCTTAGATGCCATAGTATATGCCTCCAAACCTGTGATGTTAAGATCTCTCTTTTGTTGTCGGGTTAAAGGCAAGTATGGGTTGAGAGAAGTGATGGTCGAAAGAGTTGGTGGATTGGTGGATGTAGGCTACGGTTTAGGCTTGTTTTGAGGCTGTTTTGGGTGCAGTTTGAGGGTATGGTTTAGTAGAGTTTTAGGGCTGTGGATGAAAGTTTTAGATCTGCGGTAGATGGCAGCAAAGGTTTGATAGAAATTAGTGGAAGTTTGCTGCAGAATTGTGTTGTCTTATAAGAGCAGAATTGTCGTTGAAGAAACAACGGTTTCTCGATAAAGTTTTCACCAAAAACTTGAGAGATTTGAGGAGAGAATTGACAGCAAAATCTCAGTTTATATGACTGTAAGGATATCCAATTTAATTAAGAAAATTTTAGCAGTATAATAGCAAGGAAATTGGTGTAAGTTGCGATAGCAGAATTCTCGTCGAAAAATTTCAGCGGCTTGCGATGAAAATTTGCAGTAACATAAAATCGTTTTTAGAGTTGAATTCATTAATAGATCAATTTTAGATGGAAGCTAAGATGATCTATGAAGTGTATAAGAAATTTTGTTCAAAAAAGATTGCAAATTGATCAGTTAAGGCAATAATATGTGGCTGAAATTTTCTGCAGCATAGATTTTCAAGTGTAGCAGATTGGACGTAAAAGATTAGTGGTTTATATTAAGAATTTTTCAATAAAACTAAAGGGAAATCCACTATTAGGAAGTGTCAAAGCTATCATAAAAATTTTGTAGAGATTTGGATAGAAAAAATAGAGTAGCAAGATCAAACAAACTGTGCTATGCAGTTGGAATTTTACAGTGCAGATTTTCAAGTATAGCAGTTTAGACGTAAAAGATCAATGGTTTATATTGAGAATTTTTTAACAAAAGTAAAGGAAAATCTGCTGTTAGGAAGTGTTAAAGCTATCATAAAAGTTTTGTAGAGTTTTGGAAAGAAAAAATGCAGTAGTAAGATCAAAGAGATTGTGTTATGCGATTGGAATTCTGCAATGTATCTTTTGTTGTAGAGATGAAAACTTTACGATGAAAAGTTTACGCAGTAATATAAGAATAATTTTTTTTTTAGATTTTTGAATAAGGATAACTAAATTGCAGCAGCAGTAAGGTAGGAAACCAGAACATGTTACAATTCACGGGGAGATCAAAAGATGATCCGCGGTGGTGGAGATGACAGTGGAATTTGGCAACGATCTTTTAAGCAATTGTGGGAATTACTTTGGGCAGTTGTGGAGAAATGATGGATGGCTGTGGAAGGGGAGCGAGATGCCAAGAATGCTGCTCTGATACCAAGTGTTAGAGCCCTTGCAGATTCTAAGCTTGGGGTTGATCTCTTTAGGGGATCGGTCTCCTGGAACTCTATAGGGGTTCCTTCCTCCAAGTTGCTACTCAAAGGCTGTAGAAAATATTCATCTATTGCTTATCCAAAGAGGATGAATACATAACTATTTATAGGATTTCTAAACCCTAACTCCTAATAGGACTCCTACTCAATTAAGACTTCGACTCAAGACTCCTAATAGGACTCTTACTCAAGACTCATATTCCTTTACAACTCCTAATTCTTCTTTTAGAAATAACCTCCAAAACCTAGCCGGCCTCTTCACCTCTTTAATAAGGGTCGACTTAGGTAGGTTTTACATAAATGCCCCTATCAATTAGGACTCTCCTAGCTAGAGTCCTAACATAGTACCGCTAGGACACCAAAAATCCGGGAATGGACACTTTTGAGCTCCAACTTCAAACTGATTGGGGCCTATATAAACCCCACCCTTTCCTGCATGAAAGGAAACTGAAAGCTTGCTTTTATTCTGAGTATTTGAGAGATTGAAAGTATTATAAAAGGCTAGAGTTCTTCTCCCTCTTTTCTTTCTAAGTGTTGATCATTTAAGAGAGAAGTGAAAACTTGTAAGGGTTGTCTCCTAAGCCCGTCAAAAGGAGAAAAGCTGTAAACGGGTGATTGGCCTTCGCCTATTGAAGGAAGACCTCTAGTGGACGTCGGTGACCTCGTCGAAGGAGGAAGCCAAAAGTGGATGTAGGTCAAGATTGACTGAACCACTCTAAATCTCAGTTTGCATTTACATTCTGCTCTTTATCTTAATTACAAACTGCCTTCATTGATTTACATCAACTACACTTTTGCTTACTCTTAACTTTAAAGATCTTTCCGAAACGGTTTTCGCACAAAAGTCTTTTTAATCGACGAAAGTTTTCTGTTGCACTAATTCACACCTCCCCCCCCCCCTCTTAGTGCTCTTGATCCTAACACTACTATTATTATTATAGATATTTATGTAGTTATTAAATATATGAGTATAAAAGAAAATTATGAAATACTATTTATTTTCACACGAAAGCCTTTTTTTATTCTTGATTACTTGATTGTGCTTATTAATATTTATATTCAATTATTATTATGATATTTTATTGAATAAATTTTACATAATAATAGTATTAAAGAAAAATTAAGTGAATATTATTTATAATTTATAACTCTAAATTTTGTTTGATTGGTAGTCATTAAAGTGACATTGGATGATAGACTTTTGAGATATAAATTATAATAAATAATTTATAATTTATTTTATATTTTTATTAATCTTATAATTAATAAAAAGATCTAAATTAATAAAATAATATTTATAATAATACTCATAATTAAGAGATCCAGATAATTTCAAAGTATAGTTTTTTTTATTTATTATATGATGAGGAAGGATTTTATTGTTTGAATAACCAGGCATATTAGGGTTATATTCCTAAAGGTAACGTCACTAAGACATATGGATTCCTTGATAATTGTAATCTTAAGTGAACACAAAATATATCAATATTTCACTCAAAGGAGAAATATTTATAATATAAATAGTTCATTATAACTTGATAATACAAAAAAAATTTATTTATAATTTCAGTGATTCTTCTTTAGCATGTGTAGTTTACATTAGATGGATCTTAATATTTGGGAAAGATCTAATAGGCTTAGTTTGATGTTTATAAAAATAATAATTGTAAATAATATTAAGATTTGATTATCATCAATAAATAGAGTAGTGAAATACTTAAAGACTATTGAAGAACGTTTCAAAATTATTAACAAATCTTTGGCTAGCACTTTGATAGAGTTGACTATAGCTCAATATGATGGCACTAAAAACTAGAGATCATATCTTTATATGGCTAACAAATTTGCTAAGCTTAATACCTTAGTCATGAATGTTGGCAAGTCTTTTCTTATGTAATTTATTCTTAATTCTTTTCATTCATAAATTTGGGTTGTTTAAGATCCACTAAAATATAAATAAAGATTGATGGAACTTGAATGAGTTAATTAGTATATGTATGCCAGAGGAATTAAGATTAAAGGACAAAAAGGCTCATGTTATTTTAACTATTTCTCAAAGACCTAGTAATAAGAAAAGGTCAAAGAAGTTTGTTAGGTTTAAAAATTTTGCTTAGACTTAAGAAAAAAAGTCTTTATAAGAAAGTGTTATTTTTTTTTGGTAAGAAAGGATATATGAAGGGCTATGCTAAATATAAGGTTTAGTTTAAAAATGAGGTAGAATATTTACTTTTGTATATTTTGAATTAAGCATTATTAAAATCCCTTCTAATACTTGGTGGATAAATTTTGGTACTTAAACTCATATTATTAATAACTTATAGGGATTTTAACCCAAAAACCAAAACAACATAAAAGATTACATTATTTTAAAGTAGAAGTGTTAGGATCTTAACGGCGCTAGGGGGGAGTTGAATTAGTGTTATAGTAAATTTGAACTAATTTTAAAGTTTAACCAATAAATCTGTATTGGAAATACGATTAACCAAGAATGTGACTAAAGGTTGCGAGAAAAAATAAATGAGTAAGCAATAACAAATCACAAGGAAGAAAAGGATTATAAACTGATTTATAGTGGTTTGGTCTTCTCGACCTATGTTTATTCCTAATTCCTCTTCCCTCGAGGTTTTTGGTTTTCATTATGGATATAATTTCTAACAAGTGAAGATCAACTATCATTGTTATAGATTTTCTGCTTTTAATAGGCTTTGGAGAGAATCATCACAATCTTTCTTTTATAAAATCTCTCACATTCTATAACTTAGAATCACCTATAATCTCAAGAAGGAGGAAGAGACTCAAATAATGCTCAAAGAGAGAGTTTACAATACTTTTATACTTAGGAATTAGTGCTCTATCCACCAAGCATGAGGTATTTATTGCCCAAAAGGCTATAAGAATGGAGAAAAAAAATTTTAAATTCCTAAAATTTTGGGGTACTAGCAGTACTACTACCATAATGAGACCATGAATTGAGGCTCTGGTGGTATTACCATAGGCCTAGGTAATACCATCACCGTCCTAGGTGGTACTACCATTAAAAATATACAAACAATGCTTTTCGGTTGACTTAAGCGATATTACCGCTTGGGCCTGGCAGTATCACTAAGGCATAATTTAGGTTATCAATTTAGCTTCTAATAGGCCTAATTCAGTCTTGGTTTAAGCTCGATAAGTTAGCATAGTTTTGGCCCAATACCAACTTAATTTGACCCAAAAAGACCTCGATCATATGCATCATGGAAGAATAGAAAATAAAATTCCAAAATTTCCTACAGAAAAAAAAAGATTTCATCGTCGTGCGAAGATTGGTGCGTAAAACCTACAAAATCGAAAACTACATGTATAAGAAAGATGTGTTACCTAGGGAGATCATATATCTCTAAAAACTTGTAGATCTATAAAAAAGGATGAAGGAAGTCAACTGTCCTCCTTTCTAGTAGTGATCCATACGACAAGGGCTGCGAAGACGCTCCTTAAGTCATTGTATAGTTCTTCTTTCCACGAGTACTACGGGGTTAAGAAGGGACCGACCCTTCTTATTGTCCATATGCCCCAACTAGGGGCTACTAGCTAAGGAGGAGAGGGAGAGAGGAGTATAAGAGGTGGCAACTAAAAAGGGTCTAGCCTATGGCCCTTTGGTCCCCTTCTATTTATAGAGGTACCCTATCAATTTAACCTCAATGAATCCTGTCTTATTGGGTATTGGATCTCCATTTAACTACCCAAGCCTCTTGGATTAGTAGATCCCTACCCAATAATCTTGCATTTGTTCTTATTGGATCTCATCCATGGGATCCAATAATTCTGGAACTTATTGGATATCTAATATGATAGGGGCTCCAGCGGATATCTCATATCTAAATCTTTACTCGTCGCAATACCTATCATATGTGTATGACCCTCTAGGTCCAATATCAAGCTGGCTATGAGTTATACCTATCAGAACTCCTAGCTTAGTGAATTATTATCTCTATAATAATTTACTAGACTCATCGACTATGGACATACTAGGCCACTATGCCGTAGTCCCCAAATGATACAGGGGAATCCAATCCATTGGACTTGTCTGTCCTCAGTTATCATGCATCTATATGCTAGTTATAAGTGCCCTACAAACGAATCACGTGAGTAATGGTACATGTGACATGACACGCACTCTTTTAACTTATTATATTATTTGGTATTTTATCACTTTATATTGCTTGTTGCATAAATATATATATTATTTATTTATTTATTTATTTATTTATTTATTTATTTATTTATTTATTTATTTATTTATTTATTTATTTATTTATTTATTTATTTATTTATTTATTTATTTATTTATTTATTTATTTATTTATTTATTTATTTATTTATTTATTTATTTATTTATTTATTTATTTATTTATTTATTTATTTATTTATTTATTTATTTATTTATTTATTTATTTATTTATTTATTTATTTATTTATTTATTTATTTATTTATTTATTTATTTATTTATTTATTTATTTATTTATTTATTTATTTATTTATTTATTTATTTATTTATTTATTTATTTATTTATTTATTTATTTATTTATTTATTTATTTATTTATTTATTTATTTATTTATTTATTTATTTATTTATTTATTTATTTATTTATTTATTTATTTATTTATTTATTTATTTATTTATTTATTTATTTATTTATTTATTTATTTATTTATTTATTTATTTATTTATTTATTTATTTATTTATTTATTTATTTATTTATTTATTTATTTATTTATTTATTTATTTATTTATTTATTTATTTATTTATTTATTTATTTATTTATTTATTTATTTATTTATTTATTTATTTATTTATTTATTTATTTATTTATTTATTTATTTATTTATTTATTTATTTATTTATTTATTTATTTATTTATTTATTTATTTATTTATTTATTTATTTATTTATTTATTTATTTATTTATTTATTTATTTATTTATTTATTTATTTATTTATTTATTTATTTATTTATTTATTTATTTATTTATTTATTTATTTATTTATTTATTTATTTATTTATTTATTTATTTATTTATTTATTTATTTATTTATTTATTTATTTATTTATTTATTTATTTATTTATTTATTTATTTATTTATTTATTTATTTATTTATTTATTTATTTATTTATTTATTTATTTATTTATTTATTTATTTATTTATTTATTTATTTATTTATTTATTTATTTATTTATTTATTTATTTATACATATATACATATATATACATATACATATATGCTAGTCATAGGGGGCAGCAAGCCAATCACGTGAGTGATGGCACGTGTGACTTGACACGGAATCTTTTTGCTTATTATATTTTGACATTTATCACTTTATATTGACTATTTTATATATGCATGTATATATTGTGATGTTCTTCGATCTGTGCAATGGGAATCGGAACGTGATGAGATCACAATAATGAGACCGATTCACCTTTAAACACTGATCCTAAATAGTCTCGGTCTTAGGTTACTCGAGAGGGACATCGAGATAACCGGACAAACTAGTGTGCTGTATACCCGTCCATATGATAGATGCAGTTGGTCTCATAGTTGCTCATGTAGGGACACTAGGGATACATTATCAGGTGCTCATTGGAGAATGAGTTCACTGATTGATTCTCTTATGGAATGTTGGATAGTTGATGATGCCTTATTGTCAAAGAGCGATTTCGTAGTCCTAGTGGTATATCTGGTCCTTAGACTTGAGACACCAAGGATGTCTTGTATGAGTGCTTCATTCTTTGATACTGGACTTATAGGTCTGGATGTCCCAGATCTAATACAGCCGATCATTGAAAGCAAGAAAACTCTCATTCGACTTTTCCAATAAGTGTAGTCCGTCCCATTGAAAAAGGGAGGACGAATGAGAGGGTAACCCTCTTGAAAGTTGAAAAGAGCCATTTCTATTTAGGTGTTAAACCAAAGTAGAAGACGAGGCTCTGATACCAATTGTTAGGAAAGCAGTCGGCACTAAGAGGGGGTGGGTGAATTAGTGTAGTGGTAAAATTATGTCGATTCAAAAAACCTTCGTACGATAAAAATCGATTTCAAAGAAAACCGTTTCCGAGAGAGGTTAACTTGAAAGCGTTTTCATAAAGATAGCTTGAAAGCTTACGGAAGAGCGTAGTAGATGTAAAATAAGTTAAGAGGTTTGCAGTAAACTAAATTGCTCAAATATAGAAATGCAAACTAGAGAAGAACACGCCAATTTTATAGTGGTTCGGTCGTTGTGACCTACATCCACTCCACCAATTCCTCTTCCATCGAGGCCACCGGCATCCACTATCGATCTTCCTTTATAGGCGAAGATCAACTTCCTTTTTATAGCTCTTTCTCTTTTTGCCGGGTTTAGGAGATAACCCTTACACCCCCACTCACTCCTCTCTCAAACTATTCTAACACTTAGAATTTTGAGAGGAGTTTCACACAAGATTATAATAGAGTTTCTTTCCTTTTTTACTCTCAATACTTGTGTCTTTAATTAGGGATGAGAGGGGTATTTATAGGCTTCAAGTTGACTCAAACTTGGAGCCTAAAAACATCTCATCCCGAGTTTCCCGGGCACAAGCAGTACCACCGCCAGTGTTAGTCTGACACTAACACTGCACTGGGCGATACCACCACCCAATGTGGCGGTACCATTGCCTGACACTGGGTGGTACCACCACCTAGGCTAGCGGTACCACCACCTGTAGCCTCTCGGAGGCTGTGTCTGGGCGGTACCACCACCCAGATCGATGGTACCATCGCCTGATATAGTCTCGGAGACTGTGCCACGATGGTGTCACCTCTTGGGGCATTGTTTCGGCCTAGGTAGTGGTACCGCAGATTAAAACACAGATTAAAACATGAGCACTTATCAATTGGTTTCATCATTAAAATATGAGATTCAACATGTACCACCCAATCTAGGTAGTGGTACTGCTAGTGCTCAATGTTGTAGGCGGTGGTATTGCCCAGCATTGGCGGTAGTATCGCCAAGACCCCGAAAACCCAAGGATGAGACTTTTTGGCTCTATTTTTGAAGCCATTTGAGCCCTATAAATACCCCACTCATTTTTACTTGAGATAGTAAGAAAAGTGAATGAAAAGGCATATGATTCTAAGTTGTAAACTCTTGAAAAGGGTTGAGTGTTCCCATCCTCTTTAAAGTTTAGAGCTCATTCTAAGGGAGGTGTGAGACTTGTAAAGGTTCTCTCCTAAACTTGTGAAAAGGAGAAAGAGCGGTAATAAGGGTGGTTGATCTTCTCTCATTGGCAAAAGATTATTAGTGAAAGTCGGTGGCATCGACGGAGGAGGAATCGGGAGTGGACATAGGTCGTGATGATCGAAGCACTATAAATTCGGTATGCATTTCCTTTATGCTCTTTATTGCTATTGCTTTCTGATTTAATTACTTATTACACTTGCTCATACTCTAAGTTAAGCACACTTTTGATATCAGTTTTTATCGAATAAATTTTTAAAATCATAATTTTATGAAAGTATTAATTCACCCTCTCCCCTTTTATTGTCATTATGATCCTAACAGTTGGCATTAGAGACAAATTTCTCTCGATTGGTTTAACACCCAAGAAAAATTAAATAATTTTTCTCAGCAATCAAGAGGGTCACTTGATCACTTATCCTTCTATGTTCAATGAGACGGATTACACGTATTGGAAAACACAAATAATGATTTTTTTGATATCTATGGACTTTGATTTATGGAATATTATCGAATGTGATTTCCAAAAATCCTTTAGACCAATGAATGAATGGAATAATCTAGATAAAAAATATTTTCTTTAAATGTTAAAGCTTTGACAAAAATGAGTTTAATCGTGTTTTTATATTGGAAATTATACATGATATTTGACACACACTTGAAGTAACACATAAAGGCATAAGTAGAGTTAAAGAATATATAAGATTAATCTTTTAAAACTCATACAAAGTGATGTATGTGGTCCCATATCCTTACTCCTACTTTATTACTTTTACTAATGATTTTTCTAGGTACAAACATGTGTACTTAATGAAGTACAAGTTCGAAGCTTTCGAAAAATTCAAGAAGTATAAGAATGAAGTAGAGAACCAGACTGGAAAGAGTCTCAGGACTCTTCGATCCAATCAAGGAGGTGAGTACTTGAGTACAGAGTTTACCCACTTCCTCAAGGACTATGAGATTTTATCACAATTGATACCTCCTTATATACATCAGCTCAATGGTGTATCTAAAAGGAGGAATTGCACACTATTTGACATGGTATGGTCTATGATGAGTTTCGTCGACCTACCCATCTTATTTTGGGGATACACCCTAGAGTCCATATCTTACATTTTGAACAAAGGTCCGATAAGTTAGTAGTATCTACACCATATGAGATATAGAAAGGAATGAAGCCTGATCTTAAGGTTGTTAAGATTTGGGGCTCCTGCTAGTCATAGGGGCCCAACAAGCCAATCACGTGAGTGATGGCACATGTGACTTGACACGAAATCTTTTTGCTTATTATATTTTGGCATTTATCACTTTATATTATCTATATATATATATTGTGATGTCCTTAGATCCATGGAATGGGAATTGAATCGAGATAAGATCATGATAATGAGACCGATTCACCTTTAAACACAGATCCTAAATAATCCCAGTCATAGGTTAATCGAGAGGGACATCGTGATAACCGGATAGACTGGTGTGCTGTATACCTGTCCATATGATAGATGCAGCTGGTCTCATAGCTGCTCATGTGGGGACATTAGGGATACAATATAGGTGCTCATCGGAGAATGAGTTCACCGATTGATCCGCTTATGGAATACTGGATGGTTGATGATGCCTTATTGTTAGACAGCGATTTCGTAGTCCTAGTGGTGTATTTGATCCTTAGACTTGAGACACCAAGGATGTCCTGTATGAGTGCTCCACTCTTTGATACCAGACTTATAGGTTTGAATGTCTCAGATCTAGTACAACTAGTCATTGGGAGTGGCAGTCGACCTTACGAGGGCTATTGAGTATCGATAAAGGATCATCCACTCTCGGCGTCATGAGAGAAATATCCCATCTGTTCTTGCTCAGACAAATCCTTGGCCAGGGTCATTCGGGTTGAGAGAGAAAGAGTTCTTCGGGAGAATCCGATTAGAGTGAGACTCGAGTAGAAACCGTATAGATCAGATAGCACCATACCCAATATACGGTCTCTCGAATATTAGATGGATGAGAGACTATAGGTACATAGTAACTGAGGACAGACAGGTCCAATGGATTGGATTCCCCTGTATCGTCTGGGGACTACGGCGTAGTGGCCTAGTACGTCTGTAGTCGATGAGTCGAGTGAATTATTACAGAGATAATAATTCACTGAACCAGAAGGAGTTCTGACATCTATGACTCACGACCAGCTCGATATTAGGCCTAGAGGGTCACACACATATGGTAGGCATTGCGATTAGTAGAGGTTTGGATATAAGATATTCGGTGGAGCCCCTATCTTATTGGATATCCAATAAGCCCCTAAATTATTGGATCCCATGGACGAGATCCAATAAGAACCCATGAGAGATTAATAGATAGAGATCCACTAATCTAAAAGGCTTGGGTAATTGGATGCAGATCCAATACCCAATAGGGGAGGATCCATTAGGGTTTGACAAGGGGCCTCTATAAATAGGAGGGACTCAAAGCCTCATAGGCTAGAGCCTTTGTTTGCCTCTCCTGTTTTCCTCCCCCTCTCCACCTCAAAGCAGGCCTGGAGTTTTGAGGAGCATCGTCGCAGCCCTGTTGTGTAGATCATCGCTAGAGAGGAGGACGCTTGACCTCCTTCACCCTCTCTTAGAGATCTACAAGGAAACATGGATATACGATCTCCCTAGGTAACACAATCTATTCTATATGTAGTTTGTTTCACGGATTTTTGCGCACCAATCTTCGCACGACGATGAACATCTTTTTGGGAAATTGGGGATTTTGTTTTTTCTTGTTCTTCCGCTGTGCATGTGATGTTGCCCCCAATATTTCTCAATTGTAGTATCAGAGCCAAATTATTCGTGCGAATGATTAGTTTTTGAACTGCGTGTGTTGTGTTTAGGAAGAATTTTGACATCAAAATCATTGATGCAAAAGCGAAAAAGGCAGCAACTGTTGCTGCCCTTGCTCTCGTCGCAGATGGTACCGCTACCATCTGCGTGCAAGTAGGTCGCCTGCAGCGGTAGCCGCAAGGCCGGCGGCGTGCGGCCAGGCCCCTACGCGCGGGCACGGCGACCACCTGCACGCGGACACTGCGTCCGCGCGCAATGGCGGTGCCTACGGGTGCTGGACCCGCGGGCAGCGGCGCTTGCGGCCTCTGCACCCCGGACCAGAGGCACCGCGGGTTGAGGCGCCTGCGGTCGCTGTGCTCGCGGGCAAGGATGCCGCAGGGCAACAGCGCTTGTGGCCACTTCTCCCGCAGGGTGAGGCGCTGTAGGGCAGCGGTGCTTGCGGTCGCTGCTCCCGCAGGCAAAACCACCCCTTAGGGGCGGCCGCCTGGCGGGGCAGCACTGTCAGCGGGCACTGCCCAGAGGGTAGAATTGCCCGCGGAGTCGGCGGCACCCGTAGGGGCGCCCACTTGCAAGGGCGGCATCGCCAGCGGGTGTGCCGCCCGCAGGCGAGGGCAATGCCCCGCCCTACCGGCTGCGGTAGTAGCAACAGCAAGGGAGAGGGGCCTAGGGTTTTAGGCAAAAGATAGTTTTGCCCCTCGGAATTTGAGAAATTCTAGTTACTGTCCTTGAACCAAATTATGAAAATACCCCTCAGAATGTAGAAAATTCCCTATATGTCCCTGATTTCAAAAAATATTAATTAATTAAAAGGTTTAGTTGATTATTATTTTTATTATTCTATAGTAGTCTTACATGATAATAATGTATACATGTGATGTATGATGTATGGACGGATGATTATGGACCGTGTGATGTGTACTTGTGATTATTATTATTGGGGTCTGCGAGCCTCCATTATATTTCTCGTCTATTGTTGGGTCGCGTGCCTATGATTAAGTTGTAATCATATGAGAAGGCGCAGCGGGAGCGTGGATGCAATAACGGGACCCACGAGACGTACGATTGCGATACATGGAGATGAATCGATATGTCGACGGAACCGACGAGGATAAGTTGGACGATCACAGGGCATGAAGATGCACCGTTGCGTACATAGATATTGATGTGAGTGATTAGGCCTACTGGCTCAGGCCTGATCAAATTAGGCTGTGGTTCATGATCATTTGGTGTAATTACTCATGTGATGTGTGATTGCTCATATACCTACTAGATATGTATATATATTTGCATGCGATGTAGATATATATTAAATATGTATATGTGTGACATGTCATATTAGGAGACCAAATCATAGAAATCTCTCTCTCTCTCGATAATATTAAGTCGGTAAATGTGAGACAATTAGATTGACCCACGTGACCTTCCATCGTTGTGGGTAGGAACCGATTCCCGATGTAGGTTGAGTTGGTCGAATCCCTTGAGGCTCACCTATATCGCGATTCGCTATCTTATCTACGAAATAGTGATGTCACCGGTGACTTGAGGGTATGGTATGCTTGATTGAGTCCCTCGAGGGTATATCATCAAATCAGATTCATCTTGTAACGAAGGTATTGTCTTAATCAAACATCATGGTTGGTCGAGTCCCTCAAGACCATGGTGATTCCGAGGCCGAACAGGACGAGAATCACAAGGAGTTGTGATCGACAAGAGTTACCTACCTTTTAGGCTTAGTGTGATTGGTCGAGTCCCTTGAGGTTACACTAAAATGCTGATTGGATCCTAATCCCCATTAGAAGTCTACTAGAGACTTTCATTTCACATGTTGAGGGTGTCGCATGACTCGCTAGTAAAATAGTGGGAGCATATTAAGATAGAAGTCCATATCTTGATAGTTTATTTCTTGCAAAATCTGCATGTTATTCATTTCTGCTGCATCTTTATTTTCAGAAAATATCGCTTTCAAATCCCTTATGTGGCATACTTGATGTCAACCACCTCACTGGTCCAAATTATATGGATTGGTTTCGCAACTTGAGAATTGTTCTCACGGCGGAGAAAATCGCATATATCCTTGATACAGTAATGCCTACACCCGAGGAAGGGGCAAGCGAGGATGAGATTGCTCGCTACGTGAAGCACATTGATGACTCCACTCTTGCTCAGTGCTATATGTTGGGCTCTATGACTCTTGAGTTACAGAGACAACATCAAAAGATGGATGCTAGATCCATTCTCCTACATGTCCGTAAATTGTTTGAGGAACAGGGAAGGACTCAACGATGTGAGATATCGAAGAGCCTCTTCCGCACTAAGATGACTAAGGGGACATCGGTTCATAACCATGTCCTAAAGATGATTGAGTGGATGGAGAAACTCACAAGTCTAGGAATGGTCCTAGAGGATAACTTGTATGTGGATATTGTGCTTCAGTCCCTACCAGATTCCTTTTCATAGTTCATATTGAATTTTAATATGAACAAGCTTGAGGTGACTCTCCCAAAGCTCCTCAATATGTTGAGGGAGGTAGAGAGTACTATTAGGAAAGAGAAACTGGTTTTCTACACTAGCGAGACCAGAAAGAAATGGAAAGCAGAAAAGTCCCTTAAGAAAGGAAAGGGCAAGGGCAAACCAAGAAAAGCAAAGGTTGCTAAGAAAGACCCAACAAAAGACAAAGACTAGTGCTTCCATTGTGGCAAAGATGAGCACTGGAAGAGGAACTTCAAAGAGTACCTTGCAGAAAAGGCGAAATAGAAGCTTGGTGAAGCTTCAGGTACATTCATGATCAATCTCCATTTGTCAGACTCTTATGATTGTTGAATCTCGGATTTTGATAATGAAGTCAATTGTCATTTGTTATCTAATCTATATGTTAAGATAAGTGTGCAGGATTAACTATGATAGAAGTAAGACATGCAACAGGAGTTGCGCCGGAGTCAAGACTATGATCATGTTGGGGGTTCGAGAGTTCGACGGAAGTCTAGATGGTCGTCGGAGGTTCTGCGGGAACAAATTGGAGAAGTCTAGGGGCTTGCCAAGGAAGCTCATCGAAACTCACCAAGTGGATCATCGCTTGTCTAGGAGTTTGCCAGAAGTCTGCCGGAGCATCGCTGAGGGTTCATCGGATGTTCGCCGGAAGCTCGCTAGAAGAAGCGATTGACGCACCGGAGAAAGTTACAGTAAATGTTTTGAAAATATCATAGTTAGCATAATGATTAAGTTAGAAATGGGAGGTGATCCTATTAACTTAATCTTGGGGCAATTGGGCCCTTGACAGACCCAAAATGGGCCAAATGGATCAGCCCATTCGGACCCAAATTTCCTGGCTGACAGTGGCACTACCGAGGAGCCGAGCCTCCGAGTGAGGCTGGGCGGTGGTACCACCCCTGTCAGGCGGTGGTACCGCCCGAGCTTGGTCTCCGAGCTCTGTCAAGCGGTAGTACCACCCAATTATGGTGGTAGTATCACCAGGACCCCGAAATTCCGGGAGATGACACTTTTGAGCTCCAAATTCAAACCAGTTTGGGTCCTATATAAACCCCACCCTTTCATGCATGAAAGGGCACCGAAACTTAGCATTTATTATGAGATTTTGAGAACTTAAAAGTGTTGTAAAAGGCTAGAAGTTCTTCTCCCTCTTTTCTTCTATGTTTTGATCATTCAAGAGAGGAGTGAAAAATCTGTAAGGGTTGTCTCCTAAGCTCATCAAAAGGAGTAAAACTATAAAAGAGTGGTTGGTCTTTGCCTATTGAAGGAAGGCCTCTAGTGGATGTCGGTGACCTCGTCGGAGGAGGAAGCCGAAAGTGGATGTAGGTCACGTTTGACCGAACCGCTCTAAAACTCTGGTTTGCATTTACTTATTGCTATTACCTTACTGCAAACCTCTTCAATAGCTTACTGCCTTCAATACTTTTCCATACACTTTTAATCTAAGCATATTTCTGGAATCGGTTTTCAACGTACGAAGGTTTTTCCGAAAACGATGTGATTTTATCCGCTGCACTAATTCACCCCCCCTCTTAGTGCCGACCATGATCCTAACAATTGGTATCAGAGTAGGGTTAACTCTCAATCGGATTAAAACCCAAGAGAGATGGCATATGCTGGAAATCAAGAGGGCCACTCTATTACATGTCCACCCATGTTCAATGCGACGGATTACACCTATTGGAAGACCCGAATGAGGCTTTTCCTTATTTCAATAGATTTTGAACTTTGGAATCTTGTCGAAAATGGATTTTCGAAGTTTTCTCTTCCAATGATCGATTGAAATGAATTGGAGAAGAAGACTTTCGCTCTTAATGCAAAAGCTATAAATGCCTTATTTTGTACGCTTGATAAAAATGAGTTCAACTGTGTTTCGGTTTGTGAAACCGCATTTGATATTTGGCATACACTCGAAGTGACTCAGGAAGGCACAAGTAGAGTGAAAGAGTCAAAAATCAATCTTTTGATACATTCTTTTGTACTTTTCCGAATGAAACCGAGCGAGACTATTGGCGACATGTACACCCATTTCATGGATGTCGTCAATGGTCTAAAAGGACTTGGCAAAAGTTTTTCAGATTTTGAGCTCATAAATAAGATTCTAAGATCCCTTCCTAAGAATTGGGACCCTAAAGTCACTGTTATTCAAGAGGCTAAAGATTTAAACAACTTCCCTCTTGAAGAATTAATCGGGTCATTAATGACCTACGAAATGACTTGCAAAGCTCATGAAGAGCAAGAAGACATCCTTCCACAGAATAGGAAAGATATGACACTTAGAACTTTCGAAGATCACTTGAGAGAAAACTCAAGTGATGAAGACTGTGACAATGACTTGACACTTCTAATAAGGAAATTCAAAAAATTTATTAAAAGAAACAAGTTTAAAAATGACACAAAAAATAAATTTGAACCCAAAAAGGACCAAGTTATTTGCTATGAATGCAAAAAGCTGGGACACTACAAAAGTGATTGTCCCCAAGCCAAGAAGAGAACACCAAAGAAGAAGGCGCTCAAAGCAACGTGGGATGACTCAAGCGCGTCCGAAGAAGAGGAGTCCAACACCGAGCAAGTTGCTCATTATGCCCTAATGGCCATCAGAGATGAGGTAACTAATTTAATTGATTCAGATTTATCATTTGATGAATTACTAAATGCCTTCCATGACTTATTTAATGAATGCAAAACTATTAGTAGAAAATATAAATTACTAAAAAAGGAGCATGATAGTCTTACTTGTAATTTCGATAAATTAAAAATTGAATATCATGATAGTTTAGCTCCATATAAAAAATGCCATGATCTAGAAACTCTTCAAAAGGAGAACTTGCTATTTAAGGACACCTTGAAAAAATTTGAGGTTGGTAGCAAGTCTTTGAATATGATCGTTACAAATAAGGGTCATGTTCCTAAAAGAAGTAGAATCGGATTTGTGAGAAGTCCTCACCAAAATCCAACCACCTTCATTAAAGGCCCTATCTTACATATTCGATACCAAAGCAAATGCAACTTTTGTTGCAAACATGGACATAGAACTTATCATTATCCATTCAAGAAAGTTAGTTTGAACAAACTGATTTGGGTTCCTAAAGAAACCACGATAAATTTTATGCAACATGATATACAATTTAGATCAGTGTTTGGTACCTAAAAATCATCCTTTCTTGTAGAAATATATACCATCACAAGCTAGGACCAAGAGATGGTACCTTGATAGTGGATGCTCAAGGCATATGACCGGAGATCCATCTCAATTCTCTAAGCTCACTAGCATAGACAAAGGCTATGTCACCTTCAGAGATAACAATAAGGGTAAAATCATTAGCAAAGGAACCATATGTAACAAATCCAACTTCTTTATTAAAGATGTTTTGTTAGTTGATGGTTTAAAACATAACCTCTTGAGCATTAGTCAATTATGTGATAAAGGATATATTGTCAAATTCGAATCTAATGCTTGCATCATTGAAAACCCACACAAAAGCACATCTATGATTGCATTAAAACAAAATAACGACATCATTGACATCAATGATCTTTGCAATGAAATGTGTTTCTCGATTTTGAATGAGGATGCTTGGCTTTGGCATAGGAAATTAGGTCATGCTAGCATGAAACTAATCACTCAAATATCATCGAAAGAACTTGTCAGAGGAATTCCTCATATCAAGTTCATCAAAGATAATGTGTATGATGCTTGTCAATTAGGAAAACAAATTAAGGATAGTTTCAAATCTAGGAATCAAATAAGCACCTCTAGGCCCTTACAATTGATCCATATGGACTTGTTTGGACCTATCTCTATATCAAGCCTAGGAGGTAGCAAATACGCTTTGATCATTGTAGATGACTATAGTAGATACACATGGACTTATTTCTTAAAACACAAAAATGAATGCTTTAGATATTTTACCAAGTTTTGCAAACTTGTCCAAAATGAAAAGGGTTCTATGATTTCGTCAATTAGAAGTGATCATGGTGGTGAATTTCAAAACCATGATTTTCAAGAATTTTGTGAATTTAATGGATACAATCACAACTTCTCTACTCTAAGAAATCATCAACAAAATGGAGTAGTAGAAAGAAAAAAATAGAAATTCACAAGAAATGACGAGAACCATATTGAATGAATATAGCCTACCCAAATATTTTTGGGCCGAAGCCGTAAACACTGCATGCTATATTTTGAATATAGTTCTAGTAAGACCCTTACTCACCAAAACTCCCTATGAGTTGCGGAACAACAAAAAAACCTAATGTTTCATATTTTAAAGTTTCTGGGTGTAAGTGTTTTATCTTGAATGAAAAAGATGCCTTAGAAAATTTTGATGCTAAATCCGATGAAGAAAATTTCCATGGTTATTCTTCGGTTTCTAAAGCTTTTCATATCTTCAATAAAAGAACTTTGATTATAGAAGAATCCACTCATGTTGTTTTCAATGAGATTTCCGAAATCAAGAAAAATGATTTTGATGATGATGTTGATTTTGATTCTTTGAATTTAAATGAAACCCCTTCTCCAACTAGCAACTTGGATGCATCCACTTCTGAAACATCGTAACCCAAGGATTGGAAGTATGTAGATGCTCATCCTAAGGAGCTAATCCTAGGAGACACATCGAAGGGGGTTCAAACACGTTCTTCTCTTAAAAATTTTTGTGTCAACGTCACTTTTCTCTCCCAAATTGAACCTAAATATATTTACGAAGCCATGAAAGATGATTCATGGATTATCGTAATGCAAGATGAGTTAAATCAATTTGAGAGAAATGAGGTGTGGAAGCTTGTTCTTAGGCCAAATGACCATTTAGTTATTGGTACTAAATGGGTCTTTAGAAACAAGCAAGATGAATATGGTATCATGGTTAGAAATAAGGCTAGATTAGTAGCCAAAGGTTTCAACCAAGAAGAAGGTATCGATTACGAAGAAACCTTCGCTCCCGTGGCTATATTAGAAGCCAGAAGGATGCTCCTTGCCTATGCTAGTAATAATAATTTTAAATTATTTCAAATGGATGTTAAAAGTGCTTTTCTTAATGGCTTTATTTTTGAAGAAGTTTATGTTGAACAACCTCCTGGATTTGAAAATAATAGCCTCCCTAATCATGTGTTTAAATTAACTAAAGCTCTCTATGGTTTAAAATAAGCCCCAAGGACTTGGTATGAGAGACTTAGTTCTTTTCTTATTGAAAATAATTTCATAAAAGGCAAGGTCGATACTATATTGTTTATCAAGAATTTTGAAAATAATTTTCTCATTGTTCAGATTTATGTTGATGATATTATTTTTTGTTCTACAAACGAATCTCTTTGTGAATCTTTTACTAAAACCATAAGTCTTGAATTTGAAATGAGTTTGATGGGAGAATTAACCTTTTTCTTAGGCTTACAAATTAAGCAACTAAAAAATAACATCTTTATTAGTCAAACTAAATATGCTTTAGATTTGCTAAAAAGATTTAATATGGAAAGCTCAAAAGCTATTAACACTCCTATAAGCACCTCCACTAAGTTAGAAGTTGATGAAAGTAGAGAAAGCTTCGATCAAAAAACTGATAGGAGTATGATAGGAAGTTTACTTTACCTCACTACAATTAGACCAGATATCATGTTCAGTGTAGGACTTTATGCTAGGTTTCAATCGAACCCTAAGATATCTCATCTCAAAGCGGTTAAAAGAATACTTAGATATCTTAAAGGTACCACAAATCTAGGATTATGGTATCTAAAAACCGAGAAGTTTGAGTTAAATGCTTATGTTGATGCGGATTTTGCTAGGTGTAGACTAGATAGAAAAAGCACATCAGGAACATGTCAATTTTTGGGACATGCTCTTGTTTCCTGGTCATCTAAGAAACAAAATTCGGTTGCACTATCAACAACCGAAGCTGAGTATATTGTAGCTATTGCATGCTGTGCACAAGTTGTGTAGATGAAAAACACCTTATAAGATTATAAAGTTCATCTTAAAAATATTCCCATTAAATGTGATGACACAAGTGCTATATGTTTAACAAAAAATCTCATTCAACACTCAAGAATAAAACATATTGATATTAGACATCACTTTATACGAGATCATGTCACTAATCATGATGTAGTTATAGAGTTCATTGATCCTAAACATCAACTAACTGATATTTTTACAATGCCTTTAAGTGAAGAATAATTTGATTTCATTAGAAGAGAATTAGGTATGTTAATGTGTCCGAATGCATGAACTTATTAAAATTATTTTTCAAATGTTCTTGATTCAATGATCAAATCACTTAATTGTTATGATGATTTTATATGATTACATGCCTTAATAACATATTCGAAATTATGTGTTTTGAATACAAAATTTCCATAATAATAAGCATGTTTTATCTTCATGATTGTATTTGAAAATCTATAGCAAAACCTTGTCCGAATGCATGAAAGTGTTAAATTTCATTTTCGGATTTACTTGATCCTAACGATACATTATTCTCTTACGGACTTAATGCAGCTTTCATAAGCATGTCATATAGAGTTTAATTCATATCATTGATTTTTGACATATAGAATCAATTAGCAAATGCATCTCTCATAGACTTATCATGTGAAAAATATTTTTTTTCAATAAATGAATTTGATGAAATAATTCTTTCTTATAAATTTCTTCTTGAAAAGGGAAGGATTTTTTTTTCAAGGATTTGATTCACATACATATCTTAATACTTATAAAAAATGAAATGTGATTTAAATCTCTTATTAATTTTAACTTCACTCGAGTAATCTCACAAATGGCTTTCCTCTTTCATGCAAAAAGATAATACCAAATAAAAAGGAAGAAGCAATCTCCATTTTATGTTTTCCTTGAAGATGTTTGTATAATTAGTATCCTATCACTCATTGTTGAAAAATGACATGAACCTAATTATGGCATGAATCATTACCGCACTTATGTTTAAAATTTGCTTATATCGTTCTCCTTTTTGTTGATGACAAAGGGAGAGAAATATATAAATTGATGCTATGAGTGCCATATTTGAATTTGAATTATGTTAAGATATCAAAAGAAGCTTGCATCGAAATATATGGTAAATTGATGACAGAAATGCTATGATTGCCATATTTGCATTATGCCATATATGCATTATGTTAAGATATCAAGAACTTGCATCGTAATTTTACATTTTGATATCTTACCATACGATGAAGTGCTACCATTACTATCATTCACACTTGAAATATAAGACTTGAAAATGGATGTCAAGCCTTGACATCATTTTCAGAAAGATACATCATGATAGGATTCATGATGGGAGTATTGATAAGGTTAAACGATCTTAACTTATCAATATGTCTCTTGAATTCAAAGGCTTTGAAATTCAAGAATAACTTATCTCGAGTATAGCATATAGATAGGGGGAGTTAAGGTTAACTCTGTTATAAATTGATTGTCATCATCAAAAAGGGGGAGATTGTTGAATCTCAGATTTTGATGATGAAGTCAATTGTCATTTGTTATCTAATCCATATGTTAAGATAAGTGTGCAGGATTAACTACGATGGAAGTAAGACATGCAACAGGAGTTACGCCGGAGTCAAGACTATGATCACGTTGGGGACTCGAGAGTACGACGGAAGTCCAAACGGTTATCGAGAGTTCTGCAGGAACAAATCCGAGAAGTCCAGGAGCTTGCTAAAGAAGCTTATCGGAACTCGCCAAGTGGATCGTCGTAAGTCTACGAGTTTGCCGAAAGTCCGCCGGAGCATCGCCGAGGGTTCATTGGATGTTCACCGGAAGCTCGTCAGAAGAAGCGATTGATGCACCAGAGCAAGTTGCAGTAAATGTCTTGAAAATATCATAGTTAGCATAATGATTAAGTTAGAAATGGGAGGTGATCCCATTAACTTAATCTTGGGGCAATTGGGCCCTTGACAGACCAAAATTGGGTTGAATGGATCAGCCCATTCAGACCCACATTTCTTGGCCGACGGTGGCACCGCTTGGGTCGGTGGTGGCACCACCCAGGAGCCGAGTCTTCGAGTGAGGCTGGGAGGTGGTACTGCCCCTGTTAGGCGGTGGTACCGCCCGAGCTCGGTCTCCGAGCTCTATCAGGCGGTAGTACCGCCTAGTTATGGCAGTAGTATTGTCAGGACCCCGGAATTCTGGGAGATGACACTTTTGAGCTCCAAATTCAAACCAGTTTGGGTCTTATATAAACCCCACCCTTTCATACATGAAAGGGCACCGAAACTTAGCATTTATTCTGAGATTTTGAGAGCTTAAAAGTGTTGTAAAAGGCTAGAAGTTCTTCTCCCTCTTTTCTTCTAAGTTTTGATCATTCAAGAGAGGAGCGAAAAATTTGTAAGGGTTGTCTCCTAAGCTCATCAAAAGGAGTAAAGCTGTAAAAGGGTGGTTGGCCATCGCCTATTGAAGGAAGGCCTCTAGTGGATGTCGGTGACCTCGTCGGAGGAGAAAGTCGTAAGTGGATGTAGGTCACGTTTGACCGAACCACTCTAAAACTCTGGTTTGCATTTACTTATTGCTATTACCTTACTTCAAACCCCTTCAATAGCTTACTGCCTTCAATACTTTTCCATACGCTTTCAATCTAAGCTTACTACAAACCCCTCTTAGTGCCGACCCTAATCCTAATAATGATGACACATGGGTATTGGATACTGGTAGTGTTTATCATATATGCAATTCGTTGCAGATTCTGGAAAGGCCTTGGAGACTAGAGAGAGGCGAGCTGGACCTCAAGATAGGCAATGGAGCAAAAGTTGCTGTAGTAGCCATTGGCGAGGTCGCCCTACATCTGCATAGTGGAGCTTTTATTGTATTAGATGCATATTATTTTGTTCCTTCTATTATCAAAAATATTATCTCCATTTCATGTTTGACAGTTAGTGGATATAAATTAGTTTTTGAGAACAATGATTGTTTGATATTATTATATGATGAGATCATCACGAAAGGAACATTGCATAATGGTTTATTTATGCTAGACTCTACTCCACATATCATGAATGCAAGTGTGTCTAAGAGGAAATGAGAAGAGATGAATAGTGCATACTTGTGGCATTGTAAGCTAGGTCACATCCATAAGAAAGGATTCAAAAGTTGCTAAATGATGGATATCTAGATCCATTTGACTATGAGTCATATGCAACTTGTGAGCCTTGCCTTCATTGAAAACTGACCAACTCTCCATTTAGTGGAACTGGAGAGAGAGCCACTACGCTGTTGGAACTCATACATAGTGATGTATGTGGACCCATGTCAACTGATGCCATTTGTGGTTACTCATATTTCATTACCTTTACTGATGATTTCTCAAGGTATGGATATGTGTACTTAATGAAGTACAAATCCGAGGCCTTTGAGATATTCAGAATGAGGTGGAGAACTAAACTAGAAAGAGTATCAAAACTCTTCGATCAGATTGAGGAGGTGAGTACTTAAGTATAGAGTTTACTCAGTTCCTCAAGGATCATGTGATATTATCCCAATGGACACCTCCTTATACATCTTAGCTCAATGGTGTGTCTAAAAGGAGAAATCGTATGTTGTTAGACATGATACGACCCATGATGAGTTTCGCTGACCTACCCATCTCATTCTGGAGATATGCCCTAGAGACTACAGCTTACCTTCTAAACAGAGTTCCAACTAAGTCGGTAGTGTCTACACCATATGAGATATGGAAAGGGAAGAAGCCCGATCTTAAAGTTGTTAAGATTTGGGGCTGCCCTGCCCACGTTAAAAGACAAAACCCCAATAAGTTGAAATCGAGGACAAAGCGGTGCAAGTTCGTGAGATACCCCAAGGAAACTTGTGGGTATTATTTCTATCATCTCGAGAACCAAAATGTCTTTGTAGCCAAGAGAGCAGTGTTCCTTGAGAAGGAACACATTCTTGGTGAAGATAGTGGGAGCATGATAGAGTTGAGCGAGGTTGGAGAACCAAGCTCAAGTACCACTCTATAGCCTAAGTCTATTCAGGTACCTAATACACAAGTTCCAACTTTACGTAGGTCCGGTAGAGTATCCCATCCTTCTAAGAGATATGTGGGACATATTAGAGGAAAAAATGATGAGGATATTGATCCTCAGACCTACGAGGAGGCTATTATGAGTATAGACTCTAGGAAGTGGCAAGAAGCCATGAATTCTGAGATGGATTCTATGTACTCCAAAAAGATTTGGTACCTAGTTGATGCGCCCAAAGGTATTATACCCATTGGTTGCAAGTGGATCTTTAAGAAAAAGATCGGAGTAGAAGGAAAGGTAGAGACCTATAAAGTAAGGCTAGTGGCTAAGGGGTATCGTCAAAGGCAAGGTGTTGACTATGATGAAACCTTCTCACCTATAGCAATGCTAAAATTCATCCGAATTTTATTGGCTATTGCAGCACACTATAATTATGAGATCTGGCAGATAGATGTGAAAACTGTATTCCTCAATGGGAACCTCGATGAGGAGGTGTATATGATACAACCTGAGGGATTCGTATCCAAGGACTGCCTAAATAAGGTGTACAGGTTTCTTAGATCCATTTATGGACTAAAGCAAGCTTCTCGAAATTGGAACATAAGATTTGATGAGGCAATCAAATCTTATTACTTTGTTAAAAATGAAGATGAGTCTTGTGTGTACAGGAAGGTAAGTGGGAGCGCTATCACCTTTTTAGTGTTGTGGATGACATCCTGATCATTGGGAATGACGTAGGAATGCTATCCACAGTAAAGGCTTGGTTATTTAGACACTTCTCCATGAAGGACTTAAGGGAAGCATCCTATATCTTGGGGATTCGAATCTATAGAGATAGATTCAAGAGGATGCTTAGCTTGTCCCAATCCAGGTATATAGAAACCATTGTCAAAAGGTTTGGCATAGAAAATTCTAAGAGAGATCTCATACCGATGAGACATAGGATATCGTTTTCTAGGAGTATGTCCCCAAAGACTCTAGAAGAAAGGGGCAAACATGAATATGATACCTTATGCCTCGGCTAGAGGGTCTATCATGTATGTCATGCTATGTACTAGGCCTGATATAGTGCATGCTTTGAGTGTCATGAGCAAGTATCAGGCAGATCTGGGCTTGGAGCACTGGAAAGCAGTAAAGTGTATCCTTAAGTACTTGAGAAGGACTAAGAATCTTTTACTAGTATATGGAGGTAGTAGCCTCAAGGTTAAAGGCTACATAGACTCTAAGTTTTCAGTCTAATATCGATAATAGCAAGTCAAATTCGGGGTATGTGTACACCTTGAATGGAGGAGCAATATGCTGGAAAAGTTCTAAGCAAGATACTACTACTGACTTGACCACAGAGGCAGAATACATTATTACAGTAGATGAAGCAAAAGAGGGAGTCTGAATGAAGAAGTTCATCACAGATTTGGGAGTCATGCCGAATAGCGAGGAGTCGATTTCCTTATCTTATGACAACAATAGGGTGATTACTCAAATATGGGAACCTAGGTCTCATCAGAAGTGTTCTGAGGAGGTTCCAACTTATCAGATAGATCATGACCCGAGGAGATATAGTAGTGGAAAGAGTTCTATCTGAAGATAACATTGCAGATCCACTAATAAAGCCGTTGTCTCAGATTGTCCTTGAGTGTCATAGGAGTCTGATGGGGATCAGACATATAGGTGATTGGCTTTAGGTCAAGTGGGAGATTGTTAGTCATATGTGTCCAACAAGCCAATGATGGCACGTGTGACTTGATACAGAATCTTTTTCCTTATTATATTTTGGCATTTATCACTTTATATTGTCTATTGCATATATGCATATATATATTGTGATGTCCTTGGAACCGTGCAATGGGAATCGGATCGTGATGAGATTATGATAATGAGACCGATTCACCTTTAAACACAGATCCAAAATAATCCCGATCATAGGTTACTTGAGAGGGACATCGTGATAATCGGACAAACTGATGTGCTGTATACCCATCCATATAATGGATGCAGCTGGTCTCATAGCTGCTCGTGTGAGGACACTAGGGATACGGTACAGGTGCTCATTGGAGAATGAGTTCACTGATTGATCCGCTTAACAGAATATTAGATGGTTGATGATGCCTTATTGTCAAACAGTGATTTTGTAGTCCTAGTGGTGTATTTGGTCCTTAGACTTGAGACACCAAGGATGTCCTATATGAGTGCTCCACGCTTTGATACCAGACTTATAGATTTGGATGTCCCAAATCTAGTATAGCTGGTCATTAGGAGTGGTAGTCGACCTTACACTAGGAATCTGATTAGAGCGAGACTCGAGTAGAAACCGTATGGGTTTGATAGCACCATGCCCGATATACGGTCTCTGGGATATTAGATGGAGAAGAGACTATAGGTACATGGTAACTGAGGACAGACAGATCCAATGGATTGGATTCCCCTGTATCGTCTAGGGACTATGGCGTAGTGGCCTAGTACGTCTGTAGTCGATGAGTCTAGTGAATTATTACAAAGATAATAATTCACTGAGCCAAAAGGAGTTCTGACAACTATGACCACGACCAGCTCGATATTGGGCCTAGAGAGTCACACACATATGGTAGGCATTGCGATGAGTAGAGATTCAGATATGAGATATTCGCCGGAACCCCTATCTTATTGGATATCCAATAAGCCCCTGAATTATTAGATCCGATGGACGAGATCCAATAAGAGCCCATGAGAGATTATTGGATAGAGATCCACTTATCTAAAAGGCTTGGGTAATTGGATGTAGATCTAATACCCACTAGGGGAGGATCCATTAGGGTTTGACAGGGGGCCTCTATAAATAGGAGGGATTCAGAGCCTCATAAGCTAGAGCCTTTGTTTGCTTCTCCTATTCTCCTGCCCCTCTCCACCTTAGAGCAGGCCTAGAGTTTTGAGGAGCATCATTGCAGCCCTGCTATATGGATCACCGCTAGAGAGGAGGACGCTTGACCTCTTTCACCCTCTCCTAGAGATCTACAAGGAAATAGGGATATACGATCTCCCTAGGTCCAATATATTCTATACACAGTTTGTTTCACGGATTTTTAGCGCACTAATCTTCGCACAACGATGAACATCTTTTTGTGAAATTGGGGATTTTATTTTTTCTTGTTCTTCCGCTGTGCATGTGATGTCGCCCCCAAGATTTCCCAACAGTTGCCTTGCCTATATTAAGAGACACAACCCCAACAAGTTAGAATCCATTATGGAGTAGTGCAAGTTCATGGGATACCCCAAGGAAACTTGTGGGTATTATTTCTATCACCTCGAGGACCAAAAGGTCTTTGTAGCTAAGAGGACAATGTTTCTTGAGAAGGAACATATTCTTGGTGGAGATAGTGGGAGCATGATAGAGTTGAGTGAGGTTAGAGAACCTAGCTCAAGCACCATTCCACAGCCCGAGTCTGTTCAAGTGCTTAGCAGACAAGTTTCAACTTTATGTAGGTCTGATAGAGTATCCCATCATCTTGAGAGATATGTGAGACATATCACAGGAGAGGATATTGAGGATATTGGTCCTAAGATCTATGAGGAAACAATTATGAGTATAGACACCATTGTTAAAAGTTTTGACATGAAAAATTTGAAGAGATGTCTCATATTGATGAGACATGGGATATTGCTTTCTAGGACTATGTCTATAGGAAAATCTAGGGGCAACATCATATGTGCAATGGAAGAATAGAAAACAAAAACCCTAAATTTTTCAAAAGGTGTTCGTTGTCTTGTAAATATTAGAGTGCAAAACTCGCAAAACTTAAAACCACACGTGAAATAGTTGTGTTTTACCTTGAGATGTTGTATATCCTTAAATCCCTACAGATCTATTAGAAAGGATGAAGGAGGTTAAGCGTTTGCCTCTCTAGCAGTGATCCACACAGTAGGGCTGTGATGACGCTCCTCGAATCGCTGCCCAAATCTCCACACCTGCTATTTGAGGAGAAGAAAGAGAGAAGAATAGGAGGTGGCAACGAAGAAAACCTCTAGCCCATGAGCCTTTGATTTCCTCCTATTTATAAAGGTCTCTTATCAACTTAACCTAATGGATCCTGCCCTATTGGGTATTGGATCTCTATCCAACTACCCAAGCCTCTTAGATTAGTGTATCTCTATATAAAAATCTCTCATTGGCTCTTATTAGATCTCATCCATAGGATCTAATGATTTAGGGGCTTATTGGATATCCAATAAGATAAGGGCTCCAACGGATATCTCATATTCGAACCTCTACTCGTCGTAATACCTACCATATGTGTGTGACCTTCTAGGCCTAATATCGAGTTGGCCGTGAGTCATCTTGTTAGAACTCCTTTTGGCTCAGTGATTTATTATCTCCATAATAATTCACTCGATTCATTGATTATGGACGTACTAGGCCATTACATCGTAGTCCTCAAACGATATAGGGGAATCCAATCCAAGATTGGTCTATCCTTAGTTACCATGTATCTATAGTCACTTATCTATCTAATACCCCAAAGACTATATATAGGATATGGTACTAGTAGACCCATACAGTTTCTACTCGAGTCTCGCTCTAATCGGATTCTCCTAGATAACTCTTTCTCTTTCAATCTGAATGACCATAGATAGGGATTTGTTTGAGCAAGAACACATAGGATATTTCTCTCATAACACCGAGAGTGGATGATCCTCTATCGACACTCAATATTCCTCGTAAGATTGACTGCCACTCCCGATGACCGATTGTGCTAGATCTGAAAATTCTAGGCCTATAAGTCCGATATCAAAGAGTGGAGTATTCATACAGGACATCTTTAAAATTGCTATCTGACAATAAAGTATCATCAACCATGCAATATTCCGTGAGAGGATCAATCAGTGAACTCATTCTCCAATGAGTACTTGCACTGTATCCCTAATATCCCCATACGAGTAGTTATGAGACTAGCTGCCTCTATCATATGGATGGGTATACAACACACCAGTTTGTTCAGTTATCTTGATGTCCCTCTCGAGTAATCTATGACTAGATTTATTTAGGATCTATGTTTAAAGATAAATCGGTCTCATTATTGTGATTTTATCATGATCTGATTCCAATTGCATAGATCTATAGACATCATAGTATATATGCATATATGCAATAAGCACTATAAAGTGATAAAATGCTAAATAATATAATAAGCAAAAAGAATGTGTATCATGTCGTACGTGCCATCACTCACGTGATTGGATTGTAGAGGATCTATGACTAGTAATATCCCCAAAAACTTATGAGGAAAGGATAGACATGGATAGGATACCCTATACCTCAATGATAAGGTCTATCATGTATGTTATACTATATACCATGCTTAATATAGCACATGCTATGAGTGTCACGAGTAGGTATCAAGCAGATTCAGGCTCAAAGCATTGTAAAACTGGAAAGATGTTTCCTTAAATACTTGAGAAGGACTAAGAATCTTTTACTAGTATATGGAGAAAGTGGGCTCAGTGTTAAAGACTACACGGACTTAAGTTTCTAGTCCTATGTCAATGATAGCAAGTCTAATTTGGGGTATGTGTTCACCCTGAATGAAGGAGCAATATGCTGAAAGAGTTCCAAGTAAGATATTACTATTAACTCGACCATAGAAGTGGAGTATATTGTTGCAGTAGATGTAGCAATGGAGGGAGTTTGGATGAAAAAGTTTATTACAAATTTAGGAGTCATGCTAGGCAACGAGGAGTCGATTCTCTTATATTGTGACAACAACTAAGAAATTACTCAAGCAAAGAAACCCAAGTCTCATCAGAAGTCTATGCACATTTTGAGGAGGTTCTACTTGATCAGAGAGATCGTGGCCTAGGGAGATGTAGTAGTGGAAAGGGTTCCATCCGAAGAAAATATTATAGATTCACTAATGAAGTCATTGTCTTAGATTACCTTTCAGCATCATAAGGGTCTGACAGGGATTGGCCACTAATCTAGCCTTGTTTCGAACCACGATACCTTGTTCATTTTGCTTATTTATTGAGTCTGGGAACAAACATCCAAACCTTATTTTTTTTAAATTAATTTAATTCTTCATGCATTGTAAAAACCCATGAGTCAATGTTGAGAGTATTGTCAATACATTTAGGTTCAATTTGAGACAAAAAAGATAGCATTTGCATAAAATTTTTTAACTGAAGAACAAGTTTGAACACCTTCTGATATATCTCCAATAATTAGCTCCTTAGAATGTGCATCTACATACTTTCATTCCTTGGATAAGGATTCTTTAGAAGTAGATGTATCCAAGTTGCTTTGGAGTGGAGAATTGTCATTCAAATTTAATATATCAAATTTAAAATCAATATCAAAATTATTTTTCTTAAATTTGGGAGACTCATTAAAAATAACATGGATAGATTCTTCAATAACTAAAGTTCTTTTATTAAAAACTCTATAAGCTTTGGAAACAGAGGAATATCCAAGAAAAATTCATTGATCAGATTTTGCATTAAATTTTCCTAAGGCATCATTTTCATTTGAAATAAAATATTTATAATAAAAAACTTTAAAATATAAAATGTTGGGTCTTTTATTGTTCCACAATTCATAAGGAGTTTTAGATAGTAGTGATCTTATGAGAACCTTATTCATGACAAAGCCTATCATGTTATTGACTTCAGCCCAAAAATATTTACGTAGACTATGTTTATTTAGCATGGTTCTTACCATCTCTTATAAAGTCTTATTTTTTCTCTCAACAACTCCATTTTATTATAGATTTCTTAGAGTAGAGAAATTGTGATCGTATCTATTTGAATCATAAAATTTTTGAAAATTATGATTTTTAAATTCACCACTATGATTACTACGAATAGAAGAAATCATAGGACCTTTTTTGTTTTGAACTTATTTGCAAAACTTTGTAAAACATTTAAAACAATCATTTTTATGTGCCAAGAAGTATGACCAAATATATCTACTATAATTATCAACAATCACAAAAGCATATTTACTATGTAATCATCGATAATTTCTCCCTTAACATAAATTAATTATTATAAATAATGTATTGCTTTATTACTAACTTCTTTGTTTGTGTACTATAGTTAAGAAAATGATTAAATTTGGTTTCCTTAATCATGTGAAAAATTTAGAAATTCTACTTATTAATTAAATTATTAATTGATTTATTTTCTATTGAGTGATTTGATTTTTAGGAAGTAAATTATTTACATTCTATTTTTATGTGTGAACTATAAGAAATGAATATTATATTTATCTCTTTATGTGTGAAAGCAAAATAAAAATAAATTTAAAATAAAAATTAAATTATTACTTACCTTTAGAGGAGATCTCATCTTCTCCTATATAAAGGAGACTACTTCTTCATTCTTCACCGAGCCTAACAATGTGAGGATTGAGAAGAGGATTTGTTGAGGAGATGATATCGAGAAAATGATAGCCGAGGAGAAGTAAGATCCTTCCTTTTTCTAATTAACTATGATTTATGTTTTGAAATCTTGATGTTGAAATTGTTATAATTTTATGATGCATAATGATGTTTTAATTTTAAAATTTTAAAATTAGTAAATAATGATAATTGATTTGTGATGTTAGAATGATTATTTGATTTATATTGATCTCTTAAGCTTAAGTAAATTTTAATATTGATTTAATTATTCAAATTCCTATTTTTAGATCAACATAATAGTTCTAATTTATTTAATTAGATATATTTATGTTTCAAAAATTATGTGTGAATTTCTATGATGTAATTAGTTTTAAATTTAAGATCATGAATTTAATTTTTTTAATTAACTGATTTGAGTTATTCTTTACTAATTTTAAATTTTGAACTCTAATTTGATAGGAGAAGTCTAATTGGGGTATAACTTAAGTTAGGTTGATTTGTTAGACCGGATTGACTTAACCCATGCGATCATGTATGACCCAGCTCATGTGAACAAGTATAGCTTAGCTCATGTGATTAGGCATGACCCAGCCCATGTAGCTAGGTAAGAGCCAGCCCATATGGTAAGGTACAACCCAACTCATATGGCCAAATATAACCCAACCCATATGGCCAAGGGCGATCCAATCGATGTGGCCATTTATGTCCTAGCCTATATGGCAATGTACAACCCAACCCATGTTGCCAAGTATGACCCAACCCATGTGGCTAGGTATTGTTGAATCTCGGATTTTGATGATGAAACTAATTGATTGTGTTTAGATGTTTAACTGCATTTTGAGTGATGCAGGTCTACTCGATCAGGATTAGACAGTTGATGCAGAAGGAATTGACGTTGCGCCGGAGGAGATCACGTCAGGATATTGGACGGTAGAATGCTTCGGACGTTGGGCATCGGGCCAAGGAGAGCGGAATTACACCAAGGATATCGGGGTTGCGGAGGTCAACCGCTGATTGGGCAACAAGCCGCAAGAGAGAACGATGTGCTGAAGAATCGGGCGAAGTGCCAACCAATGACGTGCCGGGCAACAGAATGTCAATTCACATTGTAATAATTGTCTAGATCGGAGTAGAGTTTTGGCTTGTATGTGCAGGATTAACTACGATAACAATGAAGACATAAAGCGAAACAAAGTGCAGGAGTCAAGCGCGAAGGATTCGTTGGGAGTTCGAGAGTTCGACGGAAGTCTGAAGGTTCATCTGGAATGCTGTCGGAACTAGCCGAG
The DNA here is from genome assembly GCA_004837865.1 of Musa balbisiana. Taxonomy (NCBI): domain Eukaryota; kingdom Viridiplantae; phylum Streptophyta; class Magnoliopsida; order Zingiberales; family Musaceae; genus Musa; species Musa balbisiana. Next base: position 18,690,985 of record CM017192.1, read on the forward strand.
AATGAGTAGGGAGCTTGCCGAAGGGTTTTTCGGAAGCTCGCAGAAAGGTTCGTTGGAAGTTCGCGGAGCTCATCGAGAAAGATCGTAGCTTGCCGAAGAAGCTCGTCGAAACTCGCCAAGATCAAATCGTGAAGTCTCGGAGCTTGTTGGGAGTCCGCAGAATGGTTTCCGAGAGTTTTTCGGAAGACCGCCGGAAGTTTGCCGGAAGCTCGCCGGAAGAAGTCTTGACTTGCGGACTTTGTAATAGCTTAGGAAATGTCTTTAAATTCGTAGTTAGCACATTAATTAGGGTTAGGATTAAGTGTTAATCTTATAACCCAAGTAGGGGCCAATTGGGCCCGAGTTCGGACTGGTTTGGGCCAAGTTTGGAGCCCAACCAGTGAGCTGAAATAGCCAGGCGGTGGCACCGCCCAGTACACTGTCAGTGTCACAACTGACAGGCGGTGGCACCGCTAGCTTCGGGAACCGAAGAGAATTCAAATTTTGGACCCCAAATTTGAATCCTCTTGAGGCCTGTAAATACCCCTCAATTCTCAGCAGAGATAACAACTTTTTGAGAAGCAATAGAGTGAAAAAAAGTCTTAGCAAAGCCTTAGCAAGTCTTACTTTCAAATTGCTTGAGTGTTCACCTCCTTCTTTCTCATTGAAACTTTGTAAGAGCGTGAACCACTTGTAAAAGGTTGTAAGAGGGGTATTTGTCCTTCCCCTTCAAAGTGATTTGCTAGTGGAAGTTGGGAGCCTCATCGAAGAAGGCTTCGCAAGTGGATGTAGGTTATTTTGACCGAACCATTTTAAATTTGGCGTGTTCTCTGGTTTGCATTTACTTATTGCACTTTACCTTACTGCAAATCTTTATAAGTGCTTTACTTCCTCATTACTTTTGCTGCACACATTTACGAACACGCTTTTAAGTTAAGCACTTCCGAGTTCGGTTTTTATCGTACGAAAAAGTTTCCAAAACTGACATTTTAATCCGTTGCACTAATTCACCCCCCCCTCTTAGTGCTGCTCCGATCCTAACAATTGGTATCAGAGCACGGTATTTCTCATTTCGGATTTACACTCAAGAGAAATGGCTCTTCATGGCTTTCAAGAGGGCTTTTCGGTTTTTCGTCCACCGTTGTTTAACGGATTGGACTACACTTATTGGAAAACTCGAATGAAAGTTTTCTTGATTTCTATGAACTTGGATTTATGGAATATTGTTGAAAACAGTTTTCAACTTCCCTCTAAACCGATGAACGAATGGTCGGATTTGGAGAAGAAGTAATTTTCTTTAAACACAAAGGCTATGAATGCCTTATTTTGCGCTTTGGACAAAAATGAGTTCAATCAGATTTCTATGTGCGAAACGGCTTGTGATATTTGGCAAACACTTGAAATCACACACGAGGGAACTAGTAGAGTCAAAGACTCGAAAGTTAACATTTTATTGCTTGATTTTGAGCTTTTTCGAATGCAACCAAGCGAGACTATAGGCGACATGTACACCCGTTTCACGGATGTCGTCAATAATCTAAGAGTTCTTGGTAAATCTTTTTCAAATTTTGATCTCGTAAGTAAGATCTTAAGATCCCTTCTAAAAAGGTGGGATCCTAAAATAACCGCAATACAAGAGACAAAAAATTTAAATGATTTTCTATTAGAAGAATTAATCGGGTCATTAATGACCTATGAAATGACACTTTTGGAACATTTTGAACCCGATGAGCACTTGAACCACCTTCCAAAGAATATGAAGGATTTGGAACTCCGGACAAATGAATACCTCTTGAGCGATGACTCAAGTGATGAGGACAATGATGAACTTGAACTTTGAACACTAAATCTTAATAAGTTCATTAAACAAAAATCTAAAATAAACAATGAACTTGAACGGAGGAAGAGGCCAAAGAAGAAGAAGGCAACCAAGGATGAATCAAGAACTTTCAAAGGTGAAATGGCGAATTGGGCTTTGATGGGCTTCGACTACAAGGTAAGTAACTCAACTCTCTTGAATTATTTTGAAATTACTTGAAGTTTTTCATGAGTGCTTAATTTAGATAGTAGGAATAGGAAATAAAAAATTATTTTTCAAAAATTATATCATGTTTTTCTTTTTAGCATCTTTGAAAAATTAAAAAATTTGATCATGAAAAATATATTGCTAAGGTTTCATGCATGTTATGTTTTGAAATATTGAATGATGTATGCAACATTAGGGATGATAATTATATGATATATGATAATGCTTAGGATTAATCCATGCATATGTATCTTAATGATTTTATGTCATGCATGAGTTTTTGAAGTAAATGTTGATTTGATACTCTCATTTTCGATTAACATGTTTTTGGCCTAATCATTTTTATGATGAATTAAGATGACATTCTCATCACATATTAAGATGACATAGTGCATGTACATCTATGTATGAGTTTCTTGATAATCTTTTGATGATAGATGTGATATCATGATGTGTTTGATCTTGACGGCTTCTTGACGAAACTTATGTTTCGATTTTAAATGATGATACATGTTTTCACAAAAGACTTGAATACCCTCACATGAAATCAATTGTATAAAAAGGAAATGAATTCTCTATCCTATTGAGATTAATGAACTTATTTTACCAATCTTGTGAATCTCATGAAAATAAATATGATGAATATTTTGAAAATAAATGAGTGTATCATGCATTTGGTCTTAATGATTTCTCTTAAACATACTTTTTGAAATCATACTTGATGATGAATATCAAGATATTAAAAGGATGTTATCATGGAATCATGCTTGATGATTTATTTTACAAAATTTACCTTTCCATCTTAAATGTTGACACTTGTTTTATTAAAGGTAAAGGCATGCTTATAAGAAGCAAATCACATGAATAGAAATTTATAAAAATGAAATGCGATCCTCTATCTTATCGACTTTTCAATAAATCTATGCTTGTCATGTATGAATTTATTGAATGTGACTTTGAGGATGATTTCGGATTTCACAAATGCTTGATTCATACTTATGACATGAGACACATTTTAAATATGAATCATGTTCAATGCTTCAATCATGTTATATCTCCCTTAATTCATGTTGTTCTCCTAGATTTATTTACCAAAGAGGAGAATCTTCCGAATGAATGAAATAATATAAATGAATCACTTATCGATATATCTTTTTGAAATATCTTTTTAATGTGATGTTGATAATTTGAGATGCCTGTTGGAATTCATGACATGAGATAATTGAATCCTTGACTTACTCTTTATATGGCTTGAGAATAGATATTTAAAATCTTACTTGATGAGTTGTTTTATAAGATTTTGCCTTTATGTCTTGAACTTTCATGCTTATCTTGATTTGGCATATAAAGACTAAGGCATGCTTAGATGAAAAAGAATTACTTAAAAAATTCTTTTCCCATCTGATCGAGATTAATGATTTCATGATTTTTTGTGAATCTCGAAATTGATTTGATGACTTTATTATGAGTTTCAAGTTAATGATTTGATTTGAATAAGTTTTATCTAAATCATCATCTTGATCTTGCAAAATTGGAATCACAAATAATATCTTTTGGTATTCATGAATTGATACTCACAATATGAAAGTATTGGTATTCATGACTTGAATTTGATTGAAATATTGCATGCTTAAATTAATCATTCTCCTATGTTTCAAAAATTCTTTAAATGCCTTATGTGATGATTGAAAATTAATTTGCTTTATGATAAATCTATGTATACCATTTTGAATATCTTGAAAGTAATGTTGAGATTTTGATGAATTTGATGATTTGGTATTATGCATGCAATACTTTAACGTATGATAATGATGCACGCAATGATGAAATATTCTTGATAAAATTATTATTTTGATATTCATGACTTGAATCTTCCTTTCTTTTTGCCAATGACAAAGGGGGAGAAAGGGTTGCTAATGTGCTATCTTGAATTAATGTAAAGGGTCATCTCAAAGAGAAATTAGCTAACTTGCACAATACAAGAAAATGCAAAAACTTGCTTACTTTCTTGCACATCTAAAGAGAAGATGCAAATGTAGCTCTTGCCAAATTGTTTGCTTGCCTCATGTAAAACATTATCTCTTGCTAGTTTGGCATTTTGCTAAGGAAACAAAAATGACACTTCTCAAAAGAGAAGAAAGAGTTTGCTATCTTCAACACCACAAGCTTGCCTATCTTAAGAAACAAAAACTGCAAAAGTGTTATCTTGCTTATCTCAAGAAAAGCAAATATGCTAAAACTTGCACATCTTTAAATTTGCTAGCTTGTATGTTATAGAAATTGCTATCATACTACCTTGCATATCTATGATGATAGCAAAATTGCATAATGATAAAACTAGGAGATTATGTTAATTATGCAATGTGTTGAACTTGGATATTTCAAAAACTTGTAAATTGCAATAGGAAGCAAGAATCATGGGCTTACACAACAAAGCTATCTTGCATTTGCTTTCGAAATTTTTGCTAGATTGTATGTAGCAAAACTTGCATATCGTAAAAATTGCTAGCTTGTAGTCTAAAGAGAAGCAAACAGTTGTTGTCTCAAGAAAAGCAAACATGCTAAACTTGCACATCTTTAATTGCTAAATTGCATGATGATAAAATTGGATACTATGTTTATTATGTAACATCCCTCATTTAAAAAAAAAAAAATGCTTATATAGTACTTTAATTGTTTAGTTTATTATATCAATATTAAATTATATGGAGGACTTGTGGCATTAGCAAGGATGAGCCACTTGCACTTATTCTAAAGTTGACACCTAAACCTCCATGCATGCTTGCCACCTCATTATTTTAGCATGAGCCAAACCTAAGTAATTTAAGGCACAACTAAGAGAAACTTTGCAGCCAATGTAACTTGAGAAGAGGAGAAGGAATTGAAGGAGAAGAGAAGGAGAAAGAATTGAAGAAGAAGAAGTTTTATCTTAGCTTAAGGTTTTGCATCAATTCCCCCACATTTGGAAATCAAAACTTTTTAAGGCAAGTGTTCTAACCCAATCCAATAGAATCCTAATCTTTGTTTTCTTTTCAATTCTACAAAATTTTGAAAGATTTCAGCTGAGAACCAAACATTCCTTTCGTTTTGATACAAAGTCATGAATCTGTAATTTTTCGGTAATCTAACCTCCATGCATTATTTTGGTCCTAACTTTTTGTACTAAACTCTGATTTAGGCAAAACCTATTCCGTTTGAAAGTAGACTCGAGGACCTTTATTTTGATACCTAGATTGAATGATTTGGAGTCGAAATGCCTAATATGACTTCTATTGCAATTAACCCTACAGATTCTACAAAATAGGGACTGTAATTTTGGACCTTCTGTTACTAAATTACTCATAACTCTCTAGTGAAAATTCTGAATTATGCAAAACTTAATTCTTTGCGAAATAGATTCGCATATCTTTCTTTTGAAACCTAGTGTGGAAATTTTGAAGTACGTTTGCCTTCTGAAACATCTGTTTAAATTGATGCTATCTATTCTGCAAAACAGAGATGATCAATTCTGACCTTCTGTTACTAAATTGCTCATAACTCTCTAGTGAAAATTCTGAATTATGAAAAAACTTGATTATTTGGGAACTAGATTCGCATATCTTTCTTTTGACACCTATTTTTAGTGAATTGGAGCATGCTTGGTCACTCAAACAAATCAGGAAATGTACCATTCGAATTCTGCCAGAATTGAAAACTTTGTTGAATTTTGCCTATTCGAGTCTCATTCTGTTGGAAGTTTGATTTCTATTAAATTCTTTTACAGTCCTTTGAAAATTCTTGTATTATTCATCTTGAAATTGCTATATGTCTGAAATTTATTATATAATGTTTTGTTGGCATTTCCTTGTTTGATAAAGGCACACGCATATTTCCGTTGTTTCCGCATGTGCTTCCGATATATGCCAATGTCATTGTTCATACTACCCTTTTGTACTCTGGTGTCTTGTGGGATATTGTGAACCTTTGCCAGAAATGGTAAAGGGAGTTATGCATAGAGCCCGCGATGCTCTGCCGACCCCATTGACTTCACTCAGACATGGGTGGATGGAGCTCCCAGACGTGGGAGACTTATGCTTGGTGGTCATCCTGAAATGGATGAATCACATTATGTATGTGGTCCCACAGTGCCCTCTATGTTTTTGATATGATATCCAAAGCTTTGCTAATGAGTTTATATTTATGCTTTGGATAAAAATGGAATGCATGCTACCTCAAAAATGACATACAAGCTTGTATTTACTATTCGGTTCACTTGTTATACTTTGGAGTGTTTCGTATGTCATTGTTATGCTCTCAAACACTCTTACGCCTTTGATATACACTTAAATGCCTCAGGTGCCATTTGATACATGCCTAAATGCTTATTTTGCCAATGAAATGCTCCAAATTCCTTTCTCGTATTGTTATGTCTAACGCTTGTTTTCAAATGAGGAAACCCTTTGTGATTTTTATACCAAATAAGATGATTTCAAATGAACACTTGTATTTCTACTTTTCTTATCTTGATACTAAGCCTGCTTGAACTTCTCCTATCGCTATGGATATGTTAGTCGCTTGCTGAGCTCTTCATGCTCACCCCGTTGCTATATAAATTTTTCAGGGTAGCTTGTCACGCACTGAAAAGCTAGAATTGGGTTGAAGCACTGAAAGGCTAGAAGATTTTGGACTAATCTTTGTTGGTTGATAGGTTTTTGTTGTATAGTATACTTTACTTCTGATGTAATGTTAAGGATATATTGATACTTATGTGTTGTAAAAGTTTAAAGGACTGCTCATGTTTATGGAATGATAAGCTTACGTTGTATAAGTATATGAACTCATGGTGAATAATATTTTTGTGATGGTATATATTTCTACGAATATGGATTTGTGTTGTGGCTGATGTTTAGTTGAGTTGCCTTTAGATTTTATGAATCTCTAAGTGAAGTGGAGTATGATTTATGAAACGTACAGGTTTATGAATTGTGAATATTGATTTGAATGGTTCTTAGTATCCTCAAATGTTAGATTAGATCCTGGATTGATTTGTGATAATAAATTATAATATTATTGATTTTAGACAGGGTCACACCTCCTGAATGGATTAAATTCGGGGGGGCGTGACATATTATGCACTGATTAGAACTCATATCTCTAAACACATAAGAGTTGGGACTTCTCCTTTTTGTTGATGACATAGGGGGAGAAGTATATTGATGACTTCATGCATTGAATTAAATATTTTATATATTTGCATGATGGTTTAAATGTTTTTCATAACATGTGATGAATGTTGCTTGGATTTGGGATAATCCAAGTGTTCTATCAATGGCATATTGATCGGGGGAGTTTGTTTAAACTCTGGGGAGTTAAGGTTAACTCCAGTAGTCATCAATTAGTTGTCATCATCAAAAAGGGGGAGATTGTTGAATCTCAGATTTTGATGATGAAACTAATTGATTGTGTTTAGATGTTTAACTGCATTTTGAGTGATGCAGGTCTACTCGATCAGGATTAGACAGTTGACGCAGAAGGAATTGACGTTGTGCCGAAGGAGATCACGTCAAGATATTGGACGGTAGAATGCTTCGGACGTTGGGCATCAGGCCAAGGAGAGCGGAATTGCACCAAGGATATCGGGGTTGCGGAGGTCAACCGCCGATTAGGCAACAAGCCGCAAGAGAGAACGATGTGCTGAAGAATCAGACGAAGTGCCAACCAATGACGTGCCGGGCAACAGAATGTCAATTCGCGTTATAATAATTGTCTAGATCGGAGTAGAGTTTTGGCTTGTGTGTGCAGGATTAACTACGATAACGATGAAGACATAAAGCGAAATAAAGTGCCGGAGTCAAGCGCGAAGAATTCGTTGGGAGTTCGAGAGTTCGACGGAAGTCCAAAGGTTTATCGAGAATGCTGTCGGAACTAGCCGAGAATGAGTAGGGAGCTTGCCGAAGGGTTTTTCGGAAGCTCGCAGAAAGGTTCGTCGGAAGTTCGCGGAGCTCACCGAGAAAGATCGTAGCTTGCCGAAGAAGCTCGTCGAAACTCTCCAAGATCAAATCGTGAAGTCTCGGAGCTTATCGGGAGTTTGCAGAATGGTTTCCGAGAGTTCTTCGGAAGACCGCCGGAAGTTCGCCGGAAGCTCGCCGGAAGAAGTCTTGACTTGCGGACTTTGTAATAGCTTAGGAAATGTCTTTAAATTCGTAGTTAGCACATTAATTAGGGTTAGGATTAGGTGTTAATCTTATAACCCAAGTAGGGGCCAATTGGGCCCGAGTTCGGACTGGTTTGGGCCAAGTTTGGAGCCCAACCAGTGAGCTGAAATAGCTAGGCGGTGGCACCGCCCAGCACCCGAGAGCCAGGCGGTGGCACCGCCCAGCACCCGAGAGCGAAGCGGTGGCACCGCTGGATTGGGCGGTGGCACCGCCCAGTACACTATCAGTGTCACAACTGACAAGCGGTGGCATCGCCACTGACAGGCGGTGGCACCGCTAGCTTCGGGAACCGAAGAGAATTCAAATTTTGGACCCCAAATTTGAATCCTCTTGAGGCCTATAAATACCCCTCAATTCTCAGTAGAGATAACAACTTTTTAAGAAGCAATAGAGTGAAAAAAAGTCTTAGCAAAGCCTTAGCAAGTCTTACTTTCAAATTGCTTAAGTGTTCACCTCCTTCTTTCTCATTGAAACTTTGTAAGAGTGTGAACCACTTGTAAAAGGTTGTAAGAGGGGTATTTGTCCTTCCCCTTCAAAGTGATTTGCTAGTGGAAGTTGGGAGCCTCATCGAAGAAGGCTTCGCAAGTGGATGTAGGTCATTTTGACCAAACCACTTTAAATTTGGCGTGTTCTCTGGTTTGCATTTACTTATTGCACTTTACCTTACTGCAAATCTTTATAAGTGCTTTACTTCCTCATTACTTTTGCTGCACACATTTACGAACACGCTTTTAAGTTAAGCACTTCCGAGTTCGGTTTTTATCGTACGAAAAAGTTTCCAAAACCGACGTTTTAATCCGCTGCACTAATTCACCCCCCCCTCTTAGTGCCGCTCCGATCCTAACAGGTATGATCTAGTCCATATGACCATGTCCAACCCAGCCCATGTGGCAATGTATGACCCAACCATATGGCCAAGCATGGGCCAACTAATACGGCTAGGTACAACCCAATCCAAGTGGTTAGATATGACCCCAACTCATGTGTCTAGGTACGACCAACTCGTGAGTTAAGCATGGCCTAGTTCAATGGTAAGGCTCGACCCAACTTATGAGTGAGGGTTAGCCTAGTCCATGAAGTTAAGTCTGCCTAATTATGCGATTGACATTAGACATATCATCTCTCCTTTATCAAGCCCGTTGTACCTCAACTCAACCTAATACTTAGAATAGGCATGTGCAACGCATATGACCTATCTAAGACTTAGGTGGGTTGGTTTGGTTTGGGCTAGCACTATATGACATAGTCCAATTTCCTCTCTCATTATTGGTGCTAGTTATAGGTGTCCCGCAAGCCAATCACGTAAGTGATGACACGTGTGACATGACACATACTCTTTTTGCTTATTATATTATTATGACATTCTATCACTTTATATTGCTTATTGCATATATATATTATGAGCTCTATGGATCTGTGCATTGGGAATCGAATCATGATGAGATCATGATAATGAGACCGATTCACCTTTAAATACTAATCCTAAATAATTCTAGTCATAGGTTACTCAAGAAGGACATCGAGATAATCAGACAGATTGGTGTGCGATATACTCATCCATATGATAGAAGCAGCTGATCTCATAGTTGCTCAAGTGGAGACACTAAGGATATAGTGTAGGTGCTCATTGGAGAATGAGTTCACTGATTAATCCACTCACGGAATACTGGATGGTTGATGATGCCTTATTATCAAATAGCAATTATGTAGTCCTAGTAGTATATCTAGTCTTTAGACTTGAGATACCAAGGATGTCCTATATGAGTACTCCACTCTTTGATATTAGACTTATAGTTTTAGAAGTTCCAGATTTAGTACAACCGATCATTAGGAGTGGTAGCTAACCTTACGAGAGCTATTGAGTGTTGATAGAGGATCATATGCTCTCGGTATCATAAGAGAAAAATCCTGTGTGTTCTTGCTTAGATAAATCCTTAGCCAAGGTCTTTCGTATTGAGAGAGAAAGAGTTTTCCGAAAGAATCTAATTAGAGCGAGACTCGAGGAGAAACCATATGGGTCTAATATCACCATAGTTGGTATATGGTCTTTGAGATATTAGATGGATGAGGGACTACATATACATGGTAACTAAGGACAGATAGGTCCAATGGATTGGATTCCCCTATATTGTCTAGGGACTACGACATAGTGGCCTAGTACGTCTGCAGTTGATGAGTCGAGTGGATTATTATGGAAATAATAATTCATTGAGCCAAAAGGAGTTCTGAATGGTATTAACCATGGCTAGCTCAATATTGGGCCTAGAGGGTCACACACATATTAGGATCAAGAGCACTAAGAGGGGGGGGGGGGTAAATTAGTGCAGCGGAAAACTTTCGATGATTTAAAACGACGTTCGTATGATAAGAACGATTTCAGTATGAAAGTTGAATTGAAAATTGCTTCAACTTAAGATCAAGTAAAGTGCAGTTAAAGTAAAGCTATGGAAGTAGTTGCAGTTAAGATAGAGAACAAAATGTAAATGTAAACCGAGATTTAGAGTGGTTCGGTCAATCTTGACCTACATCCACTTTTGGCTTCCTCGTCCGATGAGGTCACCGACGTCCACTAGAGGCCTTCCTTCAATAGGCGAAGGCCAACCACCCTTTTACAGTTTCACTCCTTTTGACGGGCTTAGGAGACAACCCTTACAGATTTTTCACTCCTCTCTTGAATGATCAAAACTTCGATGAAAAGAGAGAGAAGAACTTCTAGCCTTTTACAACACTTTTAAGCTCTCAAAATCTCAGAATAAATGCTAAGTTTCGATGCCCTTTCATGCATGAAAGGGTGGGGTTTATATAAGCCCCAAACTGATTTGAATTTGGAGCTCAAATATGTCATTTCCCATGTTTTCGGGGTCCTGGCGGTACTACCGCCATAAATGGGCGGTACTACCGCCTGAAAGAGCTCGGAGACCGAGCTTGGGCGGTACCACCGCCTGACAGGGGCGGTACTACCGCCCAGTCTCACTCGGAGACTGAGCCCAGGTGGTGCCACCGCCTGACAGGGGCGGTGCTACCGCCCAATCTCACTCGGAGACTGAGCCCAAGCGGTGCCACCGCCTGACAGGGGCGGTACCACCGCCCAGCCTCACTTCGAGGCTCGGCTGCTGGGCGGTGCCACCGCCGACCCAAGCGGTGCCACCGCCGGCCAGGGAATCTGGGTCCGAATGGGCTGATTCATTCGGCCCAATTTGAGTCTGTCAAGGGCCCAATTGTCTCAAGATTAAGTTAATGGGATCACCTCCCATTTCTAACTTAATCATCATGCTAACTACAATATTTTTCAAGACATTTACTGCAACTTGCTCCGGTGTGTCAATCGCTTCTTCCGTCGAGCTTCCGGTGAATTTCCGGCGATCATCTGACGAACCCTTGGCGATGCTCCGACGGACTTCCGGCAAACTCCTGGACTTGCGATGATCCACTTGGCGAGTTCCGATGCTTCTTTGGCAAGCTCTTGGACTTCTCGGATTTGTTCCCGCAGAACCTCCGATGACCGTCCGGACTTCCGTCGAACTCTCGAACCCCCAACGTGATCATAGTCTTGACTTCGGTGCAACTCCTGCTGCATGTCTTACTTTCATCGTAGTTAATCCTGCACACATATCTTAACATATGGATTAGATAACAAATGACAATTGACTTCATCATCAAAATCCGAGATTCAATGATCTCCCCCTTTTTGATGATGACAATCAATTGATAACGGAGTTAACTTTAACTCTCCCAATCTATATGTCATACTCAAGATAAGTCATTCTTGAATTCAAAGCCTTTGAATTCAAGAGACATATTGATAAGTTAAGATTGTTTAACCTTATCAATACTTTCATCATGATTCCTATCATGATGTATCTCTCTGAAAATGATGTCAAGGCTTGACATCTATTTTCAAGTTTTACATTTCAAATGTGAATGATAGTAACGGTAGCAATTCATCATATGGTAAGATATCAACATGTGAAATTACGATGCAAGTTCTTGATTTCTTAACATAATGCAAATATTTCAAGTGTTTAGCAATCATAGCATTTCTATCATCAATTTACCATATATTTCGATGCAAGCTTTTTTAACATAATTCAAATTCAAATATGGCACTCATAGCATCAATTCATATATTTCTCCCCCTTTGTCATCAACAAAAAGGAGAACGATATAAGCAAATTTTAAACACAAGTGAGTGATAGGTAATTTTTCAACAATGAGTGATAGGATACCAATTATACAAACATCTCAAGGAATGATAAAATCACGCTTCATTTTTACAAGGATCAAAATATGTACGTGAATCAATATCCTTGCAAGTAAAAAATCTTTCTTTTTTTTCAAAAAGGAAATTATAAGAAGGAATCATTTTATCAAATCCATTTCTCGAAAATATTTTTCACATTATAAGCCTATGAAAGATGCATTTGCTAAATGATTCAACATGTCAAAAATCAATGAATCAAACTCGATATGACATATGCTTATGAGAGCTACATTAAGTTCGAAAGAGAATAAGGTATCAAGAAAATCCGAAAATAAAATTTAACACTTTCATGCATTCGGACAAGGTTTTGCTATAGATTTTCCAATACAATCATGAAGATAAAACATGCTCATTATCATGGAAATTTTTATATCCAAAACACAAAATTTCCAACATATTATTAAGGCATGTAATCATGTAAAATCATCATAGCAATTGAGTGATTTGATTATTGAATCAAGAAAGTCCGAAAAATAGATTTAATGAGTTCAAGCATTCGGACACATTAACATTCCTAATTCTCTTCTAATGAAATTAAATTGTTCTTCACTTAAAGGCTTTGTAAAAATATCAGCTAGTTGATGTTTAGTATCAATGAACTCTATAACTATATCATGATTAGTGACATGATCTCGTATAAAGTGATGTCTAATATCAATATGTTTTGTTCTTGAGTGTTGAATGGGATTTTTTGTTAAACATATAGCACTTGTGTTATCACATTTAATGAGAATATTTTTAAGATGAACTTTATAATCTTCTAAGGTGTTTTTCATCCACACAACTTGTGCACAGCATGCACTAGCTGCTATATACTCAGCTTCGGTTGTTGATAGTGCAACCGAGTTTTGTTTCTTAGATGACCAGGAAACAAGAGCATGTCCCAAAAATTGACATGTTCCTGATGTACTTTTTCTATCTAATCTACATCCAGCAAAATCTGCATCAGCATAAGCGATTAACTCAAACTTCTCAGTTTTCGGATACCATAATCCTAAATTTGTGGTACCTTTAAGATATCTAAGTATTCTTTTAACCGCTTTGAGATGAGATATCTTAGGGTTCGATTGAAACCTAGCACAAAGTCCTACACTGTATATGATATATGGTCTAGTTACAGTGAGGTAAAGTAAACTTCCTATCATACCCCTATAAGTTTTCTGATCGAAGCTTTCTCCACTTTCATCAACTTCTAACTTAGTGGATGTGCTCATAGGAGTGTTAATAGCTTTGGAGCTTTCCATATTAAATCTCTTTAGCAAGTCTAAAGCATATTTAGTTTGACTAATAAAGATGTCATTTCTTAGTTGCTTAATTTGTAAGCCTAAGAAAAAGGTTAATTCTCCCATCAAACTCATTTCAAATTCTAGACTCATGGTTTTAGCAAAGGATTCACAAAGAGATTCGTTTGTAGAATCAAAGATAATATCATCGATATAAATCTGAACAATGAGAAAATTATTTTCAAAATTCTTGATAAACAATGTAGTATCAACCTTGCCTTTTGTAAAATTATTTTTAATAAGAAAAGAACTAAGTCTCTCATACCAAGCCCTTGGGGCTTGTTTTAAACCATAGAGAGCTTTAGTTAATTTAAACACATGATTAGTGAGGCTATTATTTTCAAATCCAGGAGATTGTTCAACATAAACTTCTTCGGAAATAAAGCCATTAAGAAAAGCGCTTTTAACATCCATTTGAAATAACTTAAAATTATTATTACTAGCATAGGCAAGGAGCATCCTTATGGCTTCTAATCTAGCCACAGGAGCGAAGGTTACTTCGTAATCGATACCTTCTTCTTGGTTGAAACCTTTGGCTACTAATCTAGCCTTGTTTCTAACCACGATACCATATTCATCTTGCTTGTTTCTAAAGACCCATTTAGTACCAATAACTAAATGGTCATTTGGCCTAGGAACAAGCTTCCACACCTCATTTCTCTCAAATTGATTTAACTCATCTTGCATTGCGATAATCCATGAATCATCTTTCATGGCTTCGTCAATACATTTAGGTTCAATTTGGGAGAGAAAAGCGACGTTGGTACAAAATTCTTTAAGAGAAGAACGTGTTTGAACCCCCTTAGATGTGTCTCCTAGAATTAGCTCCTTAGGATGAGCATATACATATTTCCAATCCTTGGGTAAGGATGTTTCGGAAGTGGATGCATCCAAGTTGCTAGTTGGAGAAGGGGTTTCATTTAAATTCAAAGAATCAAAATTAACATCATCATTAAAATCATTTTTTCTTAATTTCGGAAATCTCATTGAAAACAACATAAATGGATTCTTCTATAATTAAAGTTCTTTTATTGAATATACGAAAAGCTTTAGAAACCGAAGAATAACCATGGAAAATTTCTTCATCGGATTTAGCATCAAATTTTCCTAAGGCATCTTTTTCATTCAAGATAAAACACTTACACCCAAAAACTTTAAAACATGAAACATTGGGTTTTTTGTTATTCCACAACTCATAGGGAGTTTTGGTGAGTAAGGGTCTTACTAGAACTCTATTCAAAATATAGCATGCAGTGTTTACGGCTTCGGCCCAAAAATATTTGGGTAGGCTATGTTCATTCAACATGGTTCTTGCCATTTCTTGTAAATTTCTATTTTTTCTTTCTGCTACTCCATTTTGTTGAGGATTTCTTGGAGTAGAGAAGTTATGATTGTATCTATTAAATTCACAAAATTTTTGAAAATCACGGTTTTAAAATTCACCACCATGATCACTTCTAATTGATGCAATCATAGAACCCTTTTCATTTTGGACAAGTTTGCAAAACTTGGTAAAATATCTAAAGCATTCATTTTTGTGTTTTAAGAAATAAGTCCATGTGTATCTACTATAGTCATCTACAATGACGAAGGCATATTTGCTACCTCCTATACTTGATGTAGAGATAGGTCCAAACAAGTCCATATGGATCTAAGGGCCTAGAGGTGCTTATTTGATTCTTAGATTTGAAACTACCCTTAATTTGTTTTCCTAATTGACAAGCATCACATACATTATCTTTGATGAACTTGATATGAGGAATTCCTCTTACAAGTTCTTTGGATGATATTTGAGTGATTAGTTACATGCTAGCATGACCTAATCTCCTATGCCAAATCCAAGCATCCTCATTCAAAACCGAGAAACACTTTTCATTGCAAAGATCATTGATGTCAATGGTGTATACGTTATTTTGTTTTAATGCAATCATAGATGTGTTTTTGTGTGGTTTTTCAACGATGCAAGCATTAGATTCGAATTTGACAATATATCCTTTATCA
The DNA here is from genome assembly GCA_004837865.1 of Musa balbisiana. Classification (NCBI taxonomy): domain Eukaryota; kingdom Viridiplantae; phylum Streptophyta; class Magnoliopsida; order Zingiberales; family Musaceae; genus Musa; species Musa balbisiana. The sequence continues at coordinate 18,706,729 of CM017192.1, forward strand.
CACAATTGACTAATGCTCAAGAGATTATGTTTTAAACCATCAACTAACAAAACATCTTTAATAAAGAAGTTGGATTTGTTACCTATGGTTTCTTTGCCAATGATTTCACCCTTGTTGTTGTCTCCGAAGGTGACATAGCCTTCGTCTATGCTAGTGAGTTTAGAGAATTGAGATGGATCTCCGGTCATATGCCTTGAGCATCCACTATCAAGGTACCATCTCTTGCTCCTAGCTTATGATGATGTATGTTTCTACAAGAAAGGATGATTTTTAGGTACCCATTTACTTTTGGGTGCCTCAAACACTGATCTAAATTGTTTATCATGTTGTATAGAGTTTATCGTGGTTCCTTTAGGAACCCAAATCAATTTATTTGGACTAACTTTCTTGAATGGACAATGATAAGTTCTATGTCCATGTTTGCAACACTTTTAGAAGTTCCAGATTTAGTACAACCGATCATTAGGAGTGGTAGCTAACCTTATGAGAGCTATTGAGTGTTGATAGATGATCATATGCTCTCGGTATCATAAGAGAAAAATCCTGTGTGTTCTTGCTTAGACAAATCCTTAGCCAAGGTCTTTCGTATTGAGAGAGAAAGAGTTTTCCGAAAGAATCTAATTAGAGCGAGACTCGAGGAGAAACCATATGGGTCTAATATCACCATAGTTGGTATATGGTCTTTGAGATATTAGATGGATGAGGAACTACATATACATGGTAACTGAGGACAGATAGGTCCAATGGATTGGATTCCCCTATATTGTCTAGGGACTACGACATAGTGGCCTAGTACGTCTGCAGTTGATGAGTCGAGTGGATTATTATGGAAATAATAATTCATTGAGCCAAAAAGAGTTCTGAATAGTATTGACCATGGCTAGCTCAATATTGGGCCTAGAGGGTCACACACATATTAGGATCAAGAGCACTAAGAGGGGGGGGGGGGTAAATTAGTGCAGCGGAAAACTTTCGACGATTTAAAACGACGTTTGTATGATAAGAACGATTTCAGTATGAAAGTCGAATTGAAAATTGCTTCAACTTAAGATCAAGTAAAGTGCAGTTAAAGTAAAGCTATGGAAGTAGTTGCAGTTAAGATAGAGAACAAAATGTAAATGTAAACCGAGATTTAGAGTGGTTCGGTCAATCTTGACCTACATCCACTTTTGGCTTCCTCGTCCGATGAGGTCACCGACGTCCACTAGAGGCCTTCCTTCAATAGGCGAAGGCCAACCACCCTTTTACAGTTTCACTCCTTTTGACGGGTTTAGGAGACAACCCTTACAGATTTTTCACTCCTCTCTTGAATGATCAAAACTTCGAAGAAAAGAGGGAGAAGAACTTCTAGCCTTTTACAACACTTTTAAGCTCTCAAAATCTCAGAATAAATGCTAAGTTTCGGTGCTCTTTCATGCATGAAAGGGTGGGGTTTATATAGGCCCCAAACTGATTTGAATTTGGAGCTCAAAAATGTCATTTCCCATGTTTTCGGGGTCCTGGCGGTACTACCGCCATAAATGGGCGGTACTATCGCCTGACAAAGCTCGGAGACCGAGCTCGGGCGGTACCACCGCCTGACAGGGGCGGTACTACCCCCCAGTCTCACTCGGAGACTGAGCCCAAGCGGTGCCACCGCCTGACAGGGGCGGTGCTACCGCCCAGTCTCACTCGGAGACTGAGCCCAAGCGGTGCCACCGCCTGACAAGGGTGGTGCTACCGCCAAGTCTCACTAGGAGACTGAGCCTAGGCGGTGCCACCGCCTAACAGGGGCGGTACCACCGCCCAGCCTCACTCCGAGGCTCGGCTGCTGGGCGGTGCCACCGCCGACCCAAGCGGTGCCATCGCCGGCCAGGGAATCTGGGTCCGAATGGGCTGATCCATTCGGCCCAATTTGGGTCTGTCAAGGGCCCAATTGCCCTAAGATTAAGTTAATGGGATCACCTCCCATTTCTAACTTAATCATCATGCTAATTACAATATTTTTCAAGACATTTACCGTAACTTGCTCCGGTGCGTCAATCGCTTCTTCCGTCGAGCTTCCGGCGAACTTCCGGCGATCATCCGACGAACCCTCGGCGATGCTTCGGCGGACTTTCGGCAAACTCCTGGACTTGCGACGATCCAGTTGGCGAGTTCCGATGAGCTTCTTTGGCAAGCTCCTGGACTTCTCGGATTTGTTCCCGCAGAACCTCCGATGACCGTCCGGACTTCCGTCAAACTCTCGAACCCCCAACGTGATCATAATCTTGACTTCGACGTAACTCCTGCTACATGTCTTACTTTCATCGTAGTTAATCCTGCACACTTATCTTAACATATGGATTAGATAACAAATGACAATTGACTTCATCATCAAAATCCGAGATTCAACAACACATATAGTAGGTGTTACGATGACAAGAGGTTCAGATATGAGATATCTACTAGAGCCCCTATCTTGTTGGATATCCAATAAGTTCCTGAATTATTGGATTCCATGGATGAGATCCAATAAGAGATAATAAGAGATTATTGGGTAGAGACCCACTAATCTAAGAGTTTTGGGTAATTGGAAAGAGATCTAGTACCTAATATGGTAATATCCATTAGGGTTAACTAGGGGCCTCTATAAATAGGAGGGGAACTAACGGCCCATAGGCTAGGGCTTCTTGGTTGCCACCTCCTATTCTCCTCTCCCATTCCTTTCCTCAAATAGCAGGCATGGAGATTTGAGGAGCATCGTCACAGCCCTACTATGTGGATCACCACTAGAGAGGAGGACGCTTGATCTCCTTCATCCTCTCCAATAGATCTATAGGGATTCAGGGATATATGATCTCTAGAGATAAAACACAACTATCTCACATGTGATTTTCTATATCACGAGTTTTGCACACCATTCTTCACATGACGATGAACACATATTGGGAAATTTAGGGTTTTTATTTTTTGTTCTTCCGCTACGCATGTGATGTCAGAGCTAGGTTGTTCATGCGAAAGATTGGTTTTGAACTATAGGTGTTGTGTATTAGAGAAGCTTTTGACGTCAAAATCATTGACGCAATAGTGATAAAGGGCAGCAATTGTTGCTGCCCTGGTTGCCTTCGCAGATGGCAGCTTGTTGCCTTCTGTGTACGTGTAGTCGCCTACAGTGGTTGCCGCAAGACCGGTGGCCACAAGCAGGCGGCACAGCACCAGCGTAGGCACAAGCGCGGGTGCAAGCACAGGCACAACAACTATTGCTGCATGCAAGGCACTGTGCCTGCAACAGCAAGCTGGTAGCTTGCTTGTAGTAGGCTTGTAGTCCGCGGGGGTTGGGAGCCCGCGGGTGCTACCTACGGGCATAGCGCTCGTAGGGGGGTATCGTAGCCCATGGGCGACTTGCCTGCAGGGGCGAGCCACCCGCAGGGGAAAGCATCAGGGGCGGCGCCGCTCATGGGTTAGCCGCCTACGAGGTCGGAGCTCGCCTATGGCCGTCGCCCGTAGTGGCACCTGCGAGCACTACCCCACGGGCATGGGCGATGCCCCCTATCACAGAGGCCGTCATTGGTAGGGTGGTGGCAGCCGCAATGTAGGAGGCAATGAGGGAAATTAGGGTTTTTAAGCAAAAGATATTTTTGCGACTTGGAATTTGAGAAATTCCAATTATTATCCTTTATGTTCAAATTACCAAAATACCCATCATAATTCAAAAAATTCTCTACATATCTCTAATTTTAAAAAATATTAATTAATTATAAAATTTAATTAATTATTATTATCTAGTAGTCCTATATAATGATATTTATATGTGATATATGATGTGGAAGGATGATCATGGACCAAGTGATGTGTGTGTACTAGTGATTATTATTATTATTGGGGCCTACGAGCCTCCATTTTATCTTTTATTTATTGTCAAGCCTACATGCTTATGATTAAGTTGTAATCACATGAGGAGGCGTACTGGCAGTGTGGAAGCGATAGTGGGACCCACGAGGTTGAGACGGATGATCGTGATGCATGGAGATGCATCAAGACGTCGACAGAACCGATGAGGATAAGATGGACGATCACAGGGCATGGAGATGTATCGCTGCACACATAAATCTTTATGTGAGTGGTTAGGCCTACTAGCTTGGGCCTGATCACATTAGGATATGGTCCATGATCATTTGGTGTGATTGCTCATGTGATGTATGATTAATTATACACATACTAGATATATATATGCATTCTATGTAGATATATATTAAATATGTATGTGTGTGACACGTCATATTTTGAGATCAAAAGTCCCCTCTCTTTATAATATTTAATCAGTAAACGATAGGCAATTAGATTGACCCATGTGGCCTTCTATCATTATAGGTAGGGACCAATTCCCGACGTAGGTTGAGTTGGTCAAGTCACTCGAGGCTCACATATTTTACGATTCACTTTCTTGCCTATGACATAGAGATGTTACTAGTGACCTAAAGACATGGTACGCTTGGTCGAGTCACTCGAGGGCATATTATCGAATCAGACTCATCTTCTAACGATAGTGATTACTTAACCGAACACCATGGTTGGTCGAGTCACTTGAGGCCATAGTGTTTTGGAGGCCAAATAGGACGATAATCATAGGGAGTTGTGATTGGCAAGAGTTACCTACCTTTACGGGCTTAGCATAATTGGTTGAGTAACTCAAGGTTATGTTAAGACGCCAATTGGATCTCGATCCCCACTAGAGATCTATCAGGGGTCTCCGATTTACATGCTGGAGGGAGTTGTGTGATTCGCGAGAAAATAGTGGGAGTAGATTAAGATAGATGCCCTTATCTTAATTATTTATTTTTTTACAAAATCTGTATATTATTTATTTCTGCGATATCTTTATTTTTAGAAATATGTTGCATTTAAATCTATTTACATACCCAATGTCAACTGCCTCACTGGTCCAAATTACATTGATTGGCTCCAAAACTTGAGAATCATTCTCATGGAGGAGAAAATCGCATACGTCCTTGATATAGTGATGCCTACGCTCGAGGAACGGGTAAGCAAAGATGAGATCGCTCGCTACATGAAGTACATAGATGATGCCACTCTTGCTCAGTGTCACATGTTGGGCTCTATGACTCCAGAGTTATAGAGTCAGCATGAAAAGATGGATGCTAGATACATTCTCTTGTATCTCCACAAACTATTTGAGGAATAGGGAAGGACACAGCGATATGAGATATCTAAGAGTCTCTTTCATGCTAAGATAACTAAGGGGACATCGATTTAGAACCATGTCTTAAAGATGATTGAGTGGATAGAGAAAATCATAGGTCTAGGGATGGCCTTAGAGGATGACCTATGTGTAGACCTTGTACTTCACTCTTACCAGATTCCTTTTCTCAGTTTATAATGAATTTTAATATAAACAAGCTTGAGGTGACTCTTCCTATGCTCCTCAATATGTTGAGAGAGGCATAGAGCACTATCAAGAAAGAGAAGCCAATTCTCTATGCTAGTGAGACCAAAATGAAAAGAAAAGCAGAAAAGTCCCTTAAGAAGGGCAAGGGCAAGCCTGATAAAGTAAAGGTTGCTAAGAAAGACCCAACAAAGGACAAAGGATAGTGCTTCCACTATGGCAAAGATGGACACTAAAAGAGGAACTTCAAAAAGTAACTTATACGAAGGGCGAAATAGAAGCTTGGGAAAGCTTTAAGTACATTCATGATTAGTCTCCATTTGTTAGAATCTTATGATAACACATAGATATTGGATACTAGTAGTGCTTATCACATCTACAATTCGTTATAGGTTCTGGTAGGACCTCAAAGATTAGCGAGAGATGAGATGGATCTCAAGATGGGCAACAGAGCAAAAGTTGCTATAGTGGCTGTTGGCGAGGTCACCCAACATCTATTTGGTGGAGCTTGTTGAATCTCGGATTTTGATGATGAAACTAATTGATTGTGCTTAGATGTTTTAACTGCATTTTGAGTGATGCAGGTCTACTCGATCAGGATTAGACAGTTGACGCAGGAGGAATTGACGTTGCGCCGGAGGAGATCACGTTAGGATATTGGACGGTAGAACGCTTCGGACGTCGGGCATCGGTCCAAGGAGAGCGGAATTGCACCAAGGATATCGGGGTTGCGGAGGTCAACCGCCGATTGGGCAATAAGCCGCAAGAGTGGACGATGCGCTGAAGAATCGGACGAAGCGCCAACCAATAACATGCCGGGCAACAGAATGTCAATTCGCGTTGTAATAATTGTCTAGATCGGAGTAGAGTTTTGGCTTATGTGTGCAGGATTAACTACGATAACAATGAAGACATAAAGCGAAACAAAGTGCCGGAGTCAAGCGCGAAGGATTCATTGGGAGTTCGAGAGTTCGACGGAAGTCCGAAGGTTCGTCGGGAATGCTGCCAGAACTAGCCGAGAATGAGTAGGGAGCTTGCTGAAGGGTTTTTTGGAAGCTCGCCAAAAGGTTCGTCGAAAGTTCACGGAGCTCACCGAGAAAGATCGGAGCTTGCCGAAGAAGCTCGTCGGAACTCGCCAAGATCAAATCGTGATGTCTAGGAGCTTGCCGGGAGTCCGCAGAATGGTTTCCGAGAGTTTATCGGAAGACCGCCGGAAGTTCGCCGAAAGCTCGCCGGAAGAAGTCTTGACTTATGGACTTTGTAATAGCTTAGAAAATGTCTTTAAATTTGTAGTTAGCACGTTAATTAGGGCTAGGATTAGGTGTTTATCCTATGACCCAAGTAGGGGCCAATTCGGCCTAAGTTCGGACTGGTTTGGGCCAATTTTGGAGCCCAACCAGTGAGCTGAAATAGTGTAGGCGGTGGCACCGCCCAGAGGCCGAGAGCTAGGCGGTGGAACCGCCGGTCTAGGCAGTGGCACCGCCCAGCACCCAAGAGCTAGGCGGTGGCACCGCTGGACTGGGCGGTGGCACCGCCCAGTACACTGTCAGTGTCAAAACTGACAGGCGGTGGCACCGCTAGCTTCGGGAACATAAGAGAATTCAAATTTTTGGAGCCCAAATTTGAATCCTCTTGAGGCCAATAAATACCCTTCAATTCTCAGCAGAGAGAACAACCTTTTGAGAAGCTAGAAGTTGAGTAAATCTTTAGGAAAAGTCTTGTTTTCAATAGCTTGAGTGTTCACCTCATTTCTTTTCATTGAAATCCTTGTAAAAGGGTGAACCACTTGTAAGAGGTTGTAAGAGGGGTGTAAGAAGGAGGTTGATCATCGCCTAGTAAAGGAAGATCGTTAGTGGATGCCGGTGACCTCGACGGAAGAGGAATCGGAGGAGTGGATGTAGGTCACGATTGACCGAACCACTATAAACTATCGTCTTCTCTGGTTTGCATTTACTTCCTGCTATTATCTTACTGCAAACCATCTTCACTTTGATGCTCTACTTCTTTGTCTCCTTCATACGTATGCCTTCAAGTTAAAACGCAATCGAAACTGGTTTTCAAACGAAACGTTGCTTTTATCGTACGAAGTTTCCGAAAGTGTTTAAATCATCGAAAGTTTATCGTTCTTTACCGCTGCACTAATTCACCCCCCCCTCTTAGTGCCGCTCCGATCCTAACAATTGGTATCAGAGCCTGGTATTTCTCATTTCGGATTTACACCCGAGAGAAATGGCTCTTCATGGCTTTCAAGAGGGCTTTTCGGTTTTTCATCCACCGTTGTTTAACGGATTAGACTACACTTATTGGAAAACTCGAATGAGAGTTTTCTTGATTTCTATGAATTTGGATTTATGGAACATTGTTGAAAATGGTTTTCAACTTCCCTCTAAACCGATGAACGAATGGTCGGTTTTGGAGAAGAAGTATTTTTCTTTAAACGCAAAGGCTATGAATGCCTTATTTTGTGCTTTGGACAAAAATGAGTTCAATCGGATTTCTATGTGCGAAACGGCTTTTGATATTTGGCGAACACTTGAAATCACGCACGAGGGAACTAGTAGAGTCAAAGACTCGAAAGTTAACATTTTATTGCATGATTTTGAGCTTTTTCAAATGCAACCAAGCGAGACTATAGGCGACATGTACACCCGTTTCACGGATGTCATCAATAATCTAAGAGTTCTTGGTAAATCTTTTTCGAATTTTGACCTCGTAAGTAAGATCTTAAGATCCCTTCCAAAAAGGTGGGATGCTAAAATAACCACAATACAAGAGACAAAAAATTTAAATGATTTTCCATTAGAAGAATTAATCAGGTCATTAATGACTTATGAAATGACACTTTTGGAACATTTTGAACCTGATGAGCACTTGAACCACCTTCCAAAGAATAGGAAGGATTTGGAACTCCGGACAAATGAATACCACTTGAGCGATGACTCAAGTGATGAGGACAATGATGAACTTGAACTTCGAACACTAAATCTTAATAAGTTCATTAAACAAAAATCTAAAATAAACAATGAACTTGAACGGAGGAAGAGGCCAAAGAAGAGGAAGGCAACGAAGGATGAATTAAGAACTTCCAAAGGTGAAACGGCGAATTGGGCTTTGACGGGCTTCGACTACAAGGTAAGTAACTCAACTCTCTTAAATTATTTTGAAATTACATGATGCTTTTTATGATGCATTTTCCTCTTTTATTAGTTTAGAATTAATTTTCTTGAAAATTGCATGTCTAATAATTTAATAATGAAAATGCAAAAATTAGGAATCATGCTTATGATTCTAGTAATTTTAAAAATAATCATGAAAATTGCATAGTTTATGATAAACAAAATGATTTTGATTAAAAATGCCTTATGAAATTATGCTATATGTGGTTAAGAAGTAATAATGTGTTTCATGTTAATTTCCATTGTTATTTCTCGATTTTGATTAAATGAAATCATGTTTGATTTGAAGTAATGCATAATGATGTAATGAAAATATTAAATGTTTTGATACCATGATTGACGATTTTATGCATGAGATTTTAAAGTTATACATGATAATTTTTGTGATTTATGAATTATTGATATTTGCCGTAATGAAAGCTCTTTTTTGGTTTAAATGATGATAAATATTTTTCAAGAAGAAATAATGTGTATTTTGATGATTTCCAATTTTGATTGAAACCATGCTTGATGTCTTAATGAAAATATAAAGAAGTTTGATATCATGCTTAATGATGATGTATGGATCTTGTATCAAAAACTAAGCTTGAAAAGTTAGATTCACCTAAAAAGAAAAATGCATGACTACAACAAACAAAATGATCTTGATGGAAAATACTTTATGAAATCAATTTCGATGATGCATAATGATGTAATTATGTAATGAAAATATTAAATATTTTGAAACCATGTCTTGATGTCAAGCATAATGATCATGCTTAATAGATTTCGAAATTATGCATGATGATTCTTGAGACTTATGGATTATCGATTTTTACGGTAATGAAAATGGCTTTTTCGGTTTTTGAACTTTGATGCATATTTTTTTATTTGGCATAAATGAAATAAATCACTTAAAATGAAACACTTAAAAAAGGGAAAAATATATTATCAATGAAATCATGAATCTATTTATGTTATGAATTTTGTGAACTTTAAAAATGATTTTGATGATTTAAATTTGAAATGAGTTTTATCAAAATCATGATCTTGATTTCTTGGAATAACATGAGATTTCCTTTGACGATCATTTTGATTATTTAAAAGGAGATTTGTCGAAATGATTCATGGAATTTTGGATTCATGAATTAATCCTTCATTTGTTTATGAGATTGTTGAAATCTTTGTACCTTTGAATTCCTTTCCTCCTCCCTTCGATTTTTAAATTTATACATGTTATATGTTGAAAATTTGAAACCATGTTTTGATATCATGCATACCCAAGAAATGTTGATTTGACATATAAAGACTAAGGCATGCTTAGATGAAAAAGAATCACTTAAAAAAAAAAAAAATACTTTTCCCATCTGATCGAGATTAATGATTTCATGATATTTTGTGAATCTCGAAATTGATTTTGATGACTTGATCATGAGTTTCAAGTTAACTATTTGATTTCAATAAGTTTTATCTAAATCATCATCTTGATCTTGAAAAATTGGAATCACAAATAATATCTTTTGGTATTCATGAATTGATACTCACAATATGAAAGTATTGGTATTCATGACTTGAATTTGATTGAAACATTGCATGCTTAAATTAATCATTCTCCTATGTTTCAAAATTCTTTAAATGCCTTATGTGACAATTGAAAATTAATTTGCTTTATGATGAATCACGAATCATGACTTGATCTATGATATTGATATATTTTAATCATGACCCTTGGTTGTATAATTCTTTTGCTCTATTAAAAAGATTTGTCGAATGAATCATGTCCTTCTTGAATTTTCTTGATATCATAACATGATTTTGTAATATGGCTTGTATAATGATTAAATTTTTTAGCCATTGATTTGTCCCTTCTTTTCGATAATGATAAAGGGGGAGTTAGTTTACTAGCCTACATATTTCAAAGGAAGGAAAATTTGCTAGCTCGATCATTTCATTGAAAGAACTTGCTATCATGAACGCTACCAATGAATTGCAAATATTGCAATATAAAGAGAAGCAAAGAATTGCTATCTCGAAAGAAGCAAAAATTGCAAAACTTAGATAACTTGCAATATAATTGCTCTTGCCATGCTTTGTATCAAAAATAGGTTGATATCCTTAAAAGCATCGCATTAAATTTTTTAGTATCGCAATGTATCACATGTATCGCAAATTGAAATTTTGAGACTATTATCATATCATGTTTAACAATTGATGTCTTTCATGACATGATTTCTTTGCATTTTTCTCTTGTATGTATCATGCGATGATTGAAATATTGATTGATGCAAATTCATAATTTATCATTGGTTCCTCTCCTTTTCGGCAATGACATAGGGGGAGAAAGATTGCTAGCTCAAGGTAAATGCTGGCTAGCTTGTACTCTTCCCTACTTTCGACAAAAACAAAGGAGAGAAAGCTTTTGCTAGTTAGAACATGCAAAGAAAAGCAAAGTACAATCTTGCACAAGAAGCAAGTGTTGAATTGCCATGATTGAACTTAAGAATCTTACTATGCTTTTGTGATTATATGTTGTGATGAAAATCTAGCTTCACGTTACAAAAACTTGAATATCTTTTAAAATAGCTAGAGCTACTTCTCCTTTTTGTTGATGACATAGGGGGAGAAGTATATTGATGACTTCATGCATTGAATTGAATATTTTATATATTTGCATGATGGTTTAAATGTTTTTCATAATATGTGATGAATGTTACTTGGATTTGGGATAATCCAAGTGTTCTATCAATGGCATATTGATAGGGGGAGTTTGTTTAAACTCCGGGGAGTTAAGATTAACTCCGGTAGTCATCAATTAGTTGTCATCATCAAAAAGGGGGAGATTGTTGAATCTCGGATTTTGATGATGAAACTAATTGATTGTGCTTAGATGTTTTAACTGCATTTTGAGTGATGCAGGTCTACTCGATCAGGATTAGACAGTTGACGCAGGAGGAATTGACGTTGCGCCGGAGGAGATCACGTTAGGATATTGGACGGTAGAACGCTTCGGACGTCGGGCATCGGGCCAAGGAGAGCGGAATTGCACCAAGGATATCGGGGTTGCGGAGGTCAACCGCCGATTGGGCAATAAGCCGCAAGAGTGGACGATGCGCTGAAGAATCGGACGAAGCGCCAACCAATAACGTGCCGGGCAACAGAATGTCAATTCGCGTTGTAATAATTGTCTAGATCGGAGTAGAGTTTTGGCTTATGTGTGCAGGATTAACTACGATAACGATGAAGACATAAAGTGAAACAAAGTGCCGGAGTCAAGCGCGAAGGATTCATTGGGAGTTCGAGAGTTCGACGGAAGTCCGAAGGTTCGTCGGGAATGCTGCCAGAACTAGCCGAGAATGAGTAGGGAGTTTGCTGAAGGGTTTTTCGGAAGCTCGCCAAAAGGTTCGTCGGAAGTTCACGGAGCTCACCGAGAAAGATCGGAGCTTGCCGAAGAAGCTCGTCGGAACTCGCCAAGATCAAATCGTGATGTCTAGGAGCTTGCCGGGAGTCCGCAGAATGGTTTCCGAGAGTTTATCGGAAGACCGCCGGAAGTTCGCCGAAAGCTCGCCGGAAGAAGTCTTGACTTATGGACTTTGTAATAGCTTAGAAAATGTCTTTAAATTTGTAGTTAGCACGTTAATTAGGGCTAGGATTAGGTGTTTATCCTATGACCCAAGTAGGGGCCAATTCGGCCTAAGTTCGGACTGGTTTGGGCCAATTTTGGAGCCCAACCAGTGAGCTGAAATAGTGTAGGCGGTGGCACCGCCCAGAGGCCGAGAGCTAGGCGGTGGAACCGCCGGTCTAGGCGGTGGCACCGCCCAGCACCCAAGAGCTAGGCGGTGGCACCGCTGGACTAGGCGGTGGCACCGCCCAGTACACTGTCAGTGTCAAAACTGACAGGCGGTGGCACCGCTAGCTTCGGGAACATAAGAGAATTCAAATTTTTGGAGCCCAAATTTGAATCCTCTTGAGGCCTATAAATACCCTTCAATTCTCAGCAGAGAGAACAACCTTTTGAGAAGCTAGAAGTTGAGTAAATCTTTAGGAAAAGTCTTGTTTTCAATAGCTTGAGTGTTCACCTCATTTCTTTTCATTGAAATCCTTGTAAAAGGGTGAACCACTTGTAAGAGGTTGTAAGAGGGGTGTAAGAAGGAGGTTGATCATCGCCTAGTAAAGGAAGATCGTTAGTGGATGCCGGTGACCTCGACGGAAGAGGAATCGGAGGAGTGGATGTAGGTCACGATTGACCGAACCACTATAAACTATCGTCTTCTCTGGTTTGCATTTACTTCCTGCTATTATCTTACTGCAAACCATCTTCACTTTGATGCTCTACTTCTTTGTTTCCTTCATACGTATGCCTTCAAGTTAAAACGCAATCGAAACGGTTTCAAACGAAACGTTGCTTTTATCGTACGAAGTTTCCGAAAGTGTTTAAATCATCGAAAGTTTATCGTTCTTTACCGCTGCACTAATTCACCCCCCCTCTTAGTGCCGCTCCGATCCTAACAGAGCTATTATTGTATTAGATGCTTGTTATTATGTTCCTTCTATAGGAAAATCTTGGGGGTGACATCACATGCACAACAAAATAACAGAAAAATAAAATCCCCAAATTCTCAAATATGTGTTCATCGTCGTGCGAAGATTGGTGTACAAAAATCTGTAAAACTTAAAACTATATATAAGATAGATTATATTATCTAGAGAGATCATATATCCCTGAATCGCTGTAGATCTCTATGAGAGGGTGAAGGAGGTCAAGTGCCCTCCTCTCTAGTTGTGATCCACATAGTAGGGCTGTAGTGACACTCCTCAAAACTCTAGTCCTGCTTTGAGGAGGAGAATAGAAGAGGCAAACTAAAAGGCTCTAGCCTATAAACCATTGAATCCCTCTTATTTATAAAGGTCCCATATTAACTTAACCATAATGGATCCAGCCCTATTGAGTATTAGATCTCCATCCAACTACACAAGCCTCATAGATTAGTAGATCTCCATCCAATAATCTCCCATGAGCTCTTATTGGATCTAATCCATTGGATCCAATGATTCAGGGGCTTATTGGATATCCAATAAGATAAGAGCTCCAACGGATATCTCATATCCGAACCTCTACTCGTCGTAATGCCTACCATATGTGTGTGACCCTCTAGGCCTAATATTGAGCTGGCTATGAGTTATACCTTCTGGCTCAATATCTCATATCTCAAAACTCCTTCTGGCTCAATGAATTATTATTTCCATAATAATTCACTCGACTCATCAACTATGGACGTACTAGGCCACTACGCTGTAGTCCCCAGACGATACAGGGGAATCCAATCCATTGAACTTGTCTGTCCTTAGTTACCATATGCTTATAGTCCCTCATTTATCTAATATCCCAGCGACTATATACCGGGCATAATGCTATCAGACCCATACGGTTTCTAATCGAGTTTTGCTCTAATCAGATTCTCCCGGAGAACTCTTTTTCTTTCAATCCAAATAACCCTAGCTAGGGATTTGTCTAATCAAGAATACATGAGATATCTCTCTCATAAAACTGAGAGTGGATGATCCTCTATAGACACTCAATAGTCCTCGTAAGGTTGGATATTACTCCCGATGACCGACTATGCTTGATCTGGAACCTGTAGACCTATAAGTCTGGTATTAAAGAATGGAGTATTCATATAGGACATCCTTAGTTTCTCAATTCTAAGGACCATATGTACCACTCGGAATCGATGTTTGACAATAAGGAGTCATCAACCATCTAGCATTCCTTAAGCAGATCAATCAGTGAACTCATTCTCCAATGAGCACCTGTACTGTATCCCTATTGTCCCCACAAGAGCAGCTATGAGACCAACATCAGCAATCATATGGATGGGTACATAGCACACCAGTTTATTCGGTTATCTCGATGTCTATCTCGAGTAACCTATGATCAGGATTATTTAAGATCAGTGTTTAAAGGTGAATCGGTCTCATTATCATGATCTCATCACAATCTGATTCTCATTGCACAGATCCATAGACATCACAATATATTTAAGTAACAAGTAATATAAAGTGATAAAATGCCAAATAATAATTAGCAAAAAGTCTACGTGTTAAGTCACATGTGCTATCACTCACGTGATTGGCTTACAGGGCACCTATGACTAATAATCTCCCATTTGACTTAAAGCCAATCACCTATGTGTCTGATCCCCATCAAACTCTTGTGATGCTCAAAGATAATATGAGAGAACAGCTTTGTCAATGGATTTGCAATGTTATCTTCGGATGAAACTCTGTCCATTGCTATATCTCCTCTGGTCATGTTCTCTCTGATAAGGTAGAACCTCCTTAGAATACTTCTAATGAGACTTGGGTTCTTTCACTTGAGCAATCATCCCATTGTTGTCATCATATAAGAGAATCGGCTCTTTGCTACTTGGCACGACTCTCGGATTTATGATGAACTTCTTTATCTAGACTCCCTCCTTTATTGCCTTTGTTGTAGCAATGTACTCCACCTCTGTGGTCGAGTCAATAGTAGTATCTTACTTTGAACTCTTCCAGCACACTGCTCCTCCATTCAAAGTGTACACATACCCCAAATTTGACTTGCTATCATCGATATAAGACTGGAAACTTGAGTCTATATAGCCTTCAACCCTAAGGCTGCTACCTACATATACCAGTAAAAGATCCTTTGTCCTTCTCAAGTACTTAATGATACACTTTACTACTTTCTAGTGCTCCAAGCCTGGATCCGTCTGATACCTGCTCATGACACTTAGAGCATACACTATATCAGGCCTGGTACATAGCATGGTATACATGATAGACCCTATCACTGAGGCATAAGGTATCCTATCCATGTTTGTTATTTCTTCATGAGTCTTTGGGGACATACTCCTAGAAAGCAATATCCAATGTCTCTTCGGTATGAGAACTCTCTTGAATTTTTTCATGCCAAACCATTTGACAATGGTGTCTATGTACCTATTCTAGGACAAGCCAAATATCCTCTTAGATTTATCCCTATAGATCTGAATCCTTAAGATACAAGATGCTTCCCCTAAGTCCTTCATGGAGAAGTGTCTAGATATCAAGGCCTTTACTGTGGATAGCATTCCTACATCATTCCCGATGAACTAGAAGGTGATAGTGCTCCCACTTACCTTCTTGTATACACAATGCTCATCTTCATTCTTAATGATGTCATAAGATCTGATTGCCCTATCAAACTAATGTTGCAACTTTAGGAAGCTTGCTTTGGTCCATAAATGGATCTAAGCAATCTGCACACCTTATCTAGGCAGTCCTTCGACATGAATCCCTTAGGTTGTATCATATACACCTTCTCGAGGTTGCCATTGAGGAATGTGGTTTTCATGTCCATCTGCCAGATCTCATAATTATAGTGTGCTATGATAGCCAATAGAATTCGGATAGATTTTAGCATGGCTACGGGTGAGAAGGTTTTGTCATAGTCAACACCTTGCCTTTGATGACACCCCTTAGCCACTAGCCTTACTTTATAGGTCTCTACCTTTTCATCGACTCCAATCTTCTTCTTAAATATCTACTTACAACCAATGGGTACAATACCCACGGGTGCATCAACTAGGTTCCAAACCTTGTTAGAGTACATGGAATCCATCTTAAAATTTATGGCTTCTTGCCACTTCCCAGAGTCTATACTCATAATAGCCTTCTCGTAGGTTTGAAGATCAATATCTTTAACATCCTCTCCTCCAATATATCCTACATATCTCTCAAGAGGATGGGATACTCTGTCGAACCTACATAAAGTTGAAACTTATGTGTTAGGAACTTGAATAGACTTGGGCTATGGAGTGGTGCTTAAGCTTGGTTCTCCAACCTCGCTCAACTCTATCATGCTCCCATTGTCTTTGCCAAGAATATGTTCCTTCTCAAGGAACACCACTCTCTTGGCTACAAAGACCTTTTGGTCCTCAGGATGATAGAAATAATACCCACAAGTTTTCTCGGGATGATAGAACTTGCACCGCTCTGTCCTTGATTTCAACTTATCGAGGTTGTGTCTTTTATTGTGGGCAAGGCAGCCCCAAATCTTAACAACCTTAAAATTGAGCTTCTTCCCCTTTCATATCTCATATGGTGTAGACACTATCGACTTAGTTGGAACTCTGTTCAGAATATAAGCCGCAGTCTCTAGGGCGTATCCCTAAAATGAGATGGGTAGGTCAACGAAACTCATCATGGGCCGCATCATGTCTAATAGTGTACAATTCTTCTTTTTAGATATGCCATTAAGCTAAGGTGTATATAGACGTGTCCATTGGGATATCATGCCATGGTCCTTGAGGAATTGGGTAAACTCTATACTCAAGTACTCACCTTCTCGATCTGATCGAAGAGTCTTGGTACTCTTTCCAATCTAATTCTCCACTTAATTCTTATACTCTTTGAATTTCTCAAAAACCTTAGACTTGTACTTCATCAAGTACACATGTCCATACCTTGAGAAATCATTAGTAAAGGTAAGGAAGTAGGAGTAACCACCAATGGCATGAGTTGACATGAGTCCACATATATTACTATGTATGAGTTCCAATAGCTCATTGGCTCTCTCTCCAGTTCGACTAAATGGAGAGTTGGTTAGTTTTCCACAAAGGATGTGACCTATCCTACAATGCCACAGCTATGCGCTATTCACCTCATCTCATCTCCTCTTAGATATACTTACATTCATGATATGTGGAGCAATATCTAGCATAAACACACCATTATGTAACATTCCTCTCACCAATCTCTTAGGTCTTGCTAGAACCTGCAATGAATTGCAAATATGATAAGCACTACCGGTATCCAATACCCATATGCTATCATAAGAGTATGACAAATGGAGACTGATCATGAATGTATTTGAAGCTTCTCCAAGTTTCCATTTCACCCTCTCTGCAATGTACCTTTTTTAGTGTCCATCTTTGCCACAGTGGAAGCATTGGCCTTTGTCCTTTGCCGGGTCTTTCTTAATAATCTTTGCTTTATATGGTCTGCCCTTTCCCTTGCTTTTCTTAAGGGACTTTTCTGATTTTCTTTTTTTTCTAGTCTCACCAATGTAGAGAACTAGTTTCTCTTTCTTGATAGTACTCTTTGCCTCCCTCAACATATTAAGAAGCTCAGGGAGAGTCACCTTAAGCTTGTTCATATTAAAATTCATTATGAATTATGAAAAGGAATCTGGTAGGGACTAAAGCATAAGATCCACACACAGGTTATCCTCTAGGACCATTCCTAGACCTGTGAGTTTCTCTATCCACTCAATCATCTTTAGGACATAGTTCTGAACTGATGTTCCCTCGATCATCCTAGCATGGAAGAGGCCCTTGGATATCTCATATCGCTGAGTCATTCTCTATTCCTCAAACAATTTATGGATATGTAGGAGAATAGATCTAGCATCCATCTTTTCATACTATCTTTGTAATTCAAAAGTCATGGAGCCCAACATATAATACTGAGTAAGAGTGGAGTCATCAATGTATTTCACGTAGCGAGCGATCTCATCCTTGCTTGCCCCTTCCTCGGGCGTTAGCATCACTATATCAAGGACATATATGATTCTCTTCACCGTGAGAATAATTCTCAAGTTACGGAGCCAATCTGTATAATTTGGACTAGTGAGGCGGTTAACATCAAGTACGCTACGTAAGGGATTTGATAACGACATTTTTTGAAAATAAAGATATAGCAAAAATAAATAACATACAAATTTTATAAAAATAAACAATCAAGATATGAACTTCTATCTCAATATGCTCCCACTAATTTATTTGCGAGTCATGCGACACCCTCAGCGCATGAAATGAAAGTCTCCAGCAGACTTCTAGTGGGAATCGAGATCCAATTAGCATCTCAGTGTAACCTCGAGAGACTCGACCAATCACACTAAGCCCGAAAGGTAGGCAACTCTTGTCGATCACAACTCCTTATGATTCCCATCCTATTTGGAATCACCATGATCTTGAAGGACTCGACCAACCATGATATTTGCTTAAGTCAACACCATCGTTAAAAGATGAATATGATTTGATGATATATCCTCGAGGGACTCGACCAAGCATACCATGTCCTTAGGTCACCGATGATATTTCTATGTCAAGGACTCGACCAACTCAACCTACACCAAGAATCGGCCCCTACCTATAACGATGGAAGGCCACATGGGTCAATCTAATTGTCGAGAGAGGGGTTTCTTTGATTTGATCTCCTAATAGGATATGTCACATCTACATATTTAATATATAACTACATCGTATGCAAATATATATACATATCTAGTAGGTGTATAAGCAATCACACATCACATGAGGCAATTACACCAGATGATCAAGGACCACAGCCTAATGTGATCAGGTCCAAGCTAGTGAGTTTAATCACTCACATCAAGATCTATGTGTGTAGTGGTGCATCTCTATGCCCTATGATTGTCCATATCCTCCTTTGTCGGTTCTATCGGCATCTCGACGCATTTCCATGCATCGCGATCGTCCGTCTTGTAGGTCCCACTATTGCATCCATGCTCCTATTATACCTCCTCGTGTGATTATAACTTAATCATAGGCATGCAGGCTTGACAATAAATGAAAAATAAAATGGAGGCTTGTAGACCCCAATAATAATATTATACATCACATGTAAATATTATTTTGTAGGACTACTAGATAAGAATATAATAATAATCAATTAACTTTTTAATTAATTAATATTTTCCTAAAATTAGGGACATGTAGGAAATTTTCTGAATATTGAGGGGGCATTTTTATAATTTAGACAAAGGATAAAATCTGGAATTTTTGAAATTTCAAGGGGAAAAACTCTCTTTTGGCTGGAAAAATACCTTAACCCTCTCTCATTTTTGTGGCTTGCCGCCACCCTACTAGTGGTGGCCCTCTACGACGGGGGGGCGGGGGGCGTCGCCCCTAATTGTGGGCGCCACCGCCTCTACGGTTGTTCTGCCCGCAGGGTAGCACCTGCAAGCGGTGCTGCCCCATTGAGTGACGCTTGCTCTACGAGCGGTTCTGCCCATGGGGCAATGCTTGTAAGCCATGCTTCTCTATCGAGCGGCACCCCTACGAGCCTACTGCCCCTGCGGGCGGTTCTACCCATGGACACAATGCTCGCAAGTAGTGCGGCCCATGGGCGTAGCACCTACAAGCACTGCCCCTTGCCAGGGTAGTGCCCAGTGGTGCCTCCCTTTGCATTGCAGTGCCTGCCCCTATGGGCATCGGTGTTGGCAGCTTACTATAGGCAGGTCGCCAACCATCGACCATTGGCAGCCAGCAGCCAGTCGCCTGCACGTAGTCGACCAAGGTTGCAAGCAGCCTTTGGCCACTTTTGCATGGGCAGTAATGGCAGCAACAGTTACTGCCCTTTCTCACCTTTGTTGTTAATGATCTTGATGACAAAATTTCTCTAAAAACACAACACATGCAGTTCAAAACCAATCTTTTGCATGAAAAACTTGGCTTTGATACCACTATAGGGAAATTATGGGGGCAACATCACATGCGTAGCAAAAGAACAGAAAAACAAAATCCCCAAATTCCCAAATATGTGTTCGTCGTCGTGCGAAGATTGGTGCGTAAAAATCTACGAAACTTAAAACCACGTAAAAGATAGATTGTGTTACATAGGAAGATCGTATATCCCTGAATCCCAGTAGATCTCTAGGAGAGGGTGAAGGAGGTCAAGTGCCCTCCTCTCTAGTTGTGATCCACATAGTAGGGCTGCAATGATGCTCTTCAAATCTCTAGTCCTGCTTTAAGGAGGAAAAGGCGAGGAGAATAGGAGAAGCAAACCAAAAGACTCTAGCCTATGAACCATTGAATCCCTCATATTTATGGAGGCCCCCTATCAACTTAACCCTAATAGATCTAACCCTATTAGGTATTGGATCTCCATCCAACTACCTAAGACTCTTAGATTAGTGGATCTCTATCTAATAATCTCCCATGAGCTCTTATTGGATCTAATCCATTGGATCCAATAATTCAGGGGCTTATTGGATATCCAATAAGATAGGGGCTTCGACGGATATATCATATCCGAACCTCTACTCATCGCAATGCCTACCATATGTGTGTGATCCTCTAGGCCTAATATCGAGCAGGTCGTGAGTCATACCTATCAGAACTCTTTCTAGCTCAGTGAATTATTATCTCCATAATAATTCACTCGATTCATCGACCGCGGATGTACTAAGCCACTATGCCGTAGTCCCCAAACGATACAAGAGAATCCAATCCATTGAACCTATCTATCCTTAGTTACTGTGTACCTATATTTTTTAATCCATCTAATATCCCAAAGACCGTATACCGGGCATGGTGTTGTTAGACCCATATAGTTTCTAGTTGAGTCTCGCTCTAATCGGATTCTCTCGGAGAACTCTTTTTCTCTTAATCCGAATGACCCTGGCTAGGGATTTGTTTAGGCAAAAACACATGGGATATTCCTTTCATGACACCGAGAGTAGATAATCCTATATTGACACTCAATAGTCCTCATAAGGTTAGCTACCACTCCCGATGACCGACTATGTTAGATCTAGAACCTCCAGACCTATAAGTATGGTATCAAAGAATGGAGTACTCATACAGGACATCCTTGGTGTCTCAATTCCAAAGACTAGATACACCACTAGGACTATAGAATCGTTGTTTGACAATAAGGCATCATCCACCATCCAGCATTCCATAAGCGGATCAATCACTTAACTCATTCTCCAATGAGTACCTGTACTATATCCCTAGTGTCCCCACACGAGTAGCTATAAGACTAGCTACATCAATCATATGGATGGGTATACAGCACACCAATCTATCCGGTTATCTCGATGTCCATCTCGAGTAACCTATGACCGGGATTATTTAGGATATGTGTTTAAAGTTGAATTAGTCTCATTATCGTGATCTTATCACGATCTGATTCTCATTGCACAGATCCATGGACATCACAATATATTTAGGCAATATAAAGTGATAAAATGCTAAATAATAATAAGTAAAAAGACTACATGTCAAGTTACACGTGCCATCACTCACGTGATTGGCTTGCAAGACACATATGACTAGCACCTTCTATTATCAAAAATATTATTTATATTTTATGTTTGATAGTTAGTGGATATAAATTAGTTTTTGAGAACAATGGTTATTTAATATTATTAGATGATGCGATTATCACAAGAGGAATATTGTAAAATAGTTTATTTATTGTAGACATTGCTCCACATATCATGAATATAATTGTCTAAGAGGAAACGAGATGAGGTGAATAGTGCATACTTCTAGCATTGTAAGCTAGGTTATATCTATGAAGGAAAGATTCAAAAGTTACTAAATGATGGATACCTAGATCCATTCGACTCGGAGTCATATGTAACTTGCGAGCCTTGCCTTTGTGAAAATATGATCAACTCTCCATTTAGTGGAACTGGAGAGAGAGCCACTATGTTCTAGAACTCATACATAGTGATGTATGTGGTCCCATGTCAACTCATGCCATAAGTGGTTACTCCTACTTCATTAACTTACTAATGATTTCTCAAGATATGGACACA
This sequence comes from Musa balbisiana, assembly GCA_004837865.1. Taxonomy (NCBI): domain Eukaryota; kingdom Viridiplantae; phylum Streptophyta; class Magnoliopsida; order Zingiberales; family Musaceae; genus Musa; species Musa balbisiana. The sequence goes on from CM017192.1 coordinate 18,728,840, forward strand.
TGTACTTGATGAAGTACAAGTCCGAGGCCTTTGAAAAATTCAAGGAGTATAAGAATGAAGTGGAGAATCAGATTGGAAAAAGTATTAAGACTCTTCGATCAGATTTAGGAGGTGAGTACTTGAGTACAGAGTTCACCCAGTTCCTCAAGGACTATGGGATTTTGTCCCAGTGGGCACCTCCTTATACACCCCAGCTCAATGGTATATCCGAATGGAAGAATCACACACTATTAGATATGGTGTGGTTTATGATGAGTTTCACTGACCTCCCCATCTCATTCTAGGGATATGCCCAAGAGATTGTAGCTTTCTGAATATAATTTCAATTAAGTCGGTGGTGCCTTCTTTATATAAGATATAGAAAGGGAAGAAGCCTGATCTTAAAGTTGTTAAGATTTGGGGCTACCCTACCTATGTCAAAAGACACAACCAGGACAAACTGAATTCTAGGACGGAATGGTGCACATTCGTGGGATACCCCAAGGAAACAATGGATATTGTTTCTATCACCTCATAGACTAAAAGGTCTTTATAGCCAAGAGAAGAATGTTCCTTAAGAAGGAACATATTCTTGGTGGAGATAATGGGAGCATGATAGAGTTGAGTGAGGTTGGAGAACCTAGCTATGTTCCTTAAGTATAGTCCCAGTTTGTTCAGGTACCTAGCACACAAGTTCTGACTTTACGTAGGTCTGATAAAGTATCTCATCCTCTTGAGAGATATGTGTGACATATTAGAGAAGAGGATATTGAGGATATTGATCCTGTTGAATCTTGAATTTTGATGATGAAGTCAATTGTCATTTGTTATCTAATCCATATGTTAAGATAAAAGTATTAACTATGATGAAAGTAAGACATGCAGCAAGAGTTGCGCCGAAGTCAAGACTATGATCACGTTGGGGGTTCGAGAGTTCGACGGAAGTCCGGACAGTCATCGGAGGTTCTGCGGGAACAAATCCGAGAAGTCCAGGAGCTTGCCAAAGAAGCTCATCGGAACTCACCAAGTGGATCGTCGCAAGTCCAGGAGTTTGCTGGAAGTCCGCCGGAGCATCGTCGAGGGTTCGTCAGATGATCGCCAGAAGTTCGCCGGAAGCTCGACGGAAGAAGCGATTGACGCACCGGAGCAAGTTGCAGTAAATGTCTTGAAAAATATTGTAGTTAGCATGATGATTAAGTTAGAAATGGGAGGTGATCCCATTAACTTAATCTTGGGGCAATTGGGCCCTTGACAAACCCAAATTAGGCCGAATGGATCAGCCCATTCGGACCCAGATTCCCTGGCCGGCGATGGCACCGCTTGGGTCGGCGGTGGCACCGCCCAGCAGCCGAGCCTCGGAGTGAGGCTGGGCGGTGGTACCGCCCCTGTTAGGCGGTGGCACCGCCTAGGCTCAGTCTCCTAGTGAGACTGGGCGGTAGCACCGCCCTTGTCAGGCGGTGGCACCGCTTGGGCTCAGTCTCCGAGTGAGACTGGGCGGTAGCACCGCCCCTGTCAGGCGGTGGCACCGCCTGGGCTCAGTCTCCGAGTGAGACTGGGGGGTAGTACCGCCCCTGTCAGGCGGTGGTACCACCCGAGCTCGGTCTCCGAGCTTTGTCAGGCGATAGTACCGCCCATTTATGGCGGTAGTACCGCCAGGACCCCGAAAACATGGGAAATGACATTTTTGAGCTCCAAATTCAAATCAATTTGGGGCCTATATAAACCCCACCCTTTCATGCATGAAAGAGCACCGAAACTTAGCATTTATTCTGAGATTTTGAGAGCTTAAAAGTGTTGTAAAAGGCTAGAAGTTCTTCTCCCTCTTTTCTTCGAAGTTTTGATCATTCAAGAGAGGAGTGAAAAATCTGTAAGGGTTGTCTCCTAAACCCGTCAAAAGGAGTGAAACTGTAAAAGGGTGGTTGGCCTTCGCCTATTGAAGGAAGGCCTCTAGTGGACGTCGGTGACCTCATCGGACGAGGAAGCCAAAATTGGATGTAGGTCAAGATTGACCGAACCACTCTAAATCTCGGTTTGCATTTACATTTTGTTCTCTATCTTAACTGCAACTACTTCCATAGCTTTACTTTAACTGCACTTTACTTGATCTTAAGTTAAAGCAATTTCCGATTCGACTTTCATACTGAAATCGTTCTTATCATATGAACGTCGTTTTAAATCGTTGAAAGTTTTCCGCTGCACTAATTCACCCCCCCCCCCTCTTAGTGCTCTTGATCCTAACAGATCCTTAGACCTACGAGGAGGCTATTATGAGTATGGACATGCTTACTATCCTTGCTCATATTCTAAGTTAAATTCATTTTCAATACGTATTTTTCGATCAAAATTTTTGGAATAAAGCACTAATTCACCCCCCCTCTTAGTATCTTTACGATTCTAACAATTGGCATTGGAGCCTAGTTCTCTTAGTTGGATTAACACTCATGAGAGATTAAATGACTTTTTTTAGCATCAAGAGGGTCACTCTATCACTCGTCTTCCTTTGTTTAGTGGGATGGGCTATACTTAATGGGAGATACGAATGTGGATTTTCTAGATTTCTATAGATTTTGATTTGTGGAATGTTGTTGAATGTGGTTTTCAAATATCTTCTAAACTGATAAATGAATTGAATGATCTTAAAAAGAAAACATTTTCCTTAAATGCTAAAGTTATGAATGCTTTATTTTATACTTCAGATAAAAATGAGTTTAATCGTATTTCTATATATGAAACTACACATCATATTTAGCATAGATTTGAAGTTACTCATAAAGGCACAAATAGAATAAAAGAATCTAAGATTAATTTTTTGGTATATATTTATGTATTATTTAGAATGAAGCGAAATGAAACTATTGGTGATATGTACACCCAATTTACAGATGTTGTGAATGGTTTGAAAGCTTTTAGTAAATATTATACTAATCTTGAATTAGTTAATAAAATTTTAAGATCTTTTCTACAAAGTTGAGATTTAAAGATAACTGTAATTCAAAAAGCAAAGGACTTGAACAACTTTCCTCTTGGAAAACTCATAGGATCATTAATGACCTATGAAATGACTTATAAGGCACATGACGAATAAGAGGAAAACCTTATAAAGAATAGAAAGGATATTGCACTTAGAACCAAAGAAGACTACTCAAGTGAAAGCTCTAGTGATGATGATGACCTAGCACGCCTCACAAGAAAATTTAAAAAGTTTAAGAAAAGGAATAAAACAAATTCGGTAAGACAAGAATCTAAGAATAAAAATAAACTTAAAAAGGATACAATAATTTGTTATGAATGCAAAAAGCCAGGGTACTTAAAAAATGAGTGTCCACAATTAAGAAATTGCTAGCACAAAAGAAGAAGAAAACACTCAAGGCAACTTGGGATGAATCAAGTGTATCAGAAGACGAAGAGCAAATCAACAAAGATAAAATAGCAAACTATGCATTAATGGCTTTTAGTAATAAGGTATGTGACTCAATTGAAATTTTTTTACTTATAATGAATTATTTGATGCATTACATGATATATATGATGAACTCAAAATAATTAGTAAGAAATATAAATTGCTAAAAAGGGATCATGTATCTCTCTATAATGAATTTGATAAATTAAAAAATGAATATGATAATTGTTTGTTAATATCTTGCAATAAATATGAAGAGTTAGATTCATTCAAAAAGGAAACTATATTATTATAGTAAACATTAGAAAATTTTAAAATAAAAAATAAATCATTAAACATGATTCTTGCTAACAAAGGTTGCATACATAAAAGGGAAGGAATCAACTTCATGAGTAATAATACTCAAGAAAAGCCAACTATATTTATAAAAGGACCCACACTATATATTTCTCCTAAAGTTAAATATAATTTTTATGAAAAATATAGTCATTATGCTTATACATGTTCATTTAAAAAGTATAGCTCTCATAAATTAATTTGGGTTCCTAAAGGAACCATAAATGATTTAATGCCAAAAGTCAAGAAAGATAAATCTATCCATGAAGGACCCAAAGTTAAATGGGTACATAAAGCAAACCCCTCTTTCTTATAGGTATGTCTCCAATCGAAAGGTAGGAGCAAGAAATGATATCTTAATAGTAGATACTCAAGGCACATGACTAAAGATTCAACACATTTCTCAAAGCTCATTAGCCAAGATAGGAGATATGTCACCTTCGGAGACAACAATAAAGGCAAAATTATTGACAAAAAAATATAAGTAACAAATCAAATCTTTTGAATGAAGATGTTTTAGTAGTAGATGGCTTAAAACATAACTTACTAAGCATTAGTCAATTGTATTATAAGGGATATAACATTAAATTTGAATCTAATACTTGCATTATAGAGATACCACATAAAAATATATCTATAATTGCCTTAAGAAGCGATAATGTATATACTACTGTTCTTAATGATTTTCATGATGAAACTTATTTTTCGATTTTAAACGATGATGCATGGCTTTGGCATAGGATATTAGGTCATGCAAATATGAAATTGATCCTACAAATTGTAACTAAAGAACTTGTAAAAGGAATGCCTTGAATTAAATTTGTTAAAGATAAAGTTTGTGATACATGCCAACTAAGTAAACAAATAAAGAGTAGCTTTAAACCTAAAAATCATGTAAGTACCTCTAGACTGTTATAATTAATTTATACAGATTTATTTGGACCAATTGATATCACAAGTTAAGGAGATAGTATGTTACATCCTAGATTTATAAAAAGAATGATAAATCAGTATTTTATTATTAATAATTTACATAATAAACTTTCTTTTTTTTTTCCTTCATCCTTGAATTCAAATTCTAGTCTTTACAATAGTAAATATTCTATTAACTAGGAAAAGGGCCACATCTTCTTGGTAGGGACACAAGTCTCTTCCACCCAAGCTTCAGATCTATTACAAAGTAGTAGGTTACTCTGAAAATAAATATAAGATAAAAACATATCAATAACCACACATGCTGATAGGAACCTTAGAAAAATCATAAAAATAATTTTTAATATTCATGAAATATAAATAAATATCAATAATTCAATAAGAAATGATAACATATCGATTAATCATTAAACTTAATGTATTAGAAAAATGATGATAATTTCTTGCATAATAAATAAAATTATATATCAACCACATGCAACACATACATAATAACTAGATAACAAAAGCTTACATCATACGGAATGGTGCACTTTCCCAACAACAAATGGAGAGGCATATTCCACGAGATGGATTTCTCCCAATACTAGATGGAGATAATCCATATCGTACTCCCAACAGCGGATGGAGTGGCGTCCTCACTCACCCAAGTGGGGACATGTTCCTCCTAACAACAAATGGAGGAATCATCTAACCATCATGTTTGATAGCCCGCTAATTCCTGAAGAGAATCGCCATACCTGCCCTTGATAAGGATACATAAACTTCTATAATCATTCATTTCTACTCATCCATTCACTCACGCATGCTTTAAGAAATCAATATGATTAAATATTATGAGAGACTATACGTGATATATAATATGCTAGACTATATTTATTGGTAGCTCCACACTATGATGGGTTTGCAACTCCTTTCACAAGTTGCACTTCCAATGTGAACTACTAGCCTAGTCACATCTACTGCATGATAATAATTATATCAATATCATAAACTTAAGAAAAGTATAAAACCAATAATCATTCTTAAATGACCAGATAAAACCTTTAAATTTATCAAATCATAAAGGTATGAAACATCAATCTCTCAATGGTCCTCAATCAACCAAAACCCTAATTGAAATAGCTCAATTAACTTAAACCAAACTCAATTCGATTATGACATAGCAGAATCAACCTCAAATCCTTATAGAACCGATCTAGAATCACTCTAGGCTAGCCTAATTTAGATTTGATTGACCTCGATTAGGTCAAGTAAGTTTGAACTAGTCAAGTTACTTTAGAATCACCCTAAACTAGCTTTAACTGGTCAAACCTATTTGATTTAGTCAATTAATAAACTCAAACCAATTGTAGAGAAATTTAGGAGCGACATCACATATGCAGTGGAAGAACAAAAAACAAAAACCCTAAATTTCTTATTATATGTTCATCGTCGTGCGAAGATTAGTGTGTGAAATCTACAAAATCAAAAATTATATATCAAAAAGATAATTGTGTTTTACCTAGGGAGATCATATATCCATGAATTTCTATAGATCTGTTGGAGAGGATGAAGGAGGTCAAGCGTCCTCCTCTCTAGCGATGTCCACACAATAGGGATGTGACGATGCTATTTGAGAAGGAGAAGGGGAGAAGAGAATAGGAGGTGACAATCAAGAAGCCCCAACCTACGAGCCTTTAGTTTCCTTCTATTTATAGAGGCTCCTAGTTAACCCTAATGGGTCCTGCCCTATTAGATACTAGATCTGCTAGTCATAAGTGCCCAACAAACCAATCACGTGAGTGAAGGCACATGTGACTTGTCACATAATCTTTTTGTTTATTATATTTTGGCATTTATCACTTTATATCGTCAATTGCATATATGCATGTATATATTGTGATATCATTGGATCTGTGCAATGGAAATCGGATCATGATGAGATCACGATAATGAGATTGATTCATCTTTAAACATAGATCCTAAATAATCCCGGTCATAGATTACTCGAGAGGGACATCGAGATAACCGGATAGACTGGTGTGTTGTATACCCATCCATATGATGAATGCAGTTGGTCTCATAGCTGCTCGTGTGGGAATACTAGGGATATAGTACAAGTGCTCATTGGAGAATGAGTTCACTAATTGATCCGCTTACGGAATACTAGATGGTTGATGATGCCTTATTGTCAGACAGCGATTCCGTAGTCCTAGTGGTGTATCTGGTCCTTAGACTTGAGACACCAAGGATGTCCTATATGAGTCCTCTACTCTTTGATACCAGACTTATAGGTTTGGATATCCCAGATCTTATACAATTAGTTATTAGGAGCGATAGTCGACCTTACAAGGCCTATTGAGTGTCGATAGAGGATCATCAACTCTCGACGTCATGAGAGGAATATCTCATGTGTTCTTGCTCAGACAAATCCCTAGCTAGGGTCATTCGGAGTGAGAGAGAAAGAGTTCTCTTGGAGAATCTGATTAGAGCGAGATTCGAGTAGAAACCGTGTGAGTTTGACAGCACCATGCCCGATATATGGTCTCTGGGATATTAGATGGATGAGGGACTATAGGTACATAGTAATTGAGAATAGATAGGTCCAATGGACTAGATTCCCCTGTATCGTCTGGGGACTACGGTTTAGTGGCCTAATACATCTTGAGTCGATGAGTCGAGTGAATTATTATGGAGATAATAATTCACTAAGCTAGAAGGAGTTCTAATAGGTATGACTCATGGCCAGCTCGATATTGAGCCTAGAGGGTCACACACATATGGTAGGCGTTGCGATGAGTAGAGGTTCGGATATGAGATATCCGCTAGAGCTCCTATCTTATTGGATATCCAATAAGCCCCTGAATTATTGGATCCCATGGACGAAATCCAATAAGAGCCCATGAGAGATTATTGGATAGAGATCCACTAATCTAAAAGGCTTGGGTAATTGGATGCAGATCCAATACCCAATAGGGGAGGATCCATTAGGGTTTGACAAAGGACCTCTATAAATAGGAGGGATTCAGTGGTTCATAGGGTAGAGTCTTTGCTTGCCTCTCCTATTCTCCTACCTCTCTCCACCTCAAAGCAGGCCTAGAGTTTTTTGAGGAGTGTCATCGTAGCCCTACTGTGTGGATCACCGCTAGAGAGGAGGACGCTTGACCTCTTTCACCCTCTCCTAGAGATTTGTAAGGAAACATAGATATACGATCTTCCTAGGTAACACAATCTATTCTATGCGCAGTTTGTTTCACGGATTTTAGCGTACCATTCTTCGTATGATGACGAACATCTCTTTAGGAATAGGGGATTTTGTTTTTGTTATTCTTCCACTACGCATGTGATGTCACCCCCAAGATTTGCCAACAATGGTATCAAAGCCAGGTTGTTCGTGCGAAAGATTGGTTTTGAACTGCGTGTATTGTGTTTAGGAAGAATTTTGATGTCAAAATCATTGATGCAAAAGCAAAAAAGGGCAGCAACTGTTGCTGCCCTTGCTGCCATCTGTGTGTAGGCAAGCAGCCTATAGTGGCAACTACAAGGCCGCCCGCGTGCAGGCAGCCCCCCTGTAGCGGTGCCCGCAAGCTAGGCCGCAGGCATGGCGGCCACCTGTGTGGGCACTACGCTCGCGCGCAAGGGGCAGCGTCAACACCCGCGGTCACCGCCTGCGGGCATAGCGCCTGTAGCGACGCTTGCCCGTAGGCAGCCAATGCTACTCGTCGGTGGGTGTAGATGCTGCAAGAACAACCCCATGGGCAGAACCGCCCGCAAGGGTGGTGGTGACAGTAGGGGTGCCAGTCTGCACTGCCGACAGTGGCGGTGGCGACAACAATAGGGGAGAGGAAGGGGGGCTCACGGTTTTGGGCAAAAAGATAGTTTTGCCCCTATAAATTTCAAAAATTATAGTTCTGTCCCTTTTATCCAAATTATGAAAATACCCTTAAAATTCAAAAAATTTCCTACATATCCTTGATTTGAAAATATTAATTAATTAACAGGTTTAATTAATTATTATTTTTTATTATCTAGGAGTCCTATATGATGATGATTTATACATGTGACGTAGTATGTGTGGACGGATGATCATGGACCATGTGATGTGTGTACTTGTGATTATTATTATTGGGGCCTACGAGCCTCCATTATATTTCTTGTTTATTATCGGGCCTGCATGTCTATGATTAAGTTGTAATCACATAAGGAGGTGCAGCGGGAGCGTGGATGCGATAGCAGGACTCACGAGATAGACGATCGCGATGCATGGAGATGCATCGAGATGTCGACGGAACCGACGAGGATGAGATGGACAATCACAGGGCATAGAGATGCACCAATGCACACATATATCTTGATGTGAGTGATTAGGCCTACTGTCTCGGGCCTAATCACATTAGGCTATGGTCCATGATCATCTGGTGTGATTGATTTTACATCTACTAGATATGTATATATATTTACATTTCATTTTATAGGTAGGAACCGATTCCCGGTGTAGGTTGAGTTGGTCGAGTCTCTTGAGGCTCACTTATATCGTGATTCGCTATCTTATCTATGACATAGAGATGTCACCGGTGAGGACATGGTATGCTTGATCGAATCCCTCGAGAGTATATCATCGAATTAGACTCATCTTGTAATGATGGTGATGACTTAACCAAACATCATGGTTAGTCAAGTCCCTTAAGACCATGGTGATTCATAAGGAGTTGTAATCGATAAGAGTTGCCTACCATTTGGGCTTAGTGTGATTGGTCGTGTCTCTCGAGGTTATACTAAGATGTTGATTGGATTTTGATCCCCACTAGAAACCTACCGGAGACTTTCGTTTCATGTGCTGAGGGTGTCGTGTGACTCGCTAGTAAAATAGTGGGAGCATATTAAGATAGAAGTCCATATCTTGATTGTTTATTTCTTACAAAATCTATATGTTATTCATTTCTATGAATCTTTATTTTTAGAAAATGTCGTATTCAAATCCCTTACGTGGCATACTTGATGTCAACCGCCTCACTGGTCTAAATTATATGGATTGGCTCCACAACTTGAGAATTACTCTCATGGTGGAGAAAATCATGTACATCCTTGATATAGTACTGCCTATGCTCGAGGAAGGGGCAAACGAGGATAAGATTGCTCACTACATGAAGTACATTGATGACTCCACTCTTGCGCAATGTTACATGTTGGGCTCTATGACTCCTGAGTTACAGAGACAACATGAAAAGATGGATGCCAGATCCATTCTCCTACATGTCCATAAATTATTTGAGGAACAGGGAAGGACTCAATGATATGAGATATCCAAGAGCCTCTTCCACGCTAGGATAACTAAGAGGACATCGGTTCAGACCATGTCTTAAAGATGATTGAGTGGATAGAGAAACTCATAGGTTTAGGAATAGTCCAAAAGGATAACTTCTGTGTGAACATTGTGCTTTAGTCCCTACCAGATTCCTTTTCACAATTCATAATAAATTTTAATATGAACAAGCTTGAGGTGACTCTCCCAAAGCTCCTCAATATGTTGAGGGAGGCAAAGAGCACTATAAAAAAGGAGAAGTCAATTTTCTACACTAGTGAGACCAGAAAGAAAAGAAAAGCAAAAAAGTCCCTTAAGAAGGGCAAGGGCAAGGGCAGACAAGGTAAAGCAAAGGTTGCTAAGAAAGACCCGGCAAAGGATAAAAGCCAGTGCTTCCACTATGGCAAAGATGGGCATTGGAAGAGGAACTACAAAGAGTACCTTGCAGAGAGGGTGAAATAGAAGCTTGGAGAAGCTTCAGGTACATTCATGATCAATCTCCATTTATCAGACTCTTATGATAACACATGGGTATTGGATACCGATAGTGCTTATCATATATGTAATTCATTACAGGTTCTAGCAAGGCCTAGGAGACTAGAGAGAGGCGAGATGAACCTCAAGATGGATAATAGAGCAAAAATTACTATAGTAGCTATTGGTGAGGTCACCCTACATTTGCTTGGGGGAGCTTTTATTACATTAGATGCATGTTATTTTGTTTCTTCAATTATCAAAAATATTATCTCCATTTCATGTTTGACAGTTAGTGGATATAAATTAGTTTTTGAGAACAATGGTTGTTTGATATTATTAGATGATGAGATCATCATGAAAGGAACATTGCATAATGGTTTGTTTATGCTAGACACTACTCCACACATCATGAATGTAAGTGTGTCTAAGAGGAAACGAGATGAGGTGAACAGTGCTTCCCTATGACATTGTAGGCTAGGTCACATCCATGAGGGAAGGATTCAAAAGTTGCTAAAGGATGGATATCTAGATCCATTCAACTATGAGTCATATGCAACTTGCGAGTCTTACCTTTGTGGAAAACTAACCAACTCTCCATTTAGTGAAACTGGAGAGAGAGCCATTGAGCTACTAGAACTTATACATAATGATGTATGTGGACCCATGTCAACTCATGTCATTAGTGGTTACTCCTACTTCATTACCTTTACTGATAATTTCTCAAGGTATGGATATATGTACTTAATGAAGTATAAGTCTATTAGAACCCTTACAGATTCTAAGCTTGAGGTTGATCTCTTTAGGGGATCGGCCTCCTTGGAACTCTATAGGGGTTCCTTCCTCCAAGTTGCTGCACAAAGGCTGCAGAAAAGATTCATATATTGCTTGTTAAAAGAGGATGAATTCATGACTATTTATAGGGTTTCTAAACTCTAACTACTAATAAGACTCCTACTCAAGACTCCTACCCAATTAAGATTTCTACACAAGACTCCTAATAGGACTCCTGGTCAAGACTCCTATTCCTTTACAACTCCTAATTCTTCTCTAAGAAATAACCTCCAAACCCTGGCCGGCCTCTTCACCTCTTTAATAAGGGTTGGCTTAGGTAGGTTTTACATGAATGCCCCTATCAATTAGGACTCTCCTAGCTAGAGTCCTAACAGACTCACCGCCCTCTTCAAATTAGCCTTGTCCTCAAGGCTGATAATCCATGAATTCTGATAATTTGATCTTCAAGTCGTCATAGTTCTCCCAAGTGGCACTTTCCATTGGTAAGTTCGCCCATTGTATTAGCACTTCAGTAATGGGTCATCATCGTCGATTCACGATCCGTCGATCAATAATGGCACTAGACTATGTTTGGAGTTCTCCTTGGGTAGTCATATTTGGTGGGTGGCTTTGGGCTGTCTACAAGCACCTGTTTACCACTTCTGTCTGGTGATCAGTTTGTGGGTGATATACTATACTCCTTTTCAATTTAGCATCCTGCATATGGAATAACTCTGTCTAAAATCTGTTTATGAAGATGCAAGTAGAATTTGGCACAAGCACAATGCATCCCTTATAGCGTAATTCTTTTGAGTCCCAATTGTAATGAGCCACGGAGTTTGGTGCTTCCTCCAATTTTTTTATAATCTTACTGGACTCTGGATCTTTCTGCCATTCCATCTTAATATCCTTAAGGAAGTCACAGGTCGAAAGTGAAATGGCTGAAAATTCAGCTTGGTTAGCTAGCCGTGAAAGCGCATTTGCAACAACATTCTCGTTCCCCTTTTTGTAAGTTATTTCATAATCATATCTAAGAAGCTTGGTTACCCATTTTTGCTGCTCAGGGTAAGATATATTCTTCTCCATGAAATATTTTAGGCTTTTATGGTCAGCCTTGATTTGAAAGCGTCGCCCTATCAAGTACGATCTCCATTTGGCCACCGCATGCACAATTGCAAGCATTTCCTTATCATAAATAGTCATTTTGAGATGGGAAGGAGATAATGCCTTACAAGTATAAGCGAGGGGGTGGCCATCTTGCATTAGTACAACAACAATTCTAACTCCAAAGGCATCGACTTCAATAACAAAAGTCATGTCATACTGCAGCTTTATGTTCATAGAAGGCAGTGGAGGCTTTGTTTGACCATTGGAAAGCATTTTTTTTCAGTAAGGAAGTTAGTGGTGCACTGATCTTTCCATATTTTTTCATGAACTTGCTATTATAGCCTATTAAACCAAGAAAGACACGTAGCAATTTTATGTTCCTCGCAATCGGCTAGTTTTGCATTGCTCCAATTTTGGAGGGGTCCACTACCACACCTTCCTCTGATATGATATGCCTATGATATTCCACCTTCTAGTAAAGAAAGCAAAAATTTGTAGTGGCCATTGTGTGTTCGAAAGGCGGTTTTCGGTATGTCTTCTTTGCACACTCATATTTGATGATACCCAGATCGAAGGTCCAACTTTGTGAAGATTTGTGCTCCCTTTCATCTATCAATTCATCTGATATTGGAATAGGGTATTTGTCCTTGATGGTTATGCCATTGAGGGCTTGGTAGTCAATGCATATTCACCATGTTTCGTCCTTTTTTTATACGAAGAGCACCGGTGAAGAGTAGGGGCTGCAACTTGGCCGAATAACTCCTATTTTGGGCATCTCTTTTACAATCCTTTCTATTTCATCATTCTACATATATGAATGCTGATTTAGCCAAGTATTTGTAGGAGATTTGCCTAGAAGAATCGGTATACAATGATCATGCCGACGGACAAGAGGTAGGTTGCGCGGTTCGTCAAATATATCTAAAAATTCAGCAAGTAAAGGAAATAGGTTTAGATCTTCAAATTCTGTTGGCTCTCCCTTAGTTTGCTACTCAAGTTGTACCAAAAAGCTACTGCATGCTTTATACAAAACCTTCTCCATTTGTTGTGTGCAAATCGTCGTTACGTCGCCCCCACATTTCTCGTGCAATATCACCTATTTCCCCTTATTGTAAAATTTCACAATTAATTTTATAAAATTTTAAAAAATATCACCTAATGTTGTCAACCATTCAATTTTGAGCATGGCCTCATGATCATCAAGAGGGAGGAGGAAGAAATATGCAATTATCTCTTGGTCCTACAGTAATAGTTTCTCCCGCGGGCGCCTATGATCACACTTTAAAATCCGTCCGTCGGTGAACTTAACGTCAAACCTACTATAATACTTGATAGGTAAGGCCATCCAGATAGCAACTTTGCTGTCTAGGAAGTTATTAGTGCTGCCCGTGTTGATGAGAATAGTGATCGATTGTTGTTTGAGAAGGCCTTCAACTTTCATCGTTTGCGAGTTTGAGTAGCCGGCTAGTGCATGTGTCGTAACTTTAGTTGGTTGTGGCTCTTCTTCTACATCTCCTTCTTCATTATCAAGGCTCACATCTAGATGTTCAATGACCTCTTCTTCTACTAGTTTAATCATAAGAAGTCTTCCTTTTCGACAACGATGCTCGCAGCTCCACAGCTCGTCACGGTGCCAACATAACTCCTTTGTAGATTGCTCCCGAAGCTCTTCTCTTGTCATCATTTTTGGTGCAAGGACTTGATTGATAGTAGGGGGGGCTGAGGGCTTCTACATTGCAGGTCGAGAAGCGATCCTAGTCCTCTGGGCTTCATGGTTCAATCGCTCCTCTTGATGTCGTGCAAAAGAGATGGCTGCCATAAGCATGTACAGTTGTCGTGTTTTAACTTCTCCCCGGATCTCCGGCTTCAAGCCCTCAATGAAGGTCCCTAATAGCTATTTTTGAGACTAATCACGAGTTTAATTAGATAATCTTTCAAACTTGGTTTGGTATTCCTGAATGGTGGAGGTTTGTTTGATCTTTGCTAGTTGTTCGTCAATGTTCTTATAATTGGATGGTCTGAAGTGGATCAATTGTCCTTCTTTGAATTGTCACCATGAAAGGACTCTATGAGTATATTTAAACTAGTCAAACTACTATATGGTTGTTAGAACCCTTGCAGATTCTAAACTTGGGGTTGATCTCTTTAGGGGATCGGCCTCCTTGGAACTCTATAAGGGTTCCTTCCTCCACGTTGCTGCACAAAGGCTACAGAAAAGATTCATCTATTGCTTATCAAAAGAGGATGAATACATGACTATTTATAGGGTTTCTAAACCCTAAATCCTAATAGGACTCCTACTCAAGACTCCTACTTAATTAAGACTTCTACTCAAGACTCCTAATAGGACTCCTACTCAAGACTCATATTCCTTTACAACTCCTAATTCTTCTTTAAGAAATAACCTCCAAACCTTAGCCGGCCTCTTCACCTCTTTAATAAGGGTCGGCTTAGGTAAGTTTTCCATGAATGCCCCTATCAATTAGGACTCTCGTAGCTAGAGTCCTTACAGACCCGCCCTCTTTAAATTAGTATTGTCCTCGAGGCTGACAATTCATGAATTTTGGGAATTTGATCTTCAAGTCGTCATAGTTCTCCCAAGTGGCACCTTCTACTAGTAAGTTCACCCATTGTGTTAGCACTTCAGTAATGGGTCGTCATCATTGAGTCATGATCCATCGATCAATATTGGCACTCAACTGGGTCTGGAGTTCTCCTTGGGTAGTCATATTTAGTGGGTGGCTTTGGGCTATCTCCAAGCACCTGTTTATCACTTTCGTCTGGCCATCGGTTTATGGGTGATACATTGTACTCCTTTTCAATTTAGCGCCCTACATATGGAATAACTCTTTCCAAAATCTGCTCATGAAGATGTAAGTAGAATTTGGTACAAACACAATGTGTCCCTTATAGCGTAATTCTTTTGAGTATCAATTGTAATGAGCCACGGAGTTTGGTGCTTCCTCCAATTTTTTTATAATCTTACTAGTCTCCAGATCTTCTTGCCATTCCCTCTTAATATCCTTAAGGAAGTCACAGGTCAAAAGTAAAATGGCTAAAAATTCAGCTTGCTTGGGTAGCCGTGAAAGCACATCTGCAACAACATTCTCTTTCCCCTTTTTGCAAGTTATTTCATAATCATGTCCAAGAAGCTTTGTTACCCATTTTTGCTGCTGAAGGGAAGATATCTTCTGCTCCAAGAAATATTTTAGGCTTTTATGGTCAGTCTTGATTTGAAAGCGTCGCCCAATCAAGTACAATCTCCATTTGGCTACCGCATGCACAATCACAAGCATCTCCTTGTCATAAATAGTGATTTTGATATGGGAAGAAGATAATATCTTGCTAGTATAAGTGAGGGGGCGGCTATCTTGTATTAGTATAACACCAATTCCAACTCCGAAGGCATCGGTTTCAATAACAAAAGTCTTGCCGGAGTCGAGCGTTGTCATCACTGCGGCTTTATATTCATTGAAGGTAGTGGTGGATTTGTGATTGTAGCCTATTAAACCTAGAAAGCCACATAGCAATTTTATGTTCCTCGAGGTCGGCCAGTTCTTCATTGCTCCAATTTTGGAGGGGTCCACTGCCACACCTTCCTTTAATATGATATGCCCAAGATATTCCACCTTCTGGTGAAGAAAGCAAAAATTCGTAGTAGCTGTTGTGTGTTTGAAAGGTGGTTTTCGGTATGTCTTCTTTGCACAATCATATTTGATGATACCTGGATCGAAGGTCTAGCTTTGTGAAGATTTGTGCTCCCTTTCATCTAGCAATTCGTCTACTATTAGAATAGGGTATTTATCCTCGATGGTTATGCCATTGAGAGCTCGGTAATCAATGCATATTCGCCATGTTCCATCCTTCTTGCATACAAGTAGCACCGGTGAAGAATAAAGGCTGCAACTTGGCCGAATAACTCCTGTTTCAAGTATCTCTTTTATAATCATTTCTATTTCATCCTTCTGGAGATGTAGATACTGATATGGCTAAGTATTTGCTGGAGGTTTGCTTGGAAGAATCGTTATATAATGATCATGTCGACGGGTAAGAGGTAGGTTGTGCGGTTCATCAAATATATCTGAAAATTCAGCAAGCAAAGGAAGTAGGTTTAGATCTTCAAATTCTATTGGCTCTCCCTTAGTTTGTTGCTCAAGTTGTACCAAAAAGTCGCTGCATGCTTTATGCAAAACCTTCTCCATTTGTTGTGTGCAAATCGTCGTTACGTTGCCCCGACGTTTCCCGTACAGTATCACTTGTTTCCCCTTACTATAAAATTTCACAATTAGTTTCATAAAATTCCAGAAAACATTACCTAATGTTGTCAACCATTCAATTCTGAGCATGGCCTCATGATCATCAAGAGAGAGGAGGAAGAAATCTGCAATTATCTCTTGGTCTTGCAGTAACAGTTTCTCCTGCGGGCGCCTACGATCACACTTCAAAATTCGTCCGTCGGTGAACTTGACGTCAAACCTACTATAATACTCGATAGGTAAGGCCATCCAGACAACAACTTTACTATCTAGGAGGTTATTAGTGCTGCTTGTGTCGATGAGAATAGTGATTGATTGTTGTTTGAGAAGGCCTTCAACTTTCATCGTTTGCGGGTTTGAGTAGCTGGCTAGTGCATGTATCGCAATGTCGGTTGGTTGTGGCTCTTCTTCCACATCTTCTTCTTCATGTTCAAGGCTCTCTTTTGGATGTTTAATGACCTCTTCTTCTACTGGTTCAATAATAAAAAGTCTCCCTTTTCTATAGCGATGCTCGTGGCTCCATGGCTCATCGTGGTGCCAACATAACTCCTTCATAGATTGCTCCTAAAGCTCTTCTCTTGTCGTCATTTTTGGTGTAGGGACTCCGTTGATAGTAGGGGGGGTTGAGGGCTTCTGCATTGCAGGTCAAGAAGCAATCCTTGTCCTCCGGGCTTCATGGTTCAATCTCTCCTCTTGATGTTGTGCGAAAGAGATGGCTGCCATAAGCGTGTATGGTTGTCATGCTTTAACTTCTCCCCGAATCTCCAGCTTCAAGCCCTCAATGAAGGTTCCCAATAGCTGTTTTTGAGACTAATCATAAGTTTGATTAGATAACCTTTCAAACCTGGTTTGGTACTCCTGAATGGTAAATGTTTGTCGGATCTTTGCTAGTTGTTCGTCGATGTTCTCGTAATCGGTTGGTCTGAAGCGGATCAATAGTCCTTCTTTGAATTGTCAACATAAGAGGACTCCATGAGTATATTTAAACTAGTCAAACCACTATATGGCATCCCCTTCAAGATGTATAGTGACAATTTCTACCATAGATGCATCCGTAGTTTTATGATACCGAAAATATCGCTCCGCGTGCGAGATCCAACCAATCGGGTCTCCTTCTTCCCATCTAGGGAAGTCCACCCTCATGCGTGGATAGTTGAGGTCAATCATAGAACCTCCCCTCTCTTGGAAGTTATCTCTTCGGGCTTGGTGCGATTGGTTAGAGCTCTCTCCTTGATGTGATTTCTTCGGGCTTAGTGGTCGACCCAAACTGAGTTCACTAAAGAGAGTCCGAATCTTATCCTCCATTTATGCCTCCAAGGCTTCAAATTTAGCATTGATTGCCTCCTTATATGCCATAATATATGCCTCCAAATCTGTGATGTTAAGATCTCTCTTTTGTTGTTGGGTTAAAGGCATGTATAGGTTGAGAGAAGTGATGGTCGTAAGGGTTGGTGGATTGGTGGATGTAGGCTATGGTTTAGGCTGTTTTGGGTGCAGTTTGAGGGTGTGGTTTGGTAGAATTTTAGGGTCGTGGATGAAAGTTTTAGATCAGTGGTAGATGGCAGCAAAGGATTGATAAAAATCTGTGGAAGTTTGCTGCAGAATTGTGTTGTCTTGTAAGAGCAGAATTGTCATCGAAGAAACAGTGATTTCTCGATGAAATTTCTACCAAAAACTTGAGAGATTTGAGGAGAGAATTAATAGCAGAATCTCAATTTATATGATAGAAAAGATGTCTAATTTAATCAAGAGAATTTTGGCAGTATAACAGCAAGGAAATTGGTGCAATTTGCGATAATAGAATTTTCATCGAAAAATTTCAGCGGTTTGCGACGAAAATTTGTAGCAACACAAAATCATTTTTTTGAGATGAGTTTCTTAATTGATCAATCTTAGATAGAAGCCAAGATGATCTATGAAGTGTATATGAAATTTCGTTCAAAAAAGATTGCAAATAGATCAGTTAAGGCAATAATATGCGGCTGAAATTTTCTACAGCACAGATTTTCAAGTGTAGCAGATTGGACGTAAAAGATTAGTGGTTTATATTGAGAATTTTTCGGTGAAACCAAAGGAAAATCTACTGTTAGGAATTGTCAAAGCTATCATAAAAATTTCATAAAGATTTGGATGGAAAAAACATAGTAGCAGGATCAAATAGACTGTGCTATGCGACTAAAATTTTACATTGTATCTTTCATCGTAGAGATGAATACTTTGCGACAAAAAGTTTATGCAGCAATAAAGGAACAATTTTTTTTTCGGATTTTCAAATAAGGATAACTAAATTGCAGCAGCAGTAAGGTAGGAAACCAGAACCTGTTGCAATTCACGGGGAGATCAAAGGATGATCTGTGGTGGTGGAGATGACGGTGGAATTTAGCGACGACCTTTTAAGCAATTGTGGGAATTGCTTTGGGCGGCTGTGGAGGGATGATGGATGGCTGTGAAAGGGCGGCGAGATGCCAAGAACGCTGCTCTAATACCAAGTGTTAGAACCCTTGCAGATTCTAAGCTTGGGATTGATCTCTTTAGGTGATCGGCCTCCTTGGAACTCTATAGGGGTTCTTTCCTCCAAGTTGCTGCACAAAGGCTGCAGAAAAGATTCATCTATTGCTTATCAAAAGAGGATGAATACATGACTATTTATAGGGTTTCTAAATCCTAACTCCTAGTAGGACTCCTACTCAAGACTCCTACTTAATTAAGACTACTACTCAAGACTCCTAATAGGACTCCTACTCAAGACTCCTATTCCTTTACAACTCCTAATTCTTCTTTAAGAAATAACCTCCAAACCTTAGCTAGCCTCTTCATCTCTTTAATAAGGGTCGACTTAGGTAGGTTTTACATGAATGCCCCTATCAATTAGGACTCTCCTAGCTAGAGTCCTAACAAAGTCTGAGGCCATTGAGAAATTCAGAGAGTATAAGACTAAAGTGGAGAACCAAACTGGAAAGTGTATCAAGACTTTTCGATCAGATTGAGGAGGTGAGTACTTAAGTACAAAGTTTACTCAATTTCTTAAGAACCATAAGATATTATCCTAATGGACACATCCTTATACACCTCAGCTCAATTGTGTGTTTGAAAGGAGATATCGTATGCTGTTAAATATGGTACGGTCCTTGATGAGTTTCGTTGACCTACCCATCTTATTCTAGGGATATGTCCTAGAGACCACAATTTACCTTCTGAACAAAGTTCCAACTAAATCGGTAGTGTCTACACCATATGAGATATGGAAAGGGAAGAAACCCGATCTTAAGATTGTTAAGATTTAGGGCTACCCTGCCCACGTTAAAAGACACAATCCCGATAAGTTGGAATCAAGGATAGAGTAGTGCAAGTTTGTGGGATACGCCAAGGAAACTTGTGGGTATTATTTCTATCATCTCGAAGACCAAAAGGTCTTTGTAGCCACGAGAGTAGTGTTCCTTAAGAAGGAACACATTCTTGGCGGAGATAGTGGGAGCATAATAGAGTTGAGTGAGGTTGGAGAACCTAACTCAAGTGCCACTCTACAGCCTGAGTTTGTTCAAGTACCTAATACACAAGTTCCAACTTTACGTATGTCCGATAGAGTATCTCATCCTCTTGAGAGATATGTAGGATATATTAGAGGAGAGGATGTTGAGGATATTGATCCTCAGACCTATGAGGAGGCTATTATGAGTATAGATTCTGGAAAGTGGCAAGAAGCCATGAATTCTGAGATAGATTCTATATACTCTAACAAGGTTTGGAACCTAGTTGATGCGCTCGAAGGTATTATACCCATCGGTTGCAAGTGGATGTTTAAGAAAAAGATCAGAGTAGACAAAAAGGTAGAGACCTATAAAGCAAGTTTAGTGGCTAAAGGGTATCGTCAGAGGCAAGGTGTTGACTATGACGAAACCTTCTTACCCACTGCAATGCTAAAATCCATCCGAATTCTATTGGCTATTGCAGCATACTATGATTATGAGATCTGGTAGATGGATGTGAAAACCGTATTCCTTAATGGAAACCTCAAGGACGAGGTGTATATGATACAACCAAAGGGATTTATGCCCAAGGACTGCCTAAATAAGGTGTCTGGTTGCTTAGATCCATTTATGGACTAAAGCAAGCTTCCCGAAGTTGAAACATAAGATTTGATGAGGCAACTAAATCTTATAACTTCGTTAAGAACGAAGATGAGCCTTGTATATACAAGAAGGTAAGTGGAGCGCTGTCACCTTTTTGGTGTTATATATGGATGACATCCTAATCATTGGGAATGATGTAGGAATACTATCCACAGTAAAGACTTGGTTATCTAGACACTTCTCCATGAAGGACTTAGGGGAAGCATCCTATATCTTGGGGATTCGAATCTATAGAGATAGATCCAAGAGGATGCTTGGCTTGTCCCAGTCCAAGTACATAGAAACCATTGTCAAAAGGTTTGGCATGGAAAATTCCAAGACAGGTCTCATATCGATGAGACATAGGATATCAATTTCTAGGAGTATGTCCCTAAAGACTCCTGAAGAAAGGGCGAACATGGATATGATACCTTATGCCTCAATGATAGGGTCTATCATATATGCCATGCTATGTACTAGGCCTGATATCGTGCATGCTCTAAGTGTCATGAGCAGGTATCAAGTAGATCTAGGCTTGGAGCACTGGAAAGTAGTAAAGTATATCCTTTAGTACCTTAAAAGGACTAAGGATCTCTTACTAGTATATGGAGATTGTAGCCTCAAGGTTGAAGGTTACATGGACTTAAGTTTTTAATCTGATGTCCATGATAGCAAGTCGAATTCAGGATATATGTATACCTTGAATGGAGGAGCAGTGTGCTGGAAGAGATCCAAGCAAGATACTACTACTGACTTGACTGTAATAGCGGAGTACATTGCTGCAATAGAGGTAACAATGGAGGGAGTCTGGATGAAGAAGTTCATCATAGATCTAGGAGTTGGCCCAACTAGCGAGGAGCTGATTCCTTATATTGCGACAACTACACAATGATTACTCAAATAAGGGAACCCAGGTCTCATCAGAAGTGTTCTGAGGAGGTTCTAGCTTATTAGAGAGATCATGACGCGAGGAGATGTAGTAGTGGAAAGAGTTCCATCTGAAGATAAAATTACAGATCCATTGACAAAGCCATTATCTCAGATTATCTTTAAGCGTCATAAGGGTCTGATGGGGATCAAACACGTAGGTGATTGGCTTTAGGTCAAGTGGGAGATTGCTAGTCATAGGTGCCCAGCAAGCCAATCACGTGAGTGATGATACGTTTGACTTAACACAAAATCTTTTTGCTTATTATATTTTGGCATTTATCACTTTATATTATCTATTGCATATATGCATATATATATTGTGATGTCCTTGGATCTATGCAATGGGAATCAGATCGTGATAAGATCACGATAATGAGACCGATTCACCTTTAAACACATCATAAATAATCTCGATCATAGGTTACTCTAGAGGGACATTGAGATAACTAGACAAACTGGTGTGCTGTATACCATCTATATGATAGATGTAGTTTGTCTCACGGCTACTTGTGTGGGGACACTAGGGATATAGTATAAGTGCTCATTGGAGAATGAGTTCACTGATTGATCCGCTTACGGAATACTGGATGGTTGATGATGCCTTATTGTCAGATAGTGATTCCGTAGTCCTAGTGATATATCTAGTCCTTAGACTTAAGACACCAAGGATGTCCTGTATGAGTGCTCCAATCTTTGATACCAGACTTATAGGTTTAGATGTCCCAGATCAAGTACAACTAGTCATTGGGAGTGGTAGTTGACCTTACCAGGGCTATTGAGTGTCGATAGAGGATCATCCACTCTCGGCGTCATGAGAGAAATATCCCATGCGTTCTTGCTCAAACAAATCTCTAGCCTGAGTCATTCGGATGGAGAGAGAAAGAGTTCTTCAAGAGAATCCGATTAGAGCGAGACTCGAGTAGAAACCGTGTGAGTCTGATAGCACCATGCCCGAAATATAGTCTCCAGGATATTAGATAGATGAGGGACTATAAGTACATGGTAACTGAGGACAGATAGGTCCAATACATTGGATTCCCCTGTATCGTCTATTGACTAGGCGTAGTGGCCTAGTACGTCCATAGTCGATGAGTCGAGTGAATTATTATGGAGATAATAATTCATTGAGCCAGAAGGAGTTTTGACAGGTATGACTCATGACCAGCTCAATATTGGGCCTAAAGGGTCATACACATATGGTAGGCGTTGCGATGAGTAGAGGTTCAGATATGAGATATCCGCTGGAGCCCCTATCTTATTGGATATCTAATAGGCCCCTAAATTATTGGATCCCATAGACGAGATCTAATAAGAGCCCATGAGAGATTATTGGATAGAGATCCACTAATCTAAAAGGCTTGGGTAATTGAATGCAGATCCAATACCCAATAGGGGAGGATCCATTAGGGTTTGACAAGGGACCTCTATAAATATGAGGGATTCAATGGTTCATAGGCTAGAGCCTTTGCTTGCCTCTCCTATTGTCATCCCCCTCTCCACCTCAAAGTAGGCCTAGAGTTTTTTGAGGAGCGTTGTCATAGCCCTACTATGTGGATCACCACTAGAGAGAAGGACGCTTGATCTCCTTCACCCTCTCCTAGAGATCTGAAAGGAAACAGAGATATACGATCTCCCTAGGTAACAAAATCTATTATATACACAGTTTGTTTCATGGATTTTTGTGCACAAATCCTTGCACGACGACGAACATATTTTTTGGAATAGGGGATTTCATTTTCTTGTTCTTCCGCTGCGCACGTGATGTCGCCCCTAAGATTTTCTAATAAGATCTTCATCCAATTACCCAAGCCTCTTAGATTAGTAAGTCTCTATCCAATAATCTCTTATTAGCTCTTATTGGATCTCATACCTGTTAGAACTCCTTTTGGCTCAGTGAATTATTATCTCCATAATAATTCACTCGACTCATCGACTGCGAACATACTACGCCACTATGCCATAATCCCTATACGATATAGGGAAATCCAATCCATTGAATCTATTTGTCTTTAGTTACCATGACCTATAGTCTCTTATCCATCTAATATCTCAGAGGTCATATACCGGGCATGGTGCTATCAGACCCATATGGTTTCTCCTCGAGTCTCGTTCTAATCGGATTCTCTAAGAGAACTCTTTCTCTCTCAATCAGAATGACCTTGGCTAAGGATTTGTCTAAGCAAGAACACATAGGATATTCTAGTTGGGAAATCTAGGGGGCGACATCACATGCACAGCGGAAGAACAAAAAATAAAATCCCCTATTCCCAAAGAGATGTTCATCGTCGTGTGAAGATTGGTGCGCAAAAATCGGTAAAACAAACTACATATTGAATATATTGTGTTACCTAGGGAGATTGTATATCCCTGTTTCCTTGTAGATCACGAGGAGAGGGTGAAGGAGGTCAAGTGTCCTCCTCTCTAACGGTGATCCACATAGCAAGGCTGCGATGACGCTCCTCAAAACTTCACGCCTACTATAAGGTGGAGACGGGGAGGAGAATAGGATAGGCAAGCAAAGGCTCTAGCCAATGAACCACTAAATCCCTCCTATTTATAGAGGTCCTCTGTTAAACCTTAATGGATCCTCCCCTACTGGGTATTGGATCTGCATCCAATTACCCAAGCCTCTTAGATTAGTGGATCTCTATCCAATAATCTCTTATGGGCTCTTATTGGATCTCATCCATAGGATCCAATAATTCAGGGGCTTATTGGATATCCAATAAGACAGGGGCTCCAGCGGGTATCCCATATTCGAACCTCTACTCATCATAATGCCTATCATATGTGTGTGACCCTCTAGGCCCAATATTGAGCTGGTCATGAGTCATACCAATTAGAACTCCTTTTGGCTCAGAGAATTATCTCTATAATAATTCACTCGACTCATCGACTACGGATGTAATAAGCCTACCATTCGGTATCAAAGCGGTGATCCTTGGCATTTTCGCTGCACCTAGCTATAAAAAAAAAAAAAAAAAAGAAATTTGTGTGAGGAAGGGCGAAGCCGACAACCACGAACGCCAATCCTTCTCAACCGAGAAGGAACATCTATGTCCTGGTTAGTGACCACCGTTGCCCCTTCTCCACCATCGTCACTACTAGCCCCTCGTTGTAGTTATCTGCATCTTCAAAAAAAAAAAAAAAGAAGAAGAAGAAGCCGTAGCCACCCCTGCTTCCGGCCAGCCCTCCCACCGCTGCTACTTCTTGGCCGACGGACCACCACCGCCGCTGGTGCTGCCCAGCCAGCAACCACCATTGCCACCGCTGGCCCACTTGGTTGCAGCTTCGGCTGCGTGATCCGTCGGTGTCGCTATTTCTGTGGTGCAATATAAACAGAGCAACCGCCGGTCCCTCTGCTACTATAGGCGTCGGTTGCCTCCACCGCCGCCGTTGCTTCCCGGCCACTTCAACGCCAGCCCCCCTTCCTTCGTTACCAAGCCACCACCGCTGTCAACCACCGTGCGATGACCACTTTTCGCCTCCCAGCCACCGGTACCCCTTGCTCTGCACCGTTGTCGCAGCCCCCTTGCCACCGTTGTCGCTACTTCCCGGCCAGCAACATCTGCCACTAATTCATCTTCTCCACCGCAACCTCAACCCCAGCCTCTTCAACACCTCAACTGTCACGCCCCTCAAAAATATCGATAATATTAAAGTTTTCCATCATAAAATAATCCAGGATCCAAACTAACATATTAGGACACTGAAAAATATTCAATCAATCAATCATATCACACCTGTGTAATTTATAACCATATATCACATCACTCGATAATTCACATTTATGAAACCTAAACCAACTTAGCAAAATATTAACCACACTTATAAATCCACAAGCTAAATAATTTATACAACCAGAGTTTCAACCATTTACCACCAATTCATTTCATTGTAAACTAACTCAACATTACGAAATTCCAAATAAGAGATCTTTTAACACTTTTACACAATGTATCAATTCAGATTCATCGACAACATTTCATTACATACAAAATGCACTTATACAATAATGACCACAATACATCCACCAATATGATTTGCCCACAATTTTGAATAGCTCTCCACTACCTCAGCCCAATTCAAACATCTCAAAAGTGACAAGCTGACCTGAAAGATTTATATAACAACGGAGTGAGCTAAAAACAGCTCAGCAAGTGACAAAATATATCTAGAGTGAAAAGGGACAGTTTGAAACAAATAATGTATCACAATGCAAGGCAGAATACAAGAACTCTTAGGGAACCATATTATTAGATACAGAATCACAAATATCATGTCATTCAAAACACATTTGGTTCATATCAAATGGAGTACATAGTAATTGGAGCATATCAATAGCGTATGAAATGTTCCGGAGCATATCAATGGCATATGGAACATTTCAGAGCATAACAATAGTAGACGAAACATTTCGAAGTATATCAATGGAGTATGAAATGTTTCAGAGCATATCAATAACAAATGAAACATTTTGGAACATGTCAATGGTATATGAAATATTTCAAAGCATAACAATGACATATGAACCATTTCGGAATGTATCAAAGAACGAATACGTAACAGAAGCTCAAACGTCGAATTTGACGTTGCATTCATATCATTCTTATCCAAAGCACATATAGAAATACATAATCAAAGCTCTAGATATCATATCAAACATACAGAAGGTGAAGTGGGACCATAACATAATATGGTACATTCATTTCTGAATGACCACCAAACATAAGTCTCCCACGTTTGGGAGCTCTCCCATGTTTGGGAGCTCCATCCACCCACGTCTGAGTGAAATCATAAGGGGCCGGCAGAGCATCACAAGCTCCATGCATAACTCCCTTTATCATTTTTAGCAAAGGTTCACAATATCCCATAAATACCATAGTACAAAAGAACAGTATGAACAATAAATAGCACATATCGGAAGCACACGTAGAACAACAAAATGTACATGTGCCTTTATGAGTCAATACGATGCAAGCATAATCTTTCACAAACGTATTTAGATTTGAAAGGAAATGAAAGCAAGAACATACAAGGATTCCAAGCAATCACATATAGCTCAATTGAAATAATAAGGTTAGATGAATTCAATATCCAAGGAAATGAAATTGGAATAGGCACATATCGAAAGCAAATGTGAAACAATAGGATATACATGTGCCTATACACGTCAATACAATATAGCATAAACTTTACACAATAAGTTTCAAGAAAGCTAAATGAAATCAATTTCCAAAGGAATAAAACCAAAATATGTGAAATCGACCGAAGCTCGATTTCTGGCAGAATTTGAGAGGCACATTTAATAAATAATTCAAACTATCAATCGTGCTCCAATTTACTCAGAAAATATATCATTAGAAAGATATTTCAATCGAGTTTCAGAAACGATAAGTTTTGTATGAATCGCAGTTTTCAACAGAGTTATAATTGATTTAGTATCCAAAGGTCAGAAAACAAAATCACTATTTTGTAGAATTTATAGGGTCGGTTCAATAGATAACTGAGAAGGCATTTGGACTCTAAATCTTTCAATCAAGGTATCAAAAGAAAGATTTATGAGTCTGGTTTCCAATGAAATAAGTTTTGAATAAATCAGAGGTCAGTACATGAAGTTATAATCATAACAAGGTAGAAAGGTTATATCTCGGAAGTTTCACATATTCAAATCATTACGTCTAAACAGGAGATATATCAAATATAAGGTTAGAACAATTCAAGGTTTCATATTCAAGGTAAATGCAGAGATAAAATTATAGTAAGGAAAGATTAGGACACTTGCAAAAGGAAAGATTTGAAAGCTTGCAATAGGAAGGATCGGAACACTTGCCTTTCGCAGATTTTGATCCGAAGATCCGAAGGTGTACGCCCGAATCCTTTTTCTACTTTTCCTCTGTCTCCTCTCCCTGTTTCGTTTTCTACATTCATCTTCTTTTTCCCAACCGTAGTTGCCATGCCATAGTCGCAACTACAACTATAGCCATGGTCGTAGTCGTAGCCGCAACCACCGCCGCAATCCCTTTTACTACGCTACTTCCTATCTTCCTTCTCTCATTCCTTATTTTTCTTTCCCAAACACAGCTGTCGCAGCCATGCTGCGGTGCGGCCTCTGCCGCTGCCACAACACTACTTCCTTTTCTCCTTTCTCTCATTCCCTTTTTTTCTTCCCCAAACACAACTGCCGCAGCCACCGCCACTGCCACAACCACTGTCGCTGCTGCTGCCGCAGTCACACCGCTGCCATAGTTGCCGCAGTCACACCGCTACTGCAACCGCACTGCTAACACTGCCATAGCCACAATTGTAGCTGCCGCCGTTGCCATTGCCATAGTCGCAATTGCAGCCGCAGCTACCTTCCTCTCTTCCTCTTCTTCCCTCTTTTCTCCCTCTTCTTCTTCCTTTCCTTGTCTTCTTTCCTAGCTGCAACCGCAGTTGCTGCAGCCACACCGCTGCCGCACCGCACTGCTAACACTGCCACAGCCACAATCGTAGCCACAGTCGCCGCCGCTGCCATTGCCACAATTGCAACCGCAGCCACCTTCCACTCTTCCTCTTCTTCCCTCTTTTCTCCCTCTCCTCCCCTTCTTCTCTTCTTCTTCTCTTCTCCTCCCCGACGCATAGTGCCTCCTCTCCTCTGTTTCCTCCTACAGGAAACAGAGGTACTGCAGCTCTATCTGCTACAGCTACCTCTCTCTCCTCCCCCTCTTCCCTTCTTCCTTCCTCTTCTTCTTTCCCAGCCATGGCTACTACAGCCGCAGCCACAGCTCTCCTTCCTCTCTTCTTCCTCACCTTCTTTTCTTCCAACTGCAACTGCCACCGCCGCAGCCACAGCCTCTTCTTCCTCCCCTGCTCTTCTTCCTCTCCTTCTTCTCTTCCTTTCTCCTCCCCAATGCCCCATAGCTCCTCACTGCAGCCCTTGCCACAGCCACCCTCCTCTTTTCTTCTTCTTCTTCTTCTTCTTCTTCTTCTTCTCCACTTCTTCCCTTCTCCTCCTCGACGCCCCACACATGCACCCCTCTATTTCCTCCTGCAGGAAACAAAGGTGCTGCAGCCCTAGCTGCTGCAGCTACCTCTCGCTCCCCTCCCTCTTCCCTCTCTTCTCCCTCTTCTTCTCCTTCTCTTCTTCTCCTCTTCTTCTCCTCTTCTTCCCTTCTCCTCCCCGACGCCACACACCTCCTCGCTGCAGCCTTGTTGTAGCCACCCTCCTCTCTTCTTCTTCTTCTTCTTCTTCTTCTTCTCCTCCTCTTCTTCTTCTTCTTCTTTTCTTCTTCTCCTCCTCTTCTTCCCTTCTCCTCCTCGATGAATAGCACCTCCTCTCCTCTGTTTCCCCCTATGGGAAACAGAGGTGCCGCAACCACCTCTTCCCTCCTCTTCTTCTTCTCTTCTTCTCCTCTTCTTCTTCTTCTTCTTTTCTTCTTCTTCCCTTCTCCTCCTCTTCTTCTTCTCCTCCTTTTCTCCTCTTCTTCCCTCCTTCTCTACTTCTTCTCTTCTTCTTCCCCAACGCCCCCAGCTCCTCTCTCTGTTTCCCATGGGAAACAAAGAGCATGGGAGGCGGTGGGATAAAATCGAAATTTTCGGTTTTTTCTTTTTCTTTTCTTTTCCTTTTTGTAACTTAACAATTTAGTCCTTAAAATTTCTTGATCCATCATCTTGTCTAGATAATGGCTCCCAAGAGATCAATAAGATTAAAAGGGAAAAGGGTTGAAGGAGATTCATATGACCAAAATCTTTTTAGATCTAAAGAAGTAGTACTTAGATTTCTAAATTTCGAAACAAGAACTATATATAAGGGTAAACATGTTGATCTAAACGAACCAGAAATCCTAGAACCCATTAGATGGTTTACACATTTAGATGCCTTACCTCTCCTATAAATCAATGAACCAATTTATCCTAGGTTAGTTAGGCTATTTTATGCAAACTTGTGTGTGGACAACGAAAGCCTAAGTACTTACCTTTTAGGAACACAGATTAGAATCTTTGATAGTACTATTTGTGAACTAATTGGAATTACTGAAAAGGATAGTGGCTGTTACTTTAGAAATAAATGGGATGTCAATGTGATCAGAGCAACTTACTCCAAAGCCTTAGAAACTATCTTTGAAAATCCAAACCCAGGCATGATACCTAAGAGTTGCGAGCACCTACTACCTTTTAACTCTAAAATTCATCATCACATCATGACTAGCATACTACTTCCCAAGCAATTTCATCTTGATGAAATGAGTCAAATAGAGCTAAGCACCATGTACTGGATTATAACCTGATAAAATTGCTTTGGATACTTAATCCAGCAACACATGCAGGATATAATAGCTAAAGACACTATGTTACCATACGGGGGGTTAATTACTCGATTAATACTTGCCCATAATATTAGTGTCTCGCTTGATGAAGAAATAATTCAAGTTGATCGTTTTAACACCATCAATAAGAATCTACTGAAAAGACTTAGGTGCACATTTAGCAATGGTATATGGGTTAGGCAACCTAGAAGGACTGATCTAATTCCCCCACCAGTAGAACACCCCGAAACACTAATTTTTAGGGGAAATGAATCTCCTCCTCCTTGTCTCTTTAGTGCAGCACCTTCAGCTCCTGCTTCATCTTCTGAAGAACTCATAATGGCAGAATTGCATCAGATCAAATCACAATAAGACCAACTTAAATCACAGCAAGAGCAAATTCAAATTCAGCAAATCGAAATTGTGAAGGAACTATGACAAATAAATCAAAAAATAGATGTCATGTATAAGAACTATGGATTTCCTCCTAAGGATTAATCGATATCCCTTCTTATGTGATTCTTGTATACTTACTCTTAATGTCAAGTTAAAGTTTTGTATGACAGCCATGCTTCTTAATCAGATTAATTTTGAATGAAAGCTGAATATTTTTTTAATGAATTCTGGATGAATGCTGATTTGTTTTATGAGATAAATTTTGGATGGATGCTGAATTTTGTATGATCAATCTTAAGGCTGGATTTCTTTTTTAATGATTTTATGATCACAAATTCTCCGCTTAAATTCCCATCTCCTTTTTGTTGATGACAAAGGGGGAGAAGAATGAGCAAAAGATGAAAAGATGACTTGTGATGACTTGACATATATAAATTGCAAAAATGAAAATGTCTAATACGCATCAATAGCATGACTTATATGAATTGCAAACGCTTGTGTAATGCAAATGTCTTATATGCATCGCAAAATTCTTTGAGAATATCGCAAAATTGATTGATCATATGAAATCATGTCTTACACTTATATCATGCAATTCATGTTGAAAATTCTTATCTCTTGTTGAAGTGATCATTTGACTTGAAAATGATTTTCATAGCTTGAAATGATGAAAAATACAAAGTTTCGTATTTGCTCATGCTTAAAGAGAATAATGATAAGTTCAACGGATAGAACTTATCAGTTTAGGCTTGAGTTCAAAAAATTAAATTTAAGTGTTTTTTGTTTTTTCATAATATGGCATATAGATAGGGAGAGTTATGTTTAACTCCATCATCAATTGATTGTCATCATAAAAAAGGGAGAGATTGTTAAATCTTAAATTTTGATGATGAAATCAATTAATGGGTTAATTGATCTAATCCATATTATTAAGTTAAGTGTGCAGGATTAACTACGATAGCCTGAAAACATAAAGCAAGGAAACTGAAGTCAAGTTTGATGGGTGTTTGAGAGTCCGAAGATTCATTGGAGATGCTGCCAGAGCCAACCAAGAAGAAATCGAGGACTTTTCGGAGTTTTTGGAAGTCCGCCAAAGAGATTGTCGGAGGTTCGCGGAGATCACCGAGAAGGCTCGGCTACTTGCTGAACTCGTCACAAAATCGAGAGCCTGTTGGGAGTCCGCCGGAAGAAATCTGAGGATGTATCGGAAGTCTGTCGGAAGATCGCCGAAAAGCTCGCCGGAAGGAAACTCTACAACTTGCTTAGGACTATGTTTTTAATTGTATAGTTTACATGTAATTAGGGTTAGGATTAAGGGTTAATCCTATAACCCGGTTAGGGGCCAATTGGGCCCAAGTTTGGACTGGTTTAGGCCAAGTTTGGAGCCCAACCAGTAAGTTGAAGTAGTGTAGGCGGTGGTACCGCCAGACTGGGTGGTGGCACCACCCAGAGTCTAAAGTATCAGGTGGTGGTACCGCCGGACTGGGCGGTGGCACTACCCAGCACCCGAGAGTTCGGGCGGTGGAACCGCCCAGAACCCGAGAGTTCCGGTGGTGGCACCGCTAGAACACTATCAATGTGGAAGTTGAAAGGTGGTAGCACTGCCACCGACAGGCGGTGGCACCGCTAGTCACTAGTTAGTGTGACATTGATAGGCGATGGCACCACCACCGACAGGCGGTGGCACCGCCAGCCTCGGAAACCCAAGAGAATTCAAATTTTGGAGCCCAAATTTGAATCCTCTTAGGGCCTATAAATACCCCTCAATTCTCAACAGAGAAGATAACTTTTAGAAGCAATAGATTGAGATAAAAGCCTTCGCAAAGTCTTTAGCAAGTCTTGTTTTCAATTGCTTGAGTGTTCACCTCCTTCTTTCTCGTTGAAACTTTGTAAGAGTGTGAGCCACTTGTAAAAGGTTGTAAGAGGGGTATTTGTCCTTCCCCTTCAAAGTGATTTGCTAGTGGAAGTTGGGAGCCTCATCGAAGAAGGCTTCGCAAGTGGATGTAGGTCATTTTGATCGAACCACTTTAAAATTGGCGTGTCCTCTGGTTTCCATTTACTTATTGCTATTTACCTTACTGTAAACCTTCATACATGCTTTACTTGCTCATTACTTTTACTACACACCTTTATGAACACGCTTTCCAATTAAGCACTTTCGAGTTCGATTTTTATCGTATGAAAGATTTATCAAAACCAACATTTTAATCTGCTGCACTAATTCACCCCCCCCCCCCCCTCTTAGTGCCACTCCGATTCTAACACCTTCTTGAATGGTTTTATTTTCGAAGTATATGTCGAACAACCTCCCAGATTTGAAAATTCTCTTCTTCCTAGTCATGTATTCAAATTAACTAAGGCTCTCTATGGCTTGAAACAAGCTCCTAGAGCTTGGTATGAAAGACTTAGTTCCTTTCTTATTTTAAATAATTTTACCAAAGGCAAGGTTGATACTATATTGTTTATCAAATACTTTAAAAATAATTTTCTCATTATGTAAATTTATATTGACAATATTATTTTTGGTTTTTCGGATGAATCACTATGTGAATCATTTGCCAAGAGTCATAAATTTGAAATTAGTCTAATAGGTGAATTAACCTTCTTTTTAGGATTACAAATTAAATAACTTAGTAATGGTATATTTCTTAATCAATCTAAATATACATTAGAATTGTTAAAACGATTTAACATAGATGGTTTAAAAGCGATAAACACTCCTATGAGTACTTTCACTAAGTTAGATATGGATGAAAATGGTGAAAACTTTGATCAAAAAACGTATAGGGGAATGATAAGTAATCTACTTTACCTCACCGCGACTAGACTGGATATCATATTTAGTGTAGGACTTTGCGCTTGGTTTTAATCTAATCTTAAATTATCTTATCTTAAAAGAGTTAAAAGAATTTTTAGATATCTTAAAGGAACTCCCAGTTTATGATTGTGGTATCCAAAATCCGATAAATTCGATTTAATAGCTTATGCAGATGCGGATTTTGGTGGATGCAGGATAGATAGAAAAAGTATATCCGGATCATGCCAATTTTTAGGACATGTACTTGTTTCTTGGACTTCCAAGAAACAAAATTCAGTTGCACTATCTACGGCGGAAGCCAAATACATAGTTATAAGTGCATGCTATGCACAAGCTGTTTGGATGAAGAATACATTGGAAGACTATGGAATTTACTTGAAGAACATTTCTACAAAATGTCATAATACAAGTGTCATTTGTCTTATCAAAAATCAAATTCAACACTCTAGACCTAAGCATATCGACATTAGGCATCATTTTATACGCGATCATGTCCTTAACAATAATGTCATTCAAGAGTCCATTGACACAATGCATCAATTAGTAGACATTTTTACAAAAGCCTTAAATGAAGATCAATTTGATTTTATAAGAAGGGAACTAGGCATGTTAAATTGTCCTTGTGAATGAGCTTGATTATATGTATTTTTCAAAAACTTTCATCCTCTTTCCGGTTCTCGTGGATTTGACTTCTTTTTTTTCGATTCCAAATGACATCTTAAAGAGCAATCCAAGACCCTATCTAAACTTGAATCAAACATCTTTAAAAACAAAAAAAAGGGAGGGAAAGAAAATTTTTTTTTGGCACACCAATGGTGGCACCGCCTGGACGCTCAGTCCCCAGGCGATGGTACCGCCCAAGAATCCTCATATAAGTAGAAAAGTTAGTGTCGATGGTGGAACCACCCCCAACCCATGAGAACCCACCCTAGAACTCCCCCAAAACCCTCTAAACCTCTCTCACCCTCATTCTAACCTCTAGAAGCCTAAGAGAGGGATTATTGTTGGATCAAGCTCTCTACCTCCTAAGGAAACTTATATAAGGTAAGATCTGGATTTTTTTTTTTTCTTCCTCTCATTATTTGGCCTATTCTTTAAAGTTCTCTCTTAATCTATCATCATGATTAGATATGGCTCCTAAGAGATCATGAAGAACCAAAGAGAGAAGGGTGGAAGGAGATTCCTATGACTAAATCCTCTTTAGATTTAATGAAGTAGCCCTTAGGTATCCTAATTTCGAAATAAGAACAATATATAAGGGCAAACATGTTGATCTATATGAACTTGAAAACCTAGAACCCATTAGATGGTTTGCACATTTAGATGTCTTACCTCTCCTACAAATCAATGAACCAATTTATCCTAGGTAAGTTAGGTTATTTTATGCAAACTTATGTGTGGACAATGATAGATTAACTACCTACCTCTTAGGAACATAAATTCAAATCTTTGATAGCACTATATAGGAATTAATTGGAATTATCGAAAAGGATAGGGGATGTAATTTTAGAAATAAATGGGATATCAATGCAATAGGAGCAACCTACTCCGAAGCCTTAGAAACTATATTTGCAAATCCGAACCTAGGCATGATTCCCAAAAGTTATGAGCACTTATTGTTCTTCAACTCTAAATTTCTTTATCACATCATGACTAGCATACTACTTCTCAAACAATTTCATCATGATGAAATTAGACAAATAGAGCTAAGCACTATGTATTGGATTATGACCGGCCAACATAATTGTTTTGGATACTTAATCCGGCAATATATGCATAACATAATAGCTAAAGACACAATATTACCATATGGGGGGTTAGTCACTCGATTAATACTTGCCCAAAATATTTGTGTCTCACCCGATGAAGAAATAATTCAAATTTATAGATTTACCACTATCAATAGAAACCTACTCAAAAGACTTAGGTGCACTTTTAGCAATGGTATATCGATTAGGAAACCTAGAAGGACTGATCCAGTTCTTCCACCAGTAGAACACCCCGAAACACCAATTTTTAGGGGAAATGAATCTCCTCCTCCTAGTCCCTTTGGTGCAATACCTTCAGAATCAGCTCCTGCTTCATCTTCTGAAGATCTCATTATGGTAGAATTACATCAGATCAAATCACAATAAGAGCAACTCAAATCACAGCAAGAGCAAATTCAATTACAACAAGTTAAAATTTTGAGGGAACTACGACAAATGAATCAAAAGATAGATACCATGTATAAGAACTATGGATCTCCTCCTAAGGATTAATCGAAATACCTTCTTATTCTACTACCTTGACATGCGATCCTTGTATGGTTAATCTTAATGCCAAGTTGAAGCTTTGTCTTTTTTTTTTTTTTTTGCCATCTCCTTTTTGTATGAATGCTGATTTTTTCTAATGAGATGAATTTTGTATGATCGGTCTTAATGCTGAATTCCTTTTCTAATGTTTTTATAATCACAAATTGTACGCTTAAAGTGTCATCTCCTTTTTGTTGATGACAAAGGGGGAGAAGAATGAGCAAAAGATTGATGACTTATGCCAATGTGATAGCATGACTTGTGCCAATGTGATAGCATGACTTATATGAATTACAAAAGCTAATATGTAGTGTAAGGCAAATGTCTTATATGCATCACAAAAATGTTTTATATGCATCGCAAAACTTTTTGAGAATATCGCAATATGAAAGTTTTTAGATTGGTTGTCGTTTCATCTCATGATCATATGAAATCATGCCTTACATTTATATCATGAGATTCATGTTGAAAGTTCATATCTCTTGTCGAAATGATAATTGTCTTTTATCATTCGACTTGAAAATAATTTTCATAGCTTGAAATTATGAGAAATATGAAGTTTCATATTTGCTCATGCTTATAGAGAATAATGATAAGTTCAACGGATAGAACTTATCAGTTTAGACTTGAATTCAAAGAGGTTGAATTCAAGTGTTTTAATCTTCTCATTATATGGCATATAGATAGGGGGAGTTATGTTTAACTCCATCATCAATTGATTGACATCATCAAAAAGGGGGAGATTGTTAAATCTCGGATTTTGATGATGAAATTAATTGATGGGATAATTGATCTAATCCATATTATTGAGTTAAGTGTGCAGGATTAACTACGATAGCTTGAAGACATAAAGCAAGTATACCGGAGTCAAGTTCGATGGGTGTTCGAGAGTCCGCTGAGAGTCTGAAGATTCGTCGGAAGTGCTACCGGAACCAACCGAGAAGAAATCGGAGAC
Organism: Musa balbisiana; assembly: GCA_004837865.1. Taxonomy (NCBI): domain Eukaryota; kingdom Viridiplantae; phylum Streptophyta; class Magnoliopsida; order Zingiberales; family Musaceae; genus Musa; species Musa balbisiana. The sequence goes on from CM017192.1 coordinate 18,765,173, forward strand.
TTGCCGAAGTATTCGGAAGTTCGTCGGAGAGATCGTTAGAGGCTCACGGAGATCACTGAGAAGTTTCGGCTACTTGCCAAAGACTCGCTGAACTCACCATAAGATTGGGAGCCTGCTAGGAGTCCGCCGGAAGAAATCCGAGGGTGTATCAAAAGTCTGCCGGAAGATTACCGAAAAGCTCGTCGGAAGGAAACTTGACGTTGCCAGTTAGAAACCTGCTTAGGACTACATCTTAATTTCGTAGTTTGCATATAATTAAGGTTAGGATTAAGAGTTAATCCTATAACCTGGTTAGGGGCCTCCTGGGCCTGTATATGAACTGGTTTGGGCCAAATTTAGAGCCCAACTAGTGACCCGTAAGGTTGGGCGGTGGCACCGCCAGACTAGTGGGTGGCACCGCCCAGAACTCGAAAGGTCGGGCGGTGGTACCGCCGGGCTGGGCGGTAGCACCGCCCAACGCCCGAAAGGTCGGGTGGTGGCATCGCCAGTACACGATCAATGTGACATTGACAAGCGGTAGCACTGCCGCTAACAGGCGGTGGCACCACCAGCTCTAGGAACCCAAAGGAATTCAAAATTTGGAGCCTAAATTTGAATCCACTTGAGGTCTATAAATAACCCTCAATTCTCAGCAAAGAATACACCTTTTGAGAAGTTAGAAATTGAGAAAAAGCTTTAGCCAAGTCCTTAGCAAAGTCTTGTTTTCAATAAGTTAAGTGTTCACCTCCCTCTTTCTCTTTGAATCTGTAAGAGTGTGAACCACTTGTAAAAAGGTTGTAAGAGGGGTATTTGGTCCTTCCCCTTCAAAGTGATTTGCTAGTGGAAGTTGGGAGCCTCATCGAAAAAGGCTTCGCAAGTGGATGTAGGTCATTTGACCGAACCACTTTAAATTGGTGTGTTCATTGAATGTGTGAGTGTTTAACTTTCTGAAACGTTTATTTACATAGCAGCAAGCTTTTGGTTTTCATCTCCTTACTTTACTCGAGCTACTTTTACTAAGTCATTCCTTGTCGCATCGAAATCTCTACACATTTACGAAATCATTTTCAAACTTATGAGTTTTAATCCGCTGTACTAATTCACCCCCCCCCCTCTTAGTGTCGCTCCGATCCTAACAAATAAAAGGGGGCGGTAGTTAGGAAGCCCAAAGGCCCAAATATAAACCCTAGCCACTCTTCTTTATAGAATAGAAGTGGCTAGGTGGGGTTTATTACAATTTCACAAGGTTTTATTAGCTGTTTCTTGGTTGAGTAGGACCCAACCCTACTAGGGTACTATGATGAATTTCAAAATTGTTATTTCCAAAACTTTTGTGAATCTAATGGATACAACCATAATTTCTCTACTTTGAGAAATTCTTAACAAAATGAAGTAGTAGAAAGAAAAATAGGAGTTTGCAAGAAATGACAAGAACTATGTTGAATGAACATAGCCTACCCAAATATTTTTAGGCCAAAGCTGTTAATACAACATGTTATATCATGAATAGGATTCTAGTAAGACTATTGCTTTCCAAAACTCCTTATGAATTGTGGAATAACAAAAAACCTAACGTTTCATATTTTAAAGTTTTCATATGTAAATGTTTTATCTTGAATGAAAAAGATGCCTTAGGAAAGTTTGATGCAAAATTTGATGAATGCATTTTTCTTGGTTATTCTTCTATTTCTAAAGCCTTTCGTGTCTTTAATAAAAAAACCTTGGTTATAAAAGTGTCTATTCATGTTGTCCTTAATGAAGTTTCTAAATTTAAGAAAAATGATTTTGATGTTGATCTTAATTTTGATGCTTTAAATTTGAATGAAACCTCTCCTCCAACTAGTAATTTAGATACATCTTTTTCCGAAACATCCTTACGTAAGGAATAGAAGTATATAGATGCTCATCCTAAAGAGTAAGTCATAGGAGACATATCAAAGGGTGTTCAAACTCATACTTCTTTTAAAAATTTGTGTACCAATGTCGCTTCTAATTAAACCAAAATGCATTGACAAAGTCTTGAAAGATGATTCATGGGTTATTACAATGCAGGAAAAATTAAACTAATTTGAGAGAAATGAGGAGTGGAAGCTTATTCTGAAACCTAGTGACCATTTAGTTATTAATACTAAATGGGTCTTTAGAAACAAGCAAAATGAATTTGGTATCGTGGTTAGAAACAAGGCTAGATTAGTGGCCAAGGGTTTCAACCAAGAAAAAGGTATTGATTATGAAGAAACATTCGCTTCTATGGCAAGATTAGAAGTCATAAGGATGTTCCTTACCTATGCTAGTAGTCATAATTTTAAATTATTTCAAATGGATGTCAAAAGTGCTTTCTTAAATGACTTTATTTCTGAAGAAGTGTATGTTAAACAACCACCCAGATTTGAGAACACTCTATTTCCTAATCATGTGTTTAAGTTAACTAAAGCTCTCTATTGATTAAAACAAGCCTCGAGGGCTTGGTATGAATGACCTAGTTCCTTCCTTATCTAAAAGAATTTCACTAAAAGTAAGATCGATACTACATTATTTATTAAAAATTTTGAAAATAACTTTTTTGTTGATTAAATTTAGATCGATGATATTATTTTTAGTTCTACAAATGAATCCTTATGTGAATCGTTTGCCAAGAGTATGAGCCAAGGGTTTGAAATGGGTTTAATAAGTGAACTAACTTTCTTCTTAGGCTTACAAATCAAATAACTTAGTGATGGTATTTTTCTTAATCAAACCAAATATGCGTTAGAATTGCTAAAATGACTTAATATAGATGGTTCAAATGCTAACAATACTTCTATAAGTATTTCTACTAAGTTAGACATAGACGAAAGTGGAGAAAGCTTTGATAAAAAAACTTATAGGGGTATGATAGGTAGTTTACTATATCTCACCGCAACTAGGCTGGACATCATGTTTAGCGTAGGACTTTGTGCTAGATTTTAATCTAATCCTAAGCTATCTCATCTTAAAGCCATTAAAAGAATTCTTAGATATCTTAAAGGAACCCCTAATTTAGGATTATGGTATCCAAAATTTAAAAATTTTGAATTAATTTCTTATTCTGATGTTAATTTTGCTGGATGTAGAAAAGATAAAAAAGTACATCCAGAACATGTCAATTGTCTCTTGGTCTTCCAAAAAACAAAACTCGATTGCATTATCTATTACCGAAGCTGAGTATATAGCAACTGGTGCATGTTGTGCACAAGTTATATAGATGAAAAATACATTAGAAGATTATAGCATTCACCTCAAGAATATTCCCATAAAATATGATAACACAAGTGTAATATGTTTAACAAAAAATTCTATTCAACACTTTAGAACTAAATATATGGACATTAGACATCATTTTATAAGAGATCATGTTAATAACCATGATATATCTTTAGAGTTTATTGATATGAAATATCAATTAGCCGATATCTTTACAAATCTTTAAATGAATACCAATTTGATTTCATTAGAAGAGAGTTAGGGATGTTAAACTATCCGAATACATGGGTTTGTTGTATATCTTTTTCAGACTTTCTCGATTTTTTGTAAATAAATCTTTCATGAATTTATTTCTTTTCTATCTTCCTCTTAACTTGGTATCAAATTTACTTCATACCCTTGCTCCATCACTTAATAATTTTTGATACACTTAGTCCCTTCACTCGTGAAATTTTGGATTAATGACTTGATCTTTTATCAATTCCTTCTTCCTTCTATTTACAAGAAAAGGCATTTGACTTATGTAGTCTTATACATGGATTTTTAATCATTTATGATGAAACCTCTCTCTTTGCTATAGTAGAAGCTTGATTTAATGAAACTTAATTTTTATGAATTTGGTTCTTGATTTCTTATGGAGAATGAATTCCTCCCTTACTCTTCTTTCTCTTTTTCTTATTTTTATGACAAAGGAAGAAAGAAACTTGCAAATCTCAAGAAGAACCAAAAAGCTTTTGTACATCTAAAACAAAAATGCTAGCTTATCCCTTATCCATTTCAAAAACCACAAGTAGTTATCATGCAAAGTTTTTACTTAACTTTTCTTTTTTTTGGCTGGGATATATTGGTGTATAACTTACTTGAAAATTTTTTTTTAAACACTTGCATTGTTCAATGGTTCTCCTTTTTGTTGATGACAAAAGGGGAGAAATATGGTAAATTAATAACAAATTGGCATTAAGAATGTTTGAAATAATATGTAAAATATATCGTATCGTAAATGCTTTAATGGTTTGCGAATGCTTGAAATATGATTGGTATCATCAAATACATAGTAAATACTTAAAAAATATCAAAATGTATTGCATATGCATCATATGTATCATAGATAATTGAAATGTATCATGACTGCTTGAAACGCATTGTAATGTGGCATGGATACTTGAAAATATTTTATTTTTTAAATGATTTCTTATCAAAATGATAAATGTCTATCATTATGATAAGTTATCAAACTTATCATGCTTAATTTCCTACTTCCAATTGGTATCATGCTTCAGATTGATGAAATTATCATCTTTTATCAAACTTGAAATTTGAATCTTACTAAATTTCATATTTGAAATTTGCATCATACCTAAAAATGATCATTCGATATTGGACATGAAAATGGATGTCACGCCTTTACATGATTTCGATAAATACGTGGTATTGTATTTTGAGATGGTAAATCATGATTAGTATCATGAGGTGCATGTCAACAAGTTTAAATGCATATAACTTATCAGTTTGATGCTTGAATTCAAAGGCCTAGAATTCAAGAGTGTTTTTTCTCAAGTATGACATATAGATAGAAGGAGTTAAGGTTAACTCCGTCATGAATTGATTGTCATCATCAAAATGAGAGAGATTGTTGAATCTCAAAATTTGATGTTGAAATCAATTGGTAAATTATTTGATCCAATCTATATATTAAGAAAAATGTGTAGGATTAACTATGACAGCGATCAAGGCATAAAACAAAATGAAGTGCTAGAGTCAAGACCGAGAATTCATTTGGAGTTAGAGAGTTCGTTGGAATTTTAGAGGTTCGTCGGAAGTGTCGTCGGAATTGGCCGACAAGTCTAGGAGCATGCCAAAGTAGCTTATCGGAACTCGCCAAGAAAATCTCGTGAAGTCCAGGAGCTTGTTGGGAGTCCACTAGAAGATTGCCGAAGATCATCGGAAGTTCGCTAAAAGCTCTCCAGAAGAAACCTAGACTTATCAAACTTATTTTGTTTAATGTATGCATTAAAAATCGAAGTTAGCACATAATTAGGGTTAGGTTTGAGAGGTAATCCCATTAAACCTGTTAAGGGCCAAATAGGCCCATAATTGGACTAGTTTAGGCCGGATTCAAGGCTCGAATAGGTTGTTGAACCTTGTTTGGCAGTGGCATTACCATACTAGGGCGATAGAACCGCCCAAGGCTCAATCTCCAAGAAGCTTGGGTGGTGGTACTACCTAGATTGAGTAGTGGTACCGATGATAGTTAATGTTGTCAGGTAATGGTGACACCCTGTCAACCGGTGGTATCGCCATAGCTTTAGACTGTCAAGCAGTAGTATCACCAGACTAGGTGGTGGTACCACCCGGTGTTAGTCTGTAGGCGGTGGTACTATGCAATAATGGCGGTGTTACTGTCAGTACCACGAAAACCAGGGATGTGACACTTTTTAGCTCTAATTTTGAAGCCAATTGAGGTTTATAAATACCCCTTACTTATCAGCTGGTGAAATTAGCTTGCAAAAGTTGAGAGTTCACCTCCATCGTTTCTAAGTATGAAAGTTTGTAAAAGAAGAGTGAGCCACTTGTGAAAGTTCTATAAAGGGGTGATTAATCATTGCCCTTCAAGAAATATCAATAATGGAAACTTGTGACCTCATTAGAGGAGGTGTCAATAGTGGATGTAAGTTGGACGACCGAACCACTATAAAATTGGCGTGTTCTCTTTTTGGTGCATACTTTACTTTTACTACATTCTACTTTACTTCATTGCAAACTATCTAATCCCCTCCTCTCTACTCACTCATAAACTTATTCGAGTCAAACATCTTTTTAAAACGTTTTCGTTGAACTAAGTTTCATCGCACGAAGTTTTCCGAAGTTTAAATTCATCATTTTTTTATGCTGTATTAATTCAACCCCCCCTCCCTCTTAGTGCTATTCTTGATCCTAACATGACTCACATAAATTGGTTTAGGTTCCTAAAGGAACCATGAATGTCTTAATGCCAAAAATTAGAATAGATAGATATGTTAGGACCAAGTCGGTACTAAGAGGGGGAGGGTGAATTAGTACTTTCATAAAAACCTCAACGATTCAAAAATCTCATTCAATAAAATTGTATTGAAAAGATGAGTTAGCTTGAAAGCATTCGTAAGCATAGTGAATAAGTAAATTAGTTTGCAATATAAATAAAAGTGTAAAGTAAATGCAAACCAGATTTATAGTGGTTCGGTCATCGTGACCTACATCCACTCTTAATTCCTCTTCACTTGAGGCTACTAGCTTCCACTACTGATCTTCCTTCAATGGGCGAAGATCAACTACCCTTTTATACTCTTTTTCCTTTTGATAAGATTAGGAGAGAACCTTTACAACATCTCTTTTAGACCTCAATCCTTCCTTAGAAAACTTCTAACTCTAGGAGGAACAGACTCTAAATCCTAAGAGAGTTTCCAATTTTTCTCAAGTATTCTTTCTCCCTTTTCAACTCAATTTCATGCTTCTCCGTGCAGGAATAGTTGGGATATTTATAGACCCCAAATGACTTCAAAATTGGAGCTAGAAAAGGTTCATCCTAGGTTTTTTGGATCCTAGTGGTACCACCGCCTATGTTGGGTGGTACTATCATCTACAGCACTAACACTGAGCGATACCATCGCCAAGTTTGGTAGTACCACTGTCCAATCTGGTAGTACCACCACCTAACATAGTTTTGGAGACTATGTTTGGGTGGTACCATTGTCCAATCTGGCGATACTACTGCTTAACACTAGGCGATACCACTGCCCAATCTGATAGTACTACCGCCTAACACAATCTCGGAGATTATGTCTTGGAGACTGAGCCTCTAGTGATGCCACCACTACCTCCAGTGGTGCCATCGCCTGACGTGGCTTCAGGTCACTGAATGGGCTTTTCTCTTGGCCTAAAATAGCCCCACTTTGGGCCCAATTGGCCCCTAATTGAGTTAGTTTCATTACATTCTAAACCAACCTAATTACAAGTAAAACTACTTTGATTTAGATAATTATTATAGAGCATTAATCACATGTTATCTAGCATATCATTAGTTCATCGGTGCTTTATCCAATCCTTTGGCGCATCGTCCTCTTTTGTGGCCTTTTGTCCAATCGCCATGTTGACCTCTAAAACTCTGATCTTCTTGTCGCAATATCCACACTTCTAGGCTCGATGCCCGAACTCATAGCACAAAGCCTTCTACCGATACGTTGACTGATCCTCCGGCTCGATGTCCAATATTATGACATATTCCACTCTGGCCCAATATTGATTCTTCCGACTTTAATTATCTCTTTATGATGAAGCTAGTCCTACGTCACTCAAAATGCAAATCAAATCATAAATGCTATCAATTGGTTTCATCATCAAAATCCAAGATTCAATAAGATCCAATCATGAGGGACCCAAAGCTAAATGGGTACCTAGAACAAACCTACCCTTCTTTTAGACATCTTTAAAATCGAAAGCTAGGAAAACAAATGAGATTTTGATAATGGATGCTCAAGGCGTATGACCGGAGATCCAAAATACTTTATAATGCTCACTAGCGAAAACAATAAAAGAAAGATCATTAGAATTAGAACTATTGGTAACAAAATGATTTTAATTAAAAATGTTTTATATTTAATGAAATCATGCTTGATGATTTAATGAGGTAATGAAAATTTTAAAAGTTTTGGTATCATGCTTGATGATTTTATATTTTGCATGAGGATTTAAAGTAATGATGATTTGAAATCTTATGTTTTGGAATTATGTGTTACACTTTTGATCTTGATGATTTTTTTGATAAATCTTGCTCTTTCAGTTTTAAATGATGATAAATGTTTTTGGCATAAAAGATAAAGGTATGCTTGTATGAAATAAATCACATAAATTGAAACAACAAAAAAGGGAATGTATTTTGAAAATTACCTAGAGAGATCGTATATCCTTGAAAACCTACAAATCCTTGAAAACTTCGGCAAGTCTCTGATTTCTTCTCGTTCCGGCAGCACTTCCGACGAATCTTCGGACTCTCAGCGGACTCTCGAACACCCATCGAACTTGACTCCAGTAAACTTGCTTTATGTCTTCAAGCTATCATAGTTAATCCTGCACACTTAACTCAATAATATGGATTAGATCAATTAACCCATCAATTGACTTCATCATCAAAATTCGAGATTCAACAATCTCCCTTTTTTTGATGATGACGGAGTTAATCATAACTCCCCCTATCTATATGCTATATTATGAGAAGATAAAAACACTTAAATTCAATCTCTTTGAATTCAAGCCTAAACTGATAAGTTCTATCCGTTGAACTTATCGTTATTCTTAATAAGCATGAGCAAATACGAAACTTCATATTTCTCATAATTTCAAGGCATGAAAATTATTTTCAAGCCGAATGATGAAAGACAATTATCATTTAGATAAGAAATAATAATAATTTAAAATTTCAACATGGATCTCATGATATAAATGTAAGGTATGATTTCATATGATCATGAGATGATTGCTTATCATTTTAAAAAAATTAATAAACATAATACGACAACCAATCTAAAAACTTTCATATGCGATATGCTCAAAAAGTTTTATGAGGCTTTTAAGGAATATAACACATATAAGACATTTTTCATTTCATTATACAACATATAAGCTATTGCAATACGATATATATAAGTCATGCTAATTTCATATTTGCACAAGTCATCAATCTTTTCCACATTCTTCTCCCCCTTTGTCATCAACAAAAAGGAGATGAGGTTTCAAGCATAAAACTCATGATTGTTGAAGCCATTTATAAAATCATCTTATAAGAAAAAAATCTTGAAAAAGAGATGGCAAAATTGACAAAGCTTCAACTTGGCATTAAGATCGATCATTCAAGGAAGATATCAAATCATCCAAAATAAGATGAAGGTGTCATCAAAATGTCAACAAAATTTTGGAAAGAAACATCCAACATCATATACTAGGATAATGCAAATGCATATCAAAGTAGCATAATAGTTTATAATAATAAGAAAGGTTTAACATAACGATTATTCCTTAGGAGGAATTCTAGAGTTCCTATATATGGCATCTATCTTCTGGTTCATCTGTCGTAGTTCCCTCAAAATTTCAATTTGCTGTAATTGGATTTGCTCTTGCTGTGATTTGAGTTGCTCTTATTATGATTTGATTTGATTTAATTCTGTCATAATGGGATCTTCAGAAGATGAAGCAGGAGCTGGTTCCAAAGGTACTGCACCAAAGGTACTAGGAGGAGATTCATTTCCCCTAAAAATGGGTGTTTAAGAGTGTTCTACTGGTGGGGGAACTGGATCAATCCTTCTAGGTTGCCTAATCCATATACCATTGCCAAAAGTGCACCTAAGTCTCTTGAGTAGGTTTCTGTTGATTGTGTTAAATCGATCGACCCGGATTATTTCTTCATCAGGTGAGACACAAATATTATAGGTAAGCATTAATCGAGTGACTAACCTCCCATATGGTAACATTGAGTCTTTAGCTATTATGTTCTACATATGTTATCGGATTAAGTATCCAAAACAATTATTTTAGTCGGTCATAATCCAATATATAGTACTTAACTCTATTTGACTAATCTCATCATGATAAAATTGTTTAAGAAGTAGGATGCTTATCATAATATGATGAAGAAATTTAGAGTTAAAGGACAATAAGTGCTCGTAACTTTTGGGAATTATGCCTAGGTTCGGATTTACAAAAACAGTTTCTAAAGCTTCGGAGTAAGTTGCTCCGACTGCATTGATATCCCATATACTTCTAAAATAACAACCCCTATCCTTTTTGACAATTTCAATTAACTCACATATAGTGCTATCAAAGATTCGAATTTGTATTCCTAAGAGGTAGGTAGTTAAGCTATCATTGTCCACACTTAAGTTTGCGAAAATAACCTAACCAACCTAGGGTAAATCAGTTCATCGATTTGTAGGATAGATAAGACATCTAAATTTGCAAACTATCTAACGGGTTCTAGGTTTCCAAGTTCATCTAGATCAACATGTTTGCCCTTATGTATTGTTCTTATTTCGAAATTAGGATACCTAAGGGCTACTTCATTAAATCTAAAGAGAATTTGGTCATAGGAATCTCCTTCCACCCTTCTCCCTTTGGTTCTTGATGATCTCTTAGGAGCCATATCTAATCATGATGATAGATTAAGAGAGAACTTTAAAGAATAGGCCAAATAATGAGAGGAAGAAAAAAAAAATTTCAGATCTTACCTTATATAAGTTTCCTTAGGAGGTAGAGAGCTTGATCCAAGAAGAACCCCTCTCTTAGGCTTCTAGAGGCTTAGAATGAGGTTGAGAGAGGTAAAGAGGGGTTTGTGAGAGTACTAGGGAGGGTGCTCTCAAGTTGGGGGCGGTTCCACTGCCGACCCTAACCCCCCCCTCTTTATAAGGGGGTTCTCGGGCGGTGCCACCGCCAACCGAGCAATGCCACCACCTGGGGACCAAGCGCCCAAGCGATGCTACCGTCGGTCCTAGCGGTGCCACCACTAGCACGCTGAAAAATGATTTTTTTTTATTTTTGTTTTTAGAAGTTTTAATGTGTATGATTTAAGATAGGATAGTGTCTTGGATCACTCTCTAAGATGTTATTCAAAATCAAAAAGGAAGAAGTCAAATCCATGAAAACTGAAAAGAGGATAAAAAATTTTCGAAAAAAATATACAATCAAGCTCATTTACAAGCACAATTCAAAATGCCTAATTTCCTTCTAATAAAGTCAAATTGATCTTCATTTAAGGCTTTTGTGAAAATGTCCGCTAATTGATGCTTTGTATCAATAAATTCTAGAATGACATTATTATTATTGACATGATCTCGTATAAAGTGATGCCTAATGTCAATATGCTTAGTTCTAGAGTGTTGAATTGGATTTTTGGTTAGACAAATAGCACTTATATTATCACATTTTATGAGAATGTTCTTTAAGTAAATTTCATAGTCTTCCAACGTATTTTTCATCCAAACAACTTGTGCATAGCATGCACTTGCAGCTATGTATTCGGCTTCCGCCATAGATAGTGCAACTGAATTTTGTTTCTTAGAAGTCCAAGAAACAAGTGTATGTCCTAAAAATTGACATGTTCCAGATGTACTTTTTCTATCTATCCTACATCCGCCAAAATCGCCATCTACATAAGCTATTAAATCAAAATTATCGGATTTTGGATATCATAATCCTAAATTAGGAGTTCCTTTAAGATATCTAAGGATTCTTTTAATACTTTTAAGATGAGACAATTTATGATAAGCTTGAAACCTAGCACAAAGTCCTACACTAAATATGATATCCGGTCCAGTTGCGGTGAGGTAAAGTTAACTACCAATCATTCCCTTATATATTTTTTGATCAAAGCTTTCACCACTTTCATCCATGTCTAACTTAGTGGAAGTACTCATAGGAGTGTTTATACCTTTTGAACCATCTATGTTAAATCGTTTTAATAATTCTAATGTATATTTAGATTGATTAAGAAATATACCATTACTAAGTTATTTAATTTGCAATCCTAAAAAGAAGGTTAATTCTCCCAATAGGTTCATTTTAAATTCATGACTCATACACTTAGCAAATGATTCACATAATGATTCATCTGAAGAACCAAAATAATATCAACATAAATTTGAACAATAAAAAAATTATTTTTAAAATATTTGATAAACAATTTAGTAGCAACCTTGCCTTTTGTAAAATTATTTAAAATAAGAAAGGAACTAAGCCTTTTATACCAAGCTCTAGAAGCTTGTTTTAAGCCATAGATAGCCTTAGTCAATTTAAATATATGATTAGGAAGAAGAGAATTTTCAAATCCGGGAGATTGTTCAACATACACTTCTTCGGAAATAAAACCATTCAAGAAAGCACTTTTGACATCCATTTGAAATAGTTTAAAATCATTACTACTAGCATAGGCAAGGAGCATTCTAATGGCTTCTAATCTTGCCACAGGAGCGAAGGTCTCTTCGTAGTCGATACCTTCTTCTTGGTTGAAACCTTGGCCACTAGTCTAGCCTTGTTTCTAACCATGATACCGCATTCATCTTGCTTGTTTCTAAAGACCCATTTGACACCAATGACTAAATGGTCACTAAGTCTAGGAACAAGCTTCCATACCTCATTCCTCTTAAATTGGTTCAATTCCTCTTATATTGTAATAATCCATGAATCATCTTTCAAGGCTTCGTCAACGTATTTAGGTTCAATTTGGGAAAGGAAGGTAGCGTTAGCACAAAAATTCTTAAAGGAAGAATGAGTTTGAACCCCTTTTGATGTGTCTCCTATAATTAGATCCTTTGGATGAGCATATACATACTTCCATTCCTTGGGTAAGGAAATTTCGGAAAAAGATGCATCCAAGTTATTATTTTGAGGAGGGGTTCATTTAAATTCAAATTATCAAAACCAAGATCATTATCAAAACCATTTTTCTTTAACTTGGAAATTTCATTAAAAACTACATGAATAGACTCTTCTATAACTAAGGTTCTTTTGTTAAAAACATAGAAAGCCTTAGAAACGTAAGAATAAGCAAGAAAGATGCCTTCATCGGATTTAGCATCAAATTTTCCTAAGGCATCCTTTTTATTCAAAATAAAGCATTTACAATCGAAAACTTTAAAATAAGAAACATTTGGTTTTTTGTTATTCTATAATTCATAGGGAGTTTTTGATAGAGATGGTCTTATTAGAACCCTATTCATGACATAGCAAGCCGTATTAATGACTTCGGCCCAAAAATACTTAGGTAGACTATATTCATTTAACATGGTTCTTGTCATTTCTTGTAAATTTTTATTTTTTCTTTCAACTACCCTATTTTGTTGAGGATTTCTTGGAGTGGAGAAGTTGTGGTTATATCCATTGGATTCACAAAAATTTTGGAAGTCACGGTTTTAAAATTCGCCACCGTGATCACTCCGAATTGATGAAGTCATGAAGCCCATTTCATTTTGAGTAAGTTTACAAAATTTAGAGAAACATTTGAAACAATCACTTTAGTGAGCCAAGAAATAGGTCCAAGTGTATCTACTATAGTTAGTCATCTACAATTACGAATGCATATTTGCTTCCTCCTAGACTCGTTATGTCAATTGGTCCAAATAAGTCCAAATAGATCAATTGCAATAGTCTAGTGGTGCTAATTTGATTTTTTGGTTTGAAACTAGTTTTTATTTGTTTTCCTAGTTGACACGTATCACACACTTTGTCCTTAACAAACTTTATATTGGGAATCCCTCGTACTAACTCTCTAAATGAAATCTTAAATATTAGTTTCATACTTACATGGCCTAATCTCCTATGCCAAAGCTAAGCATCATCATTTAAAGTAGAAAAGCACATTTCATTATTAAGTTCATCTAGGTTGATGGTATAGACATTATTTTGTTTTAAGACAATCATTGATATGTTATTATTTGGTTTTTTAATAATGCACACATTAGATTCAAATCTAATGATGTAACCTTTATCGCATAATTGACTAATGCTTAAGAGATTATGTTTTAATCCATCAACTAGCAACACATCATCAATTGAAAATTTTAATTTGTTACCTATGATTCCCTTATCAATTATTTTACCTTTGTTGTTGTCTCCGAAAGCAACATACCCTTCTTCTTTGCTAATGAGCATAGAGAAATGAGATGGATCTCCGGTCATGTGCCTTGAGCATCCACTATCAAGATACCATCTCTTGCTTATAGCTTATGAGTTTGTCTACAAAAGAGGATGATTTTTAGGTACCCATTTGATTTTGGGTGCCTCAAAAATTGATCTACTAATTTTGTCATTCATCATTGAATTATTTATAGTTTCTTTAGGAACCCATATCAACTTATGTGGACAAATTTTCCTAAATGGACATTTGTAAATAACATGTCCGGATTTACAACAAAAGTTGTATTTCAAATGAGGTGAAACATGTAATGTGGGTCCTTTAATGAAGGTGATAGGATTTTGGTGAGATCATCTCACAAAACCAATTCCACTTCTATTTGCGATGTGACCCTTGTTTGCAAGGATCCTATCCAAGCCGTTGCTACCAACCTTAAACTTATTTAAGGTCTCTTTAAGTAGCAAATTCTTATTTTTTATTGCTTCTAAGTGTTCACACTTAGAGCATGGAGGAGTTTGAAGACTATCAAGCTTATTTTGTAGTAAATCATGCTCTTTCTTTAATAGATTGAACTTTTTACTAATAGTTCTATACTCATCAAATAATTCATGAAAAGTGACAGAAAGTTCATTGAAAGATAAATCTTCATTAATTAAATCACATACCTCTCCTCCTAAAGTCATTAGCATGAAGTTTGCCTCCTCTTTGTTGCTAGCTTCTTCATTCTCGAAATCACTTGAGTCGTCCCAAGTTGCTTTTAAAGCTTTCTTCTTCTTCGGTTGCTTCTTCTTGGCTTGGGGGCATTCATTTTTTAAGTGCCCTGACTTCTTACATTTGTAGCATATTACTTGGTCCTTTCTATGTTCAAGTTTATTTTTGGTATTATTTTCAAATTTATTTTTTCTTATAAATTTTAAAAATTTTGAGTTAAAAGTGTAATGTCATCGTTACTGTCCTCATCACTTGATGTTCCTTTCAAGTGGTCTTCTTATGTTCTAAGTGTCATATCCTTCCTGTTCTTTGGAAGGGGGTTCTTGAGATCTTCATGAGCATGGCACGTCATTTCGTAGGTTATTAGATTAGAGACCCAATAAGTTCTTCGAGAGGAAATGTTTAAGGTCCTTGGCCTCTTGAATGGCCATAACTTTTGGATCCCAACTCTTTGAAAGGGATCTTAAAATTTTAGTTACTAGTTCAAATTTAGAAAAACCTTTACCAAGAGCTTTGAGTCCATTGATGACATCAGTGAAACGGGTGTATATGTCTTCGATGGACTCACTCACTTGGTTTCATTTGGAAAAGTTCATAAGAATGCACAAGAATGTTGATTTTGGACTCTTTCAATCGTCTAGTGCCTTCATGAGTGACCTCAAGAGTTCTCCAAATATCAAAAGCCGAATCATAAATCGAAACATGATTAAATTCATTTTTGGCAAGTGCACAAAACAAGGCATTCATAGCCTTTGCATTTAAAGCAAAAACCTTCTTCTCCGATTCATCCCATTCACTCATCGGAAAAGAAGATTTTTGAAATCCATTTTTGACAATATTTCAAAGTTTAAAATCCATAGAAACAAGGAAGATCCTCATACGAGTCTTCCAATACGTGTAATCCAACCCATTAAACATAGGCGAACGTATAATAGAGTGACCCTCTTACATGCCAGAGTAAGTCATCTCTCTTCGGTATTAAACCAAATATGAGAGTGAGCCTCGCTCTGATACCAATTGTTATGATTAGAGCAGTACTAAGAGGGGGGGTGAATTAGTGCAGCGGATTAAAACTCGTAAGTTTGAAATCAATTTCATAAATGTGTAGAGATTTCGATTCAACGAAGGATGACTTAGCTAAAATAGCTCGAGTAAAGGTAGTTAAGAGTAGGGAGATGAAAACCAAACAATTTACAGCTAAGTAGAGAAATGGTTCAGAAAATTAAACACTCACACATTCAAGGAACACTACGATGTATAGTGGTTCGGTCAAATGACCTACATCCACTTTTGAAGCCTTCTTCGATGAGGCTCTCAACTTCTACTAGCAAATCACTTTGAAGGGGAAGGACCAAATACCCCTCTTACAACCTTCTTACAAGTGGTTCATGTTAGGATCAAGAGCACTAAGAGGGGGGGGTGAATTAGTGCAGCGGAAAACTTTCGACGATTTAAAATGATGTTTGTATGATAAGAACGATTTCAGTATGAAAGTCAAATCAGAAATTACTTTAACTTAAGATCAAGTAAAGTGCAGTTAAAGTAAAGCTACGGTAGTAGTTGCAGTTAAGATAGAGAACAAAATGTAAATGCAAACCGAGATTTAGAGTGGTTCGGTCAATCTTGACCTACATCCACTTTTGGCTTCCTCCTCCGATGAGGTCACCGACATCCACTAGAGGCCTTCCTTCAATAGGCGAAGGCCAACCACCCTTTTACAGTTTCACTCCTTTTGACGGGCTTAGGAGACAACCCTTACAGATTTTTCACTCCTCTCTTGAATGATCAAAACATCGAAGAAAAGGGGGAGAAGAACTTCTAGCCTTTTACAACACTTTTAAGCTCTCAAAATCTCAGAATAAATGCTAAGTTTCGATGCCCTTTCATGCATGAAAGGGTGGGGTTTATATAGGCCCCAAACTGATTTGAATTTGGAGCTCAAAAATGTCATTTCCCATGTTTTCGGGGTCCTGGCAATACTACCGCCATAAATGGGCGGTACTACCGCCTGACAGAGCTCGGAGACCGAGCTCGGGCGGTACCACCGCCTGATAGGGGTGGTACCACCGCCCAGTCTCACTCGGAGACTGAGCCCAGGCGGTGCCACCGCTTGACAGGGGCGGTGCTACCGCCCAGTCTCACTCGGAGACTGAGCCCAGGCGGTGCCACCGCCTAACAAGGGCGGTACCACCGCCCAGCCTCACTCCGAGGCTCGACAGCTGGGCGGTGCCACTGCCGGCCAGGGAATCTAGGTCCAAATGGGCTGATCCATTCGGCCCAATTTGGGTCTGTCAAGGGCCCAATTGCCCCAAGATTAAGTTAATGAGATCACCTCCCATTTCTAACTTAATCATCATACTAACTATAATATTTTTCAAGACATTTACTGCAACTTGCTCCGGTGTGTCAATCGCTTCTTCCGTCGAGCTTCCGGCGATCATCCGACGAACCCTCGGCGATGCTCCGGCGGACTTCCGGCAAACTCCTGGACTTGCGACGATCCACTTGGCGAGTTCCGATGAGCTTCTTTGGCAAGCTCTTGGACTTCTCGGATTTGTTCCCGCAGAACTTCCGATGACCGTCCGGACTTCCGTCGAACTCTCGAACCCCCAACGTGATCATAGTCTTGACTTCGACGCAACTCCTGCTACATGTCTTACTTTCATCGTAGTTAATCCTGCACACTTATCTGAACATATGGATTAGATAACAAATGACAATTGACTTCATTATCAAAATCCGAGATTCAACAATCTCCCCCTTTTTGATGATGACAATCAATTGATAATGGAGTTAACTTTAACTCCCCCTATCTATATGCCATACTCAAGATAAGTCATTCTTGAATTCAAAGCCTTTGAATTCAAGAGACATATTGATAAGTTAAGATTGTGTAACCTTATCAATACTTTCATCATGATTCCTATCATGATGTATCTCTCTGAAAATGATGTCAAGGCTTGACATCCATTTTCAAGTTTTACATTTCAAATGTGAATGATAGTAATGGTAGCAATTCATCATATGGTAAGATATCAACATGTGAAATTACGATGCAAGTTCTTGATATCTTAACATAATGCAAATATTTCAAGTGTTTAGCAATCATAGCATTTCTATCATCAATTTACCATATATTTCGATGCAAGCTTTTTTAACATAATTCAAATTCAAATATGGCACTCATAGCATCAATTCATATATTTCTCCCCCTTTGTCATCAACAAAAATGAGAACAATATAAGCAAATTTTAAACACAAGTGAGTGATAGGTAATTTTTCAACAATGAGTGATAGGATACCAATTATACAAACATTTCAAGGAAAGATTAAATCACGCTTCATTTTTACAAGGATCAAGATATGTATGTGAATCAATATCCTTGCAAGTAAAAAATTTTCCCTTTTTTTTTTTAAGAAGGAAATTATAAGAAGGAATCATTTTATCAAATCCATATCTCGAAAATATTTTTCACATTATAAGCCTATGAAAGATGCATTTGCTAATTGATTCCACATGTCAAAAATCAATGAATCAAACTCGATATGACATATGCTTATGAGAGCTACATTAAGTTCGAAAGAGAATAAGGTATCAAGAAAATCCGAAAATAAAATTTAACACTTTCATGCATTCGGACAAGGTTTTGCTATAGATTTTCCAATACAATCATGAAGAACATTAACATTCCTAATTCTCTTCTAATGAAATTAAATTGTTCTTCACTTAAAGGCTTTGTAAAAATATCAGCTAGTTGATGTTTAGTATCAATGAACTCTATAACTATATCATGATTAGTGACATGATCTCGTATAAAGTGATGTCTAATATCAATATGTTTTGTTCTTGAGTGTTGAATGAGATTATTTGTTAAATATATAGCACTTGTGTTATCACATTTAATGGAAATATTTTTCACATTATAAGCCTATGAAAGATGCATTTGCTAATTGATTCCACATGTCAAAAATCAATGAATCAAACTCGATATGACATATGCTTATGAGAGCTACATTAAGTTCGAAAGAGAATAAGGTATCAAGAAAATCCGAAAATAAAATTTAACACTTTCATGCATTCGGACAAGGTTTTGCTATAGATTTTCCAATACAATCATGAAGATAAAACATGCTCATTATCATGGAAATTTTTATATCCAAAACACATAATTTCCAACATATTATTAAGGCATGTAATCATGTAAAATCATCATAGCAATTGAGTGATTTGATTATTGAATCAAGAAAGTCTGAAAAATAGATTTAATGAGTTCAAGCATTCGGACACATTAACATTCCTAATTCTCTTCTAATGAAATTAAATTGTTCTTCACTTAAAGGCTTTGTAAAAATATCAGCTAGTTGATGTTTAGTATCAATGAACTCTATAACTATATCATGATTAGTGACATGATCTCGTATAAAGTGATGTCTAATATCAATATGTTTTGTTCTTGAGTGTTGAATGAGATTATTTGTTAAATATATAGCACTTGTGTTATCACATTTAATGGAAATATTTTTAAGATGAACTTTATAATCTCCTAAGGTGTTTTTCATCCACACAACTTGTGCACAGCATGCACTAGCTGCTATATACTCAGCTTCGGTTGTTGATAGTGCAACCGAGTTTTATTTCTTAGATGACCAGGAAACAAGAGCATGTCCCAAAAATTGACATGTTCCTGATGTGTTTTTTCTATCTAATCTACATCCAGCAAAATCTGCATCAGCATAAGCAATTAACTCAAACTTCTCAGTTTTCGGATACCATAATCCTAGATTTGTGGTACCTTTAAGATATCTAAGTATTCTTTTAACCGCTTTGAGATGAGATATCTTAGGGTTCGATTGAAACCTAGCACAAAGTCCTACACTGAACATGATATCTGGTCTAGTTGCAGTGAGGTAAAGTAAACTTCCTATCATACCCCTATAAGTTTTTTGATCGAAGCTTTCTCCACTTTCATCAACTTCTAACTTAGTGGATGTGCTCATAGGAGTGTTAATCGCTTTTGAGCTTTCCATATTAAATCTCTTTAGCAAGTCTAAAGCATAATTAGTTTGACTTATAAAGATGTCATTTCTTAGTTGCTTAATTTGTAAGCCTAAGAAAAAGGTTAATTCTCCCATCAAACGCATTTCAAATTCTAGACTCATGGTTTTAGCAAAGGATTCACAAAGAGATTCGTTTGTAGAACCAAAGATAATATCATCGATATAAATCTGAACAATGAGAAAATTATTTTTAAAATTCTTGATAAACAATGTAGTATCAACCTTGCCTTTTGTAAAATTATTTTTAATAAGAAAAGAACTAAGTCTCTCATACCAAGCCCTTGGGGCTTGTTTTAAACCACAGAGAGCTTTAGTTAATTTAAACACATGATTAGTGAGGTAATTATTTTCAAATCCGGGAGGTTGTTCAACATAAACTTCTTCGGAAATAAAGCCATTAAGAAAAGCGCTTTTAATATCCATTTGAAATAACTTAAAATTATTATTACTAGCATAGGCAAGGAGCATCCTTATGGCTTCTAATCTAGCCACAGGAGCGAAGGTTTCTTCGTAATCGATACCTTCTTCTTGGTTGAAACCTTTGGCTACTAATCTAGCCTTGTTTCTAACCACGATACCATATTCATCTTGCTTGTTTCTAAAGACCCATTTAGTACCAATAACTAAATGGTCATTTGGCCTAGGAACAAGTTTCCACCTCTCTCACCTGATTTCCTCATTCTCTCAAATTGATTTAACTCATCTTGCATTGCGATAATCCATGAATCATCTTTCATGGCTTCGTCAATACATTTAGGTTAAATTTGGGAGAGAAAAGCGGCGTTGGCACAAAATTCTTTAAGAGAAGAACGTGTTTGAACCCCCTTAGATGTGTCTCCTAGAATTAGCTCCTTAGGATGAGCATCTACATATTTCCAATCCTTGGGTAAGGATGTTTCGGAAGTGGATGCATCCAAGTTGCTAGTTGGAGAAGGGGTTTCATTTAAATTCAAAGAATCAAAATTAACATCATCATCAAAATCATTTTTCTTGATTTCGGAAATCTCATTGAAAATAACATGAATGGATTCTTCTATAATTAAAGTTCTTTTATTGAATATACGAAAAGCTTTAGAAACCAAAAAATAACCAAGGAAAATTCCTTCATCGGAGTTAGCATCAAATTTTCCTAAGGCATCTTTTTCATTCAAGATAAAACACTTACACCCAAAAACTTTAAAATATGAAACATTGGGTTTTTTGTTGTTCCACAACTCATAGGGAGTTTTGGTGAGTAAAGGTCTTACTAGAACTCTATTCAAAATATAGCATGCAGTATTTATAGCTTCGGCCCAAAAATATTTGGGTAGGCTATGTTCATTCAACATGGTTCTTGCCATTTCTTGTAAATTTTTATTTTTTCTTTCTACTACTCCATTTTGTTGAGGATTTCTTGGAGTAGAGAAGTTATGATTGTATCTATTAAATTCATAAAATTCTTGAAAATCACGGTTTTGAAATTCACCACCATGATCACTTCTAATTGATGCAATCATAGAACCCTTTTCATTTTAGACAAGTTTGCAAAACTTGGTAAAATATCTAAAGCATTCATTTTTGTGTTTTAAGAAATAAGTCCATGTGTATCTACTATAGTCATCTACAATGACGAAGGCATATTTGCTACCTCCTAGACTTGATGTAGAGATAGGTCCAAACAAGTCCATATGGATCAATTGTAAGGGCCTAGAGGTGCTTATTTGATTCTTAGATTTGAAACTACCCTTAATTTGTTTTCCTAATTGACAAGCATCACACATATTATCTTTGATGAACTTGATATGAGGAATTCCTCTTACAAGTTCTTTGGATGATATTTGAGTGATTAGTTTCATGCTAGCATGACCTAATCTCATATGCCGAATGTGACATAGCCTTCATCTATGCTAGTGAGTTTAGAGAATTGAGATGGATCTCCGGTCATATGCCTTGAGCATCCACTATCAAGGTACCATCTCTTGATCCTAGCTTGTGATGATGTATGTTTCTACAAGAAAGGATGATTTTTAGGTACCCATTTACTTTTGGGTGCCTCAAACACTGATCTAAATTGTTTATCATGTTGCATAGAGTTTATCGTGGTTCCTTTAGGAACCCAAATCAATTTGTTTGGACTAACTTTCTTGAATAGATAATAATAAGTTCTATGTCCATGTTTGCAACAAAAGTTGCATTTGCTTTGGTGCCGAACATATAAGATGGGGCCTTTAATGAAGGTGGTTGGATTTTGGTGAGGACTTCTCACAAATCTGATTCCACTTCTTTTAGGAACATGACCATTATTTGTAAGGATCATATTCAAAGACTTGCTACCAACCTCGAATTTCTTCAAGGTGTCCTTAAGTAGCAAGTTCTCCTTTTGTAGAGTTTCTAGATCATGACATTTTTTACATGGAGCTAAACTATCATAATATTCAATTTCTAATTTGTCAAAATTACAAGTAAGACTATCATGCTCCTTTTTTAGCAATTTATATTTTCTACTAATAGTTTTGCATTCATCAAATAAGTCATGGAAGGCATTTAGTAATTCATCAAATGATAAATCTGCATCAATTAAATTTGTTACCTCATCTCCGATGGCCATTAAGGCATAATGAGCAACTTGCTCGGTGTTGGACTCCTCTTCGTCGGACGTGCTTGAGTCATCCCACATTGCTTTGAGCGCCTTCTTCTTTGGTGCTCTCTTCTTGGCTTGGGGACAATCACTTTTGTAGTGTCCCGGCTTCTTGCATTCGTAGCAAATAACTTGGTCCTTTTTGGGTTCAAATTTATTTTTTGAGTCATTTTTAAACTTGTTTCTTTTAATGAATTTTTTGAATTTCCTTGTTAGAAGTGCCAAGTCATTGTCACAGTCTTCATCACTTGAGTTTTCTCTCAAGTGGTCTTCGAAAGTTCTAAGTGTCATATCCTTCCTGTTCTTTGGAAGGATCTCTTCTTGCTCTTCATGAGCTTTGCAAGTCATTTCGTAGGTCATTAATGACCCGATTAATTCTTCAAGAGGGAAGTTGTTTAGATCTTTAGCCTCTTGAATAGTAGTGACTTTAGGGCCCCAACTCTTAGGAAGGGATCTTAGAATCTTATTTACGAGCTCAAAATCCAAAAAACTTTTGCCGAGTCCTTTTAGACCATTGATGACATCCGTGAAACGGGTGTACATATCGCCAATAGTCTCGCTCGGTTTCATTCGGAAAAGTTCAAAAGAATGTATCAAAAGATTGATTTTTGACTCTTTCACTCTACTTGTGCCTTCGTGAGTCACTTCGAGTGTATGCCAAATATTAAATGCGGTTTCACAAATTGAAACACGATTGAACTCATTTTTATCAAGCGCACAAAATAAGGCATTCATAGCCTTTGCATTAAGAGCGAAAGTCTTCTTCTCCAATTTATTCCAATCGATCATTGGAAGAGAAGACTTCGAAAATCTATTTTCGACAAGATTCCAAAGTTCAAAATCCATTGAAATAAGAAAGATCCTCATTCGGGTCTTCCAATAGGTCTAGTCCGTCCCATTGAACATGGGTGGAAGTGTAATAGAGTGGCCCTCTTGATTTCCGACGTATGCCATCTCTCTTGGGTTTTAATCCGATTGAGAGTTAACCCTGCTCTGATACCAATTGTTAGGATCAAGAGCACTAAGAGGGGGGGTGAATTAGTGCAGCGAAAAACTTTCGATGATTTAAAATGACGTTCGTATGATAAGAACGATTTCAGTATGAAAGTCAAATCGGAAATTGCTTTAATTTAAGATCAAGTAAAGTGCAGTTAAAGTAAAGCTACGGAAGTAGTTGCAGTTAAGATAGAGTCTTGAGTAGAAGTCCTATTAGGAGTCTTGAGTAGGAGTCCTAATTGAGTAAGAGTCTTGAATAGGAGTCCTATTAGGAGTTGGGGTTTAGAAGCCCTATAAATAGTCATGTATTTATCTTCTTTTAATAAGCAATAGATGAATATTTCTTAGCAGCCTTGAATAGCAACTTGGAGGAAGAAACCCCTATAGAGTACCAAGGAGGCCGATCCCCTAAAGAGATCAACCCCAAGCTTAGAATCTGCAGGGGTTCTAACATTTGGTATAAGAGCAGCGTTCTTGGCATCTCGCTATCCTTCCACAGCCATCCATCAGCCCTCCACAGCCACCCAAAGCAATTCCCACAATTTCTTAAAAGATCTTCATCGAATTCCGCCATAATCTCCACCACCGCAGATCATCCTTTAATCTCCTCGTGAATTGCAATTGGTTCTGATTTCCTACGTTACTGCTACTACAATTTAGTTATCCTTATTCAAAAATCCAAAAAAGTTGTTCCTATATTGCTGCATAAACTTTTTGTCATAAAGTTTTCATCTCTACGATGAAAGATGCACTTCATAATTACAACCGCGTAGCATAGTTTGTTTCATCAAAAAATTCTCAATAGAAACCACTGACCTTTTACATCTAATCGACTACACTTTAGACGTAAAAACTCGCTGCAATACCTTTCCGTGATCCTTAATTTTTCTGAACCTTTCACCACCCCATGCCATTACCCCATCAATAGAAAAAAGATAGGGAAATCTCTGATCTATAGGCATATGCTATGGCTTCTCAAGATCCAATTGATACTAAATTTGAAGCATTGGAATCTCGGATTGAATCGCGGCTTGAATCGCGCTTGAAGGACAAATTGCACGCTTTGTTTGTAAAATTCAGAATTAGACAACCATCGAGTCTAACCAAATTTCAGTAAGGAAAGAGTTTAGAGAGACCTCCATAGAAGGAGGGACAACCCTTGCATATGCTTTAGCCACGCATGAGGGTGGACTTCCTGTGATGGGAAGAAGGAGACCCGGCGGGGTGGATTTCGCATGATAAACATTACTTCTATTACAACAGAATATCGGATGATGCTATGGTGAAAATTGCTATCATCCACCTTGAAGGAGATGCTATTCAATGATATAATTGGCTGGAATACAATCATGGGGCTCTAACATAGAATCAATTTAAGAATGCACTGCTGAATCATTTTGGACCTACGGACTATGAAAATATCGATGGCCAACTCGCAAAGATTTGACAAATCTCTACGATTCAAGAGTACCAAACTAGGTTTGATAAGCTATCCTACCTTGCCTATGATTCAACTGACCGTTGATTGTTAGGAACATTCATCAAAGGACTCAAGCCAAAAATAAAATGGGAGGTTAAGGCGCGGCAGCCCCGTACCGTGATAGCTAAAATTTCTTTCGCCCGAATACAAGAAGAATAGCTCAACCAAGATGCTCGAAGGATGAGAACCTCTCCTAGGCCTGCAAAATATAAACCTCTTTCTACTCTTAGCCATCCTTTGCTGCCAAAAAGATTGACAAGAGAAGAACTATGTGACCGATCAGCAAAGGGTCTTTGTTGGCATTGCGACGAGCCATGGAACCGTGATCATTGTTGCAAAAGGGGCCACCTCCTACTAATTGAACATCTAGAAGACATGGAGGACGAGGTCTAGGAGCATGAGGAAGAGGTCATGGATGAAGAACAACAATCGGTTGATATTACGATGCATGCTCTTACCTGTTATACAAACCTACAAACAATGAAAGTGGGAGGACTTCTGAAGCAACAACCTATCACCGTTATTATTGACACTAGGAGCACTAATAATTTTATGAATAGTAAGGTTGCTGTCCGGATGGCCTTACCTATTGAAAGTTGCAGTAGGTTTGACATTATGGTCATCAACAGACAAATTTTAAAGTGTGATCATAGGTGCCCACGGGTGAAACTATTACCGCAGGACCAAGAGATAATTGCATATTTCTTTCTCCTCCCTCATGATGATTATGAGGCCATGCTTGGCATTGAATGGCTGACGACATTAGGTGATGTTTCCTAAAGCTTTGCAAAACTAATTATGAAATTTTATAGTAAGGGGAAACAAGTGATACTGCATGGGAAATATGGGGGTGACGTAACGACGATTTGCACACAATGAATGGAGAAGGTTTTGCACAAATCATACAGTAGCTTTTTGTACAACTTGAGCAGCAAACTAAGGAAGAGCCAATAGAATTTGAAGATCTAAATCTACTTCCTTACTGAATTTTCAGATATATTTGACGAACTGCGTAATCTACCTCCTACCCATCGGCAAGATCATTTTTTATTGATTCTTCCAGGCAAACCTCTAGAAAATACTCAGTCATATTAGTATCCACATCTCTAGAGGGATGAAATAGAAAGGATTGTAACGGAGATGCTCAAAACATGAGTTATTCAGCCAAGTTGCAAGCCCTACTCTTCACCGGTGCTCCTCCTACGAAAGAAGGATAGAACATGACGAATGTGCGTTGATTACCGAGCTCTCAATGGCATAACTATCAAGGACAAATACCCTATTCTAGTATTAGATATATTGCTAGATGAATTAAAGAGAGTACGAGTCTTCACAAAGTTGGACCTTCGATCCGGGTATCATCAAATACGAGTATGCGAAGAAGATATACTGAAAACCACCTTTCGAACACACTACGGCCACTATGAATTTTTGGTAATGCCCTTTGGTCTTACCAATGCTCCCTCCACCTTCCAAAGTCTTATGAATGATATTTTCCAAAATTATCTTCGTAAGTTTGTGCTAGTTTTCTTCGACGATATCCTTATTTACAACCCTTCTCTTGAAAGTCATTTTCAGTACTTACAAATTATTTTGACGATTTTGTGAGAATATGTTCTTTTTGTCAAAAAATTAAAGTGTAACTTTCTTTAACAAAAGGTGGAATATATTGGGCATATTATATTAGAGGAAGGTGTGGCGGTAGACACTTCCAAAATTGAAGCAATGTAGAACTGGCCAACCCCGAGGAACATAAAATCGCTATGTGGCTTTCTTAGTTTAACAGGCTACTATCGTAAGTTCGTAAAAAACTATAGAAAGATCAATACACCCCTTACTTCCTTGCTGAAAAAATATGCCTTCCAATGGTCAGACAAAGCCACCATCACCTTCGACGAACTTAAAGCCGCAATGACGACAACGCTCATTCTAGCGCTACCCGACTTCGGCAAGACTTTTGCTATTGAAGCTTATGCCTCCGAAGTCTGAATTGGTGTTGTACTAAAGCAAGATGGCCGCCCCCTCGCTTATACTAGTAAAGTATTATCTCCTTCCCATCTCACGATGACTATTTATGACAAGGAGATGCTTATGATTATGCATGTAGTGACCAAATGGAGACCATACTTGATCGAGTGACACTTTCAAATCAAGACCGACCATAAAAACCTAAAAAATTTCTTGGAGTAGAAGATATCTTCCCCTGAGTAGCAAAAATAGGTAACAAAGATTCTTGGATATGATTATGAAATAACTTACAAAAAGGGAAAAGAGAATGTTGTTGCAGATGCGCTTTCGCGACTACCAGAGCAAGTTGAATTTTCGATCATTTCACTTCCGACCACCCACTTCCTTGAGGATATTAAGAGAGAATGGTAGGAAGATCTAGAGACCAACAAGATTATAAAAAAATTGGAGGAAATACTAAGCTCCGTGTCTTATTACAGTTAGGATTCAAAAGAATTGTGCTATAAGAGACGCATTATGATTATGTCAAATTCTACTTGTATAAAGACCATCCTTCAAGAGATGCATTCCATACCTATGGCCAAGCACTCCGAGTTCCTTAGGACCTATAAGAGAATTAAGCAAAATTTTTATTGGGTAGGGATAAAAAATATTGTTGTTAAATTTGTGGCACAATGTGATATATGTCAGCGACATAAAGGTGAGATAATGGTGAGTGCTGGAAAGCTACAACCTTTACCCATCCTGGACTCAATATAGACTGATATATCAATGGACTTCATCGAAGGGCTTCTCTCATCACAAGGAAAAGGTATAATTTTTATCGTGGTGGATCGCCTTACAAAGTATGCTTACTTTTGCATTATTTGTAATCTCTACATTGCTTCTAGTTTTGCTCGAATCTTTATGGAGAATATTATGAAATTGCATGGGATGCCGAGATCTATTATAAGTTTTCGTGATAGGGTCTTCACGAACATATTTTGGCAAAGTTATTTCAAATGCATGGCACTAAATTGAAAATTAGTACGGAATATCACCCATAAACCGATGGCTAGACTGAACTAGTGAACAGGTGCTCGGAGACATACCTCAGATGCTTCACTATTGACCGACCAAAAGAATGGACAAAGTGGCTTCCCTAAGTCGAGTGGTGATATAATATAACTTATCATTCATCCACAAAATGTACTCCCTATGAGGCTATGTATGGCTGACCTTCCCCTTTGATCCCAAAATATATGTTGGGCACCTCTAAAGTAGAACTAGACAGGGAACAACAAGATAGAGATAAAATGTTGAAGTTGCTACAAGATAATCTTATTGCAGCTCTCAAGCAAGGATGAAAAAGCAATATGATCAACACAAAAGTGAAAGAGAATTTTCAACAAGAGATTGAGTCTTCTTAGAACTCCAACCATACAAGCAAATATCAATCCAGACTAGAGCATCTATTAAGCTTTCACCTTGGTTCTATGGACCCTACCAAATTTTGGAGCGCAATGAAGTGGTAGCATACAGGTTTGACTTACCCACCAACTCCCGAATCCATCTAGTCTTCCATGTGTCGTGTTTAAAGCTCAAGCTAGAATAAAATGATACAGCTCAAAGCCATCTACTAAATATGACTACTTAAGGAGAACTCCAGACCCGGCGGAGTGCCATTATTGATCGATGGATTGTGACTTGACGATAACAGCCCACTAATGAAGTGCTAATATAATGGGCGAACCTACCAGCAGAAGATGTCACTTGAGAGAAATATGACGACTTTAAGATCAAATTTCTAGAATTCATAGATCATCAACCTCGAGGACAAGGCTAATTTAAAGAGGATGGGTCTGTTATGACTCTAGCTAGGAGAGTCCTAATTGAGTTTCATTGAAAGGGGCATTCATGTAAAACTTACCGAGCCGACCCCTATTAAAGAGATGAAGGGGCCGACTAAGGATAGGATTAGTTTGGATGTTGCTTCTTAGAGAAGCATTAGGAGTTGGTTTGAAGTAGGAGTCCTATTAGGAGTCTTGAGTAGGAGTTTTGAGTAGAAGTCCTATTAGGAGTTGGGGTTTAGAATCCTTATAAATAGTCATGTATTCTTCCTTTTTTAATAAGCAATAGATGAATCTTTCTTAATAGCCTTGAGCAGCAACTTGGAGGAAGGAAAGCCTATAGAGTTCCAAGGAGGCTGATCCCCTAAAGAGATCAACCCCAAGCTTAGAATCCATAAGGGTTCTAACATTAAATTCATTTTTATCAAGAGCACAAAACAAAGTGTTCCAATAAGTATTCCAATAACATTAAATTTGTTTTTAGCATTTAAGGAGAAGGTCCTTTTTTCCAAATCATTCCATTCATTCATTGGTTTGGAAGACTTCTCAAAACCACTTTCAACAATGTTCCACAATTTGAAATCCATATAAAGCAAGAAAATTCTTATCCTAGTTTTCCAATAAGTGTAGTCCATCTCATTGAACATAAAAGGACAAGTGATGGAAAGTCTCTCTTAATTATTGATAAAAGGGTTTTAAACCAAATAGAGAGTAACCTTACTTTGATATCAATTGTTAGGATCAAGTTGGCACTAAGAGGGGGGGTCAATTAGTGCTTTCGTAAATAATTACGTTGAATCATAAAACTTCATTTCAATTAAACCCGTATCAGAAATGCGTTTAGCATAAAGAAGATGTGAAGTAGAGTAAGTAACCAAGTCAATAAGCAATATAAGGAAAAGGATAATAGAAATGGCAAAAAAAAATCAAATCAGATTTATAGTGGTTCGGTCTTCGTGACCTATATCCACTCTCGATTCCTCCTTATTAAGGCCACTAGCATCCACTAACGGTCTTCCTTTAATGGACAAAGACTAACCACTCTCTTACAACACTTACTCCTTTTCATGGGTTTAGGAGACAACCCTAACAAGCCTCACACCTCTTCTTGAATGATTATAAAACTAAGGAGGAGGAGGATACTTAGAACTTTTTTAACACTTTCACACCCCAAAATCACAAGACTTTTGTTCACACTTTCATTGCTATTTCATGTAGAAAAGAGTGGGGTATTCATAGGCCCCAATGGCTTCAAAAATAGAGCCAAAAAGTGTCTTATCCTATGTTTCTAGGGTACTGGTGGTACCACCGCTAGTACTAAGCAGTACCACCAGTAGTACTGGGTGGTACCACCGCTTGACACTTTGACACTAGACAGTACCACCACCTAGTCTGGTAGTACTACCACTAGACAAAGCCTCAAAGACTGGCTTCTAGCGATACCACTGTTTAATAGGGTGGTACCACCGCTTGACAGTATTAACTACCGGCGGTACCACTACTTAAACCACTTGGGAGGCTGAGCCTCAAGCGGTTCCACTACCCACCCTAGGCAGTGCCACCGCCTTATAGGGAAAATCTAGGGGTGACATCATATGCGCAGTAGAAGAACATAAAACAAAATCCCCAAATTTTCTAAAGATGTATTCGTCATCGTGCGAAGATTGGTGTGCAAAATCCGTGAAACTTAAAACTATGTATATTAAAGATTATGTTACTTAGGGAGATTGTATATCCTTGAATCCTTATAGATCTATAGGAAAGGGTGAAGGAGGTCAAGCCTCCTCTCTAGTGGTGATCCACATAGTAGGGCTGTGTTAGAACCCTTGCAGATTCTAAGCTTGGGGTTGATCTCTTTAGGGGATCGGCCTCCTAGAACTCTATAGGGGTTCCTTCCTCCAAGTTGCTGCTCAAAGGCTGCAGAAAATATTCATCTATTGCTTATGAAAAGAGGAGGAATACATAGCTATTTATAGGGCTTCTAAACCCTAACTTATAATAAGACTCCTACTCAAGACTCCTACTTCTAACCAACTCCTAATAGGACTCCTACTCAAGACTACTAATAGGACTCTTACTCAAGACTTTTATTCCTTTACAACTCCTAATTCTTCTCTAATAAATAACCTTCAAACCCTAGCCGGCCTCTTCACCTCTTTAATAAGGGTCGGCTTAGGTAGGATTTACATGAATGCCCCTATCAATTAGGACTCTCCTAGCTAGAGTCCTAACAGACCCGCCCTCTTCAAATCAGCCTTGTCCTCGAGGCTGACGATTCATGAATTTTGGGAATTTGATCTTCAAGTCGTCATAGTTCTCCCAAGTGGCATCTTCTGTTGGTAGGTTCACCCACTGTATTAGCACTTCAGTAGTGGGTCGTCGTCGTCGAGTCACGATCCGTTAATCAATAATGACACTTGGCTGGGTCTGGAGTTCTCCTTGAGTAGTCATATTTGGTAGGTGGCTTTGGGCTGTCTCCAAGCACCTATTTACAACTTTCGTCTGGCTATCGGTTTGTGGGTGATATTGCATACTCCTTTTCAATTTAGTACCCTGCATATGGAATAACTTTATCCAAAATTTGCTCGTGAAGATGCAAGTAGAATTTGTCATAAGCACAGTGCGTCCTTTATAGTGTAATTCTTTTGAGTCCCAATTGTAATGTGCCACGGAGCTTGATGCTTCTTCTAATTTTTTTATGATTTTACTGGTCTCTGGATCATCCTGCCATTCCATCTTAATATCCTTAAGGAAGTCACTGGTTGGAAGCGAAATGGCCGAAAGTTCAGCTTGCTCGGCTAGTTGCGAAAGCGCATTTGCAACAACATTCTCTTTCCCCTTTTTATAAGTTATTTCATAATCAAATCTAAGAAGTTTTGTTACCCATTTTTGCTGCTCGGGGGAGGATATCTTTTGTTCCAAAAAGTAATTGAGGCTTTTATAGTCGGTTTTAATTTGAAATCGTCGACCGATCAAGCAGGGTCTCCACCTCGTTGCTGCATGCACAATGGCGAGCATTTCCTTATCATGTGTTGACATGTTTTGATGGGAGGGAGACAATGTCTTGCTAGTGTATGCGAGTGGTCGACCATCTTGCATGAGAATGGCTCCGATTCCGACTCCAGATGCGTCGGCCTTAATAATGAAGGGTCGATTGAAACCTGGTAGTGCTAGCACCGGCGTCGTCGTCATGGCTACCTTAAGTTTGTCGAAGGCAGCGGAGGCTTTGTCCAACCATTGGAAGACATCTTTTTTTAGTAAGGAAGTAAGTGGTGCACTGATCTTTCCATAGTTTTTCATAAACTTGTAGTAGTAGCCTGTTAAACCCAGAAAACCATGTAGCAATTTTATTTTCCTCGGGGTCGGCCAGTTTTGCATTACTTCTATTTTGGAGGGGTCCACCATCACACCTTCCTCTAGTGTGATATGCCCAAGATATTCCACCTTTTGTTGAAGAAAGCAAAAATTTGTAGTGGCCGTTGTGTGTTCGAAAGACGGTTTTCGGTATGTCTTTTTTGCACACTCATATTTGATGATACCCGGATTGAAGGTCTAGCTTTGTGAAGATTTGTGTTCCCTTTCATCTAGCAATCCATCTACTATTTGAATAGGGTATTTATCCTTGATGGTTATGTCATTGAGAGCTCGGTAATCAACGCATATTTGCTATGTTCCATCCTTCTTGCGTACAAGTAGCACCGGTGAAGAGTAAAGGCTGCAACTTGGCCGAATAACTCCTGTTTTGAGCATCTCTTTTCAATCCTTTTTATTTCATCCTTCTGGAGATGTAGATATTGATATGGCTGAGTATTTGCTGGAGGTTTGCCTGGAAGAATCGTTATATAATGATCATGCCGACGGGTAAGAGGTAGGTTGCGCGGTTCGTCAAATATATCTGAAAATTCAGCAAGCAAAGGAAGTAGATTTGGATCTTCAAATTCTATTGGCTCTCCCTTAGTTTGCTGCTCAAGTTGTACCAAAAAGTCACTGAATGCTTTATGCAAAACCTTCTCCATTTGTTGTGTGCCAATCGTCATTACGTCGCCCCCATGTTTCCCGTGTAGAATCACTTATTTCCTTTTACTGTAAAATCTCAAAATTAGTTTCATAAAATTTCAGGAAACATTACCTAATGTTGTCAACCATTCAATTTTGAGTATAGCCTCATGATCATCAAGAGGAAGGAGGAAGAAATCTGCAATTATCTCTTGGTCCTGCAGTAACAGTTTCTCCCGCGGGTGCCTACGATCACACTTCAAAATCCATCCATTGGTGAACTTGACATCAAACCTACTGTAATAATCGATAGGTAAGGCCATCCGGACAGCAACTTTACTATCTAGGAAGTTATTAGTGCTGCCCGTGTCGATGAGAACAGTGATCGATTGTTGTTTGAGAAGGCCTTCAACTTTCATCGTTTGCGGGTTTGAGTAGCCGGCTAGTGCATGTACCGTACCGTAACTTCGATCGGTTGTGGCTCTTCTTCTGCATCTTCCTTTTCATTATTAAGGCTCTCTTCTAGATGTTCAATGACCTCTTCTTCTACTGGTTCAATCATAAGAAGTCTCTCTTTTCCATAGTGATGCTCGCGGCTCCACGGCTCATCGCGGTGCCAACATAACTCCTCCGTAGATCGCTCCTAAAGCTCTTCTCTTGTCATCATTTTTGATGCAAGGACTCGGTTGATAGTAAGGGGGGTTGAGGGCTTCTGCATTGTAGGTCGAGAAGCGATCCTAGTCCTATGAGATTCATGGTTCAATCGCTCCTCTTGATGTCGTGCGAAAGAGATGGCTGCCATAAGCGTGTACAGTTGTCGTGCTTTAACTTCTCCCCGGATCTCCGGCTTCAAGCCCTCAATGAAGGTCCCCAATAGCTGTTTTTGAGACCAATCACAAGTTTGATTAGATAACCTTTCAAACCTGGTTTGGTACTCCTGAACGGTAGAGGTTTGTCGGATCTTTGCTAGTTGTTCGTCAATGTTCTCATAATTGGTTGATCCGAAGCGGATTAATAGTCCTTCTTTGAATTGTCGCCATGAGAGGACTCCATGAGTATATTTAAACCAGTCAAACCACTGTATGGCATCCCCTTCAAGATGTATAGCTACAATTTCCACCATAGATGCATCCGCAATTTTGTGGTACCGAA
This sequence comes from Musa balbisiana, assembly GCA_004837865.1. Taxonomy (NCBI): domain Eukaryota; kingdom Viridiplantae; phylum Streptophyta; class Magnoliopsida; order Zingiberales; family Musaceae; genus Musa; species Musa balbisiana. The sequence continues at coordinate 18,798,835 of CM017192.1, forward strand.
AATATCGCTCCGCGCGCAAGATCCAACCAATCGGGTCTCCTTCTTCCCATCTAGGGAAGTCCACCCTCATGCGTGGATAGTTGGGATCAATCATAGAGCCTCCCCTCCCTTGGAAGTCATCTCTTCGGGCTTGGTACGATTGGGCAGAGCTCTCTCCTTGATGTGATTTCTTCGGGCTTAGTGGTCGGCCCAATCTGAGTTCGGTAAAGAGCGTCCGAATCTTATCCTCCATTTGTGCCTCGAAGGCTTCGAATTTAGCATTGATTGCCACCTCAGATGCCATAGTACATGCCTCCAAATCTGTGATATTAAGATCTCTCTTTTGTTGTCGGGTTAAAAGCATATATAGGTTGAGAGAAGTGGTGGTCGAAAGGGTTGGTGGATTGATGGATGTAGGCTACGGTTTAGGCTTGTTTTGTGGCTGTTTTGGGTGTAGTTTGAGGGTGTGGTTTGGTGGAGTTTTAGGGCTGTAGATGAAAGTTTTAGATCTGTGGTAGATGGTAGCAAAGGTTTGATAAAAATCAGTGGAAGTTTGCTATAGAATTGTGTTGTCTTGTAAGAGCAGAATTGTCGTCGAAGAAACAGCGGTTTCTCAACAAAATTTTCACAAAAAACTTGAGAGATTTAAGGAGAGAATTGATAGCAAAATCTCAGTATATATGACAGTAAGTATGTCCAATTTAATCAAGAAAATTTCGATAGTATAACAGCAAAGAAATTGGTGTCAGTTGCGATAGCAGAATTCTCGTCAAAAAATTTTAACGGTTTGCGACGAAAATTTACAGCAACACAAAATCGTTTTTAGAGGTGAATTCCTTAATAGATCAATCTTAGATGGAAGCCAAGATAATCTATGAAATATATAAGAAATTTTGTTCAAAAAGATTGCAAATAGATCAGTTAAGGCAACAATATGCTGTTGAAATTTTCTGTAGCATAGATTTTCAAGTGTCACAGATTGGACATAAAATATCCGCAGTTTATATTAAGAATTTTTCGACGAAACCAAAGGGAAATCCACTGTTAGGAAGTGTCAAAGCTATCATAAAAATTTCATAGAGATTTGGATAGAAAAATATAGTAGCAAGATTAAACAATTTGTACTATGCGGTTGGAATTTCACAGTGCAGATTTTCAAGTATAGCAGTTTAGACGTAAAAGATTAATGGTTTATATTAAGAATTTTTTGACAAAACCAAAGGGAAATCTGCTATTAGGATGTGTCAAAGCTGTCATAAAAATTTTGTAGAGATTTGGATAGAAAAAATGCAATAGCAAGATCAAACAAACTGTATTGTGCAGCTGAAATTTACAGTGCAGATTTTCAAGTACAGCAGATTAGATGTAAAAGATCAATGGTTTATATTGAGAATTTTTTGATAAAATCAAAGGGAAATCTGCTGTTAGGAAGTGTCAAATCTGTCATAAAAATTTCGTAGAGATTTGGATAGAAAAAACGCAGTAGCAAGATCAAACAGACCATGTTATGCGGTTAGAATTCTGCAATGTATCTTTCGTCGTAGAGATGAAAACTTTGCGACGAAAAGTTTATGCAGCAATATAGGAACAATTTTTTTTTTTTAGATTTTTGAATAAGGGTAACTAAATTGCAGCAGCAGTAAGGTAGGAAACCAAAACCTGTTGCAATTCACGGGAAGATCAAAGGATGATCTGCGGTGGTAGAGATGATGGCGGAATTTAGCGACGATCTTTTAAGCAATTGTGGGAATTGCTTTGAGCATCTGTGGAGAGATGATGGATGGCTATGGAAGGGCAGCGAGACGCCAAGAACGCTGCTCTGATACCAAGTGTTAGAACCCTTGTAGATTCTAAGCTTGGGGTTGATCTCTTTAGGGGATCGGCCTCTTGGAACTCTATAGGGGTTCCTTCCTCCAAGTTGCTGCTCAAAGGCTGCAGAAAATATTCATCTATTGCTTATGAAAAGAGGAGGAATACATAGATATTTATAGGGCTTCTAAACCCTAACTCATAATAGGACTCCTACTCAAGACTCCAACTTCTAACCAACTCCTAATAGGACTCCTACTCAAGACTCCTAATAGGACTCTTACTCAAGACTCTTATTCCTTTACAACTCCTAATTCTTCTCTAATAAATAACCTCCAAACCCTAGCCGGCCTCTTCACCTCTTTAATAAGGGTCGGCTTAGGTAGGTTTTACATGAATGCCCCTATCAATTAGGACTCTCCTAGCTAGAGTCCTAACAGGCTGCGACGATGCTCCTCAAAACTCCAGGCCTGCTATATGAGGAGAAAGGGAGGAGAATAGGAGATGGCAACCCAGAGAGGCTCTAACCTATGAACCTTTAGTTCCCTCCTATTTATAGAGGTTCCCTATCAACTTAACCCTAATGGATCTTGCCTTATTGGGTATTGGATCTCTATCCAACTACCCAAATCTCTTAGATTAGTAGATCTCTATCCAATAATCTCTCATTGGCTTTTATTAGATTTTATCCACAAGATACAATAATTCAGGGGCTTATTGGATATCCAATAAGATAGGAGCTATAGCGGATATCTCATATTCGAACCTCTACTCGCCGTAGCCCCTACTATATGTGTGTGACCCTCTAGGCCCAATATTGAGCTAGCTGTGAGTCATACTTGTCAAAACTCCTTCTGGATCAGTGAATTATTATTTCCATAATAATTCACTCGACTCATCGACCGTGGACACATTAGGCCACTACGCCATAGTCCCTAGACAATACAGGGAAATCCAATCCATTAGACATGTCTATCCTTAGTTACTATGTATCTATAGTCCTTCATTCATCTAATATCCCAAAGTTCATATACCGGATATGGTGTTGTTAGACCCATACTATCACGGACTTAGCTGGTTTTGCCTAAGTCGTGCGGCACCCTTGCGTGTCCGTCCGCAAAGGTCAGCCTCCCCGACACCTCTCATGGTCCCTTAGGACCTACAAAAGAGAAAACAGGTTAGAGAAAACGCCTCACTTGGGATCTATAAGCAATCATCTCCGTAAACACTTCTTAGCCAATGCAAATTACAAACAAATTTTACAAGCTCTGAATGGTTGCACAACAAAGGGGTAAAATAGTCCACTATAGATCGAAACTAAAATGGGACTATTAAGTCTTTGACCATCCCTCTACATGTTGTTCAAAGCATGAACATACCAAAAGACACGGACATACATAAGCATTATATCAAACATCCTGTTTTGAAGTTTGTCCGTGACATTCTCCCCCACTTATTCCTTCGACGTCCTCATTGAAGCCTTTGTCGACACTGCAACTCCTCGCCTTTGCTGAGTCTTCAATCTTCTACTCCAACTGCAATGTGCCGCTTGGCTCCCAACTGCTCTCCGTTGCTATTTTTGAGTAGTCGAACCTTTGATCCGCCATGCTGCTTCAACTCGCCAATGACTTTGACTTTAGTGTGGGGTTAGCTGAGTTGTGTTGATCCTTGTTGGTTCCTACGGATCCTCCAGATGAAGGAAAAGACCATCCTTACTATGCGTCAGTCTTTCAAATGCCTCATGTTGCTTGAATTGGGTGGATGCTTGTTGGAGCTTTAACGAGCATCGCCTCACAAACTTTTGAAGTTTTGGGTCCTTCCTCCACAAAATTTATTCATCGACTCTTCTTTCACTTAGTTGTCACTTTCAAGTAGATTCGCATCACTTCCGCTTTTGATTGGTATTCTATTGGGAAATGAAGCGGATAATCTACTCTCAGTAACATTGATCACCATTGGTGAGGATTTAACAACTATTGTCTTCTAATATCTTCAAAGGGCCTTTAAACCTGTGTAGAGCTCCTCTACTGGATAGATAAGAGAATTGGGGTACTCGATTTTGCCCATTCTCTTAAGAGTTGAGAAGGCAATGGTTACTTGACTTTGCCCGCCTCCTCAAGGGTTGTATGTCATGCATCGAGCTGGTTACTAGCCTTCGCTTGCTCTTTGCTCACACTTCTGAAGCACTCGAAGTGTTTGCACTCCTTGCATTGAGTTAGCTACTGTGATTCACCTTCTCAATACCATCGAACTTCTGGAATGCAAGAAGTTTTCACCCCAACTTAGAGTAAAGTCTCTAATAGTTTTGGTCGCCTCTAGGATTGTACTGCCTTCTCCATCAACCCTACTGCCTACTCCACTAAGTAGCAAAGGTACAGCACCACGTACTGCATGCTTTGTTCCTTAGTCATGCACTCTTGCATGACCCAAATTCCTTTACTTTCGACTATCTTGATGAGAAGCTCGTTGACACCGGTCTTACGAAGTTCCTCGGCCTCTGGCCTTCAGCCTTATCTCAATACTTGGAGTTTGCCTCTGCATGCTCTACCTCCTTGGCCCCTTTCACGACCAAGCGCTCTCCCTTCATGAGAGCAAGGGATCAATGACTTTCATGGAAGTCCCGCTTTTGTGGTACCATGGCGCTGCCATGCCCATGGCCCTACTATCCTCACCTCGCATCTACCTCCCTTTTTTTTATGATTAATAGATATGTCTCTGTGACACTCCTTCGAGTCCACCTCCATTCTAACTGATGCTTGATTTTGGGCAGCTAAGTCCCTCTGGACTCATCGTCGCTTCCTCGCCCTTTTCGACCCCCTGCTTCAACACCTTTGTGTTTTTCAAGCAACTCCCTTTGGTTGATGGAAAGATAGACTGCAACTCTCATGCATTGCCTTCGCCATCTCGTTATATGGTTTGCACTGATTCTGTTCTCCTTAGCTTCCTTGGTAGCAATATTCGCTTACTCGACCTTGTCCTCTGACTTGCCGGGCTCCCTTAAGCGAATATGGGCTCTGGAGCAGTCCAACTCTCCAGCTACTTTGATCATACCTCTGCATGATCAAGTCCCTCTCATGGGACTCACTAGTACTTGCATTCGAACTTTTCCCTTGGTAGAACATAGCCCCTATATGCTGATGACCAAGGCTTCCATCCGATGCAAAATTCGATGCATGCACGGAAGACCCGCCTCTGCGGTACCATGGCCTTCACTCCTTGAATCCATAGCCCTTCTTGTCGTCGTGTTGTTCACCAAAGTGGAGCTGCTAGTAGCTCCTTATCATACCTCCGTATGATAAAGTCCCTCATGGGACTGCACCCATGTGTATCGCATTACCACGAACTGTTCCACCACGATCCGCTGCACCATGTCGCCTCCAAGTGACATCTCCATTGCATTCTGATCCTTGTGGGATGAACTCGAATTGTGGTCCCTCCATTTGTGGTCTCTGCCAACACATTGCAGGGCCTCTTCCAACTTCGATTTTGTTCGCTCCTTTGGTAATCGACCTTCGTCCACCCGCTCTCGGGTCACACCTAGACGAAGCATCGCTCTAGTATAGTTCATCGACTAATAGTTCCCGAAGTCCACCGACTTCGCAGGAATTGGTGTACTATTGTTTGGATCTTGGGCCTCTGCCCCTACCAGCACAATCTCCGCTACGCACCGCTCCCTTCATGGTAACTTGAACGGCAACACTGTGGCATATTCTTCAAGAGTACCCGCCTCTACATCCTCTTGCCTCGTGCCAAGGCTTTTTGAACCCAACTTTGCCTCTACAAGCTGAGTCACCTCAGTTCCTCTATCAAATGCTTCTTCGAGATAAGGTATATGTGCCCATAAGCTCCCTTTGTCTTTGGCACCATGCAATACGAGTCTGCTTCAACAGCATGAAAGACCCATAGAATGACATAATCCTACTCTTGCCTCTACAAGAGTTTATGTCTTTGACCTCTGCCCAAGGAAAGCTCTATGCCTCCGCTCCATATTCCATCTACTATGTTGACTCCCTTCATGCAGCTTGGGTACTTTGTCAAGTTACACCCAAGTTGCTCAACTCCTCATTTTTGTATTAAGTTGATGGTGGCCCTCGCGCCCACCATTCCACGGGTCAGCCTTTTGTTGAGTCCGATCTCCATATCTACTCCAAGTGTGCCTTCATTTGTGTTGCCTTGGATTTCTCCCCCACTTGATCTCGCAATGCATTCTCCAATACATTATCTCAAGCAAGATCATGCGATGACTCCACGTTCACTTGCTCAATCCATTGAGCTATGTGAAGTTGTTTTTGAGGTACTCTTCCTCAACATGTGCGATCCATTGCACTTGGTTCTCCCTCTGAAGAGCCGGGACATATCCCTCTTGGATACCCTATCCTATTGGAGCAACTTCTCTCTTCGCTTCCTTCTCTTTGGAAGTTTCGGAGACTACCATCCCCTTGGACTACTCTACCTTGCTGAACAAACTGTGCATTGTTCTGCCTCCCGCAAACGCACTTGCTAGATTACGACTCCATGTCAATACAGGCTCCGCTGCACCCCTCAAGGTCTAGCAACATGATGAACTTGCTGCACACTTCAGCCTCCTATGGACGTATCCTTCAAATGTTGAAGAGAAAGTTTCAATGCTCCATGGCACTGAGTTTCGGTCGCCACGGGATGGCCCCGAACACTCCATCATTCGCATACAAGCCTTTGCATGAGTACCGAATTCTTTGAGTTAGCAATTCCCCTCACCTCTGTGAGCTTTGCACAACTCTTTCGATTGCTAAACAATCCATTCTACCTTACATGGTCTCATCCTTTACCAAGCGCCTTGCTTGCCTTGAGCACCATCAAGTATGGTTGTCAATGTTAAGCCGTAGCTCAAACTCAGCCATCCCAATCTTTGTGCGCTACGCATTCTTCTCAGCTTGCTGGTCCTCGTGGTGCCTCTCGAGAGAAGGGGTTGGCAATTCCTCTGAATGCTAATCTCAGATGCTCACTCCTCTGAGCGACTCCTTTTCCCTACACCTCCATACCCGTTTTCCCCAAAACGGTGCGTGCTGGTTGCCCTCAACGCAGCCCCGCTAGGTCCCCCACGTTTGCATGTCAAGTGTTTCTATGAGTGCTTGTCCCACTCTAATACCATCTGTCATGGACTTAGTTGGTTTTGCCTAAGTCGTGCGGCACCCTTGCATGTCCGTCCGCAAAGGTCAGCCTCCCCAAAACCTCCCATGGTCCCTTAGGACCTACAAAAGAGAAAATGGGTTAGAGAAAATGCCTCACTCGGGATCCACAAGCAATCATCTTCGTAAACACTTCTTAGCCAATGCAAATTACAAACAAACTTTATAAGTTTTGAATGGTTGCACGACAAAGGGGTAAAATGGTCCACTACAGACCAAAACTAAAATGGGACTATTAAGCCTTCGGCCGTCCCTCTACATGTTGTTCAAAGCATGAACATACCAAAAGACACGGATATACACAAGCATTACATCAAACATCCTGTTTTGAAGTTTGTCTGTGATAATACGGTTTCTGCTCGAGTCTTGCTCTACTCGGATTCTTCTCGAGAACTCTATATCTCTCAATCTGAATGACCTTGGTCAAAGATTTGTCTAAGCAAGAACACATAGGATATTCCTCTCATGACACCAAGAGTGGATAATCCTCTATCGAAACTCAATAGTCCTCGTAAGATTGGTTACCACTCCCGATGACCGGTTGTGCTAGATCTGAAATCTCTAGACCTGTAAGTCCGGTATCAAAGAGTGGAGCACTCATATATGACATCCTTTATGTCTCAAGTCTAAGGACTAAATACATCACTGCGACTATGAAATCGCTATTTGACAATAAGATATTATCAACTATCGAACATTTCATAAACAGATCAATCAGTGTGTTAGAACACTTGTAGATTCTAAGCTTGGGGTTGATCTCTTTAGGGGATTGACCTCCTAGAACTCTATAGGGGTTCCTTCCTCCAATTTACTGCTCAAAGGCTACAAAAAAGATTCATCTATTGCTTGTCAAAATAGAATGAATATATGACTATTGTAGGGTTTCTAAACCCTAACTCCTAATAGAACTCCTACTCAAGACTCCTACTCAATTAAGACTTCTACTCAAGACTCCTAATAGGACTCCTACTCAAGACTCCTATTCCTTTACAACTCCTAATTCTTCTTTAAGAAATAACCTCCAAACCCTAGCCGGCCTCTTCACCTCTTTAATAAGGGTCAGCTTAGGTAGGTTTTATATGATTGACCCTATCAATTAGGACTCTCCTAGCTAGAGTCCTAATAGTCCCGGCCTCTTCAAATCAACCTTGTCCTTGAGGCTGACAATCTATGAATTCTAGGAATTTGATCTTCAAGTCATCATAGTTCTCTCAAGTGGTACCTTCTATTGGTAAGTTCGCCCATTGTATTAGCACTTCAGTAATGGGTCATTATCGTTGAGTCACAATCCGTCGATCAATAATGGCACTTGATTGGGTCTAGAGTTCTCCTTGGGCAGTCATATTTAGTGAGTGGCTTTGGGCCGTCTCCAAGCACTTGTTTACCACTTCCGTCTGGCCTCGGTTTGTGGGTGATACGCCGAACTCCTTTTCAATTTAGTGCCCTGCATATGGAATAACTCTGTCCAAAATCTGCTCATGAAGATGTAAGTAGAATTTGGCACAAGCACAATGCGTCCCTTATAGCATAATTATTTTGAGTCCAAATTGTAATGAGCCACAGAGTTTGATGCTTCCTCCAATTTTTTTATAATCTTACTAGTCTCCGGATCTTCCTATCAATCCCTCTTAATATTCATAAGTCACAGGTCGAAAGTGAAATGATCGAAAATTCAGCTTGCTTGGGTAGCCGTGAAAGCGCATTTGCAACAACATTCTCTTTCCCCTTTTTGTAAGTTATTTCATAATTATATCCAAGAAGCTTTGTTATCCATTTTTGCTGCTCAAGGGAAGATATCTTCTGCTCTAAGAAATATTTTAGGCTTTTATGGTCGGTTTTGATTTGAAAGCATCACCCAATCAAGTACGATCTCCATTTAGCCACCGCATGCACAATCACAAGCATCTCCTTGTCATAAATAGTCATTTTAAGATGGGAAGGAGATAATGTCTTACTAGTATAAGCGAGGGGGTGGCCATCTTGCATTAGTACAACACCAATTCCGACTCCAAAGGCATCAACTTCAATAACAAAAGTTGTGCCAAAGTCGAGTGTTGTCGTCACTGCAGCTTTATGTTCGTAGAAGGCAATGGTGGCTTTGTCTGACCATTGGAAAGTATTTTTTTTCAACAAGAAAGTAAGTGGTGCACTAATCTTTCCATAGTTTTTCATGAACTTACGATTATAGCCTATTAAACCGAGAAAGCCACGTAGCAATTTTATGTTCCTCGAGGTCAGCCAGTTCTGCATTGCACCAATTTTGGAGGGGTCCACTGCCACACCTTCCTCTGATATGATATACCCAAGATATTCCACCTTCTAGTGAAGAAAGCAAAAATTCGTAGTGGCCATTGTGTTTTCAAAAGGCGGTTTTCGGTATGTCTTCTTTGCACACTCATATTTGATGATACCCGGATCGAAGGTCTAGCTTTGTGAAGATTTGTACTCCCTTTCATCTAGCAATTCATCTGATATTGGAATAGGGTATTTGTCCTTAATGGTTACACCATTGAGAGCTCGATAATCAACATACATTCACCATGTTCCATCCTTCTTTCGTACGGAGAGCACCGGTGAAGAGTATGGACTGCAACTTGGCCGAATAACTCCTGTTTTAAGCATCTCTTTTACAATCCTTTCTATTTCATCCTTCTGGAGATGTGGATACCAATATGGCGGAGTATTTGCTGAAGATTTGCTTAGAAGAATCGTTAAACAATGATCATGCCAATGGGTAGGAGGTAGGTTGCACGGTTCATCAAATATATCTAAAAATTCAACAAGCAAAGGAAGTAGGTTTAGATCTTCAAATTCTATTGGTACTCCCTTAGTTTATTGCTCAAGTTGTACTAAAAAGCCACTGTATAGTTTATGTAAAATCTTCTCCATTTATTGTGTGCAAATCGTCATTACATCGCCCTCATATTTCCCGTGCAATATCACTTGTTTCCCCTTACTATAAAATTTCACAATTAGTTTCATAAAATTTTAGGAAACATCACCTAATGTCATCAACCATTCAATTTTGAGCATGGCCTCATGATCATCAAGAGGGAGGAGGAAGAAATCTGCAATTATCTCTTGGTCTTGCAGTAATAGTTTCTCCCACGGGCGCCTACGATCACACTTCAAAATCCGTGCGTCGGTGAACTTGACGTCAAACCTACTATAATACTCGATAGGTAAGGCCATCCGGATAGCAACTTTATTGTCTATGAAGTTATTAGTGCTGCCCGTGTTGATGAGAACAGTGATCGATTGTTGTTTGAGAAGGCCTTCAACTTTCATCGTTTGCGGGTTTGAGTAGCCGGCTAGTACATGTACCATAACTTCGGTTGGTTGTGGCTCTTCTTCTACATCTTCTTCTTCATTATCAATGCTCTCTTCTAGATGTTCAATGACCTCTTCTTCTACTGGTTCAATCATAAGAAGTCTCTCTTTTCTACAGTGATGCTCGTAGCTCCATGACTTATCGTGGTGCCAACATAACTCCTTCGTAGATCGCTCTCAAAGCTCTTCTCTTGTCATCACTTTTGGTGCAAGGACTTGACTAATAGTAGGGGGGCTAAGGGCTTCTGCATTGCAGGTCGAGAAGCTATCCTAGTCCTCCAGGCTTCATGGTTCAATCGCTCCTCTTGATGTCGTGCGAAAGAGATGGCTGCCATAAGCGTGTACAGTTGTGGTGCTTTAACTTCTCCCCGGATCTCCGGCTTCAAGCCCTCAATGAAGGTCCGCAATAGCTATTTTTGAGACCAATCACGAGTTTAATTAGATAACCTTTTAAACCTGGTTTGGTACTCCTAAATGGTGGAGGTTTGTCGGATCTTTGCTAGTTGTCCGTCAATGTTCTCGTAATTGGTTGGTCCGAAGCGGATCAGTAGTCCTTCTTTGAATTATCACCATGAGAGCACTCCATGAGTGTGTTCAAACTAGTCAAAACACTATATAGCATCCCCTTCGAGATGTATAGCCACAATTTCCACCATAGATGCATCCGCGGTTTTGTGGTACCGAAAATATCGCTCCGCACACGAGATTTAACCAATCGGATCTCCTTCTTCCCATCTAGGGAAGTCCACCCTCATGCGTGGATAGTTGAGGTCACTCATAGAACCTCCCCTCTCTTGGAAGTCATCTCTTCGGGCTTGGTGCGATTAGTTAGAGCTCTCTTCTTGATATGATTTCTTCGGGCTTAGTGGTCGGTCCAAACTTAGTTCGGTAAAGAGAGTCTGAATCTTATCCTCCATTCGTGCCTCGAAGACATCAAATTTAACATTGATTGCCTCCTCAGATGCTATAGTATATGCCTCCAAATCTGTGATATTAAGATCTCTCTTTTGTTGTCGGGTTAAAGGAATGTATAGGTTGAGAGAAGTGATGGTCGTAAGGGTTGGTGGTTTGGTGGATGTAGGCTGCGATTTAGGCTTGTTTTGTGGCTATTTTGGGTGCACTTTGAGGGTGTGGTTTGGTAGAGTTTTAGAGCTATGGATGAATGTTTTAAATCTGTGGTAGATGGCAGCAAAGGTTTGATAGAAATCAGTGGAAGTTTGCTGCAGAATTGTGTTGTCTTGTAAGAGCAGAATTGTCGTCGAAGAAACAACGGTTTCACAACGAAATTTCCACCAAAAACTTGAGAGATTTGAGGAGGAAATTGACAGCAAAATCTCAATTTATATGGCAGCAAGGATATCTAATTTAATCAAGAAAATTTTGGTAGTATAACAGCAAGGAAATTGGTACAATTTGCAATAGCAGAATTCTCGACGAAAAATTTGAATGGTTTGCGACGAAAATTTATAGCAACACAAAATTGTTTTAAAGATGAATTCCTCAATAGATCAATCATAGATGGAAGCCAAGATGATCTATGAAGTGTATAAGAAATTTCGTTCAAAAAATATTGCAAATAGATCGGTTAAGGTGACAATATGTAGCTGAAATTTTCTGCAGCATAGATTATCAAGTGTAGCAGATTAGACGAAAAAGATAAGTAGTTTATATTGAGAATTTTTTGATAGAACCAAAGGGAAATCCACTGTTAGGAAGTGTCAAAGCTGTCATAAAAATTTCATAGAGATTTGGATAGAAAAAACGTAGTAGCAAGATCATACAAACTGTGCTATGCGGCTAGAATTCTATAATGTATCTTTCGTCGTAGAGATGAAAACTTTGTGACAAAAAGTTTATGCTGCAATATAGGAACTTTTTTTTTTGAATTTTTGAATAAGGATAACTAAATTGCAACAGCAGTAAGGTAGGAAACCATAACCTGTTGCAATTCACGGGGAGATCAAAAGATGATCAGCGGTGGTGGAGATGACGATAAAATTTGGTGACGATCTTTTAAGCAATTGTGGGAATTGCTTTGGGTGGCTGTGGAGGGATGATGAATGGCTATGGAAGGGTAGTGAGATGCCAAGAATGCTGCAATGATACCAAGTGATTGAACCCTTGCAGGTTCTAAGCTTGGGGTTGATCTCTTTAGGGGATCAGCCTCTAGGAACTCTATAGGGGTTCCTTCCTCCAAGTTACTACTCAAAGGCTGCAGAAAAGATTCATATATTGCTTGTCAAAGGAGGATGAATATATGACTACTTGTAGGGTCTCTAAACCTTAACTCCTAATATGACTCCTACTCAAGACTCCTACTCAATTAAGACTTCTACTCAAGACTCCTAATAGGACTCCTACTCAAGACTCCTATTCTTTTATAACTCCTAATTCTTCTTTAAGAAATAACCTTCAAACCCTAGCTGGCCTCTTCACCTCTTAAATAATGGTCGGCTTAGGTAGGTTTTACATAAATGCCCCTATTAATTAGGACTCTTCTAGCTAGAGTCCTAACATAGTGAACTCGTTCTCCAATGAGTACTTGTACTGTATCCCTATTGTTCCCACACGAGCAGTTGGGAGACCAACTGCATCCATCATATGGATGGGCATATAGCACACCAGTCTGTTTGGTTATCTCGATATCCTTATCTGGTAACCTATGACCGGGATTATTTAGGATATGTGTTTAAAGGTGAATCGGTCTCATTATCGTGATCTCATCACGATCCGATTTTCAATGCATAGATCTAAGGACATCAGAATATGTGTGTGTGTGTGTGTGTGTGTGTGTGACAGTCAATATAAAGTGATAAAATATCAAAATATAATAAGCAAAAGGATTACATGTCAAGTCACACGTGTCATCACTCACAAAATTAGTTTGTAGGACACCTATGACTAGTAATCTCCCATTTGACCTAAAGCTAATCACCTATGTGTCTAATCCCCATCAGACCCCTATGACACTCAAAGACAATCTAAGATAATGACTTTGTTAGTGGATCTGCAATGTTATCTTTGGATGGAACTCTTTCCACGACAACATCTCCTCGGGCCATGATCTCTCTAATAAGCTAGAACCTCCTCAAAACAATTCTGATGAGACTTGGGTTCCTTCACTAAAGCAATCACCCCATTGTTATCACAATATAAGGGAATTGGCTCCTCGCTGCCCGACACAACTCCTAGATCTGTGATGAAATTCTTCATTCAGACTCCCTCCTTTACTACCTTTATTGCATCAATGTACTCCGCCTCGATGGTCGAGTCAGTAGTAGTATCTTGCTTAGAACTCTTCTAGCACACTACTTCATTCAATGTGTACACATACCCCAAATTCGACGTGCTATCATCGACATCAAATTGGAAACTCGAGTCTATGTAGCCTTCAACCCTGGGGCTACTAGCTCCATATACCAATAAAAGATCCTTAGTCCTTCTCAAGTACTTAAAAATATACTTTACTACTTTCCAATGCTCCAAGCTTGGATCTGCCTGATACCTACTCGTGATACTCAATGCATGGATTATATCAGGCTTGATATATATTATTTCATATATGATAAACCTTATCACTAAGGCATAGGGTATCCTATCTATGGTCGCCCTTTCTTCAGGAGTCTTTGGTGATATACTCCTAGAAAGCGATATCCCATATCTCATCAGTATAAGATATCTCTTAGAATTTTTCATGCTAAACCTTTTGATAATAGTGTCTAAGTACCTAGATTGGGATAAGCCAAACATCTTTTTGGATCTATCTCTATAGATCCAAATCCCCAAGATATATGATGCTTCCCATAAATCCTTCATGGAGAAGTATTTAAATAACCAAGTCTTTATCGTAGATAATATTTCTACATCATTCTCAATGATCAGGATATCATCCACATATGACACCATAAAGGTTATAGCATTCTCACTTACCTTCCTATATATACAAGGCTCATCTTTATTCTTAACGAAGTCATAAGATCTGATTGCCTCATCAAATTTTATGTTCCAACTTCTGGAAGTTTGTTTTAGTCCATAAATGAACCTAAGCAACCTACACACCTTATCTAGGTAGTCCTTGGACTCAAATCCCTTGGGTTGTATCATATACACCTCCTCCTCGAGGTTGCCATTAAGGAACATGATTTTCGCATCCATATATCAGATCTCATAATCATAGTGTACTGCAATAGCCAATAGAATTTGGATAGATTTTAATATGGCTACGGGTGAGAAGGTTTTATCATAGTCAACATCTTGCCTTTAACGATACCCTTTAGCCACTAGCCTTACTTTATAGGTCTCTACCTTTCCATCTACTTCAATCTTCTTATTAAAGATCCACTTACAATCGATGGGTACAATACCCTCGGGTGCTTTACATAAGGAATCTATCTCCAAATTCATAGCTTCTTGCCACTTCCCAGAGTCTATGCTCGTAATAGCCTCCTCGTAGGTTTGAGGATCAATATCCTCAATATCTTCTCCTCTAATATATCCCTATTAGGACCCTTTTCTGAGCTTTTGAATAATGTTTATTGAGTCTGTTTAGTCTAGTTGTTTATTGAGTCTGTTTAGTTCAGTTAGAGTCGGGTAGAGGTTTATTTAATATTTATTTATTATTAAGAGTCCAAGTCTTGGTGGACTCTAGGTGGAACTCTATAAATAGTGATGTAACCCTTTCTTTGAATCAATCAATGAATGAAATGTTATTCCACTCTGTGGACAAACCCTAGGAGGCCGATCCCCTCGAAGTGATCAAGGAGGGTCGATCCCCTCAAAGCGATCAAGGAGGGCCGATCCCCTCGAAGCGATCAAGGAGGTTGATCCCCTCGAAGCGATCATTATCTTATCATTTCTTTCTTTTTTTCCATAATACGACCTTAAGGTCTTATCATTTGGTATCAGAGCAGCGATCCTTGGCATTCTCGTTGCAACGTAACTCAAAAAAAAAAAAAACAATCCACAGCCACGCCCCTGCTTCCCAAGCCGCAGCCACGCCCCTGCTTCCGGTCGGCCCACCCGCCGCCGCTGGTCTCCGGCCAGCAGCCACCGCCGTTGCCCTCCAGCCACCAACGACTCCTTCTCCACAGTCGTCATTGTTTCCTGGCCGATCGACCAACACCGCCGCTGCACCCCCCAGCCAGCGACCTCTCCTCCTCGCTTCCCCATCTCGCTCGAGCGAGAAGGACCACTGGCGTCGTCTCCCTGCCAGTGGATCACCCCATCGCCACTTATACCATCGGCGACGCTGCCCTAGTCCTCCATCGTGCCGCCCCCCCCCCCCTTGGGTCGTAGCCGCAGCCGCCGGTTGCCGTAGCCCCTCCTTGCAGCGGTTGCAGAAACAGAGCTTCCTCTGTTGCCACAGCCCCTCGTCGATCACAGCCGCGCCTCCTCCAGCACTCCTCTTTCCCTTGAGCGTCATCGTCGCCCAACCAACCCACCACCGCTGCCAGCCATCGTGCGACGACCGCCGCTCGCTTCCCAGCCGCCGCTCCCCCTTGCTCTGCATCTTTCGTAACCGAAACAGAGCAAGCACAGGCAACTCACCTTGCACCACAATCGTAGGTCCCCTTGCTGTTGCGAACACCGGCTGCCGTCACCGTCGCTACTACTCCCCAACCAGTGACGACTCTGTCGCCGCCCAGCCGTGATCCTCGTAGCCTCCCCCTTGCTCTGGTGACAGAAACAGGGCAAATCACCAATTGCCCTTGTTCCTGCAGTGCCACCGTCGATTCCTATTCTCCATTGCAACCTCAATCCCTACCGCGACCCTCGCTGCCTCCTTCTCCACCGCCATCGCTGCACTCCGGCCAGTGACCACCGCTGCTGCCAGCCACCGCAGCCTTCTCCTTAACCGCTCGTGATCCTTCCGGCCAACCCCTTCTGTGGTGCGACAAAAATAGAACACGCAGCAACCACCGCCGCACGCAGCAACAAAAAATAGTGGCACCCTTGCTGCTGCAGCCGCCGATTGTAACCACCGCCGCCGCTGCTCCAAGCCAACGACCAACCCCTCATTCTGCAGCAGCTGCCCTCTAGCTTCACATGCAACAACCACAGCAAGGACGCTGCCTTGCCTCAACCCCAACAGCGCACGTACCATCGATTCCTCTTCTCAACCCCGGCCGCTTCAACGCTGCCTCCCCCTGCTTAGCATCTTCTACCACAACCGCAGGTTGACATCACCGCAGCCTCAACCCCGCTACCCGGCGATCGCCCCTTGGGTCCAGCAGCTACAACCACATCGACGTAGTCGCCTTTCAGCCCCGACGCTCTCACCCCACATAGTGACAGAGATAGGGCAACAACTCTTCCTCCAATGCAGCGACCACAGCACTGCCCTCGGTGTCCACCTCCTCGGCAACTTCGCATTGACAATGCTGATGCCCTTGAACGACATCAAAAACAGGAGTTGAGAATCCAGATTTGCAGTCTTGCGCAATGGCCACCGATAACGCAGTGAAAGCACAAATGGAAGCATGGGAAATCAGAATTGAGAACCGGTTGCAAGAAACACTTAATTATTTCAAAAAGAGTCTACTGGAGAGTCTCAGCAAATTTCAACAAGATAGGAGCCCAAGTTCTACGTTGCATAGATCTAAAAATATAAGAAAATGGCCCCAAGATTGTGACACAAACTACTCACACATGAAGGTGGAATTTCTGAGATGGAAAGATGGAGATCTGACTAGTTGGATCTCTAAGGCGGAAAATTTCTTTCGTTTTCACAGAACTCCAGAAGAATCGAAGGTAGAAGTGGCCTCAATCCAGCTCGATGAAGATGCAATCTAAAGGTACAATTGGTATGAAACTTGCTTTGGAGTTCCTTCGTGGGAGCAGTTCAAAAGAGGGCTTCTTGTTCGCTTTAGTCCATCCGATTATGAGAATATTGATGGCCAGCTTGCCAAAATTTGTCAAACTTCTACAGTGTCAGAATATCAGAGTAGGTTTGAGAGATTATCAAATCAAGCTAGAGATTGGTCGGAACGACAACTTCTGGGTACATTTATTGAAGGGCTTATTCCAGAGATCCGGGATGAAGTTAAGGCTCGTCAACCCCGCACTATGATAGCTGCGATCTCATTCGCACATCTACATGAGAAAAAAATTAGCAAGGAAATATCAGCAAGGGGTTTGTGCTATGATGAAAAGTGGAGTATAGAGCACCGATGTAAACAAGAGCAACTTCTAATGATTGAACCAATTGGAGAGGAGCCGAAAGCTAAGAATGTGGACTCCGATCATGAAGGTATAAATTCTAATGAATATGTTGAACCTACTATACATACAATGCATACATTAGCCGACTACTCTAACCCACAAACTATGAAAGTTGGCGGAACTCTAGAGCATCAGCCTATTATAGTTTTGATTGATACTAGTAGCACTAACAATTTTATGAACAGTGAGACTATTGACCGATTGGACCACCACATTGAAGACTATGACAGATTTGAAGTAAAGATCGTTGATGGACGGATTTTCACTTGTGATAGCAATGGTTCAAAGATAAAATTGATTATACAGGGCCAGCAGTTTCTTGCAACGATTACTACACTGAAAGATCGATCTGTTGCTTACACTATTAAAAGGTGGAGACCCTACTTACTTGATCAACGGGTTGTGATGCGTTGCAGATAGTCTATGACTAAATAGAAGCTCCCCGAGATTGATGCTGCTCAGCCTTGAGGACAAGGCTGATTTGAAGAGGGAGGAACTGTTATGACCCTTTTCTGAGCTTTTGAATAATGTTTATTGAGTCTGTTTAGTCCAGTTGTTTATTGAGTCTGTTTAGTTCAGTTAGAGTCGGGTAGAGGTTTATTTAATATTTATTTATTATTAAGAGTCCAAGTCTTGGTGGACTCTAGGTGGAACTCTATAAATAGTGATGTAACCCTTTCTTTGAATCAATCAATGAATGAAATGTTATTCCACTCTGTGGACAAACCCTAGGAGGCCGATCCCCTCGAAGTGATCAATGAGGGTCGATCCCCTCGAAGCGATCAAGAAGGGTCGATCCCCTCAAAGCGATCAAGGAGGGCCGATCCCCTCAAAGCGATCAAGGAGGTTGATCCCCTCGAAGCGATCATTATCTTATCATTTCTTTCTTTTTTTCCACAATAAGACCTTAAGGTCTTATCAATCCCACATATCTCTCAGGAGGATATGATACTCTGTCAGACCTATAGAGAGTCAAAACTTTGTGCTAGATGCTTGAACAGACTCAAGCTGTGGAGTGGTGCTTGAGCTAGGTTCTCCAACCTCGCTCAACTCTATCATGCTCCCATTGTCTCCTCCAAGAATATGTTCCTTCTCAAGGAATACCGCTCTTGGCTACAAAGACCTTTTAGTCCTCGGAATGATATAAATAATACCCGTAAGTTTCATTGGGGTATCCCACGATTGTATCGCTCTATCCTCGATTTTAACTTATCGGGGTTATGTCTTTTAACGTGGGCAAGACAATCTCAAATCTTAACAACCTTAAGATCAAGTTTCTTTCCTTTCCATATCTCATATAATGTAGACACTACCAACTTAGTTGGAACTCTGTTCAGAAGGTAAGCTGCGATCTCTATGGCGTATCCTTAGAATGAGATGGATAGGTTAGCAAAACTTATCATAGACTGCACTATATCTGATGGTGTATAATTCCTCCTTTTAGATATACTATTGAGTTGAGGTATATATGGAGGTATTCATTAGGATAGAATCCTATGGTCCTTGAGGAATTGGGTGAACTCTATACTTACTCAAGTACTCACCTCCTTAATCTAATCGAAGAGTCTTAAAACTATTTCCAGTCTAGTTCTCCACTTCATTCTTATACTCTCTAAATTTATTAAAGGCCTCGGGCTTCCTTCTTAATCTAATCGAAGAGTCTTAATACTATTTACAATCTAGTACTCCACTTCATTCTTATACTCTCTGAATTTCTTAAAGACCTTAGACTTATACTTCATCAAGCACACATGTCCATACCTTGAGAAACTATTAGTAAAAGTAATAAAGTAGGAGTAATCACCTATGGCATAAGTTGACATGGGACCACACGCATCACTATATATGAGTTCCAACATTTTAATGGCTCTCTTTCCAGTTCCACTAAAAGGAGAGTTGATCAATTTTCCACGAAGGCAAGGCTCGCAAGTTGCATATGACTTATAGTCGAATAGATTTAGATATACATTCGTTAGCAACTTTTGAATTATTCCCTCATAGATGTGACCTAGCCTACAATGCCATAAGTATACACTATTCATCTTATCTCATTTCCTCTTGGACACACTTACATTCATGATATGTGAAGTAGTGTCTAGCATAAATAAACCATTATATAATATTCCTCTCGTGATAATATCATTATCTAATAATATTGAACAACCATTATTCTCTAAAACTAATTTATATCCACTAACAATCAAACATGAAATAGAAGTAATATTTTTGATAATAGAATGAACAAAATAGCATGCATCTAATGCAATAATAGCTCTACCAAGCAGGATGTAGGGTGACCTTGCCAACAACTACTATAACAACTTTTGCTCCATTGCCCATCTTGAGATCCATCTCGCCTTTCACCAATCTCCTAGGTCTTGCCAAAACTTGTAACGAATTACAAATATGATAAGCACTATCGGTATCCAATACCTACGTGTTATCATAAAAATCTGACAAATGGAGATTGATCATAAATGTACCTGAAGCTTCTCCAAGCTTTTATTTCGCCCTTTCTACAAGATACTCTTTGTAGTTCCTCTTCTAGTGCCCATCTTTGCCGTAGTGGAAGCATTGGCCTTTATCCTTTGCTGAGTCTTTCTTAGCAACCTTTGCTTTACCCGGTTTGCCTTTGCCCTTACCCTTCTTAAGGGGCTTTTCTGCTTTTCTTTTCTTTCTGGTCTCACTAGTATAGAGAACTAGCTTCTCTTTCTTGATAGTGCTCTTTGTCTCCCTTAACATATTGAGGAGCTTAGGGAGAGTCACCTCAAGTTTGTTCATATTAAAATTTATTATGAACTGTGAAAAAGAATTTGGTAGGGACTGAAGCACAAGATTCACACATAGGTTATCCTCTAGAACCATTCCTAGACTTGTGAGTTTCTCTATCCACTCAATCATCTTTAGAACATGGTTCTTAATCGGTGTCCCCTCAATTATCCTAGTGTGGAAGAGGCTCTAGGATATCTCATATCGTTAAGTCCTTCCCTATTCCTTAAACAATTTGTGGACATGTAAGAGAATGGATCTAGCATCCATCTTTTCATGCTTTCTCTATAACTCAAGAGTCATGGAGCTTAACATGTAATATTGAATAAGAGTGGAGTCATCTATATACTTCATGTAATGAGTGATCTCATCCTCGCTTATCCCTTGCTTGGGTGTAAGCATCACACTATCAAGGACATATATGATTTTCTTCGTCATGAGAACAATTCTTAAGTTATGGAGCTAATCCGTATAATTCGGACCAGTGAGACAATTGATATCAAGTATGCCATCTAAGGAATTTAAAAGTGACATTTTCTGAAAATAAAGATATAGTAGAAATAAATAACATGCAAATTTTACAAAAAAAATAAATAATCAAGATATGAACTTCTATCTTAATATGCTCGCACTATTTTACTAACGAGTCATGTGACACCCTCAACATGTGAAACAGAAGTCTCCGGCATACTTCTAGTGGGGATCAGGATCTATCAGTGTCGGACTCAACCAATCATACTAAGTCGAAAAGGTAGACAACTTTTACCGATCAGAACTCCTTGTGATTCCCATCATATTCAGCCTCTGAACTACCATGGTATCAAGAGACTCGACCAACCATGATGTTCGGTAAAGTCAACACCATCATTACAAAATAAGTTTGATTCGATGATGAGGGACTCGACCAAGCATAGCATGTTCTCAAGTCATCGGTAACATCTATATGTAAGCCTCGAGAGACTCAACTAACTCAATCTATATCAAGAATCGATCCCTACCTATAACGATGGAAGGCCATATGGGTGAATCTAATTGTCTCACGTTTACCAACTTAATATTATCGAGAGGGAGAATTTTAATTTGGTCTCCTAATATGACAAGTCACACATATATATTTAATATATATCTACATTACATGTAAATATATATACATATCTAGTAGGTGTATAAGCAATCACACATCATTTGAGCAATCACACCAAATGAACATGGACCATAGCTTAATATGATCAGACCTGAGCTAATGGGCATAATCACTCACATCAAGATCTATGTGTATAGCTAGTGGGTATAATCCGATTTTGGGATTGTTAAAGATTCTGTTGTTCTTGAACAATATCAAATATGGATCAAACAATTATTTTATAAAATCAAAACCCTTCTTTTGGTTTAAAATATATTTTATAAATCCAAAATAAGATTTCATAATTTTTTCATAAAACTTATTAAATCCACTATAATATGCATGAAATCCTACAATACTTAATAAATATATTAACACGGAAGCGTATCTGATGAATCCATTAAATTATTTTATGAATTAATCGGTGATTTGGTCTTCCAATTGCATGAGTATCCTTAAGAACTTTATATTTCTCCTTGACGGATGAAGAGAAACTTCATTAAATATTACAATCGGGGACCATAATCTTATTTATAGTCATAACTAATGAATCTATAATTATGATTATATTCATAATTATTGAATATGTAATTATGCCTCAAGAGTTTCATATTCCTAACTTATCTCGTTATTAAGTTAGAAATATGACTGGTGGTATCTACACAATTAATTTTCATAATAATTATATTCCTTAGCCAAATAATTTTACTTTAATTAAATCATTTTAATTTTGATTAATAAAAAATAATGGCTTAACATATTTAATTATACATGTGTGACCCTTAAAACTCTAACAATCTTTCACTGAGTCACATATATATTCTTATAAATATGTTATACTTTATAAGCTCAAAATTGTTGCCATTATTAAATAGGACATATAAAATAATCTCGTCCATTGACCTTATTAATATAGGACTAAAGCGATCTTCGCTATATCAATCATATCTAAACCCATCAATGATCACTAATATTAACATAACCAAATCACATAGATCAATTATGAAATATGTAGCATGAAAATCATATGAATGTGATCTGTACATGTCAATTTTCAACTTGTCCAACTTTATCTTTATGAGATCATTAATAACTTTAATAGCCATAATGTACAAAGTATAATAAACTTAAGCTTTATGTCTGATCAGAAAATATCTGTACAAATATAGAATCTGGCATAGAACATATAACAAACATATGATAGACTTCCACTAAACTAAAGTTTCCTCAAATTCTAATATACCCATATGAGCAATATGCTCATGAAAGACCTTGGGCGGTACACTTTTTGTGAGAGGATTTGCCAACATAAAGTTTGTTCCCAAGTGTTCTATAGAAATTTATTTACTTTGTACTCTTTCTTTCACAACTAGGAACTTGATGTCAATGTGCTTTGACTTAGTCGAGCTCCTATTGTTATTGGAGTATAAAACAGCTGATTTGTTATCATAGTATATCTTTAGTGGTCTTTAAATCCCTTGTACTATTTGTAGCCTTGTGACAAAATTCCTTAGCCAAATTCCATGATTGGACACCTCAAAACATGTTACAAATTCCGCTACCATGGTGGAAGAAGCAATAAGAGATTACTTAGCACTACGCCAAGAAATCGCCCCACCAGCCAACATATAAATATAGCCCGAAGTGGAATTCCTACTATCTTGGCATCCAGCAAAATCGGAGTCAGAATACCCAATGATCTCCAAATGATCTGATCTCCTATATGTGAGCATATGATCTTTTGTCCTCTTTAAATATCTCAAGACTCTTTTAGCTGTCTTCCAATGATCCATTCTAAGATTGCTTAAGTATCTGCCTAACATTCCAACAATGTATGCTATATCCGGACACGTACAAACCTATGCATACATTAGACTCCCTATAGCTAATGCATAAGGAATCTTCTACATTTCTTAAGTTTCCAGATTTCTTTTAGGGCACTGATTAAGACTAAACTTGTCTCCCTTTGCGATAGGGGTATCTCCTGATTTGCAATCCTACATGCCAAACCTTTTGAATACTTTATCGATATAGCTCCTTTGTGATAATCCTATAATACCCCGAAATCTATCTCAATGTATCTAGATTCCTAATACAAAAGAGGCGTTACCAAGATCTTTCATCTCAAAATTTCTAGATAGAAATCTCTTGATTTCGTGCAATAAGCCTATATCATTTGTGGCAAGCAGAATATCATCCACACAATATTAAGAAAATGAATTTGCTCCTACTGAATTTGTGATACACGCAACCATCAACAATGTTCACCTCAAAACCAAATGAGATAATTACTTGATGAAATTTGTGATACCATTGACGGGATACCTGTTTTAGCCCATAGATGAATTTTATTAATTTACAAATCCAAATCTCCCAATGAGGATCTCCTATATGTGAGCATATGATCTTTTGTCCTCTTTAATATCTCAAGACTCTTTTAGCTGTCTTCCAATGATCCATTCTAAGATTGCTTAAGTATCTGCCTAACATTCCAACAATGTATGCTATATCCGACACGTACAACCTATGCATACATTAGACTCCCTATAGCTAATGCATAAGGAATCTTCTACATTTCTTAAGTTTCCAGATTTCTTTTAGGGCACTGATTAAGACTAAACTTGTCTCCCTTTGCGATAGGGGTATCTCCTGATTTGCAATCCTACATGCCAAACCTTTTGAATACTTTATCGATATAGCTCCTTTGTGATAATCCTATAATACCCCGAAATCTATCTCAATGTATCTAGATTCCTAATACAAAAGAGGCGTTACCAAGATCTTTCATCTCAAAATTTCTAGATAGAAATCTCTTGATTTCGTGCAATAAGCCTATATCATTTGTGGCAAGCAGAATATCATCCACACAATATTAAGAAAATGAATTTGCTCCTACTGAATTTGTGATACACGCAACCATCAACAATGTTCACCTCAAAACCAAATGAGATAATTACTTGATGAAATTTGTGATACCATTGACGGGATACCTGTTTTAGCCCATAGATGAATTTTATTAATTTACAAACCATTTTCTTTGGGTCTCCTGGCACAAAGTATTCTGGTTGTACCATATAAATTATTTCATCAATGTTTCTATTGAGAAATGCTATTTTAACATCCATTTGATGAAGCTCCAAATTATCCTAAAAGAGTCCTTTGTTGAAACCGGAGAGAAGGTATCTTTAAAGTCAATTCCTTCCTTTTGAGTATAGCCCTTTGCCATAAGACATGCCTTATACCTCTTCACATTACCATTAGAATCCCTTTTGGTTTTAAATATCCATTTACAACCAATGGGTTTCACATGTTCTGGTAATGAGATAAGTTCCTAAACTTTATTGTCTTGCATGGACTTATACTCTTGATTCATTGCTTCAATCTATTTCTCCGAATTGGAATCCTCCATGGCTTGACAGAAATTGATTGGATCATCTTCCATTATACCACTACTTTCTTCATGATCTTAAAGAAATACCATATAATCATCCGAAATGGCACTCCTCATTTCCCTAGTGGATCGTCACAAAGGTGTTGGCTCTTGCGCCACGGATTCTTGAGGATGTTGAATTTGTTCCTCATAAACAATTTTCTCGTACTATATGGGAGTTGAAATGACTATATCCTTTTGAGGTATAGATTTTGCCACATTAGTGGCAATTATATGAATCAAATCAGACTGAACTAATTCTTCCTCAAAGGTAAAGTCTTTAACCTTATTTCTCCCCCCAAACTCAATATCCTCAAAAAATGTAGCAATACCCGTCTCAAAAATATTTCTTGATTTGGGATCATAAAATTTATACCCCTTAGATCGCTCAGAATAACTAATAAAGTAACTGCTCATTATTCGGGGTTCCAATTTATTTTCATTAGACCTGTAAGGCCTTGCTTCAACTAGATAACCTTATACACGAAAGTGTCTTAGACTAGGCTTTCTCCCAATCCAAAGCTCATAAGGTGTTTTTGTAGTTGCCTTAGTTTATACTCTATTAAGAATATAAGCTGTAGTTTTTATTGCTTCTCCATAGAGCAACTCTGGCAAAGTAGATTGAGAAATCATACTTCTTACCATGTCCTTAAGTGTGCGATTTCATCTTTCAGCTACACCATTCATGCTAGGTGACCGGACAATTCCACACTCCTCTATGTATAAAGCAAATGGTCCTGAATGTTGTTCACCCGAGCCGTCATTTCTGTTGTAATATTCCCCTCCACGGTCAGATCTGATGCTTTTTATCCTTTTTCTTAGTTGATTTTCAACTTTAGCTTTAAATGCTTTGAACACATCTAAAGATTGAGATTTTTCATGTATTAGATACAGGTATCCATATCTAGAGTAATCGTCTATGAATGATATGAAATATTGTTGACTATTCTCTAAAAGTGTAGGAAATGGCCCATAAATATCTGTATGTATCAATTCTAAGATGTCTGTAGCTCTATATGCACCTGATCTTTTATGTTTGGTTTGTTTACCTTTAATGCATTCAACACAAACATATAAACCTGATAAGTCAATGGGATCAAGAATCCCTTCTGACATAAGTCTTTCAACTCTATTTCTAGATATGTAACCCAAACGTTTATGTTATAATACACATAAATTTTTAATTTTATGTTTAGTACCTCGCAATTCCGCATTTATGGATTCATGATAGGATGCTATAGTATCAAGCAAATATAGATTGTCATAAGCTATAAGTGAACCAATTCCAATCATATTTAAATTTAAAGATAAAGTAAACTGATTGTTTCCAAATGAACAAGAATAACTAGATATGTCTAAATAAGAAACTAAAATTAAGTTCCGTCTAAATAAAGGTACAACAAAAGTGTCTTTCAAATCCAAATAATATCTAGTACACAATAACAATCTAAATGTGCCTATAGCTTCCACATCTACCGATTTTTCATCCCCCACATAAATACTTCTCTTAGTATTATTGGGCCTTCGGTAGCTCATGCAACCTTGCATTGATACACTGATATTAGTTGTTGCACCGGAGTCTAACCACCAAGTGTTTCTAGGTACTGAAGTTAAATTGACTTCTCAATAAACCAAAACGAGGAATATTTCCTTTTTAGCATACCAAGCATGATATTTGGCATAGTCCTTCTTTAAATGCCTAGATTTCTTACAGAAGAAATAAGTATCATCCTTATTTTGTTTCTTCTGTACTTGACCCTTATCAATCTCATTCTTTCCAGATTTGTATTTTCTTTTCTTGCCCTTAAAGTTGGTTTTGTTTAGAACCGGTACTGAATTGAGGTTAGCAGATATTTTTACAAGAGAACCTAAACATGAGAATAATAGATAACTAGAAATTATGCTCATATTTATTACCATAAACTTAAGTAAATTTAAATAATGATATAACCCATCTCAAGATACCAAATGCAATATTAATATCTTGTCTTTGGACTTCAATATTAATTGCTAATGGTAGTCTCGTTCTAATGATCAAACACTGATAATAAGGCATGTCAAATAATAAATTCTTCTTTGGATTGATTTATCATTTACATGTATAACTTTATAATTGTGACGTGTTCATCATTATAGGTATGTATAAAATCCTGCTAATCATTAACCTTCCTTTGGGCCGGGTAATTACCGCATGGATGTAAATACATACTACATTTAATATTTTCATAAGAAATGTTATATATAAGAGGTCACTTTAGCAACTTCATATATTAAATTACTCAATCTAATATTAAACTATCACTAATTGAATTTGAACCATAGTCAAATGGGCTTGACCTTAATTTGTTGACTAAAATATTTAATGCATGTAAATCATTCAATTTATGTTAACAAATAACTTTATATAACCAATATTATGTTTAAACCAATATAATATTACAACAATATTATTAATAGTTAAATTTACATATTGTAACAATATAATTAAACCAATATAATATTATAATAATATTAAATTTACATATTGCAATAACATAATTAAACCAATATAATATTGTAACAATATCTAATTAATTAAATTCATATAAATTTAATTAATTAGATAAAAATCCAGAGAAAATTTGAGAAATTTATGTCTTGTAATGCAAAAAAACGAATTTGCATACTAATGAAAAAGAAAAGACATGAAGAGAAAAGATATCTCAAAATTAAAGTATATAACATCAGAAAAAAAGGCATGCTATAGTATGATTACATAAAATAATCATCTTTCCTAACGATGATAAAACCAAATCACTATAAAATACTGATGAAAACATCACTAAATACATAAAACAAGCTTAGATGTTCAGCAATCATTGTAGGATGGCTCTGATACCAATTGTTGGTTCTTGAATAATATCAAATATGGATCAAACAATTATTTTATAGAATCAAAACCCTTCTTTTGGTTCAAAACATGTTTTATAGATCCAAAATAAGATTTCTGAATGTTTCCATAAAACTTATTAAATCTACTATAATATGCATAAAATCCTACAACAATTAATAAATATATTACGGAAGCATACCTAATGAATCCATTAGAGTATTTGATGAATTAATCGATGATTTGGTCTTCCAATTGCAGAGTATCCTTAAGAACTTTAGATTTCTCTTTGACAAGTAAAGAGAAACTTCATTAGATACTGCAACGGGGGACCATAACCTTATTTATAGTCATAACTAATGAATCTACAATTATGAATATATTCATAATTGTTGAATCTGTAATTATACCTTAAGAGTTTCATATTCCTAATTTATCTCGTCATTAAGTTAAAAATATGACTGATGATATCCACATAATTAATTTTCATAATAATTATGTCCCTTAGTCAAATAACTTTACTTTAATAGAATCATTTTAATTCTGACTAATAAAAAATAATAACTTAACATATTTAATTATATGTGTGACCCTTAAAATTCTAATAGATTTATCTTACCCTCTATTAGATAGCATATAACATTACAACTAGAAATTTTGTTACAAGTATATATATATATATATATATATATATATATATATATATATATATATAATTCTAGAATTTCTAATTATTTAGTGCAGCTTTTAAGTATATAACATCTACAAAAATCTAAAAGTTTATTTCCTAATTTCACATGGTGAGAATTTCCATTAACTTATTAGAGAACCCATGCCACGTTGACATTATTTTGGTTTTACAAAAAGATGAGCATTTGAGACTTCAACCAACACAACAATCACCAAATTAGTGATATTCCTAACCTTGCAGTCAAATATATACTAATGTCATCAAAACCATCCAACATGAAGCCTCAGCTCAAATGATATGTGATCACACTGGCACCCAAATTTCTTCTTCTAATATATCCTAAGTTCAACTATCGTGTTCAAAAAAGGTGCAGTCAGACAATGCACTACGTTTCTTCCACATTCCATCCAAAGTTTATTCATAGAACACAAAGTATTGCACAAGCAAACCTACGTTTCTTCCACATTCCATCCAAAGTTTATTCATAGAACACAAAGTATTGCACAAGCAAACCTGTTTCATCAAACCTGAACAACTAGTAGGCTTGTTGAATGCAAGCATTCTCAATGTAACTGTCTTGGCAAAAACCTGATCGATCCAGTGCCCGCTCTTATTTTGTATAGTGCAATTTCCCGTGAACTTCCATTTAATATAGAGCCTCACTATACTCATTTATCTTTTTGGATGCTTGAACCATGCAAACATAATGGTGAGTATCCATCTTCAAGAGATCAACAGTAAATCATGTGTCCAAAACGTTTTCCTTTCTACAGAGAGATCCAACATAATACAGCATTGAAGTGGATGTCTTAAAGCAGCAACCAATTTCAAATTATCCACAAAGCCAGCAATCCATTCGAAACTTCACAAAGCCTGCACATCACTCTGTGAACTATTCACAAGTTCTCAGCTTTCCAACAGGAATATATTGCTGCTAAAGTCTTTGTGCCAAGTAAATGGCAGTCTATAAGGATATTCACATTCAACATCAGCATTTACTCCAACGGTATCCTCGACACCAACAGGCATCTTGCCTCCCAGGCTTTTGCCATGTCTGGTTCACAAAGATTGCTTGAATCTAGTTGTCCTTCAGCAAAACAATAATGATTAAAATTAAACTGGTGGAAATAACATGTAGTGACAATATCTGTTTATTTGCTATGCAACATATTTTGATTAAACTTGAGATTATGAAAACAGTGGCAGAAAAGGCAACACATACATCTCATCTGAATGTCTATCCAAGGGCCTCTTTTCATTTCTTTTATTGTTGCATAAACCTAGTCTATAAGAGAAAGCTATCTTTAGGGACAACTTGAGAAATCCATCATCTGACTACATTTCTCATCTGCTGTTGGGCCTTTCTACCTTTCCCTCTGACTACATTTCTGATTATAAAAAGAATAATAAGGCCTGAGAAGACAATGACTTCACATCTTCAGTTCTTCACTCTTAACCTGCTCGAATTGATACTGATAGTCTCTTCAGGACCTGATTCAAGGTCTCAGGGTAACAACAATTCTCAGGGCTTTTTCATGAAACAATAGAGAAGTCAATCACAAATCACCAATAATCAGAACAGGAGCAGGCACCTTCCTATGAGACCGTAACATATGGCAAGCCTCTCACTGTGAGCTAATAACACCTGCTCTCGCTCTTCTTGCCCGTCACCATTTTCTAGGTAATTATCAGGAACACATGAAACTTGAGATTATGAAAACAGTGGCAGAAAAGGCAACACATACATCTCATCTGAATGTCTATCCAAGGGCCTCTTTTCATTTCTTTTATTGTTGCATAAACCTAGTCTATAAGAGAAAGCTATCTTTAGGGACAACTTGAGAAATCCATCATCTGACTACATTTCTGATTATAAAA